>JAENPR010000045.1:0-1200000 GCA_018135685.1 Themeda triandra | reverse complement strand
CCTCCTCCACCTCGTCAGCAGACTCCACCACGTGAGCGGACTCCTCCCCCCCCTCCTCCTCCTCCTCCTCCGCCTCAGCAGACTCCACCACGTCAGCGGACTCCTCCCCCTCCTCCTCCTCCTCCGCGTCAGCAGACTCCTCGTGCTCCTTCGCCACCTCGTCAGCAGAATCCTCCTCCTCCTCAGGAGACCGCCCTCCTCTTACAGTGGGTTCTTCAGGAACCCGAGCGAGAAAAGCGAATCCCGGTCGCTCTACATCTGGGACTAGTGGACATGCTTCTCGTCGTCCTCAGACGCAGTTAACGACAACATCCTCTCAGCCAAGGAAAAGGTCCTCGGCATCGGTTTCTAATGCTGCCCATGGCGATCAAGGGCAAAACAAAAGGCCGTTCAGTGGTAGCACTTCAAACCCGATGGACGAACTGTGGACAGCCAGAATACCCAAGTCACAGTATGTACCTTTTTTCAATCTCATCGCCGATTTTCCTATGGCTTTGAAGAGGAACGAATATGAAAGGCACACCCAGAACAAGTATAATAATGAAAAGGCCGACTGTGATATGAAAGAGCATCTAAGAAAGATAGATGAATTGTGCCAAGATTTTCCGGAGTTGACCAGGGAAGCAGCCGAGGACATGTATTGGGAGTCAGTTGGGACGGCACCATTGGCGCGTAAGTTTGAATACGGAAAACCTTTGGTCTCCAATGAAGAGTACCAAAATCTTCCCGCACCGATGCGTAAGTTGCACGAATATTACATGGCCGTCACCTCACAGCACCAGGATTTTGCATTTACTG
This sequence comes from Themeda triandra, assembly GCA_018135685.1. NCBI lineage: Eukaryota > Viridiplantae > Streptophyta > Magnoliopsida > Poales > Poaceae > Themeda > Themeda triandra. The sequence goes on along the minus strand of JAENPR010000045.1, from coordinate 1,199,202 downwards.
CTATTATCCCTCCGAAGCTAGTCTACTACTATCCAGAAGAAGAGAAGGTGCCCGTCGAGTACGAGGCTCTTTTTCAGCTATATCAGGGAAACAACCTCGACGTACAACACATGACATTGTGGACTATGTAAGTACCGTAAGCACATGAAATTCTAAGTAATGCTCTTTCGAGTCACCAACTGTTAATTATTTTCAACTTTGAATGTTTTTATGCAGGCTAATTTGGTGCTATGCTTCAATAAAGAAGAAATGGCAACACTTAGGCTTCATTGACCCCATCAGAGTCAATCAAGGGCTTCTCATCACTAATCCGGATGAGGTGCTAAATCTCTTGGGCCCAATTTTCGAAGAGTTCGTGAAGAATGGGAAAACCACGATACTTCTGCCCTACAACTTCGCGTATGAGTTCTCCACCTTTGTTTTTATACTTCTCTTTTAAATCAAGATTATTTGTTAATTTAGATCATGTGATTGCGAGAGGTCATTGGGCTTTCATCACCGTCGATCTTGACACCAATCGATCGAGGTGTGGGATTCAAAGAAGATTCCACTTAAGGACTTGGATCCACTTTGTTGCAACTATTCAATAAGTAAGTGATACTAATAACATATTATTATCTGATCACACATGTGTCTTTCTAATGTTCCCCCTATTCAATATTTTTACACAGTCTTCGGACAAGATATAGAGGCCGGACGCAAAGAGCATTCAAGATTCAAATAATGAAGAAGATCGCGTACTTGAAGCAGCCTAAGGGCAACGCCCAATGCGGCTTCTATGTGATGTGGGCCATGTTTCGATTCCTCGGCTACACTGCGAGCGAGCCAGATGAACTTGTAAGTATAATCCTCTTTTCTATGTCTGTTAATAATTTAAATAAATTATGATTGTACTGATTCCTTGTTTGCGTTTTGGAATGACAGCGGAAGAACCAAAAGCACCAAATGTTATTAGACTTCGAAGTCGCCGCATTCCAAGCGGAGTTGGCGGACTTCATCAACACCATGGTGCTTTCGAAGAATGGATTATTTTCAGTTGCTCGAGCCCAAGGGAAGTACAAGGAAGAGATGGCCCGCCAACTTAATCATCTCATGTAATTTTAATTTCATTGAACTAGAACTACATTTTGAGGGTTGTACGAACATGTTGGAAGGAACTTGGATGATGTATTATAAATGTAATTAATATAATTATAATTATTGTAACTGTAATTAATATAATTATAATTATGCATTATAAAATAAAACTAAAATATATAATTTATTTAAAATTTTATAAAAATAAATTGAAAAAACCCACCATCACTTTGCCGGCTGCAACGGGCCGGCAAAGTCTTGGCTCCGAACAACACTTGTCGGCTCGTTGCACAAGCCGTTCGTGTTGTCAGAACCAACACGGCCGGCTAATTCTACGAGCCGGCAGTGTCGTGTATTACAACACTGATGGCTCGAAGAACCAGCCGGCAGTGTTGGCCCTGACAACACTAGCGGCTCCTGAAACGAGCCGGCAGTGTTCGCTCTTACAACACTGCCGGCTCCTAAGAAGAGCCGGCAGTGTTGTCATCGAATAACACTGCCGAGGCATTCTACTCGCCGGCAGTGTTGTGTGCTCATCGCAGCCGGGGTGAAAATTCCGGCTGTGATGCACCACCCACAACACTGCCGCTTGCTCACTGCCGGTTCACTTTCCGTCAGTGATGAGGGTTACGAACCGACTGTGATATGAAAATCTGTAGTAGTGAGTGTCTATATATATAGAAGGCTAGAGAGCCGGGCCATATAGGCCATTCATACATTTAACACAGAGCACTCCCGTGTACCCGCGGCTCTTGACCGTAGCACGGATAGGGGAGCAAAGCACCTGCCGCCGCGAGCCCGCGACACGTACGTGTTGTGCGTGTTGGCGGCTGCGTCCGCGAGGCCGCCGCGTCTGGCCAGATGGCTCATGCTCAGCGAGCTCATGCGGTCGTCTCGCCGTCTTCAATCCTGGCTTCTCGCTGTTGGCCTCCAAGTCCGATCGATCCACCGGTGAACGACTCACGTGGCACACACAGCCGCATGCTGCTGCTGCGTGCGACGTGATGACCTGTGACATGTGATCACCTGCCAGGCGACCAGGCGGCTCGCGAGGCGCGACGCTCGCTGAACAGGCAGGCACCGTGGCACCGCCACTCCGCCGAACCTAGCCTTTTGGACGGACACGGACGTTTTCGCCGCGACTACCCCCGACCCGGCCGGCCGCGGACCGGAGCCAAAAAGCGTTTGACGCCACTAATCCGCACTGCGCACGGTACCTAAATACGTCCAACCTCCAAACTAATTAAGCAAGGCTTAAGGTTCCCAAAAATCCCACGCAGCTTGGCATGAAAGGTGGCCATGGTGCAACGGGACGAAGCTGAGCATAATTGGGCCCTCGAACGAGAACGCCAGATCGACGTGTCGACAAAGCATCTGGCCATCTGGGCTCACACGCTGGTTATCGGTTTGCAACGTGAACAAATTGCGTTGGTTATCGTTTCGTCTCGGTTAGGCCGTGAGCCCGTGAGTCAGCCGGCGAGCGGTCCGACCACGAGGCGGCGGCAGCGCCGGCCTGTGCGGGACTGGAGGTGCGGTTACGTTGGGAGAGGATGGGTAGTGGGCTGCAGAATGTATGGGCCTTGGCCCAAAAAGTCACGTGGTTTTACCTTATTTCTTCCTTAAAAAAAAATCTTTTCTTATATAATTTACTTTAATCATGGCCAATATTATGACTTAATTGGTGCAACATGATTAACTACTATGTAACTAGTATATATGAACAGCTAAAATATCTACAATCAAGTCAATTAATATATTACAATACGTCCGGTACTATAGACATTTAACATCTTCCATACATTAAAAAGGAACATAAGGAGATGTTTTGCCAAACGTTTTTCAAAATAGCTTTTGCTTCTTCGAAGAAGCCACTTTTTTAGAGGATCCAGAGCCGGAGCTGTTATTCGAGAAGCCCGAGCCCTGCCAAATAGGCCCTTACCGTTCAATCTGATTCGGTAGGTGGAAGAGCCGACCTGATTCAATAGTGTTTTGTGAGATAAAACAAGTGAAATACGTTGTTGAGCGGTGATCGAACAATCCATTTAGAGCTGAGCTAGCAAGGGTGGGTGGGCAGAGCACATCGAGGCTCGCTTTGGATCCAAGCAAATTCTAACGATTCTGTTCCTTTGAAAGATTCCAGAAAATAATGTGGAATAGAGGAAGATAGGAACCATGGAGCCATAACATTAAGGCCCTCTAGCTCCTCTGTGAGGGCTCCCTGAACCGGAGGATTCGGAACTATTTTGGAGAAGTACGAAATGGTTAACTCCTTAAAATAACTCATGTTAAACCATTTGGCAAGACTTCTTTGAAAAGGCCGGACCGCCGGAGTCGAGCTGGAGAAGAGTGCTACCAAACGAAACCTAAAAAAAAAAAAAAAAATCCTGCGTCCAACTGGCCAGCTACCTCAAGTCCTCTGCATGCTGTTCTTTCGTTACGTGATGCACGCGGCCTCGAGCCATCGATGGTCAGTCCGTCCAAGGTACGGTAGGGTGGCCTCGAGCCATCGACCGGCCCCCCCAACAACATCTCATGCAGACGCACGAGGCACGCACGCGCACGTCTCCGAGCGTAACGGGCGGCGTACGCAAACTGTGTGGTGCATACGTGTTCGGCAAAACACAGCGCGCGGCCCCTGCCCCGATGGACATGGACGCGGACGGCGGCGGCGCCGGCATCGACGCCCTGCCCGGCGACATCTTCGTCTCGGTCCTCCGCCGCCTCCGCGCGCATTCCCTGGCCAGGTGCCGGTGCGTGTGCACGCTCTGGCGCGCGCTCGTGGACGGCCGCGGGCTCCTCCTCCCGCACGCGCTCCCTCCACGCTCGTTCCCGGGCTTCTTCGCCAGCGTCGTCCGCGGCGGCGCCAGACCGTGGAGCAGGCCCCACCCCGGCCCCGGTTTCCTGGCCCCGCCGGCCTCGCGGGCCCCCGCCGTCGACAGGCTCGCCTTCCTGCGGCCGCACCTCCCGTGCAGCGGCGCCGACGCCGCCGTGCAGGACCAGTGCAACGGCCTCGTGCTCTGCTTCCAGGACTACCTCGTCGGCAGGCCGCCCGTGGCGGGCTTCGTGTGCAACCCCACGACGGAGCGCTGGGCGCGCCTGCCGCCGCCGCCGACGTGGTGGCCGCGCGGACACGAGGGCCTGTTCCTCGCGTTCGACCCGGCGGTGTCGCTGGAGTACGAGGTCCTCCTCCTCCCGGTGCCACCTCCTCGACGGTGCAGCTCCGACGCCGGCGAGGCTCCCAACAGGCAAGGGCAGGTGACGCTGGGAATGTTCATGCCGGAATCGTTCGAGGAGCGGCAACAACAGCCGGGCCAGGAGAAAGCGCTGCCTCTGCTCGTGTTCTCGTCGGCGCACGGGCGGTGGACGAGGCGACTGCTCGCGCCGGGCCGGTGCGCCCCGGCCGGTCTCTACGACAGGGTAATGCGGCGGCGAAGGCGGACCGCGGAGGGGGACCCGTGGGTGCGGACGTGGCGGTCCGCCTTGTACCGCCGCGGCTCGCTCTACGCGCACTGCGAGAAGCGCATCCTGGTCGTTCTCCACTGCTCGGAGGGGACGTACGACATGGTCAAGCTTCCGGCCGACGACGGAGAACCCCACGCCGCAGAGCACGTCTCGTCGGGCCTCCCCGCGGACTCCATCTTGGTGAGCGCCGAGGACCGGGTGCTGCTGCGGTACGCGAGCGTCGATGTGTTCCGCGTCAAGGTGTGGGCGCTGCAAGAATCATCGGCGGCCGATGGCGGCGCTGGGCAGCTGGAGTGGACGCTGACGCACGACAAGGACCTCGCCGCGCACGCGCGCATGCTGGACCTGCTTCATCACGCGCCGTCCAATCGCGTCCCGCCCGCCACTGGAGGAGGACGAGGCAAGAGCGTGTGGTTCTCCGACGAGGATGCCGAGGAAGTTGGCAATTATGACGTGGGCGACGGGTGCTCTGGGCAGTGGAACTGGGACGACGCTAGCTTGCTCGACATAGAGATTGGCGAGGATGAGGCGCTCGACGTCGTGGCCGGCGGCGCCCAGAATCGCTTCTCGATCCTGGGGTGTCACCCGAGCAAGGAGGTGATCTTCCTCGTTGCCGGCGCGTTCCACGTCGTGGCGTACCATCTCACCGGCGGCAAGGTGCAGTACCTGGGTCGTATGGTGACGCTGGGCGATGGTGACCGCGTCGAGGCCGCGATCCCTTACCGCCCCTGCACCGTCGACGCGCTCCCCAGCTACACCTGGTGAGTCTTCTCTTTCCCATGGGCCAAGTCATTTTTCTCCCGATTACAGAACAGAGTGTCGACAAAAATGTGCTCACTGCTCAACGACTAGCACAAGATTTGAAGCTGATTTAAACTGCGATCTTTTCGTTAATATAAAGAAAGTCTGCACTGTTATTTTGAAATTTTGACCTCAAAGCTCACCTTATCCTGCATTTTTTGCGTCGTCCGTAATCGCGCATTTGATACTAGCTGGAAGTCACCGCAGCATTTGGACGCTGCTTTTTGTATGTTTCCTACTCGATCTAATACAATTTCACCCTTGTTCATGTTCAGCCCTTTCCCGTCCCTGGAGGCCGCCAACAAGACTCGTCGATTGGACCGCAGCGGCTGCTAGCCTGCAAAGACTTCAGTTTCAGTTTCCCATTATATATACTACTACGTACTAGTTTTTTTTTTTCTTCTGTTAGTTGAATGAGTCCATCGACGATTTCGAGTGTGCTATTTTATGTATCAAGTACCTTAGGGTGTGGAGTTTCAATATTAAACAAGTTTGCTTCATGATTTGTGCGGAGTTTTCCATTTTTGAAAGACTACCAGAGCACACACATATATGACTATTATTAATCAAGAGTACATTGCATCCGTCATACAACAACTTGTATGGCCGCACCATTTTAGTCCAGCAACTTGCGAAATATGCAAACTAATACATCAACTTGTTAAATGTGTGCATGTGCGGTCATATATACGCCACAGAGTGTATTTTGTCATGGTACTGTCAGGATCAAGATGAAGAAGGCACCGAAGAAGGGGAGCGGGAAGCCTGAATGTTTTCCGACAACAGAAGCTGGGGCTCGCGCAAGTGGCTGAGGACACTGATTAACCTTGGCGGTCACGTTTGGAAGCTTGGGCCTTGATGGGCCACATTTAGTCTTTCATTAGCTGTTTGTCGAGCAGGTAAATAAGCCCGGTGTAACAGGCAGGATGGCATCGATGAACAACTACTCTGTAAACGAACCTTGAACCAGTTGCTTCGTCCCTAATCTTCCTCCTGCTGTTCATGCTTCCCGCCCAAACTCTCTGCTGATCTCATCCCAAATTCCTTCAATTCTAGTTATCAGCTGCGAATCCTATCCCGGATCGTAACAGATACCTACGTGGACTGACACTGTACTAACGATCATTGACTTCTGAAGCGTGTGTATGTTTAGGAGGTAGAGGGTTAAAAATGCAATTTGACATTCCATAAGACGGAAGTTAGTTCCGCCTTCTTGTGCTTGTGCTGTGCACAGGTCGCTCCAGCCACTCTTCAAAAAAAAAAGAAGGTCGCTCCAGCCCCCACAACTTGCATGCACGGTCCTGTTGTTTGTCTTTGTTTAAAGATACATGATGCATTCTTCTCTTTCTTTCTGGGGCTCAATCATGGTTAATGTGAATGCTGTTGTGTTCAAGGAAACCAATAGAATGGGTTTGGGGATCAGAGACCAAAATGCTGTTGTCTCTTACTGGAATGAATGGCTACCCATTACTCTAAAAAAACTTAGAGCTCGCATGCTATGCTTGTGATCATAAGGGCATGTACAGCCCACAGACAGGAACCTGTCTGCAAATTTTTAGAATCCACAATATAGACAATCTCGTACAGCCCATAGACAAGGGTTGTCTTTATAATTTTCTATAGGTGGTTTAATGCTTCAGTGTAGTTAGGATCAATCATGAATATTATTTTAGTGTACCATTATGTTGCTACTTGACACAATATGATTTAACACTCACAAGGAACCGAAGATTGCAAATATTCATACTACAATTGTAAAGAATTTTCTTTCACCCACAACCAAAGAACTTTCTCACACCACAATCAGTATGACAACTTATAGCTAACTTAAAAGAAAAAAAAATGGCAGCATGCAGGTTGATCAACATCTTCTTGACTTCGTCGATCTTCTGCTTGCACTTGTACCTAAAGGAAATCACCAAAACATGCTGCTAATATCAATATTATCAATTACATGTCGTCCTCACCGAATCAAGACTGCAGTGCAGCTGCTAGACTTCGTTTAGAAGAACAGCAAGAGCGAGCAAACAAGCAGCACACCAAAGATTCAGAGAACTATAGGTACAGAAACCAATGTTTAGTTGCATACTCTTCTCAACCCAACAAATGAACTGCAAGGCTTCACAACAACAACTCGATGGACTACCAACCCAAATGACACAACTAACTGAACTGTATCTGAAGGAGAACGAGGTAGCAGTTGACACTCTGAAATTTCAGAACCACAGAACATGTGCCGCACACCTCCAAAACTTAACCGATTTGCAACTTAACATTCAGAGGCGTGTGAAAGTCCCTAGTTTGGTTTTGGCTAATTGATGAAACCTAGGACTAACCTTGTTTATCTAAGTGGTTGATTTAGAGAAAGATTGTCCACATGATGAGCTTAATGCATATGAAGCATGACACGTGTCATGTGATCAAAGATGAAGATCAAGACGATGCTTGGCTCCATGGACCGGTGTTGAAGGTGAAGGGCTAGTCAAGGCTTGGGAGTGAAGGACCATGAGATGGTGAAGCTCGGGCAAGACTAGGCGCCGATGGACCGATGCACGGTGAAGGGCAAGTGAAGTCGAGGTCGATGGATCGAGACGGTCACATGATGGTGTGAAGCGTTCATATCATTTGGAGGAACAAAATGGGCTCAAGGCAAAGGTATAACCGATAGGGCCATTTTGTTTTGCACTCAAGACACCATAGAGGGTGTGAGTGGTTTAGGTTCGATAGCCGCACTATTAAGAGGGGAAGTCTTATCGGCTATTCGACGCACGGGTGCCACTAGGTGAATTCATGAAGTGCATTGCATGTAGGGCCTAGTGAGCTAACCTAACCTTTGGGAAATGATTGTGAAAAGCTAACACACAAGCACATGGAGATGTACACTTGGTGGTGTTGGCACATTTACAAAGGTGGCGCTTGGGCGCGCTGTGGTTTGCAGGGTAGAGATGTGGTTTGCAGCGCTTTCGAGAAAAATGGATGCATATTTTCTATTGCGCCGGATGCAAAATTTGGTTGAAATCATGCTATCTCTAATGATCAAGTTGGTATACTTGTTGGATAGCATGTTGGAGAAGTTGGTATCACGACACGGCGACGAAAAGACGGAGGCTGCGCCTGGCAGAGGCGCCGGACGCTAGGCGGACGCGTCCGGCGGGCGGCGGACGCCGACCCGAAAGTTTTCGGTTTTCGGCCGTTCGGCCGGGCGTCGGGCGGACGCTGGGCCGGACGCGCGCGGGACGCAGAGCGGTTCTCGTGCTGCGTCCGGCGCGTGTTGCGGCTCGGGCGCGGAGCGAGGGGGTTCGACAGAAGGCGGCGGACGCGCGGGTGCCGCGTCCGCGCACGCCGGACTCGAACGAAAGTTCCCGGAGCGCGGCGTTGCGAGCGGACGCGGGCGCCGGACGCGCAACGGCGAGCGCCGGACGCCGACGTGGCGACACGTGGTTGGCCGCGGCGCCAACGGTCGTCTGGGGCGCGCGCGCGGACTGAGGCGCCGGACGCGTCCGGCGGCTCGCGGGGGACGCGTCCGCGCGATAGAATTTGCGCCCCCGAGGGGTAACGGCTAGTTTGAAGTGTTGGGTCTATAAATAGATGGGAGGCCGGGCTTGGCTCTCTCGCTTGGCTCTCCCAACTCATTCATTCATCCTTTGAGCTGAAGAAACACTCTCCCTCTCATCTCTCTTGCTTGATTGTGAATCCAAAGTGAGATTGAGAGATCACCTAGTGCATTGCATTGCTTGAGGGCATCTAGTGGCACTTGTGGGTGGTTTAGCCGGTGGATTTCTTGTTACTCTTGGAGAGTACCGCTCCTAGCCGGCTTGGAGATTGTTGGAGGCGTTGGCAAGAGAAGGTGATTGTTCTTGGCCACCTCCGGTTGATTGTGAGAGGTTTGAGCTCACCTCGTGGGGATCACGAAGAGCATCCTAGTGGATTGCGCGTGTCGTTGAGTACCTCGCTTGAGAGTGGTGTCTTGCGGTGCCTTGCGGGCGAGCCTTGAGGGGCTAGTGACTTGAGGGTCACACCGAGGAACCATCTAGGTGTTGGTCGACACAACGGGTGACGTAGCTTGGCGGTGCCCAAGTGAACATCCGGGGATAAATCATTGTGTTCATCTTGTCTCCCGGTGATTGGTCATCATCCTTTGTGTGTTGCCGATTGTGATTGATTGTTCATCTCCTTGGTGATTGGCAACCTCGACTCGACACGTCGGTATAACAAGCTCCTACCCTCTCTTGTATTACTTTGATTACATTCTTGCAAAGTAGAATTGCTTGCGTGGTCGGTCGGGAACCACATCTTGTGTAGACTAAATCCCGTGGGTAGAATTGCTTGTGTGGTCGGTCGGGAACCACTTCTTGTGTAGACTAAATCCGTGGGTAGAACTCTTGATCACTAGTGGTAGCTTTTGTGTGTACTAGTGATCACCTACTAGAATTGCTTGGATAGGAGGCTTGCAACATCTAGTAGGCTAAGCATAACTTGCTTTCCGCCGTTTGTGTATCTAACGAAGTTTGCTTAGTGAGTTTGTAGAAATTTTTATAGGCTATTCACCCCCCCTCTAGCCATCTAGGACCTTACAGCGTGGCTGCAATTTAGTTGAGGATGGAGCAAGTACATCTGCCTTCGATTTGGCGACGGATCCATGGGAACAAATGACGCAAGCCTCCTGGCCGCCGGCAACAAATTATGCGATCTCTTGCAGGCACTGGAGCAAAGCTGCATGGAGGCGGCCCTCGTCCCGCAGCGGCACAGGCATGGCCGTTGATGTCCTGCACGTCGTCGGCGCCGACTGGATCCCACCGCATCCACCGACGTGAACCAGAAGGAAGGGCGGGGGTCTGTTGTGGCAGAAACTCTTAAATAATATGGCCCACATGCATTTATCATTGTCTTAACAGACTTCTGATAGCAATGCATGTGTGCCATAAGACTTAAAAAGATCTGTCGGGTAGATTCCCGAAACTTCCACGATTCTCCAAGCAGGATCAATCATTATAAAGAGACATTGCAATATTACAACAGTTTATTCAAATAATATACATCAGAGTAAAATAGCGGAAGGTTTACAATAACATAAGTTTACAAAGCATTTGGTTCAAAACTTACAAACCATATGTTTAATTATTACACACCATAATAGTAGTGGAGTAGCGGTAGATAGTTTAATCTCACAACCAGTCGAAGAGCTCTGCCCAAGAGCCAAACACTCTACTCGTCGTCACTCTCTGCAACGACTGTCATACAGCAGGATGCAGTGCAAACCTGCTCCTGAGGCTCACCTGCAACAAGGGTTCAACAAACCCTGAGTACAAAAGTACTCAACAAGACTGACCCGACGAAAAAGAGGGGTGAAGACTAAGAAATGCAGGTCAGAGGGACAAGGTAAGGCTTGCAAGAATCAATAATTTTGCAGAAAAACTTTTGAAAAACCAAGTTGTAATTTAACAGCTCTCTTGCCTTAGCTCAAGCTGATCAATTAACACCAATTAATACCTAATCATTAATTAATTAGTTACTACGATGATGAACACCGATCGAGTCTCCTTCTTCGAGAAGCACGGCGATTCGAATCCATTTATACCCAGCTGGGACCTAGATCACCGATATACCGGAGACTCTAACTCCGCTGCATACCAGATCACATGATATACCGGGACAACAACCACAGCCATATATCAACCACAACACTCAGTGTGTGGATTTTCTGTAGTCTCGATATCACCAGTTCACCAACGAACGGGCCTTAGGGCATCAACAGACGGAAACACTACAGAGGGACTCCTTTCCCAATGCAAGTTAGCCGTCCGGACTCAAATTAATTACTAACAACAAGATTCAACAATGTAAGCCAACCTCATCTTTTTCATTCTTGAACATTTTGAAAACTTAACTAAATAAGCAGGGCTAAGCATTTCTACGCATTTCCTTAAACAGGTAATAAGGAATACGGAAATAAGACAGGTAATGCATTTGGTGGGTTTTCACTCAACTCCTAGCCTCTAATGCAACAAATCAAAACTGAAGTTTAAAAATGTTATAAAATCAAGGTAAGGGTTTAATGCATCCGGGGCTTGCCTTGGTATTCGGGGCAGATGCTTTGGGTTTCTGGATCAACACCTGGCTCCGGGGTCTGCTCTTCTTTGATCTCTGATTTGAACAACGTTAAGCTCTCCGTTAACGAAAGCTACTCGATAACATGATATGATTTAACATGATGAAATAGTAAACATGATGCTTGAAGAATGTTTAAATCAATCAATAACTTGAGTACAACTTTCCTTCACGAAAACGTCGCAACTAACGAAACTATCTAATAAAATAAATAAGTAGAAATAAATAATAAAACAAAATTTGTCAAAATAATTCCAAAAATTAAACTTAAACTTCTCAGGCCCTAAGAAGGCTACAAAATAATTTTCATGATTTTTGGAATAATAAATAAATAACTAAAAATCAAGGAAGACTCATTTTTCAATTAAAAGAGCTAATTTTTGAACATAGCAAAAATACCCAAAATAAATATTTTAAATTTTTCCTAGATAGAGAATACCCCAAAGAGCTTCCACAAAAATTTTCAGAATTTTTGGAGCTATAAATAATTTTATATGAAAATAACAAGTAGCAATACTATTCACCAAAACAGAAAAAGAATAAAACCTAAAGAAAAAGAAAAAGGTGACCTGGGCCGAAACCGGCCCAACTGGCCCAACTGGTCAAACGCACGCAGGAGCAGGCCTGGCCTGGCAGCGCTAGCAGGTCGGCCCACTCGGCCTGCCCGAGGCCTGGCTGGCGATTTTGCAAATAAGCCCTCGGGGTTTTATGAAATCACAAACTAATACTCGCCACTATTCACTGAGTCACGCAACTGTGCACCAAGCACCCTGGGTTTCGTTTAATTTCCAAAACCTGGTCCTCGCGAGCTCCAACAGGGGAAACGGCGACTTGGCCGGCTCGGCCTCGCCGGCGGTGGGGTCCCTGGCTGCGCTAAGGGGCTCTACGGACTTGGCAAAGCACAGCGCATCCGCTAGGGTAGCTAACGGGGCGGCGGACGCAGCGGCGCAAGGTCGGCTGCGGCGGAACGGCATGGCGGCACGCGATGGCGGCGGTGCTGCTCGTCGGAGACCTCTCCGGCGAAATTGACGCACGCACTTGCACCTACACATCTACGCGACCTCGACGGACTAGCCAATCGAGCGTATACGTTATCCTATAACGGCGCTACTCGCGCGACGACGGTGGCAACCGAGAGCTCGTCGCCGGCAACAGCGTTCCGGTGACATCACGGCATCACAGAACTATCCAAAGGCATCTACACGAGCCTGAGACTAGCGCAACTCAAGTGCGCATGATGATGAAGGTTAGGAGACGGTGGAATGGGGTTCTCACCGTGCGCGGAGATGGCGGCGGCGTGCTCCGAAGCGTGAACCGGCGGCGAGGTCCGCGTCACGGCTAATTCTGTGCACCAAACATCAAACCAAGGAGAGCATCAAGTAGAGGACATCAAGGCGATCTCGACAGCAAGAGGAATTGAGAAAGTGACCAACGACGGCGACGGAATCGACGATGAAGTTCACGGCGGCTCCGAAGACGAGTCACAAAGAAGATGACGGATTGCCGGCGATTTTGGCGGAATGGGGGCTATGCTCTTGCTCTATGGGTGCACGAGGATGTGGCGGAGCTATTGGCGAAGAAAAACAAGGCGTGCGCTGGCCGGCGGTGATGGTTCGACGGCGAGCAGTGGCGGGCGGCAATGGCGGATGGCGGCTGGAAAAGAAGAAAATAACGACGTCTGCGCTACTTAAACGGTGACGAAGACGCCCTGGCTAGCTGACACGTCGCGTGAGGACTCTTCGAGTGCGGAAGCGAGCTGGAGACCGGCGCGGCATGGCGGTATGGCGCCGGCGGCCACCGCGACGGGAGGAACAGGGAGGGGAGATGAAGGAGATGACGTCATCAAGTACTGTAGCACAGAGAAAGCTCTAAAGATTTGAAAATATCTCAAATTATAAATAGAATCGGGAAAACACCAAAAATAAAGTCCCCTTGATTTTTCCAGATCTACAACTTTTCCAAAAGGAGCATTTTCAAATTCTGAACAGAAATTTGAATTTGAAATCAAATTTGAAAAGGGGACAAAACCCTAGAAGCTAATTTTTGCAATTACTTTTGATTTTTCAACTAAACTTGAAAATCTCCAAAACTATGAAATACTCAACTTTTCAAACTAAACATTTTCTCTATAAACAACTTTTCAAGATTTTGCATAGTTTTTGAAATCCAGTTTAAAAACCAAAGGGGGACATTTGCTGGAAATCAATGTTTTCAAAATAATTTGAAATTTCTTTTGGAAACTTGAAAAACTTTGAATAGCAACCTTGTTGCTCTCATCAAGATGCTCAATTGAGCTTTTTGGACCAACCCCTAATTCTTCACGGATTTTGAACTACCGAAAACGGGGTAAAACAGGTTTTCGGCAAATCACATTTTCACAAAGAGCACATTCAACCTATGAATTTAAATTTGTTTTAGTTGATGCACATCAAGGTGAACCTAATTGTCGGATACCTAGATTAGGGGGTCCTAAATTGGGTGAATTAGAGACGAGCAAATCAGCCTCATCCCTCTCTAAGAATCCCAAAACTAACCGACCGGTAGAAACCCCCAATCCCTCTCGAGCCGGGCCGGCCCACTATCGTGCCCACAAAGCCTCAGAACCTCCTAAACTCGAGCAGCGGCCGCTCACCCGCTCGAGAGAGAAGTACGGGAACCGCTCGAGCGTGCGACCGCTCGAGACGATGACGCAAAACCGCTCGAGCAAGCAACCGCTCGAGCGAGACGGAGAACGCTCGAGCGAGCAGTCGCTCGAGTCCGCTCTCAATCATTGCCTGTCCAGAGCACGCACATGGCTACAGGGCTCGAACAGCGCCGACGTACGCTGACACCACCTAACCCCATGGCTACGTAACCCGCAATAGTGGAGCGTACGCGCGGTCGCTTCACCATTACGCCGCCCATCTCCCGGATTCGAGGATGGCAGCGCCACTATTATGCCATACCTTACACTATGCCTCGTACGACCCCTTCAAACGCCATTACCAACTCTCCGTACCACCAACTACGTCGTCCCGTCCCGTCGCTCGGATCGATGCCCTCTCGAGGCGGCCCCCAACCGCTCGAGGAGTGATGATGGACGCGACCTGAGCATGGGGCGCGCAGTGCCCTGTCTTTCCCACCTCGACGACCATACCGCAGGGTTCCCGGGCGCACGTGCTCACCGTACCTCGACTACGTCAGCCCACGACCGAGGAGGACGAGCAGGCCATCATTGACCATACCGCTACAGGCTCGAACCGGACCAAAGGGAGCGCCTACAGTCTCGACGACTCGACATGGCGTATGTACCTTGACGTCACGCCCACGACAGCCCTATCTACTCTGTACTCCTGAGCCTCCTCTTGGCCTATAAAAGGGGATGCCGGACCTAGCCTAGGGCACGTTTTTTACGCCTTCACTCGCACACATTCCCACATTTTCACACACTCGTTCACGGCTAAGTCCCGCTTGTAGTCACCCCGTACAAGCACTTAGGTGCAAGATAATACAAGTTTCCTCCCCGCCGGACGTAGGGCATTCTTTGCCCGAACCAGATAAACACTTGTGTCCTTCTTGCATCACCATCCGGATTAGGGAGCACGCATAGAAATTTACTCGTTGGTGTTATACCCCCCGGGTGCGAAACGCCGACGCTTGGCGCGCTGTAGGGGCACCGCGTGTTTTCACCCGATTCCCGCCATTTTCCGGATGGCATCACCCACTCCTTCGTTTCCGTTCGCCACGGTGATCCGGTTTGGGAGTCTAGAGTTCGTGTCGCTCGGCCCAGCCACGACATGGCTCTACTCGATCGGTGAACCGGGGAGGGGACGCTCGTCACCCCCACGCGCCGGTAGGGCCGCGCGCCGACCGCGCCACCACGGCTCGCCACCACGTCGCCGATGCCACCAGCATCAGCATCATCGCCAGCAGGCACAGGGCCTTGAGCGCCCTGCTCGTGTGCCCTCCAAGCCAGATGCCACGATGTACCCAGCCGGGGTGCCAAGTGTACGGCAGGGGGGGCACATGGACAGGGAGTCCTTGACGTGGACCCTGGCTTCACGTTCGCCATGCGCTCGCCGAGAGAGCCCGGCGTGGCGCCTCGAGCGCGCGCACGGCCGACGTCGCCCAACCTGTTGCCGCACGGGCTCTACCGAGCTCGTCGCAGGCTCCCGTTTGGGCTCACCAACGCCGCCACTACGTACGCCAACGAGGTCCGGGCAGTCATGGGACCGCGAGAGGGGAGCCCCGGCCCCCTCCTGCGTGCCACCATGAACCTGGAGATTGTATGGCCGGCGTCAGTAGACCGCGGGTTTGACAGAGCACCTGGCTCACAATGCCGCAACACGGTCGGGAATATGCGTCGCTGGATCGAGGAGGAGAGCACGGGGAGGCCCTGGACGCCGTCCAGCGCTAGCCCAGACTCCGGTGACTCGGACTCAGGGTGCTATGACCCGGCTCGCGAGTGTTTTCATCTCAACGACGACGTCCCGTCGGATGAGGAGACCAGAGATGGCGCCGCCGCGGCTGCCCCTACGGCCAACCGGGTAGACGTGACGCCAGCGGTCGGAGCATCAGCAGCTGGAGCCTTGCAGGTGATCGAGCCGCGCGGACCGCCACCACAAGCCCAAGATAACCAGCGACCTGAAGACGATGCTCGAGCAGCACAATGGGCCCAGCTCAGAGAAATCGAGGCCGGCAAATCTGGAGCTGCTTAAGCGCGCGCTTGAGCAGAACCATCCGCCCCCTCCTCGAGCTCTTGGCGCTCGAGGAAAGGCACGAGACATCTTCAACCGCATCGTCAACGACGGGCGGCCAGAGGTGCCGATCGAGCCAGCCCATTTCCCCCGAGCCAGCTCGCGACTTCATTCATCACCCCATGGGCATGTATTGTTATGTCACAATGCCCTTCGGCCTTCGAAACGCCGGGGCAACATATCAGCGCTGCATGCTCCATGTCTTCGAGAGACACATAGGAGAGACCGTCGAGGCCTACGTCGATGACATCGTTGTCAAGACTCGAAAAGTAGAAAACCTTGTCGCGGACCTCAAGTTGACGTTTGGATGTCTCCGGGCTAAAAACATCAAGTTGAGTCCCGAGAAGTGTGTCTTTGGTGTGCCTCGAGGCATGTTGTTAGGATATATCGTCTCCCAGCGCGGCATCGAGGCCAATCCCGAGAAGGTCGCGGCCATCATGAGAATGGGGCCAATTCGAGACCTGAAAGGGGTGCAAAAGATCACTGGATGCTTAGCTGCACTCAGTCGGTTCATTGCGCGCTTGGGAGAAAAAGCCTTGCCTCTGTACCGGCTCCTCAGAAAATCCGAGCACTTTGCATGGACACCTGAAGCAGAGGAGGCCCTCTCGAAGCTGAAGAGCATGCTCACATCTCCTCCTGTGCTCGTGCCGCCTCGGCCGGCTCGAGACGGCATACCCGCCGAATCCCTCCTCCTCTATGTTGCCGCAACCACTCGTGTGGTCGCACGATCATAGTGGTCGAGAGGCGAGGAAGAGGGGCACGCGCTCCCCGTCCGGCGGCCGGTGTATTTCATCGCGAGGTGCTCTCGTATGCCAAAACTCGGTACCCTCAAATCCGTAAACCGCTCTACGCAATCATCCTCACCCGTCGAAAACTCCAAAGACTATTTCCTAAGCCACCCGGTGACGGTAGTGTCATCATTCCCGCTTGGCGAAATTATCCAAAACCGGGAAGTAGTGGGTCGAATCGCTAAGTGGTCAGTCGAGCTCATGGGCGAGACCATCACTTACACCCCACGAAAAGCTATCAAGTCTCAAGTATCGGGCTGATTTCGTCGCCGAATGGACGACATCCAACTCCCCGGTCCGCATCCAGCCGAGCCGTGGACCATGTATTTCGACGGGTCACTTATGAAGACAGGAGCAGGCGCGGGCCTGCTCTTCATCTCACCCTCGGAGTACACATGCGTTACGTGGTGCGCATCCACTTTGCCGCCTCGAACAACATGGCAGAGTATGAGGCGCTCGTTACCGGGTTGTGCATTGCAATCGAGCTTGGGGTCCGACGCCTCGACGCTCGAGGCGACTCGTAGCTCGTTATCGATCAAGTGATGAAAGCCTCGAGCTGCCATGATGAAAAGATGGAAGCGTCTTTGCAATGAGGTGCGCAAGTTGGAAGCCGCCTTCCATGGTCTCGAGCTCAACCACATCCCAAGGCGCTTCAACGAGGCCGCGGATGAACCGCCAAAATCGCTTCATCTCGAGCGCCGCTACCCCGCACGTCTTCTCGAAAGATCTTCACGAGCCATCCGTGAAGTGGGACTCGGGGCTCAGGGCGGACTGCCCGTTGAGCTCGCTCCCACGACCGAACCCCCTCGACGGGGCCACGCCATGGAGATCGACCGTGTTACGAGCCCACCAACCGACCGGCGTGCACCATTCCTCGAGTATCTCATTCGAGGAGTTGCGGAAGATCGAACGAGGCGAGGTGACTAGCTCGTCGAGCCAAAACTTACGTCCTTTACGGGGACGACAGAGAGCTCTATCGCCGCAGCCCGACCGGTATACTTCAACGGTGTATCTCGATCGAAGAAGGCAGAAACCGCTCGTAGACATGCACTCGGGGCTTGTGGCCACCACGCGCGCCAAGAACCCTTGTCGGGAACGCATTCCGTCGAGGCTTCTACCGGCCCACCGCAACCGCGACGCCATCAAGCTTGTTCGAGCGTGTGAAGGATGCCAATTCTACACCAAGCAAACGCATCTTCCAAAGACACGCACTCCGATGATCCCCCTCACGTGGCCATTTGCGGTCTGGGGGCTCGATCTGGTCGGACCCCTCAAAAAGACGACGGGAGGCTACACCCACTTGCTCGTGGCCATCGATAAGTTCACCAAGTGGATCGAGGCCAAGCCCATCACTAACATCCGCTCGGAACGAGCGGTCGAGTTCTTCACCGACATCGTCCATCGCTTTGGAGTCCCCAACGTCATCATTACTGACAATGGCACCCGGTTCACGTGCAAAAAGTTCTTGGACTTCGCGATTGGTACCACATCCGTGTGAACTGGTCGGCAGTCGCCTACCCTCGAACTAATGGCCAAGTCGAACGCGCGAATGGCATAATCTTGCAAGGTCTAAAGCCAAGGATTTTCAAACATTTGGACAAACACGGCAACAAGTGGGTAGCCGAACTCCCATCTCGTCCCGTGGAGTCTGCGGATGACCGAGAGTCGAGCCACCGGGTTCACCCCGTTCTTCTTGGTCTATGGGTCTCGAGGCCGTCCTCCCCACCGACCTCGAGTACGGGTCCCCGACTCAAGGCCTACAACGAGCGTACTAATCGGAAAGGCTTGCAAACGCCATCGACCAAGCGAGAAGAGGCTCGAGACACGGCGCCCCTACACTCTCGCGCTACCAACGAAGCTACGGCAATATCACGAGAAGAATGTGCGCAAGAGGGATTTCAAGGTCGGCGATCTCGTGCTCCGTCGACGCCAAGATAACAAGGGGCGCCACAAGCTCACTCCTCCTTGGGAGGGCCCGTTCATCGTGGTCAAGGTGCTTGAAACCGGGACGTACAAGTTAGCCAACGAGAACGGCTCGACCCTCACCAACGCGTGGAACATCGAACGCCTACGTCGCTTTTTCCCCTAGGCCTCGATGCCTTGCACATATTTCGTCTAAATGTACCGCTAGTATGAATAAATAAGTCGTTTCTTACTTGTTGTTCATACACAAGGTGGGCTCGACTTTGTTTCCACAAAGTCAAGCCCCCTCGGGGGCTAGACCACTGGGGACCCCCCGAAGTCCTCGAAAAACGCACCTAGTTTTTTCAAAAACAATGCTCGACATAATCTTTCCCCTCCTCGCCTCGAAATTTTTCGTAAGCTAAGTATTTGCGTCACCTCGAGCTCGTCGAGCCGGGCGATCGAGCACAAGGCTTCCCACGCTCGAGCTACGGCACCCTAACTCATCCCCTCTCGAAGTGGTTCGAGCGCGCCAACACTTAGCTAAAATGAAATAAAGGAAGGAAGCGCAAAGGAAAAATTAGAGCATAACGATTATAAACATCCGAGTATCACGATTTAAGGCCACTCGGGCCATTTCCATGACTAAAATACTTGTTTTCTTACAAGGGCCTTGTTGCCCAGATTTTGGCTCGCAGCCGCCTAAAAACTACTCTACATCGCGCGGGAGGACTTCTCGCAGCGGATCGCCTCCAAGACGGGCGCCCGGCTCCTCGCCTCGGCCTTGAGCCGCTCGATCCGGGGTTGACCCCTCCTTCTTGCTCACCCTCGGCGTAGGTGAAGCCGCCGCAACGGCCTCCATCCCGGCCCGGCGTCCTCCTCGAGATGCTAAACCCCGAGTAGAAGATAGCCATCGTCCGGCGCGCAGCGAAGACAAGGGCTTCCTGGATACGACCCTGCAGAGAGGCGCCGAACTCACGGACCCGGCTAGCATAGCTCTGGCCAGCATCCGGCCCCTCGATGTCCACCACCGGCGGAAAGCCCCAGTTGGCGCTAAGGGTGTCGATGGCGCCGGTGATGTGGGCCTTGGCTGAGAGCACGCCGTCAGCCAGCGCATGGGTTGACTTTGCGTACTCACGCGCGTCCACCAGGTCCGCCTCCAAACCTGAAAAGGACGACAAGAATCAAGTACTCAATCAAGTGCTCGAGCAACACATATGAATCACGCACGAAAAAAGGACTAAAGGACTTGAGCACTTACGGGTACAATGGTCGAGAGCCCTTGCTCGCGCTCGAGCGCCCGCGCGAGCTCGCTTCCTTCCTCTCGGAGGGCGCGCTCGACATCGCGCTTTTCCGTCCGCAGCCCTCATAAGCCTTGCCGGCGCCCGGATGGCGAGGTCCTTGTCCGTCACCACCCGACGGAAGTTGACCACCTCCGTCCGGAGACCGCCGCCCGCTCTTTCTCCGCTTCGAGCGCGCCGGCAAGGGCCTCCTTCTCGCCAGCTTCCCGGGTGACCGCCGCCCGCAATTCCTTTGCAAACGCCTCGACGTTGGCCTTGTCCTTCGGAGCTGCTCCATGTCTCGGCATTTGGCCTTGTAGCCCCGCAAAGACCGTAGCCGCGTCCTTCTTGAGCCGCTCGAAGGCTTCGTGCGGCTGCGCGTACTTTCCGACGAGCGGTCTCGGCCTCCCCGCGTGGCTTGGGCAAGCTTCGCCCGCATCCCGCCGTGCCACCTTAGCCTCCCGCCACCCGAGCAAGCTCATCTTGAGCCTTCTTGGCGTCCTCCTTGGCGGCGTCCGTGGCGGCATTAGCCTCTCGAAGGAGCCGAGCAAAGCGGTGCCGCTCGCCCTCGCCTCCCCGCCCCATCCGCACGTACCGCCGGATCTCGTGCTCGCTCTCTTGCGTGGCACGGACATGCACGGATTTGGCATAAGAGCGACTCGTGTCGCCCGAACCTCGAAGGGGAAATGTTAGAACATAAAACGCGATAGACCAAAAGGGCAAGCAACCGAACTCAAGGGCACTCACGAGAAAAGCCGGGGCATGTCCTCCAAAATGAGCGACAAAGCAGCTCTTCAAGGCGCTTTCGAGCCATTGCCGGCGCTCCTCGGCCTCCACGTGCACCTCAAGCTCCTTCTGATCGTTCATCACGATCGGGGGTGCCTCGTGGTCAAGGGGGTCGGAGAGCACCAGCGGCGGCCTCTCCCAAAGAGGGAACTCCTCCCGCATCTCCTTGTCAACGGATGAGTGGAGTCTCCTCACCGCCTCCAGGTCGACATCCGCCGTCACCACCCGCTCGGCCAGGGTAGGTGGGCGTTGCGGCTGACTCCAGGAGGAGGACGCCTCTTGGGCGAGCGCCCGCGCCTCAATCCGGTGGGCTCGGTGGGACCAAGGCCGACCGACCGCATGTGGCTATCAACGATGGCCGCCGCCGTCAGCTTCCTTTGGGCCTCCTCCCACCGGGTCGGCGTCGGTCATGACCTCGAACCTCACCTCGCCCGTCTCCGAGTCGGGCACGAGGTGGGGCACCAGTCCCCCAACGGCGCAGAGGCCGCGGCGGCGCCCGGTACGGCACCGATGGAGCTCTCACTCGACGTCCCGGCGCTCATCGCCACCCGTGACAGCAGGGCCGCCGCACCACCGGGCTCCGCCCGCCGCTCCACCGGGGCGCGCGGCTGCCGCTCCGCTTGCAACGATGCTCTTCGCGCCCGCGGCGGGCAGACCGCACCACCGGCCCCGCCGCGCTCCGCCGCTCCTCCGCCTTCTCCTCCTCTTGCGTGACGGCGGGGTGCTCCTCGAGCGCCCCTCTCGAGCGGCGCTTGGGCCTCCCGTCCTCGACCCTTTGCCCAAAGCCAGAGTCGACCTCCATATCCCGAGGAGGGGTTGGGGCTCGGCTCGGCCGAGGCTCGGCGACGTTCCCGCCTCCCCGCATCTCCACATCCTTCGCCGGCCGACGGTGGCCGCGGCGTTTCCTCCTCCTCCTTCTCCCCGCACTCCTCCTCAAGCCGGCGCAGCCGATTGGCCGAGGACTTGGCGCCCGAGCTCGGACTCTCGTCTTCGAGCATGATGGGCCGCCGCTCCGATCCAGCCCCCGTCGCCGGAATAGAGGCCGCCGGCTCGCGCGCATCGCCCTTGGTCGCCCGCCGCCGTCACCCGCCGCGCCGACGACGTCGGGGTCTCGAGCGGGAGGGCGCCGAGGCCGTGGTGGTGGTGGCGTCCTTCTCCCCCGTAGCCTTGGTCATGACCCCGGCACTCGCACGGACGCCATCGCCATCGCCTTGCCACGCCTAAGTGCATCCTTGGCCCGCTCTAACCAAACGGAGTAGAAGGAGGAAGGATCACTCCACCTCGGCATTGACGGGGTGCCACTCGACCCTCCCGTGGTCTTCAAATTTTTAGTAGGCAAATAGGGGGAGGGATGGTAACGTCCGCAGGGAGCGCTTGGTCCTGAAAGAAAAAGAAAAACAAAAATCACTATGACGAGACGTTCACACATAAGCGAAAAAGACAACAGGAGGTGGGGTCGATTGAAAAGCTTACCCCACGGCCGAGGTGGCGCGCCCGAGCCACCCGGCCCGCTCAAAGCGCTCGGGGCCGCCGAGCCTCGCCGCCCCCTCGAGTCACTCGAGGACTTGGGGGCCTCGAGCCCGCCGCTTGCGCCGCTCGGGGCTTCGAGACCCGGCGGCCGCCCCGTTCCGGCCGACTCCTTGGCCGGGTCGGGCACGGTGTCCCTTATGGGATCCCGGGTCCCGCGGGTCGAGGTCCGCTCGGCCCGGCGGTCGCCGGAAGGAGCCCGGCGTTGCTCGCCGGCCGCGCAAAGTTGAAGTGCGCACATTTGCGCCTCATGCCGCCGGGTGTGCGCGCCCGTTGAAGAAGAATGATGGCGGGAGGAAGAGTCCCGCCGCGTCGGAGATGGCGCCCGCCCGCCATGGCTAGAGCGGCGGGCGACTCCTCCGCCGCCCGCTTGAGCCGGCGACGGCGAGCGAGCGCGGTGGCCGGAGCGCGAGACGCCCCCCGCTACCGCCTTGCTCGGGCCGGCGACGGCGCTCGAGCGCCGCGGCTCGACGACTCCTCCCGCCGGGCTCGCCGGAACCGCCGACGAGTCGTCGCCGCGGCGGCCCGGCGCCAAAGCTAGCTCCCGCACGCGAGAGCGAGGAGGCGTCGTGGCTCGGGTGGCGGTAGCGCCATCGCCGTCGGCCGCCTCGTCGTCTTCCCCATCGTCGTCGCCCTCGTCCCGTCGGTCGACTCGAGACTAGAGCTCCGCCGGTCGGGTCCGCCGCGCACGTATTTCACGCGCCGGCGGCGCGCTAGCCTTACGCTTCGAGTCTCCTCTAAGTCACGAGCCTTCTTTGCTCTCTTCTTCCCTTTTCGAGAGCACGGCGGCGTGTTCTCGTTCGCCCTCAGCGCCTTTACCTCGCGGACGGGCGCGTCCTCCTTCACCGGGGCCTCGACTCCGCGTGGTCGTTGATATTCGGAAAAAAAGAGAGAGGACAGCCACGATAAGGATCGCCGAGTAAAAGAAACGACGAAAGAGGATCTCGAAAAAACTCACAAAGCCCCGCAGGTTGAAGGCCGGACGCATGCGGAAGAGGCCGACTTGGTTCTCGCCGGTTCCTCCCGCCGTCAATCGCGTCGCGCACCCGAGCCACGATTGTGGCGACCGGAGGGGCGCCCGACATCCCGCTGGCCGCGAGCGCCGCAGATCGCCGTCTTCCGTCATCCGGGTCGAGCCGTAGCGGCGCTCGGCGAGCGGAAGCACCCGGCGGCCGTGGAACTCGGCAACCACGTGCGCAATATTGAAGAAGAGGTTGCCGGACCTCCGGCTGAGGCTCGAAATGGCGTTGAGCAGGAGTCCATGCGGGGCCGGGCGCGCTCGCGCCGGGCCGTGCGTCCCGCTGAAACCGGCGCGGTTAGCACGGCGCCGGTGTATTCCGGAAGAGGCCCTCCTCGTTGCGGAGGTAGAACCATTCTCGGTCCCAGGCCGGCGTTGTTCGACGTCCACGCGCCGGATAGCCAGCACTCCTTCCTCTTCAGCCCGATCGAGCGGAACCCGCTCGAACGTAGCGGCGGACCTTCGGTTTCTTCTTCTTCTCCTCTTCTTCCTCGCTCTCCTCTTCCTCCTCCTCGTCACCGTCATCACCGTCGTCGTCGGCGGCCTCCTTGTCCTTCACCGCCTTGGTGAAGAGCGTCGCCTTAAAGATGTGGGTGAACAGTCCCACCGCGGCGCCATACCTGATACCCCCTCACACACGGCGGCGTAAGTAGCCGCGAGCGAGATGGAGTTGGGGTTGAAGTGCCGGAGCTCAACCCCGAAATGGTGGGCGCCCGCATGAAGCGGCTCGGCCGCGCACCAAGTCCCCGCCGGTGGAACCCGATAAAACTCGGGATGTAGCCCGGCGGGGGATTGGGCTCGGTGGTCGTCGTCCAAGACCCGCCACTCCGGTGACCCCTCCGCCGGATTGGGCGGAAGCAATCCGCCATTGACCAGGTTGATCAGCATCGCCTCGGTCACCGAGGACCGAGGCCACGGAAGAGCCTCCTCCATCACCACCGGCGTGGGAGGCTTGGCAGCCTCCTTGCCTTTGCCCTTGCCTTTCCCACCGGCGCCTTGACCAGAGCCCTGACCCGTCTTCCTGACTGACCTCCTCATGTCGGCGACGGGAGCGGGGCGGTGGAGCAACGACGGCGGCAGAGCACGAGGAACGGTGGCGCGGGGAACGGTGGCGCAGAAAGCAGGCACGGTCGTGGGCTAGAGTGGCGCTGGTGGTCGCGGGCGGCGGTGGCGGCGATTGTAGATTACGGTGGCGGCGGATTGAATCTAGAGCAGGGCGCAACTGACGGCAGGAGCGGCAGGGAAGGCGAGAATACGGGGAAGAAGAACCGGGAGCCTACTCCTCCATATTTATAGAGCCCAAGCCGATCCGCGTGAATCGCATCCAACGGCCTAGATTACGCCATCCAATGGCCGCGCGCCCCCGGCGGACTCGACGAAAAACGGTAACCGCATTTATTGCCCTGACAAACCGCCACCTACCTCCACTTACAGGGCGCACGCGTCGCGAGACGGAGCGGAACCGTCGCCAAGCCACGATCACCACGATGCGCCGGTTTCCGCCAAAAAGGCGCGCCACTTGCAACGGACGGATGCGCCTCGAACAGCGTGACGACGGACGTCTCGACGACGGTCCCTTACACGGTAAGAAACCCGTGGACCCCGGTCCCACAAGTAAGTCTCGAGGGAGCGGAGGCCGACCCACGGACGGGTTCGAATGCCGCCCTCGAGCACTCGAGTTAGGGGCGCCTATGGGAAGGAACCCTCGAAAGGTTCCGCCGAGAACGAACCCTCGAACCCGCATGGCGTGTCCAAGGCGGGGCACTAGGTATCCAAGAGATCCCGTCGACGGAGGCACTCGAGCCGCCGGTCCCCTCGAACGGGGCCGGTCCTCCGGAAACTAAGCGCCCGCTCTAATGAGAGCGCCCCGGCCACGGCCGTCTCCTCGAAAGGAGGCGAGCTCTCACTTGGACTACCCGCCATCGCCTCACAGGAGGTATGGCGCTCGCTCGGCCGCGAGTAGTGTCGACCTCTCACCACTTGGATCTGATCCAAGAGATCCAAATGAGGAATCGGATCACGACTCCAGCCCAGCCATTCGAGGCTCGGGGGCTCGAGTCACATAAACAACCTCCCTCGACACGGAGGAACAGGAAATACTCGGGGGCTCGAAGAGTAATTGAATCTCCTGCCTCGAGCTGCTACAACTCCAGTTAATACTCTTACGCAAAACCGTTCATCTCAAAGCCCCCGCAGGAATGCCTCATTCCTCTAGGGCCTCGGGGTTGCTTCCTCGCGGGGACGCTCGCGCCCCCCCACACGGAGAAAGGACGAAATGACTCCTCGAAACAACATGACCCTAAGTCTAGGTACTTCAACTCCACTTCATGATCCCTTACTTGAAGTTTTTTCACAATCAAGCAAGGGCTCTGGGGCTACCGTCGGATACCTAGATTAGGGGGTCCTAAATTGGGTGAATTAGAGACGAGCAAATCAGCCTCATCCCTCTCTAAGAATCCCAAAATTAACCGACCGCAGAAACCCCCAATCCCTCTCGAGCCGGGCCGGCCCCCTCTATCGCCCACAAAGCCTCGTACCTCCTAAACTCGAGCAGCCGCCGCCACCCGCTCGAGAGAGAAGTACGGAACCGCCGAGCGTGCGACCGCCGAGACGATGACGCAAAAACCGCCGAGCGAGCAACCGCTCGAGCGAGACGGAGAACGCCGAGCGAGCAGCCGCCGAGTCCGCTCAATCATTGCCTGTCCGCAGCACGCACATGGCTACAGGCTCGAACAATACCGACGTACGCCGACACCACCTAACCCCATGGCTACGTAACCCGCAATAGTGGAGCGTACGCCGGCGCTTCACCATTACGCTGCCCATCTCCCGGATTCGAGGATGGCAGCGCCACTATTATGCCATACCTTACACTATGCCTCGTACAAAGACCCCTTCAAATGCCATTACCAACTCTCCGTACCACCAACTACGTCGTCCCGTCCCGTCGCCGGATTGATGCCCTCTCGAGGTGGCCCCCAACCGCCGAGGAGTGATGATGGACGCGACCCGAGCATGGGGCGCGCAAAGGCCCCGTCTTTCCCACCTCGACGACCATACCGCAGGTTCCCGGCGCACGTGCTCACCGTACCTCGACTACGCGCCCCACGACCGAGGAGGACGAGCAGGCCATCATTGACCATACCGCTACAGTGCTCGAACCGAACCAAAGGGAGCGTCTACGGTCGACGACTCGACATGGCGTATGTACCTTGACGTCACGCCCACGACAGCCCTATCTACTCGTACTCCCGAGCCTCCTCTTGGCCTATAAAAGGGGATGCCAGACCTAGCCTAGGGCACGTTTTTTACGCCTTCACTCGCACACATTCCCACATTTTCACACACTCGTTCACGGCTAAGTCCCGCTTGTAGTCACCCCTGTACAAGCACTTAGGTGCAAGATAATACAAGTTTCCTCCCCCCGCTGGACGTAGGGCATTCTTTGCCTGAACCAGGATAAACACTTGTGTCCTTCTTGCATCACCATCCGGATTAGGGAGCACGCATAGAAATTTACTCGTTGGTGTTATACCCCCCGGGGTGCGAAACGCCGACACTAATCATGGATGCTTTGCGATGCATTATGATGACATGGCATGTTTTAGTTAATATAACACCAGAGGTGTTACATCTGTCAGTGAGGAGGCAGAGGGAGTTGAGGCCACTGGCGCGCCTTTTGTCCCAACTCCCGGCCACCGGCGAGGATGAAGCAGAGGCGGAACATATTGGTGCGAAGGAAACAAACTCAACCTGATCTAGTGCGGACGAAGGAGACGACGTGGTGGTACTGTAACAACTCCAGTTTAGGCTTAGCTAAATCCTGCGTCTCATGAGCATGATCATCTCATAAGCATCATTTGTGCATTTGGTGTAGCATTATTTGAGTGCTTGGATTAAAAATGCAAATAGGGTTTTTCAAATGATTGCTAGAAGTCATACTTGTGATGCTTTTCTCAAAATAGAGCTTTAACAAAGTTTATGAAGAAAATTATTTGGAGAAATATTTGTTTTTACCTCAAGTCATGAAAATGAGTTTTAGGGCATCAAAAAGGGCAAAAACAGTTTCTCTATTTTCCAAAAATCAATTTTTTGTATGTATTTTTGTGACCCAAAATTTCATTTTTAAATCCAGGCCGAATTAGCAAAAATTTTCTACATGAAAGTTATTCCTCTCATTATTTTGAGAAACTTTCATTTTTGGAGTATTTTCAAATTCGCTGTATTTTTCAAACTGCAGGCAGTCAAACTTCTTTTAAAAATTTTGACCAGGGTGGGACCCACCCGGGCCCCACCTGTCATCATCCCCCTCTCCCTCTCTTTCTCTGCTTCGCACGCCAGGCCGCCGCAGGCTGCAGCGCCGCAGCGCTGCCTCGCTGCCTCTGCCGCTCCCGCCTGCGTCCGCCTGAGTCGACGAGCCGCAGCCCGCGTGCGCACTCAAGTGCCCCCTGTCCCCCTCGCCTGCCCGTCTGCCGCCCTGCCGCTATCGCTGCGCCGCCTCGGCCGCCATCGCGATGCCGCACGCCGCGCCGCGCCAAGCAAGCGCGCCAACCGCTCCACGACGCCGCAACGGCACGCCGAGGAACTTGAGCACCCCGCAGCGTCGCCCCGCTTCTCCACTGCCTCGCTGAGCCGCTGCAGCGCCGCTGAGACGCTGGCGCATCGCGCCGAGCCCGCCATGGCCGTCGACTCGCCCCGCACGCCCGCGACTCCGTCTGTCCGAATTGGACACGCCCCGCGGCGTTATAACGCCCGCCCCGCCTCCCGGTTCACTCGCCCCATCCCATTTCCTCTCCCACTCGCCCCCAGCCGAGCCCCACGGAGTCGCCATGGCCGCCGCCACGGGTCGCTCCGGCTAGCCACCTCCCCGCGCCACCATTTTCTTCGCTAAGAGTGTCACCGTGACCGCCATCCCTTCCTCCATCTCCGACCGCCTTCAATCGACAAGCCCGAGCTGAGGTAGTGGCCAATTTGACCGTCGTCTTCTCCGCCTGCGGGAGCCGAGCTCCGGCGAGCTCTTCGGCGCCGTTGTCCGCGCGCGTCCGCCATCAATTTCTTTCTCTAGCTCGTGCTCTAGCTCCGCCTGGGCTTAGCGAAGGCCGTAGGCGTTTCCAAGCGCGCCGCCGTGGTCCACTCCGGCGAGCCGCCGTCGAACCGCGCCGCTCCTCGCCGCCGTTCGTCGCGCCCGCCGTTCCCGTGCGCGTTAGCTCCCATCTTCACCACCGTTGGGTCCGCATTGTCATCCCGAGCACGATGGTGCAACCCTTGTCGCCTGAAACCTCGCCGCCGGCGAGTTATCGGCGGTCAAACGGCCGGCGCCCTGTTCCGGTGGCCGACAGGTGGGCCCGTTGACCGGGACCCACCAGTTAGTGCCACTGGCGCGCGCGAGCCTTGTGTGCACTGCGCGGGGTACGCGTAGCAGTGCGGGTCCGCGTGTCAGCCGCAGTGGGGAAAGCCCCGGGTGCGCGTAGCATTTTAGGTGTTTCCCGGTTTTTGAAAATGATTTCCAGAAATTGATTTAAATCTTCCAAAAATCATATCTCACTCATTTTAAGTCCATTTTAGGTGATTCAAATTTCTATATTTTTCTTATGAGGAGCTTTATGCATGTAGGGTATTAGTTTATTTTTCTGAAATACTTTTATATGCAGTTTTATTTAATGCCTTTAAATGCTGATATCTTGTTAAATGCATAAGTAATTATTGGTTCATCAGAAAAATATGAATCTTGTTTTGTTGCTCTAGTTAGGAGATGCTTTATCTATGAAAAATATTAGTTGTATATGTCATGTGTAGAAAATGCCTTGTTTATTTATTGTGCTTGCTTTGCTTAGAGGTTAGGAAATTCATAATTAATTATTTATGCAAGGTTTAGGCTTGATAATTTTTCTAGGATGTTTTATGCTAATAAGTAGCTGTTAGTACTATGAGATCTGTTGTTTGACACTTTTCATAGTACAAAGTATTTTTAGGTCTTGGTTTGTTGCTGCCTTGTCTTTTTTGTATAGGATAAATGGTTTACTGTTTTGGCTTGAAAATTTTATGATAGGCTTCATGTTACCTAGCTAAGCTACTGTAATTTTTGTAGATTTTTCTGAGCAGTCTAGCTATAGGTTACTGTTGTACCCCTTAGTAATCGTCATCGTTTTTCGATGGAGTCTAGGTTAATTAGTGTCGTTTCTATGGTTAGTTAGGCTCTAATAGGTACAACCTGTTAGGATGATGTTGACTACCTTGTAGTAACATGATTGGTTCATCATCATCATCATCATACGCTTTAATTCCGTATTGCATTCCCGATACTCATACGCACCGATGCATCATACAGGATTGCCGGAAGAAGTGACGCCAGTAGTTCCCGAGGAGCCGGAAGGAGAGGAGCAGCAGGGAGCAGTGCTGCAGGAGGCAGCAAAGGACGAGGACCCGGACGCTGACTTGCCTGAGTGCCCTAACCATCACCCTAGCTCCTTTGTGAAAGGCAAGCCCCGGAGCATTACTCCTACAGTTTTCAAAATGTTTTACTTGAGTCATTTATTTATTATGATGCATTAAGTTTATAGGCGTTCGTTGGAACCGTTAATGCATTATGAGTATCTTGATCCACCTGAATACCTCTACCCTAATTAAGTTTAGGATCACGCTTATGCTTAGCACTGCTTAATTAGATCGGTAGAAGACGGGTGATTGACCCTCATCCACGAGGTAGGTGGTTACTACCCTCCGGTTGATACCATGGAGATTGGTTTAGAGAACATAACCATATGGCCATGTTAAATCACGACTGGTCGGGGTTTGTGGTGTGTTAGACCATGGAAACTCCGGCTATGTCACCTAAAGAAATATGACTTTGTACGTCCTCGGATCATGTTGAACAATGCCTCACAGATAGCTGGAAGGATGCGATCATCCGACCGCGAAGCCTTGAGGACGTTTGGGCCGGAATTTCAGCAGAGTTGAGTGTATTGCCCACAGGCGCGGAGATGTAATCCCAAAGGCCGGTCGCACCGGAGGTACCTCGGTAGCCGGCATGCCCCGGTGCAATCGTATTTGTTGAAATCCGCGATTCCACCCGAATAGACCAAGGTGACCGTCACTCGCTCTGGCCGGCGAGTGTGGTTTGTGTGAGGAATACCCGCCAGCTGGTTTGCAATCGATTATAATCGCCATCGTTCCTCGGACAAGAACACTTGACCGAGCAAATGCAAGACTGCGCCAATCATTGTGCAAAGAAAGATGGTTATGTTTCTAAAGTGTTGATGCATGTATGCTCAACCAAAGGATATGATAGTGTTGATTGTTCATACCCTGGAGCTGGAGTAGTACAGGTGCTAATGTAGTGATGACAGGATCCAACTTAAAAGATGATAAGTTAGAGAGTCCTTTATTACTAAATGATTATTTAATAAGCTCACCTTTTATTGCAAAGTTAAATGAGTCAGCTACCCCACTTATAAAGCCTTGCATTCTCCTTGGTGTCATTTTGTTTTCATTATGACGGGTAAGTCTAGCTGAGTACCTTCTTGTACTCAGGGTTTTATTCCCTTGTTGTTGCAGATGGTGAGATGTTCTATGGCTATTGCCAGACTTGCCTCTTCCCTGCGTACGGGAATAAGTAGATCGTGGGCACGATCAATCTATCTATCGTACCTCTATGCTGTTGCTGGATTTGATGTTGGACCAGGCACTATGTTTCAACTAAGTGTGCGTTTGTGAACCAAAACTTTATTTGCTTCCGCAATTTGGATTTGAACTTGGTATTGTAATAACTATTTCGTAACTCCGATATAATCGACTACTTGCGAACTTATGTATTACTATGAACTGTTGTATGTTGAACTCAATTCGGTCTGGGCTGTATTGTGAAAAGTTTGAAATCCTTCGTGATTTCATGGACTACCGGGTTGATATAGGCGCCATGTGCTAATTAAGTTGCTTCGGTGACTCATTAGTACATTGTGTTTATATTAATTGGTCGGTTCTGTTACAGGTACAACGCGTCTTTGAGCCGGCGACGGGATCTCGGAGCACGAGCCTTGCTCGCCTCCTCACGAGACGACGACCCTGCCCGTCTCTCCGTCCGGGAGGGACTTTTCTGCAAAATTCATCATATAAAGACGGGGTGAGACGTCGCGCTGTACGTGCCCTAAAGCACTAATATCACCATAGAATTATTAAAGCTAATCATTAGAGTGAATCCTTATTATACACACATGGAAAGTGAAAACAAACCTCTGAGGGCAGTCCCAATGCAAGACTCTATCATAGAGTCCAAGACTATTTATTACACCTTATTTATGGTATTTTGCTAATGTGGCAGCATATTTATTGAATAAAGAGGGAGAAAAAACAAGACTCCAAGTCTTATTTAGACTCTAAGTCCACAATATTCGAGATAATAAATAAGTTTAGACTCTATGATAGAGTCTCGCATTGGGACTGCCCCGAATAATCGATTCGCATCATATTTATGTGTTATTCGTGAGATAAAAAATCTTAAATTCACTTAAACTAATAATTATAGCACCGAACCTAACAAATTCAAAGATTAAGATTAATCCAAATCTAAACTAAAATTTGGAACAAACTTCAATGATCCCTAGAAAGTAGTAGTGGCATAATTATTTTTTTTTTTGACTGTCAGGGGGGACGGGGGAGAGTCTCCCCGCCTGATTTTTATTTCATTGATCTAATCCCCTTGTAGGGAGCCATCTTGTTTAAAGTACATCATCATACATTGATACGTCAATTACATGTGAGAACTAAGTATTGACAATAACATGCTGGAGTGTAGCTCAACAGTCACGGAATAACACACGGAATTGTCATTGAGGTTCTATCTGAGTGAGGTTAGTTGGTGCATTCTGTGTCATGTCAATTGACTCAACAATTTGATCTTGCACCTGATTGCTATCCATCATCGGCAAAAATCGAAGCCCCCCTTTTGTCCACTGGAAAAACACGCTTCATGACCGTAGTTTTCACAATTTAGAAGCTCTTTGACTAAAGTGATACAACCATAGTTTGCACAAATTTTTTAGACCCGTTGGCTGGGCTTGGCGCTCACCTCTGTTCTCCCACGTCTCCAGACTATGGTTAATTATTGATTCCATACTATATATTGTTCCATATTTTTCGATAGATGAACGACTTGTATCGTAAGGAGTATTGGACCAAGAGGGGTCGCCCTAAAGAATTATACCCCGATGCCTCTTGCAAAGATGCCCCGTCCCTCGGAACTCCCCTGTCCCTCTTTGTGACTGTGGTAGAGAATGTCACGTGTACCTATCTCGCCATCCCGACACCGCTGCCCGTGCCTTCTACACTTGTAGTTCACAAGCGGTAAGTAATTCTTGCACTTTCAATTTGTCATATTTTACGTGACTAGTCAACCGGAAATTTATTTTATGGTTGTTTTGCAGGACCATAAGAAGTGTTATTTCTTCCAATGGATCGACGGGCCGGACAAGTTTGATCCTAGCTACCTTCGTCATTGGGTTATCAATGGTGTAAAGGAAGGCAACCACATAGCGAGTTTAAACGGTGGGTGCCACCTCCACCTAACTTTCCCCGCCAATGAATGAAGAGGAGAAGGAATTAGCCAACTTAGACGTCTTGAATCACCGCCGCCGTCATTGTGGAGACTATTCTGTGATCGCGATGAAAATCCTAATGAATTTGAGTGTGGCAACCCTTATCCCGTAAGTTTGTAGTGTTTGTGTATGTGCATGCTCGAGACCTTTTATTTCCAACTCTATGTGCATCCCGTAACCTTCTATTTTGTAGGATCGGGCATATACCGTGCTCCGGAAATGCCTCTTCGGGAGTGGTCA
The DNA here is from genome assembly GCA_018135685.1 of Themeda triandra. Classification (NCBI taxonomy): domain Eukaryota; kingdom Viridiplantae; phylum Streptophyta; class Magnoliopsida; order Poales; family Poaceae; genus Themeda; species Themeda triandra. The sequence goes on along the minus strand of JAENPR010000045.1, from coordinate 1,165,887 downwards.
GTCCCAAGTCTTATTGGCCCGGAGGAACAACAGGAGAAGAAGAGGAAAACCGTTGTCCCCGCCTCCTCGTGTTGTGCAAGTGTGGCGTCGAAGCTCGACGCCTAGTTCCTTCGGAGGTTGGAATTGGCTATTGGTGCGGCCATATGGTCGACTATGATGAGGTTGGTGCAATTACTGTGAGAATTGTGTTCTTATGTTTTAGTTTGTGTCTAATTGTACTTTGTGTCTAATTGTTTTGTTTGTACAGAAGCACCCGCAAATGCAGCAGGGAGGATTTTCTTGATAAGGCTGAGTACAAGCATACAATTAAAATGAAGCAAAGAATGGGTGAAAGGTTTCGTTGTGGAAATGAGCTTGTGGAGAACTACATCAAGCATCGCATACTAGAGCAGCGCCGCAAGGCTCACGATATGCGTGTCCAAACCCCAAGAAGTGTTGAGCATAAGAAAAGGCTTGAGTATGTGAAGAAGAGGGACGCGGTGCGTAAGGCCGAGCGGTGAGGAATGGCAAGAGTACCCCGGGACATCAAAGGACTTGAAGCTAAATTGTGTCTCGAGTGAGTATTTGAAACTCTAACACTCCCATCTGCTGTCCTCCATTTTAATTGCTTCGTAACCGTTTGGTTTTTACAACTACGAGATTGGGTGCTGCGGAACTGCGAGGTTGAGGAGGCCCGCTCTTGCTATCCGGAGCAGACGGCAGTGGAGGCCAAAAAGCGGCCTGCTGAGCGGGCTGCGGCTGCGAGAAGGTCAGTGGAGGACGACACCTCTAGATTGGATGAGCTCATCGACCTAGTGTTGGCCGACGTGCAGGTGCAAGGGGAGGTTCACTTGCAGCCCGTAGATGATGCAAAAGCACCAGACAACAGCCAGGTTGTGCCATTGGTTCCAACAGAGGAAGAGGAAGAGTGGGATACACAAGCTATGGATGAGGCGGAGGCCGCTTACTGGAAGTCGAAGGCGGATGAGGCAAAGCCAGCCGAGAGTAGCCACCCCAGCCAGTTTGTACCAGGGGTGCTCATTGAGGAAGATTTTGAGTGGGATACCCAAGCTATCGATGAAGCTGAGGCCTTGTACTACAAGCGTAAGGAGGAGGCCACACGTTCGACTCCAACCACCAACGAGGTTGTGGTAGAGGATGATTGGGTCCCCAACTCACTGGGCGGGATGACGATTCGCCCCCAACTCCAAAGAGCGATGAGGATTTGCTTCCTGGTTATGTTTCGATGTTTAGCCATGTTGTCATGTAGTTTGACAAAGATTAGGTTTGTGTTGGACCACTATATGTCATGTAATGTACTTTTATTTAGTCATTGGCAAAACCTCTAATGTGTAGGCACTTTTATTTCCTACTAAATGTTGATGATGCACATTTTATCCGTTAGAATTTGTGACACATTATTTTTTTACTCAATGGATATGCGGCATGTTGATAGAGATGAGATTAGAATTTGTGACACATTACTGGCGCGGCTTAAATGCCCAAGTTAGAATTTGTGACATTTCATTAATTTTGTACAACATGAGTTTCACAATGGACATCTTGAGTTCTCAAATGAGCACATGAGTTCGAAAAAACGACCCACATGAGTACAAGTCTAGATAATACAAAAGACCTAGGCACTAAGTCACCTATAGCACAAAGTCCCCTCTACCACAACTCTAGCTACCAGGAGTGAACACTTTCTTCGGACGCCTCATCGCTTCTCCGTGGTACATCGGCCAGTTCGTGGAATGCAACGTCCGTGTGGTCACGGTCATGTCGCCTAAATCTCGTTGGCCCCGGCTTCTTCTTCCCGTCGTACTAGGGCCCCGGTGAACAAGTATGTTACAACCATTTCCAGGAAAATTATTTAATTCATCAACATTAAGCTATAGTAATCACCGTTCCTCCCCTTGTGTGCCTACTCGGGGCACCGTGGAGTTGAGACATGTTGAGGAAGTCCGCGTCTCTCATCCCGACCGGTGCAAGTGAATGCCATACTCCGTGCTTCATACCCCGGTGCGTCGTCCCGGTAGAGTCGTCGGTGCCCACATTGCCTTGCTCGTAGAAGTATTGTTCTTCATCATCATCACCGTCCTCTCCCGTCTTTGTAATGTGGTGGTGCTCTGCAGATTTTCACGCGGGGTACCGGTGGAACAAAAGGCTCCTCCATGCAACTCATTTTCTGCGCTTGGCTTCTTGCATCCCTTTGCCACTTTACGCAAGATCAGCCCAATGACCAAAACATGATTGGGGGCGTGTCATTTTTTGAGAGTGCAATATCAACTAATGACATAAAAAAGTGGTGATTGTTTATCTCATACCTTAACAAAGCTACTAGATGCCGAGGGCCATCCCGCTCGTCTCGCTCTAGACGAAACTTCAAACGGCGGCCATGTGTCTCTCATCGATCCGAATAAATACCATTTTCACATTGTGTCGTGAAGTAATTAAGCAAGATTCTATACTACTTAAGCACATCATCAAACTTACCATGTATCTAAGTTGCCTTCCTCTTTGTGATCTACGCCCTCCCTAGTGGCCTTGTCATATGCATCTTCTTTTGCATCCTGCTAGATTCTTCGCCGATGTCGTCGCCGTTGTATGTCAGTAGCGAGGTGCACCCTTGGAAAGCGTGATGCGGCTACCTTAGTGTCGTTGAAGACGACTTCATCGTGCGACGGTTCTTCCGGGTGGGGGTGGTGCCTCTGGCCATGGTTCTGCTCTCCCACAAATTTGGATGTACCGTGGTGCTCCGCGACCCGATCACACGATACTTCACAACTTAGTAGCCGCATGCCAATTTGCAATAAAAGTAGTGGTTCGATTAGGTAACGTACTGTCCACGCATTCCGCGCACTTGCATTCACCGCATTGAGCCATTTGTATCGCAAAGTCCTCGCACGAAAGTGGCCATTCCTACATCCCAAATAGGAAGACATAGGATGTTTAGTTCAACAAAACATTCATTCATCGACTTACCGGCAATTCCGAGGCTGATAGGCACCCAGACGGGCCATCTTTCCCAGCACCAAATCTGCAAGGGCCGTGGACATCGCAGTGGGTCTCGAGGCCTCCACTAGCATCGGTTGTATATAAGGAAAAGAGGGTCAATCGAGAACTTGAATCGTCTTTGACCAACGAAGGCACCCGCTGGTCGCGAAATGAGTCAAGTTCAAATTGGGGATATTGTATTACTAACTTGTCCCATTCGAGTCCACGGGTTCCTCCAAGGCCGGATCCAAAGTCTCCAGTAAAGGAAGCGGATGTGGTCACGGTTTGGAACGAGTGGGTCTCCCGAGCACTCGTTCCGTGTATATAAGGAAAGAGGTCAATCCGAACCCGGCTCGAGGAACCCTTGCACGCTCCATGTAGGTAGCATACCGATCGTCCCCGTGACCGCCGCGTGCGTGCGTAGCCTCAAAGGTTTCAAGGCTCTACCCTCGTCCACCCGCACATGGGCGCGGTGGGTCTCGTCGTAGTACAACTCAAGCGGTGGTGCACGGATGGTTCGCCATCCTGTTACAACATTACATAGAAACGGGTTAGAAAAATGTAATGAACAATATAATGACAACAAAATAGTGTAATGCAAGTAGAACAAGATACATAGAAGCTATAGAAACAACGGTGAAAAAATGTAATGAACAATATTGACAACAAAATAGAATAATAAAAGTACAACAAGATAAATAGAAGCTAGAATTTACACCTGTCGCCTTGTCTCCTATGCCTAGTAGCCTTGTGACCGGCCTCGCCACAAATGGAGCAATGGTTTTTACCACGCGTCTCGTCGAAGTCCCCCCCCCACCATACATGTCTTCGCCGTACCCTTTCATAGCATCCATGTCCCCTCTAAGTTTCTTCTTCTTCCTCCTACCTTTTCCAACCTTGAGCAGATCGGGATCGGGCATGTGCTCAGGACCATGATAAGGGGGCCAATGTTTCGGGTCATGGTACGGCTCGAAGGCCTTCTCCCATATCCTTAGGCAATTCGATCGGAGGTAATAAGGTGACATGTATGGTGGAGACTTGTGGTCATGTCCTAGGGCCCTGCAAGCTGTGACCATGTGATGACAAGAGGCATGCATGATCTGTGGTATGTTACAAGTGCACTCGACCTTCTCAAGATCCACCTTGAAACATTCACCACCTTGTTGTTCACCACCCAAGGTCGTTCCACCCTCAGCTCGTACTTGGTAAATCATCATGGTAGGTCCATAAGCAATGCGTTACGTTTTCGGCCCACTTCTCCGCCTCACTAAGGTACTCTTCTGCAGCCTTTCCCCAAGCACCGTCATCAAACATCTTTGGGTTGCCCAGCTTACCTTGTACATTTTGATACCTCGCCACAAAATATTCGTTGCACTTAAAAACGAATACTCCACTATTCCGGACACGACAATGCTCGGACACCCTTGAAAACACGGTTAAAAGACTCCGACGAGTTCGTGGTCATGATGCCATACACGTACCCACCTTCATCATAAGCCAAAGCCCACTTGGACTTCTCGGCCATTTGTTCTTCCAACCAGGCCGCGGTCTCATTCATGTCCTTCTTTAGTGCCACTAATGTTTCATCAAACTCGCCACCGTACGAACACAACACAATTTCTTCGACAATTTACATACCTCCCCTCTTCCTCGACGCCGCCGAAATTAGCGGCAAAGTGGCACATGCACCATGTATGCTCCGGAGGGAGGGTATCCATCAATACTGCTCTTCTCGCGGCGTTCAAGAGACCGGCATGCCTATCGGATATCATGCATATCTGCGAGAATTTCCAAGTACATTGACCCATGACCTCATGAACCATGACCATGACTCATTGTTCTCTCCCTCGGCAATTGCAAAGGCAAGTGGAACTATCGATTCTCGGGATCATAGGAAGCGACCATCATCAACACTCCCGTACTTGCCCGTTAAGAAAGTGGCGTCCACGACCATGACCGGCCTACAAAACTCTGGAATGCATGTTTTGTCCGTCGAAAAACCGAAAACACGCCTCGGACATTGTACCTTGTTGTGGTTACGCCCTCTACGGTCACCAATCCGTACTTGTTACCCGTGTCTATCCACCATTTCATTCCGGGGTTGAAATGAAACATTGCACACACGGTATTCGGGTACCCTATTGTAGGCCTCCTTCCGGCTACCCCAACGAATCTGCGGGGCTAGGCTTAGCACGCCACACCTTTCCGTACTTAGGCTTGTACTTTGTGAATTCTCTTAGTGAAATCTCGCAAGGAAGAGACCGAGATGTCGTTGTCGTTATCGACGAGGGCCAATATGCGACGAGCACAATACCGCGATCATCGAGGATGGTTTTGTTGTCCCTCATTTGAGGCACAATCGTGAGGCCGCACGACTCGGGTTATCTTCCACTTGTCATCGCTCGGTCTCTTTCTTGCATTAACCCTCCACTCACAACCCCTCTTGCATCTCACGTAGTACAGCTCATTCACGTTAGAATTGGTGACATAGTACGGCCTATGGTGGTACACAACATAGTTCTCAAGGAACAACTTCAGATCAAGCAAGGAATTGAACATCATGCCCTTCTGAATTATCGCTTTCTCATCCCCCGGTGAGTGAAGAAGTCCCTACACATTTGGAGGCCGGTGTCACAAACCGCCATATCGCCATCTTTGCCGACATCCCTATAGTTAGGAACCCCGGTGAAAAGGTATGTTCGCCGACCTGGTGCGCACGTCTCGTGTAAGGATCGGGTGGCACAAAAAGACCGTGCCGCACCGAAAGTAGCACATCCATCATAAGGGGCTTCCGGGTGTTCCAGCTAGTCTTCCTTGGACCGGCCTAAGACCGGCACGCAGCTCTTCAACGAGCACGGGAGGTGGCATAGGATGAGCCGGTCTTTGGAGCCGCATATGTGCCTCCCTCCTCATCCCCGAATCATCTGAATCATCTACATCGTCACCGATCATCATCCTCAAGCCTCTCCGCATCTTCGCGATCGAAATCATCGGGATCGAAGTCATTGTTCATATGCCCCGGGTGACCTCTGCCCGACTCGTCCTCATCCATCAAAGGTTGCTCCTGCGTCAACCCCGACCATCCAAGTCCATCTCCTGCGTTGTGTCGGCATCGGCCACCAACCCCATCATTAGCACCTCCATGGTCCTCGAGAGTAAGGCACATCATCGCCCAATGTCTCCACAACAACCTCGGCAACTTTACCATTGCAACCCCGAAGGACATGAGTGTAGCGGGACCAAAGAGCCGAGTTCTCCAAAGGCATCATAACATAGCGAGGCCTTCTTTGTCCCAACATCAAACCTCCTGCAAAGCATGATATCACCGCCAAATTTGGCCTTCAAACGAAGCATCGGCTCATTGAAGCTCGGAGGTGCATCAAAGATCTCCAAATCTTCCGTCATATCAACGAACAAGCAATCTTCTTTCGTGACACTTCCTCCGTAGAAAACACGCACAAAACAATCCATCTACAAAATGGGGAGGCCATGACATCAGGGATACGGATTGGTCCAACCACTTCTAACCCTAAAGCCTATCTTCATAACCCACTTTAGTACTCCTTCATCACTAATATATATAGCTATCTTCTAACTAATATAACTAACGACTCCAGAAACGCACGTCTCCAACTCCAACGGCACTAGCCCGCTGCCCGCAGCTCCGTTCCTTCTCTTCGACGCGGCCAGCAGTCCGTCCCACTCCCAGACGCGGCCCTGAAACTCGACGCGTTCCAACGACAGCCTCCCTCCCATGCGCGCGCGCTATCGCAGCCTCCCCGGCCGCGCGAGCTATGCAGCAGCAACTGCATCTTCTCGCCCGGCGCGCCGCGCGCTCCACGGTGCGGCGCCCGCTCCCGGTCACACGCCGCCGCTGGGGCTCGCTGCCCCCGCCCCCGCCGCGCAGGCGCAGCACATTGGGCGTATGCTGGCCTCGGGCCTCCGTCCGGGCGCGCTGGAGCTCGCGGCGGCGATCAGGTCGGCCGCGGCGCTCCCGGGCGGCACCGGCCTCGCGAGGTGCCTCCACGCGCTCGCCGTGAAGGCCGGGCGCGTGGCTCACAGCGCGACGGTGGCGAAGGCGGTCATGGACGCGTACGGGAGGATGGCTCTCGGCTCCCTCGCGGACGCGCTCCGGGTGTTCGACGAAATGGCGCGCCCCGACGCGGCGTGCTGGAACATCCTCATCGCCGCGTGCTCCCGCCGCGGCCTCTTCGAGGACGCCTTCGCTCTGTTCCGGTCCATGCTCTCCCTTGGCGTCGCTGGGCAGAGCATGCCGACCGCGGTGACGGTGGCTGTGGTCGTTCCAGCGTGCGCGAAGGGGAGGCGGCTGCGGACCGGCAGGAGCGTCCACGGGTACGTGGTGAAGGCTGGTCTGGAGGCGGACACTCTGTGCGGAAACGCGCTGGTGTCGATGTATGCAAAGTGTGGTGGAACTGGAAGCGGGGCGATGGATGACGCGCACAGAGCGTTTTCTTCTATTCGCTGTAAGGATGTCATTTCTTGGAATTCGGTCATCGCAGGGTACATAGAGAACCGGCTGTTTCAAGAGGCGCTTGCGCTGTTCGGTCAGATGATCTCGCAGGGATGCCTTCCGAATTATTCGACAGTGGCTAGTATCCTTCCTGTGTGCTCGTTCACGGAGTTTGGGAGGTATCATGGGAAAGAGGTGCACGGTTTTGTGGTCAGGCGTGGTTTGGAGATGGATGTGTCTGTTTCTAACGCACTGATGACACATTATTCCAAAGTGCTTGAAATGAAGGCTGCAGAATCAGTATTTGCAAGTATGGATGTGAGGGATATCGTATCATGGAACACCATTATTGCAGGATATGTGATGAATGGGTATCACTATAGAGCATTGGGCCTGTTTCAGGGGCTTCTGTCTGCAGGAATTGCTCCTGATTCTGTTTCGTTTATCAGTCTGCTCACTGCTTGTGCTCAAGTAGGTGATGTCAAAGCAGGGATGGGGGTTCATGGTTATATCCTTCAGAGGCCAGTACTTCTTCAAGAAACATCCTTAATGAATGCTCTTGTCACTTTTTATAGCCACTGTGGTAGGTTTGATGATGCTTTCCGAGCTTTCACCGATATTCTGAACAAAGACTCGATTTCATGGAATGCAATTCTCTCTGCTTGTGCCAACAATGAACAGCATATTGACAAGTTCTTTGTACTGATGAGTGAAATGTGCTGTGGGGGAAATCAGTGGGATTCAGTCACAGTCCTGAATGTTATACACGTGAGTACCTTATGCGGGATTAAGATGGTCCGTGAAGCTCATGGGTGGTCCCTAAGAGTTGGTTATACTGGTGAAACTTCAGTAGCAAATGCTATTCTGGATGCTTATGTGAAGTGTGGCTACTCACGGGATGCAAACATACTTTTCAGAAACCATACTGGGCGGAACATTGTAACTGACAATATAATGATTTCTTGCTACCTGAAAAGTAACTGTATAGAGGATGCTGAGGTGATCTTCAACCATATGGCTGAGAAAGATCTGACTTCATGGAATTTGATGATCCAGTTGTATGCCCAGAATGACATGGATGATCGAGCTTTTAGTCTGTTTAATCACTTGCATTCTGAAGGCTTGAAGCCTGATATTGTTAGCATCACAAATATTCTTGAGGCTTGCATCCATTTGTGTTCTGTACAGCTTGTGAGACAATGCCATGCCTACATGCTCAGAGCATCGCTGGAAGACATCCATCTTGAAGGAGCTCTTGTTGATGCGTACTCAAAGTGTGGAAATATAACCAATGCATATAACATCTTTGAAGTCAGCTCAAAGGACCTTGTCACATTCACTGCCATGATTGGATGTTATGCAATGCATGGAATGGCAGAAAAGGCAGTAGAACTGTTCTCTAAAATGATTAAACTTGACATTAGGCCAGACCATGTAGTTCTGACCACGCTCCTGTCAGCATGCAGTCACGCAGGACTGGTTGATGCAGGAATCAAAATTTTCAAGTCCATTAGAGAGATTCACAGAGTTGTACCGACAGCAGAACACTATGCTTGTATGGTTGACCTTCTTGCCCGCAGCGGACATCTCCAAGATGCATATATGTTTGCCTTGGATATGCCCCCTCATGCAGTCAATGCCAATGCATGGAGCTCCCTGCTAGGGGCATGCAAGGTCCATGGAGAGGTTGAAATTGGCAAACTCGCTGCTGATCAGTTGTTCTCAATGGAAGAGGGAGACATTGGGAACTATGTCATTATGTCAAACATCTATGCAGCTGATGAGAAATGGGATGGTGTTGAGCATGTCAGGAAACTGATGAAGTCCAAGGATATGAAGAAACCTGCAGGATGCAGTTGGATTGAGGTTGACAAGACTAGGCATTTGTTCATAGCTAGCGATACTAACCACCAAGATAGGTCTTGTATCTACAATATGTTAGGAAGTTTGTATCTGCAAATCAAAGATACACAGACGCAGAACATGACAATGAAGAAATCTATGTGACGACAAGTTGCAGAAACTAGAAGTGAAGTGCTCTTCATCAAAGATGTGCTACATGGCTTTCCTGACTCCAGTTGCATGACTTCCAGTTCCTGGCTGCAAATAGTTCCCTAACAAATTCGTTTTTGTCCCACTGAGGTATGCAGTAGTCTAGTCATGTAAGCATTCTAGTTTGTCTCCTGACTGCTGTGTGCTATTGATCTGTGCATGAAACTAATATTCTGTAGGCATAAATGTTTATGCCCATACAGTTGTACTGACAAGTTCATCCTGTTGGCAGAAGCAAAAATGAGGATTTACAGTTTTGTTTTAAGAGGTTCAGTTGCTTACAAGGCAATTGTTGTCATATATCCAGGAATAGTAAGCATCTTCATGTCCTAGCAGATGCAGATGGTTTAACTGAATCCTATGCATTCTCAAATTTTCAGTTCCTTGTGTCTTTCTACAAGCTGAGGTATACTAAAATTTCGTTTTAGCTATGAATTTCGTTTCTGGCATTTTTTTATCCTTTTTATGATTTTACTTAGACCCAGACACAAGAATGCATTGTTTATTCTGCTCTATGTTTTTTTTGAACCTATATTCTGCTCTATGTTACTAAGTATGATAAAGTTCCTTTTCTCTTGACTGCTATAGGCCTATCACCTGGTCTTACCCTTGTGCTCAATACATGTACTATAACCATGCGTATGGTTTACAATTTACCTTTCCAAGTTATCCTTCCTTTCTTAATAATGTAACCTATTGTTGAGATTGTAGTAGGCTTTGACATGAGCAAGATTCACTTTCATTTTGTAGTTGGCTCTGTTTAGATGCTGCCAGTTCCAGTGCTTAAGCCTTCATATGCATGAACTTCCAATGGATTCTTTTATCCTACTGCTCCTGAATGCCACTCTTCTTTGGAGAAGTAAGCATGCAGACTCCTGTACCGCTAGTGCTATGGTTCAGAGCTTCATCCACTTTCGCTAAGAAGCTCATTAACACTCATTACGGATTGAATTCCGGTTCTTGAATTTGTGGATATATGATAGAGTTATTTTTCACATCATTATGCCTCTTTTTTTTTTTTTTCCTTCCACACTGCTATCGATCTTAAGGATTCTGGAAATCTCTTACTAGACTCAAAATTCACGTTTTCAGGATCGAATTGGAGAGGGCTATCTCAAGTCAAGATCTACATGTGCCCTCAAGACCAACCCCGTGGACGAATACTCAGGATCGCTCAAGTTGACCATGGACCGCTGAATCCAGTTCAAAGAGCAAGCCAAACAGCAAGTTTTTGTGGACACGTGTGGTCATTGTGGCACTCAATAGCTGTTCATGTTCTGCACCGCTGTTAGTACTGATAGCAGGGCCTCCCAGTTGAGTTCAAGCACGAACCAACTGCTGGCCGGCTGCAGATTTCTTCTCAGATGCATCTTGGAAAAGAGCAGGAGATTGGGATTTTTGGAGGAAGCCGAGCAGCGCTCAAGCGTGGGCCGTGGGCCGTGGGCCGTGGGCCATGGGCCGTGGGCCATGGGCCAAGGCACTGACTCCGAATCCACAAACCAGTTTTTTTTTTAACCAAACCAGTTGCCAGGGCACGCGTTTTGGCCAGGAATACCCGTGGTTGCCCGTTGCCGTCCACCAAACGGAAATCGAGCCCGAACAGGTCACCAACCAAACCCGGGGCAGACCGTTCGGCCGTATCGCTATAATAGCCTCCTCGCCGCCCACGCAACGCAACTGTCCCCACTTCGCCGCGCGTACGAAAGAAAAGAAAAGATTCCCCTTTGCTCTCCGGGAAGCGCCGACGCCGTTGATGGATTTCGGGAGGACCAAAGCTGTCGCCGTAGTCCTGACGTCCCAATCGACCTCCGCCCAGTCCCGACTGCCCTTCTCGGCCCCCGCCACGCCGTGGTTCCGGGAGCTGTGGGTCAACGCCTCCAAATAACGGCTCTTCGAGAGGTGCGCTGACTGGCTCGATCTGGTTCTATCCGTGCAATTGTTAGTCTGGGGTGGATTGGATGTTCGTTTGTGTTAAATCTTGATGGCCGGCCTTGGTGTTAAGCCGGGCTTTGGTTGCTGTTAACTCTTGTAACCAGTAGATTGTTCATTCGTGCTACCTCACAGTTGACTCTCCACCACCAAACAGATAATCTGATCATACTGACCAAATTCCAGTATTCACAATAACGGCAGACTCAAACATACTAGATAGAAGAACTGGAGCATGCTTGTGATTTTGTCAAACCAAGCAACCTCAAGTCTAACTAATTATGAAGAAGACTGTATTGGGTGACTGAGCTGACTTTTTTGCTCCCATGCTACAGGCGAACGCTGGTGGATTTCTCAGCTGGTGGTGGGAAATAAAGCGACTGGCCCAGCATCCTTGTGAAAGCAATCACAGCATTGACAGCTTCTTCAGTTTTTGCTGAAACCAGACTGATCAAGAAGGCGGACAGCTGTCGAAATGCATAGGCAGAAGATTGCAAACTCTGGGTGGGCTGCGTTTGACCGCAAGTGGCGCAGCGCAGATGGCAGTGGGGATGAAGGTGATGCTGACTCGTTTCCGGCTCTCTCAAGTTTCGGAGCCCCCGATCTTGCTAGCAGCTCCATTACAGAAAAGAATGGGCTGAAACCAAAGCCTTTTGCTTCAGTGGTTCGCCCTTCTGTTGATTCTGTAGCTGTTAGTAGTGGACGTGGAAATAAGAGTTCTGCTGGTCATGTGGACGGTGGGAATCACGGTGCAATCTCTGCATCTGTTGATGAAGTTAAGTTGTTGAAAGATGCACACAGTTGGGCCGACTGTAATTTGATCGAGGATGTACTAGCTGCTGTGAATAATGATGTCGGCCAAGCATCTGATCTGTTGAAAGCTATGGTCTCTCCAGACTTGCAGACTGGGGAGGGCAGAACATCTGGCCAACTGGCTGCTGTGATGAATAAAACAGATGGATTACCATCAGAAAATGCTGCAGCAGGCCAAGAAAATCCAGATAGCTCACAGTTGTCGCTGCTACCGATGAATTTTCCCTCTATACCCTTGCAGCCTGAATTCGAAAAGATTGATGATGATTACTTAAACTACCGGAAAGATGCATTGAAGATGATGAGGTATGATGAAATTCCTTGTTTGTGCTTATGTTTTTCAAACTGTCTGCTGTTAGCATAATATTTGCTCTGGGTTATGCATAGAAGAAGCATGTCTCTATTCTTTCTGTGTCTGTACCAGGAGCCTAGGATGTTCATCCTAGTTCTAGCCATGACATTTACAACTATTAAGGATAACTTGCATATTATCATTTACTCTTGTAATGCCAAACTTGCATGAGCATTCAAAGCCATTAATTTGTAAAGCATTCTTAGAAAGAAATATGAAATCCTTGAATTATAGGTCTAACAAGCCATAAAAATTGATCTGACACTAAGACAGTTGAAGATGGCAATATTTTTTATTTAAGGTTTGTACACTAAGACAGTCCAAAGTGAACTCTTTTCAGGTGAAATAACAAGCCACTTCTTTCCTTTTGGTTGCAGGGCTGCTGCAAAGCATTCCCAATCTGCCAGCAATGCATTCTTGAGAGGTGATCATGCTGCGGCCAAGGAACTTTCTCTTAGAGCTCAGGAAGAGCGGGCAGCTGCTGAAAAGCTGAACAACAAGGCAGCGGAAGAAATATTTCGCCTTAGGAATAGCAATAATGACATCTGGAAGATAGACATGCATGGTCTTCATGCATCAGAGGCTGTGGCAGTATTGGAGAGGCATCTCCACATGATAGAGTTCCAGCAACCTGGGAATAAGTCAGCTTCAACTGAGGACTTAGCTAAGTTGGAATATACATATTCTGCATCAACCACTGGTTCAAACATTGAGCTTGCTGCTGAGAAGATGGTATTACGCCGGCCTAAGCAGTCTATCTTACATGTGATCACAGGTAATCTGTTGTTCCTCTATGCCTGCTTTCCTATTACACACAGTTGATGGTTTCATATCAAAACTGAAACAATTTATGTTCATCACTTTTCTTGCCACTATCTTCGTAATTATGATCTGCAAATGTGCAATATAATGGATGAGAGCATCTTGGTATCATTGTACAAGCAGATAATGCATTGATTATTTCATATATAGAAGAAATAATTATTTCATATTCATGATGTAAGCAACACCAGTTTCGTCAATAGCTCATTTCTGTTTGTACTTTACACAGGAATGGGTAACCATAGCAAAGGGCAGGCTTCACTGCCTGTCGCCGTTAGGGGTTTCCTTATTGACAACGGGTAACATTCGATGCAATCGATACAACTCTACATCTAAGTTTACACACGCAAGTATGATTGACAGCCTTCTGCTTGCAGGTATCGATTTGATGAGCTGAGGCCTGGTGTTTTTGCGGTTCGTCCGAAATTCCGCCGCAGGTGAACTAGTAGCAGAAGTTTGTACAATTGTAACATGATGTATGTATCAGTTGTGCCAACATAGCCACTGCCTATGAAACTAGAATGGCAGGGTGGGTAATAGGAAATTCCAGCAACTCATTGTTTATTTTTCGTGGAAATTCCACCGCAGGTGAACCTGTAGAAGTGTGTACAATTGTAACATGATGTATGTATCAGTTGTGCAGACATTGCTACTGCCTATGAAACTATAATGGCTGGTTGGGTAATAGGAAATTCAACAACCCATTGTTTATTTTTCTTCTTGATTAATAAAGCGAATTTGTGCATCTGTGATGTTATTTAACCTCCTTAAACAGTAACTTGGTTCCCACTTGACATGCAATTTGTGACTGTAATGACCGTAATTGTGCTAGTGTACGGCAGTGACATGCAAAGTTGTACTGCAGAATTGGGTTGCCACTGCCATTGTCACCAACCAGTCTCTGGGCACTGCACAACTCAAAGTGACTTGCACTGTAAACCATTGTGGCAGCTTTGTTTTCTTTCATTTCCCCTCCAAGCTCCAAGCATTTTGCTTTCAAGCATGGCATTCCACGTGCCCTATCAATTGTGAACAGAAATAAATTAAATTGTGGTGTCATAGATCTTTAGTCCGAGTTCAGTTTTCTGAGATTTTGCCTAATGGTGGTCTGCAGAACCTGAAACAGTAGAACAACCACATCCACGCATCGCCTGGCAGTTGGCTTCGCGGGACCTTGTGGTTCAGGCGTGGCCTGCATCGAAACAGTGAAGCCACTAGCCACACCACGCATCGCGTAGGTGGCTCGCGGGACCCAGGCGTCAGCATCGCGCCTCCCTCGCGTCGCACCTCGGCGCCCGGAGCGAGCCTTCCCCCACCGGCGCGCGACCAAGCGATGGCCTCGCCGGCGGCGGTGACGCGGCACCCTTCCCCCACCGTCCTTGCCTCCGGCCCTCGCTACTGCCGCCGCGTGAGTGCTCTCCCTCCCCCTCCCCTCCGCCCCCCGGGTGTAGTTTGCCGATGTAACACTGTGATTCCGCTGGTGGAAATGGAATCCACGCCCAGCGGTGCGGTTAGTGTGGGATCTGAGAACCGTAGGGTTTCAACGCCGCACCTCGTTCCGAAGCTGCCATGTTCTTAGTTCTTCTGGGAGGGAATGAGCGGTGGTGCGAGTTTTTGGGGATGGGGGGAATGGATTTCTGTTCTGATTGGCACGAAACAGTACGGGTTTTTTTTTTTTTAGTACAGCACGAAACAGTACGGTTGAGTATTTGAGTGATTGTTAGATTTGGAGGTAGGAGGCTGATGTGCACAATTGTTTGGATGATCGTTTTGTACTGAAGGGGCGGATTGATGGTTTGATTGTCAGTAACATATACTGATTCTGTTAGATAATGGTATGGCATGTATTGATGGTTTGTTAGAGTGCTTCATTAAGCAGGAGAGAAATGGATATACGGCACACTACAAGTTGCTTGTTTGAGTCTTTTGCCCACGTAACATTCAGTGTTGCAAACTGCCTGGCCTGTTCGAGAATAAGTTTGGTCTAACGTGACCATATGGTTTACACCCCATTCTTGCATCTGCTTAGTTTCCTTTGTTTACCTATATTCTGTTCTGTATAATGTTTGTTCATCCTGATACAGAATTTTGATCTCAAAACCAAGTTTGCTCACTCTGGCGATGGTCATTTGCAGGGACATGCACCTTCTAAAGTTGGCTTCCGAAGCTTGGCGCCACGATTAAAGGTCAATGCACTTTTTGGGTGGCCTAAGGGAGACACGACAACACGTCAACTGATCCCTCCTGCTGCTGAATCGTATACGCTCTCAGGGTCAGCCTCAGAGGTGTTTTGTGTTTCTTGAGTGAACTCCTTTTCCAGGACCTATGCACCTAATTCATGATTTCCTTAATCGCTCGTTCGTTTCAGGTGGGTGCAAAACCACGTGAGGTATCTATTTCTGTTGCTTCTTCTATCTTGGACATTCCTGCTGCGGATTGGGATGCCTGTGCGTGTGATCCAGATGATCCTGGGAACTTTAACCCTTTCCTTACTTATGCATTCCTCTCAAGCTTAGAAGAATCAAGTTCTGCAGTAAAGGTAAGCACATAAATCACCATGTATTCTTGTCAGATCATACAAAGACATTTCAGTTTTAATAACTTTGCACCTACTGCCCACACAGACGTTTAACCCGTTTAACCGTTTAATTGGTCATTTAGCGAATAATGGCTAAATGATAGGTGAAAAACCTAGGTGAACACTAGTTTTAACTGTTAAGTGCTCAAGGTCCATTATAAGCACGTGTAATGTTGAACACTTGCTGTGTTTAATTGACAACAGAACTACAAACAAGATTTGTTTGCAATATCACCAGGCATATTGAGACATCACAAATTATGAATTACCTATGACCAGGCAGTTCCTTTTTCTATGTGCTTAGCCTGACCCATCAATCCATCATTTTTACAAGGGCGGCAAGAGCTTTGCCGTATTTTTATTAGACAAGGAAAAAACTAAACATAATAATTACAGCTAGATCGGGAAAACCTACTAAGACTAATGGCCACCCCTGAGCTACTTCTATTACGGTGCACAGACCGCATTGACAATTGCAACAAATCAGTAGGAAAAACAAAAGGACAAGGCTGTTGGCGTTGTGGCAATTTGGTATTGAGAAATATCATCCTTGCAAAGCTGCGCTACTTGGTTAGGAGTCAGGCATTTTTGTTGCAAAGTTCTCCTATTCCGTTCCTTCCAAATATTCCACCAAAGGTATATCATGATTCCATCAATTCTCCTCTTCTGTGTCTTGTCAAATTTGGCTCGACATTTGCACCAGTATCCATGTAAGGAACCCGACATATCCACTGAGTCAAGGACCGCTAAACTTAACCATCTTCTGAAGCAGCACCAAACTTGTTTCGTGACCGGGCAATCTTTGCATAGGTGGTTCGGAGTTTCCAGGTTTGCTCCACATAGGATCACTTGGCCAATATTGTTTGGCCAAATTGTTAGCAGTAAGAATTTTCTTATATAGTAACCATCGATCCATCATGATTGTGATTTTTTTATTCTTAATTGCACAATTGCTTTCTTTGTGAAAATTACTCCCGTAGATTGAACAAAGATTAGCTCTAACTTTTATTCAGTACCAATATGCATGGATGTACACACTGTTATTTTAATTGTCTTCCTTGGGACCTTGGTCTCCTCGACTGATTTCAGGAAACTGGCTGGTTGCCTTTTCATGTTGTTGCACGGGACGAGAATGGACATATTCTAGGTGTTGTTCCACTTTACCTTAAAAGGTTTAACATCGTTAACAGAATATCATCTCCTGTTTTCCTACTTGCCATGTACTGTGTGCTCCTTTCATCTTGTTCATTGGTTGAGCGATAACAATGTGAACTTGCAGCCATTCTAGAGGAGAGTTTGTGTTTGATCAATCATGGGCAGAAGCTTACTATAACTATGGCCTTGAATACTATCCAAAGCTCCAGTCCTGCGTGCCTTTTACTCCAGTAACTGGTCAAAGAATATTACTTCGAAATACATCATACCGTGATCAAGTTTTTGATGCACTAGTCAAAGGTTTGAAGAGCCTGACCACCAAGGTATCTGGGTTAGCATTCTTGCAAATATTTGTTTAAAGTAGTCTCTACTAAGAATGCCTAATATTTGTAGCATTTATATACTACTGTTCATTATTTCCACCTTTTATCAGCTCTACTTCATATGGCATTGTGATATCCTCTAGAACTCACCATTTCTTAATTCTTGAATCATTTGTCTTCTTTCATGCTCGTTTTCTTGACATTTATACTGCATACCAAAGGGCACCAAGTCTGTTTCATTTGAATAGAAGAATTTGGTTGTCTGCTTGCAGCTACAAAGTTGCTAAATCAGGGCTTGATCGTTACTTAATGTGTGCCAGTGATCAGTCAATACTTGAAGTAATAAAACTTTAAAATCCTGTCTCAGCTCGTTTCGTTATCTTTATGATGTTAACTTGCAGCTACAAAGTTGCTAAATCAGGGCTTGATCGTTACTTAATGTGTGCCATTGATCAGTCAATGCTGAAGTAATAAAAGTTTAAAATTCTGTCTCTTTTTTTACAACTCATGTTCCATTATCTTTATGATGTTAACTTGTAACACCCCAAAGTCCAACAGCTTGGATTCTTTCTCTGAGCGTTCACACTCCCACCAACCCACTTAAGCTTTCTTCGCTTCACATAAAAGGGTTAATCCGGAGTTGATGGCATAGACTCTAGAAACCTTATATGAGTCTAACCCACCCTCAATAAGCAAGGTGGGACTAAACACCCTACAAACTTGCATCAACACTCACATGGGCCACCATAGGCCTAATTCAAACTGTGCCGGATGTCACATTACTAATTATTGATGTAGGATCATGTATATGTGAAGTATTGACAACCTTTTTGGGTTGCTTTGTTTCTTTGTCAACTACCTCTGTATAGCTCTTAAAAGACTACCTTCAGATGTATTGAACCAAGTTAATATCTGTCGGTTTCTGCTGCATTTCAGATGAACGTGTCATCATTACATATTACTTTTCCGTCTGAAGGTGAATTCAGCAAATTGAAGGATAGTGGGTTGTTACAAAGAATTGGGTTGCAATATCACTGGAGAAATCGGAACTACAAGAGGTGCTAACACATTACGATATCAATAGCATTTCCTTCTGGATGGTCCATTGCTTGAAGTTGGGACTTCTTAAGTTCTAACCATATTATACTGCAACTTGGCGGTTTCAATACTTGGGTGGGACATCTACTTTTAAGAAAATCTTGGTAGACTAGAAGTACAAAAAAGCTCACCGTTTGGGTGCAGCTACTATTTCCCTCGTATACTTTTTACTCAAGGCATTTTTTCTGTTTTTTCCCACAACATTTCATGTTTGTTAAAAATGTGACACTTGGTTGTTGATATACTCTATCATTTGTTGTAGTAATTTATCTGTAAATAGTGGTTAATCAGCTTGTTATAGCATTCTGGTTAAGACTTTCTCTGTGGGCCATGAGGTCTTATACCTATTTTGGCTAACTTCTTCCTTTATTAGTGCCAAAAAAAAGTAGTTACCTTGACCTGATAATTGTAGCTAAGAGGACACATTTCAGATAAAAGCATAGCATGTGGACCATCGTTTTAAAACAGTGGAATTTTTTATGGAATCACCGCCTTGTTGATTCTGTGCTGAACTTTGTGAGATTACATGTTAGTTGGCCAGTTTATTGTGATTTCTCAATGTTTGCTGATATTCTATGTTCACCATGTTTTTCTTCAGTTTTGATGAGTTTCTGATGGATTTGAAGCAGCCTAAACGGAAGAATATCAGACAAGAACGTAAAAAGGTTTACCTTCTTTTAGCTTAAATTGATTCAAATGTGCTTTTCAATGGAGGATAATCTTTTTGGAAACTTCCCAGATTCCTGCTCAAAATTTGCAAATGAAGCGACTTCGCGGAGATGAAATAAAGGTAATTATAAGGGAGAGATAGTTCTTTAATCGTCCTCTGCAGTCACTTCTTTTACATTATCATTATCTTCACTGACATCTCATTAGCTTTGTTGCTTTCTGGACAGCTTACTTATATTTGTTTCCATTCACACTGCAGAGCAGCCACTGGGATGCCTTCTATAAATTCTACCGCAACACGACTGATAATCAGTTTGGTTTCACATTCTTCTTACCTTGTATTTTTTTTATTCTATACATAGCATTATCCCATTCCCAGTTGTTCTTGAAATGGTTGTTCATCTTCTGTCGGCATTCATACATATCATGATGCAGCACCATTCTTGTTGACTCACTCTTTGACTTGAATTCCGGTGTCCATTTCCTCTTATTTACAATGTCATTCCATTTTTTTTATCTACAACCTCTGTTAAACATGTATATTTTTTAAAAGGATTAATATTTAAGTGTGCTACTGTGTAATAATAAGAACTAAAATTAATCAAAGCAAGCAAGTTTAGCAAGTTATCGGGCCAAAAGGTCATTTAATCAACGTAAATGACCACTTAAACAAATACAGTTGGCCATTGTGTAGTGTTCAAACGGGCTAAATGGTCATCTATGGAAAAAAGGATTTGAGTTTGAACTTTGAAGTAATTACTGATAAATGCATGTGACTGCTAGCATATTGCCTTCTACTTGAATTGGAAGAGGCAACAAAGTTTTAAGAACCATGATCACATGAGTGCGTGACCCCCTCACCTTTTTGCACTTCTTTTTGTTACACGACATATCTGTAGGTATTTGTGGTGACCATGCCTAGGCACGTTTTTCATTAAGAGGAGGGGCATATATGTAGGTATGAATTAGGATTGTATAGAATTCGCTTGTGCAGTAATTTAGTTTTCTGTATTTTTCACTTGTAGCTAGGGAATTAGGGACGCTTCCATAGTTCTTTTCTGTCCCATCCTATGCCCTCTATTTTTGTAATCCGAATCTGTTCAATTAAATGAGTTCTGTGGCGGCACAATGGGATCCCTACTCAGCTTATTTTTCACTGCAGTTGGGGCAGACCATACTTAACAAGGGATTTCTTTCATCTCTTGGGAGAAAAGATGGGGGAGAATGTGATGCTTATTGTAGCTGAAGAAGATGATAAACTAGTTGCTGGAGCTCTTAACCTTATTGGTGGTGATACACTGTTTGGCCGGTTATGGGGATGCTTGCCAGATGCTTACTTTCCCAATTTGCATTTTGAAGCTTGCTATTATCAGGTAATTTGCTTATGTTTAGAACTATATGTTTGGAGCAATGCCATTATATGGTTTGCTTATATAATAGTGATATTGTCCAGGCGATTGAAGCAGCCATAGAGTTAAATCTGAGTAAGGTGGAGGCAGGTGCTCAGGGAGAGCACAAGATCCAGCGTGGTTACCTCCCAGTGACAACTTACAGCTGCCACTACTTTCCAAATCCTGGTTTTGGGGCAGCTATTGGAAATTTTCTTAGACATGAGACGGCCCAGGTATTTTCGTGTCGATATTTTGAACCAGTTTCTTGCCAAAACTATGTGATATCAACCTTGCTGTCTTTGTTCTACTGATTTATGTGTGCTGAAAATAATCTTTTGTGGACACATATACAACTCTTTCATCTGAGTGCATAGTATCTGTAGTTAATCAGCGTAGTTTTGCCATCTACGTCCAATTGCAAACCCTAGATTGAGAACCACATCTGGCACCCTTAAATCTGAAACTTGCCCTGTTTTCGTGTCAAATTTTTCCACTACTTTAGCCTCACGTTCTGATGGGCCGATCGGGTGCTCTAGTGTACAGCATCATCACCAATAGTTGATATACTCACAAAAAAGAAATTATTACCTCAGCAGTACCACTTTCTGGAGCTAATGCTATTCTATGTTAGTCGGCGCTGAGTGTGACTAAGATTAGGACATCTTATTTTACTTTAGCGGTAGTTTGTTAATGCCATATAACGCATAAGGCATGATATCTTATTTTACTTATTTTCTAGCTTATTGTTAATAAGTTCTGTTTCTCTTCCCAGTGGTTACTAATTTCTAACATTACCAGGGTGGCGTTTATTTTATAACAAACTCCTGTTTTCTAAAATAAAAAAAAATCCTTAAGGAAATGCAGTTTATCATGATGAACAGTTTGCATACCTTTCTGCCTTTTCTTGAAACTCCCAACTAATATTCTTTTGTGTTAATAATACCAGGTTAAGCATGTTATTAAGGTCCTTCATGATTCAGGTCCATACAAGGAAGACATACTGAAAGAGTTCGCAGCTCAACAAGGCATCGACCTGTAGAACACAGAAGTGACTTACACTTCCCATACTGTTTTATAGAATTAGCATCTTTTATGTAGCAACAGGAATACGGGTAATCCCATTAGGCATACCAAATTGTGAATCTCACATTTGTACACTGCTAGGAATGTAAATATGTAACATGTAAATCAAAGACCAATGTCTCGAAAGGTCAACATCTACACCCAAACATTCCGCGATATTGTGCATTTCTGCGTCAGAATTCAGAAATGCTTTCTGGACGCTATTACACCAGCCTTACATAAACCTAGCCGTTGAGTTGAGAGCTATAGCTATACTTGTTTCTACTTTTCCCAACAGAAGGATCTGATGCTTCGTGTTATTGCGCTCTTTACTAATGGGATCTTTCCCATCAGAAGGATCATCTGAACTATTAGTAGGAAATAGGTGAGCAGTTGGCATCACCCGAGAGGATATGCAGGGAAAGGAAGGCGCAACGTCGCATCAGCATATCAGACAAGATCCAAGCCCAAAAGGACGTCAGATACTTCTCGGATTGTGCACATCGTTCTGATTCTGTGCTGCACTAACTTTAGACTAGGTTCATTTTGTGTTGTCAAAACTTCTGTGACTTTGATTAAATTTATAGAAAAATACGTAAATATGTTAAACTGTCATTTAATCAATCATGATACGTATCTTAAATTTCTTAGTACCACGCTAGCAGGCTCAGAATATTAAAAAGAATAGTAAATAAATGTTTAAAAGTCTTTTAAAATTGCCATAGTACATTAAAACCGAAGCCACAAAAGTGGACAAACTATTAGAAATGTTTGAACCAGCAGGTGTAAAAAAAATACACTGTCAGTTCAGAAATCATTGCCGGTTGAAGTAACGCTACATCTGACATCGTTAAATGTAAAAGGGCGGCCAATGTGAATCTTGTTCTGATAGTACCTCACGTTATGACGGCTAATGCGTCTCTGGCTCTCTGCTGTGCAGCTTGAGTGCTCTTGTGTACTACAGCACTATCAGCTAGCAGTATCACCCACCTCAATTTAATCGAGTGGATAGAGGATTTATTGTTGCTTTTCATCGGTCTAACTTTTCGGAGCTAATGCTACTCAATTTTTGCCGGTCCACATGCGTTATTAGAATAGTAAACATGTGCTGGCTATACCAGCCGATTCTTAAATTCTGGGTTAATCAAGGAGTACCATTCTTTTGCTGCATGGTGCATGCTTTTTTTTCTTTAAATTGTCGTTGATTACTACCTCGGATCGGAAATACTACAAGTTTTTCTTGGTTTGTCACAAATGGTGCATGCAGCATAGTAGCATGAATCTGTGCTGCCACAAATGCGTTCATCTGGCTGGATGAAATTGCACAGCTCAAGGTCACACATTCCAAAAATAAACTGATCCGTAGTAGTAATAAACATCGCAAAAATAAACAGCTCAAGGGCGGCGCGACGCCGAGCTCCGCCGCGACGGGGGGCCACCGGAGC
This sequence comes from Themeda triandra, assembly GCA_018135685.1. NCBI lineage: Eukaryota > Viridiplantae > Streptophyta > Magnoliopsida > Poales > Poaceae > Themeda > Themeda triandra. The sequence goes on along the minus strand of JAENPR010000045.1, from coordinate 1,142,751 downwards.
TCGTCGGCGGCAAGGGAGGAGGATCGCAGCGCGTGCCTCCGCATGAGGGATGAGTTGTGGGCGAAGGTAAGGGAACACGCAGGGAGAGCCCATAGTATGGCGACTCCTGAGGGTGTTCCTCGACCTAACCCTAGCAATGGCGAGATTCCGACGAACTTTGGGGTGAGGGATCAATTTGATTCGACGGGTGTTCATAGCCGCAACAATGGTTCGTCTGATTTCCCCACGCTGCAAGAGGCAGCACGATTTGGGAAGAAAAAATTGGTGAAGTTTGGTCCGCCTTTTGATTCCTCTAGCAGATGGTTGAAATATGACTTGGCTCGTAAGGATTTTCCATTTGAGATTGTTGATGATCATGAGTTGAAGCTCAAATCCGCGCCGATCAAACTCCATTGGCAAAGTTGGGATGAACAGAGGAGGGGCAGGGGCGCGGGAGAGCAGAAGCAGAGTTTGAATGGGAGAGGGCATTTTGGGGATGAGCATTGGTTTACCAAGCCGCCCAAAGTGCGAATTGTACCCGGGGTCCTGGGGTCTGGACCGGAAAATGTGATTGGTAGTAACCAGGAGGGGGCTGATGAAAATGGAGTAGGTCCCAACAAGATTGCTGGCCACCACTCATCGATCTCATCTGGTTTGGATCGGGGTGAGACAGCTAGGGTTCCATCCCCTCCTTCTCACCCGCCGCCAGTCTCTCCACTTGCCACAAATCTTCGCAAGATAGTTGGGCATCTATGGTCCGATTCTCCTAGATCCTTTGCTACGGTGGTGAGGACTGAAGCCGCTCCAGTAATCAAGGTAAAGATGCAACCTCAAGGTGGTTTCAATGGGGGGCGACTGGATAGAGATAGTGGGAATAGAGGTGGTTTTCGTGCAAGAAACAGGGGGAGAGGTCCTCAGCGTGGTGGTGGTTTTGGGGCTATGAATCAGGGAAGGGGAGATTATGGTACTCAGAGAGGTGGCTTTGGTGGAGGCTATGGGTTCGGCGCAGGTGGAGGGCGTGGTGGCAATTTTGGGGGTGGTCAGTATCAAGGAGGTCGTGGTCAGGGGGGTGGTTATGGTTATGAAGGTGGATCTGGCAATCAGGGGAATAGGCAAGGTGGCTTGGGTGGCATGAATGGTTCTGGTGGTGGAGGTGCTCATGGTTTCAATAATGGGCATGGTAATCAGAACAACATGGCTGATGGTGTTGGCGTGGGGCAATGGTAGTGGTAACAGAGCTAGTGAGGTGGATCCTGACAAGAACAATGCCAAAGCTGAGGGTAGATCAATGACTTGGAAGAGAAAGGAAGGGGATGATGCTGTCAACAAAGCCAAAGATAGTGAAGAGAAACATGAAGAGAATCAGAAGCAGCAAGATTCTGGTCAAGATGGAAAAGATGCACAATGGGAAGGGAAAAAATTGAATAAGGAGCAGTCTGAAGATAAGGTGGCTGATCAGATCAAAACAAATGAGAAAGATCAAAGGGAGGAAAAGTTTGTGGGGAAAGGTACTAATCTAAACTCTCTGGAAACTGATATGAAAATGACTGGGGGTAACAATCTGAATTTGCATTGTGACCATTGTGGGCTGAATAATCATGATACAAAGGATTGTAGGAAAATATGCTGTGAGATCTGTGGAGTAAACTCTCATACAACTTATGATTGTAGAAACTGCTTACCATGGAACTTTGGTCCTGAGCTATGTGCTGCACAAGTAGAAGGGCAAAGCTTTTTCTATATCCCTGAATGCATAGATCCTAGAGTGACACAGGATAAAGCTAGCACTGTTATTATCACTGTGGTTCAAGGGAATGCAACTGCTAAGCAGATTGAGATGGAGTTCTTTGAGCTGATAGGCCCTGGATATTGGAAATGGAGGGTGAGGCAAATTTCTGACAACAAGTTCATGATGAGGTTTCCTAACCCCAACAATGCTGCAGTATGGTGTAGAATCCATAATATCATCATGAAACATGGGGCTCAAATTAACATTGACCCATGGACACCTACTGTGGACAATAGTCAGAAGTTGCAGATGGCTTGGTTTAGAGTCAGCAGGATTCCTGCAGATCAGAGATCCATTAGAACTCTAGCACAGGTTGGTGGCTTGGTTGGGAAAGTATATGAAGTGGATGAAGGGTCAAGATATAGGTATGACTATGTAAGGCTCAAAATTGCATGCATTGATGTTACAAAGGTACCTAGAACAGCCTCTGCTGCTCTTGGTTTACTTTTAATCTCTTTTGGATTTGAGAGAGAGATCCCTGAGGAAACTGGTGAGAAAGTGCTGAAAAGTGGCATCAAAGTGACTGAGGATAAACAAAGCAAGTTGGTGGAGCAAAACACATTGGAATATGCAGCAAAAAGGCAGGGAGTAAACCAAGAGGAGTTCAGCAAGATGCATGCTAACCCAAGTGGAGGGAGACAGCAACAGATTTGGTCTGCACCTCCTAAGACAGACTTCAAGAGGAAGAGTGAATCAACCTTCATGAAAGATGCTCAAAAAAGCTATAAAAGGCAGGAACATATTGAAGAAGGCAAAGTATATATTCCAGAAACCTTGGAGGATTCAGATTCTGAAAGTGACTCCTTTGCTGAGAAAGTCAGGAAATTAACTGAGGACACTGATAGGGAGATGAATGGAAAAGAAGGGACATCAAGACAGGTTTGGGCATGTCATCAGGTTATTCCTGATGTAGACCCATCCATTCTGATAACTAAGTGTGAAGCAGAGGAAGAAATGAGAAGGAAAGAAGAGGAGATGAATAGAGCTGACAAAGGAGTGGTTGTAGATGGTATACAAAACTCTCCTGAAATATTTATGACTGAAGATGGCATTATTCATACTCCGGAAAGCATTGTGGATGAGGAAAATCAAGAGATAAACTCACAAGAAGAAGTGGTGGCTACAGATGAATTAGCTGTACAGGATGGGGGTCAGATACCTGAAATATGTGTTCAGGAAGAAATGGTGCTGGACATGGGAAAGCTGGTGACTGAAGAAGAGGGTCAAGGCCAGGCAGAAGGAGTGAAATTTGATGATAATGGGAAGCAAGCTGGTGATGAGAATGCAGTGGGTAAGAAGAAACAGGATGTTGGGGAGTCTGGAAAAAAATCAAGCTGCTCCAATCAGAAGGAAGAGTGAGAGGTTAATCAAGGAAGCTATGCTTAACACCAAGGAGAGAATGAGAAGATGGCTTTGAAGAGGAATTTGGAAGGTAACCTGCATACTTCGCTCGAGAATAATTTTTGCTCTAGTGTTAACTCAAATTCCTTTGCTTCTCGATGTTGATGATATGAAATCTTTAGGTCGCTAAAATGGGTATTATAACTAATGATAATGATTTTGCTACTTATAATTTGATTGTAGACTTAGAGAAAGCTAGAAATGACTTATATGAAAAGAATTGTGATAAAAATAAAGTTAATATGAATAGGGTAGATGAGCAAGATGAGCAAGAGGGGGGGATGGAGTGTTAGCTATTGAGTGGTATAATGATGAAAATTCTGGCTCTGATGACTATACTATGGTGGAATCTAGAAAAAAAAGGAGAGAAAGAAAAAAGAAGATTATTTTTTCACCTGATAAGTCTGTGGGGGTGCAAGAGCAGGGAAAGTGTGTGAGTAAAAGAAAGAGAGGTAGGCCTTGTAATGCCACCTACTCGGAAAAGTAAGAGCCCCAAAGAAAAAAAGTTAACAAATATGACAGAACCGAATGGTATTTTTAAGGAACTGTAGAGGTCTCAAAAAAAGGGATGGATGTGTTCCTTAAGAATCTTATTTTGGAGTATAAGTTTCATTTTATTGGTTTACAAGAAACTATGATTAAAGGATGTGGTGAAAAAACAATTAAGAAGTTTGATTTCAATCAAGAGTATATTTGGATGCATAATCTCGCCAAAGGAGATCGGGGGTATTCGGTTGGTATTAGATGTGACCTTTATGATGTTGGTTCTTTTCATAGAGGAGAATTTATTCTACAACCGAACTTATGGGACAAAAAGAACAAAATGAAATGGAACCTCGATGGTTGTCTATGGTTCGCTCACAATGAATTTAAAGAAAAGTTTCTAGCCGAGTTATCTCTTTTTTGTTCTAAAAGTAAGGAGCCTTATATTGTTGGTGGAGACTTCAATATTATTAGATTTGCTAATGAAAGGAACAGTGTCTCGGGGGTGATCAAATTTCCTGGCTTGTTCAATACTTTGATATCTTTTCATGAGCCGAAAGAAATTATTATGTCGAGGTTTATATACTTGGTCCAACAATCGACACCTCCCCTATTGGAGAAGCTGGATAGAATTTTAGTATCAAAAGATTGGGAAGATGCTTTTCCCAATGTTATGGTGAAAAAATTACCTAGAGACATATCGATCATAATCCACTTATTCTATTCTCTCGGGTTAAATAAGAGTCCGAAGAAGTTACAATTTAGGTTTGATCTTTCTTGGCTTTCAAATCCTGAGTTCTATGTTAAAGTGAAGGAAATCTGGGAGAAACCTTGTAGAGCTCCATCTGCTCTAGACAGGATACAACAAAAAATTAAGCTTTTCAAACAGTATTTTAAAGGATGGGGCTTCAATTTACAAGGAGAATTGAGGAAAAAAAGAGCAGAATTAGAGATGAAATCATGCTTTTGGAGGAGATAGAAGAAATAGATGGGTTAGATGCTGACCAATTGGTAAAAAAAGTGAGTTTGCTAAAAGAAAATCTACACTTACTAGATCAGGAGGAAATCTATTGGCATTCTAGGAGCCATGAACAATGGATTTTGCAGGGGGACAATAATACTAGTTATTTTCATAGAATAGCCAAGTGGGAGGAAAAGAAAAAATACGTGATTTCTTTAGAAAAGGATGGTGAAATAATTGAAGGAGATGAAAATTTATTGAAACATGCCACTGATTATTACTCAAAACTATTTGGTCCCGGCGTAACATGATATACAGATTGATAACTCCATTTGGGATGATCTTCCTCATGTATCCTTGAGTGAAAATGAGGAGCTATGTAAGTCGTTTACAGAAGAAGAGATTAAAATAGCCTTGTACCAAATGGAGAAAAATAAGGCAGCTGGCCCTGATAAAATTCCTATAGAATTCTTTCAAAAATGTTGGGATATTATTAGAGTTGATATTATTCAACTGTTTGAAGATTTTCATCAAGGCAAAGTTGATATTAGCGTAATGAACTATGGAATTATTACTTTGTTACCAAAAGTTAGTGATGCCTCAAAGATTCAGCAAGCTTTAGGCCCATATGTCTGCCGAACCGTTTGTATAAGTTGATCACTAAAACACTCACTTTGAGGTTTGAGGCTATTGCTGAAAAACTAATTCATAGGAATCAAACCGCTTTTATGAAAGGAAGAAACATAATGAGTGGAGTAATGATACTTCATGAAATCCCGCATGAAACTAAGAGGAAAAAACAAATTGGGATTGTCTTAAAGTTGGATTTTGAGAAGGCCTACGATAAGGTGAACTGGAATTTTTTGTTTGGTAACTTAGCAACAAGAGGGTTGTGTGATAAGTGGTGTGGATGGATTAAACAAGTGGTTTCTCAAAACTCGTTAGTGTCAAATTGAATGATCTAATTGGACCATATATTAAAAGCTTTAAGGGGGTGAGACAGGGAGATCCCCTCTCACCAATACTCTTCAACTTTGTAGCTGATGGATTAACTAGAATGATCATTAAAGCTCAGGGGAATAACATGATATGTGGGTTGATTGATCATATTGTGGACAAGGGTGTGGCTGTCTTGCAATACGCAGACGACACTATTATCTGTTTGAAACATGATATCCAGGGGGCTAGAAATTTGAAACTTCTGTTATATATGTATGAACTGATGGCAGGTCTTAAGATAAACTTCCACAAAAGCGAAGTGGTAACAGTGAATGATGAGGGTTCTTGGGATAATACATATGCTGAAATATTCAATTGCCAAGTGGGAACTTTTCCCATCAAATATTTGGGGGTGCCTGTAAGTCCTAGTAGATTGCATATTGTTGATTGGTCACCTTTGTTGGATAAATGTGCAAAAAAGTTAGATGTCTGGAAAGGTGGTTTGATGTCAATTGCTGGTAGATCTACTCTGATTAGTGCAAGCCTTAATAACACTCCTGTGTACCAAATGTCTATATACTTGGCTCCCAAAACGGTCATATATAAAATGGACAAGATTAGGAGGAAATTTTTTTGGCGAGGGAGGGGGCACTAAAAGGAAGTATCATCTTATAAAATGGGTGAAAGTTTGTAAGAGTAAGAAAAAAGGTGGTTTAGGAATCAAAAATTTAAGACTCGTGAACATTAGTCTTTTATGCAAATGGTGGTGGAAGCTGGAAACAGAATCTGGTTTATGGCAAACAATAGTTCAACACAAGTATATTAAGAATTCAGCTCTTTTTAATGTAAAACATAGGCAAGATGACTCTCACATTTGGTCTGATCTATTGAAAATAAAACAAGTCTATTTGCAAGGTAGAAAGATGGTTGTTAAAAATGGGGAAAATACTCTGTTCTGGAAAGACATCTGGTTATATGAAAAACCTATTTGTGTTATATTTAAGAACATTTTTGACCTATGCTTAGATCAGGATATCACTGTGGCTCAATTTAACACAAACCCAAATGCTGTAAAATTCACTAGATGGCTATTTGGTGATTGGTTAGATAGCTGGAATACCCTGCTAGATGATGTTGCCAACTTTCATTATTCTGGGGGCAATGATCATGCTAGCTGGATGTTGGGAAAAAGAAAGGCTTCACCGTGAAATCGGTGTATGAGTGTCTGACCAAATCTGAAGTGGGTTTGTTCCACAAGAAAATCCGGAAAGGCAAGATACCCGCAAAAATCAAAATTTTCTTATGGCTCATGATTAATAATGCTGTCCTTACCAAAGATAACATGATTAGAAGAAATTGGGCTGGTGACCCAAGTTGTTATTTCTGTAAATTGGATGAAACAGTAGATCACTTGTTTTTTACTTGTAATGTGGCTAAATCTGTATGGGCTGTGGTAGCAACTTCCATTGGTGCCTATGATATTCCAAGGAATCTGAATCAATGTTGGGTTTGGCTTGAAAAATGGTTACCCCATGGGGAGCAGTTTCATACTGCAGGTATAGCTGCAACTGTTGGGCCATCTGGAAAAGTCGGAATAAAACTTGTTTTGAAGCACATAGTATTGCTGATCCTGCTCACATAGTTTGCTATGGGGCGATGCTCATGGGTTATTGGGCGGATCGTATGCGGCGGTGACAAAGAGAAGTTACTGGAAGGGATCAATACTCTGCTGGAGATTGCGACCAAGCTTGCAAGTAAGAAGAAGAAGAGTGACAACGCCAGAAGACTGCGCGATGGGCAGGATGACTGATGACTTGTGAAGATACGGCATGGAAGCAGGAAGCTCTGAAGATGGAAGCAATAAAATAGGAGAAAACCTTTTCTGTAATGCTGAAAGTTTCTGTAGTATTGTTACTTCGGTCCTCTGACCGTCCTGGGGGCTCGGGGGTCAGGGGTTTCTAGTGGGTTTTAAGTTGCCCAAGTTGGAAAAGTTTCCGTTTATCTTTTGCTAGTTTTTTCCCCGGTAGGAGAGGGTAGTAGTCTCCTTTCCGGCTGATCTGTTCCTCTTTTCTGTCTTTCGAAACTCTTTGTATTTCCGTTGTCGTCGATAATGGAAATGGAGGGGTGCCTTCGTTTGAAAAAAAAGTAATAAACATCGCAATCGCCAAGCTGGGAGGAAACATATTTATACCTATTACCATCAGAAGGATCTGATGCTACACCAAGTCTGTTAAAGGATGTAATATTCTGTTATTAGACAAACCGAGTTGAGTACGACTCCATATGTATAGGCTAAAGGAGTCTCTTGTATTTAGTACCAACTCGGTTGTATTCATGATGTATCCCTTGTAACCTCCCTATATAATGAAAAGCCGAGAGCCCAAGGAGGCCATCTCTTTCCGGCATATCTTCTTACATGGTATCAACCGCCTATTCCTCACGGATATAGAATTTCGATCCAATCTACGCTACGTGCGCTAGCCTCCTCGCCGCCCAAACCCTACCTTCGCCATGGCCGAGTCCTCCACCAACGCGCGCTAGCTTTTGGTCTCCTTCCTCCTGTCTCGGAGAAGTTGACTCGTGGGAACTACAACATGTGGTTCGCCACCGTTTCCTCTGCCATCAAGGGTGCTCGGCTCGGTGGCTACATCCTCAACACAGCCGCGCCGCCAGACGCGTTCGTCGAGAACACCGTCGCCAAGGCTGATGGTACAAAGGGCGATCCGCTGCCAAACCCGGCCTATGAGAAGTGGATCGCGGAAGACCAGATCGTCCTCGCCTACCTCTTCAGCTCTCTCGCAAGGACGTCTTCGGCCAAGTCGCTCGCGCGACCTCGGCGAAGGATCGTGGGCGGCGATCCGAGCTCCACGCCTCCTGGGCCCAGGGCGCGTATTATGGCCACGCGTATGGCCCGGCTTCGCAACCAAAGGCGCCTCCACGGTTGCTGAATTTTTTGTCAAGATGAAAGGTCTCGGTGACGACATGGCGTCGGCCGGACGTCGACTTGAGGATGAGGAACTCGTCACGTTCATCCTCACCGGCCTCGGCGAGGAGTTCGAGCCGATCGTCTCCGCCGTCTCTCCCGCGTCGAGCCAATCACCGTCAATGAGCTTTATGCTCAACTGTCTCGCCTTGAGCGCCGCAAGGAGATCCATGGAGGCGGATCTCGCCCTCGGTAAATATTGCCACCAAGGGTGGCGTGGGGGTGGTTCTCCTTCCTCCAACCCTGACCAGTAGCGCAACCGCGGCGATGGAGGCCGCGGTGGTTTTCGCCGTGGTGGTGGAGGCCGCGGCAATGGAGGCCGTGGCAACGGCAATGGAGGTGGCGGCGGTGGTGGCCGCAACTTCCAATCTGGTGTCTTCGCGCCTCGGGCAAGCGAGGACATCCGGTGGTTCGCCGCTTCAGCGCTTCGACGCGAACTTCACCGGGCCGCCACGTAAGAGCGCATCATCTCGCAAGCACCGGCAACTACGGGGTGGACACTAACCGGTATGTTGATTCAGAGCTACCGATCACATAACCGGTGAACTGGAGAAAATGTCGTTCCGCGACAAGTATCGCGGTGGAGAACAAGTCCTCTCGGCCAATGGAGCAGTATGAGAATTGATCACATTGGTCATAGTACTTTGCGTTCCCCTGGGCGTAATATTCATCTCCATAATATTCTTCATGTTCCTAGCGCCAAAAAGTCTTGTTTCGCTCATCGTCTTGTTAAAGATAACAATGCTTTTTGGAACTTCATCCAAAACACTTTTCTCTTAAGGAGCAGGAGACGAGGAAGACTCTCGCCGTTGTGCCCATGTGAAGGGGCCTATACCCATTGAAGTCTCATCCACCAAGCCGGCCCATCAAACAAACAAGTCCTTGGAGTCTTCAAGCCTTCCACCTCCTTATGGCATAGTCGTTTAGGTCATGCTTCGTCGCCAATCGTCCACAGAGTCCTTAGTCGTCATAATTTGTCTTTCTCTAGTGAGTCGAATAAGAGTATGGTTTGTGATGCATGTCAAATGGGTAAAGCCCATCGATTACCTTATCCAAAGTCCAACAAAGTTTCGTCTAAACCCTTTGAGCTTGTGTTTATCGATGTATGGGGACCTACACCTACTTCTGTAGGTCGACATACATACTATGTAAGTTTTATTGATGATTTTAGCAAGTTCACCTGGATTTATTTATTACGCCATAAATCTAAAGTGTTTCAGATTGCTTTCGTGATTTTCAATCCATGGTGGAACGCCGCTTCAATCTAAAAATCCTTGCCGTTCAATCCGATTGGGGTGAGTATCAATCCCTTCACTCATTTTTCAGCCCTCTTGGTATGATTCATCAAGTCTCTTGCCCCTATGCTCATCAGCAAAACGGCTCTGCCGAACGCAAGCATCGCCATATTGTAGAAGTTGGACTGTCTCTTCGCTCATGCATCCATGCCACTAAAATATTGGGACGAAGCTTTCCTCACCACTTTCATTATTAATCGCCCGCCATCCAAAACCATAGACAATGACACCCCACATGATCGTTTGTTTGGCACTCCACCGACATTACTCCTTTTTCCGCACATTTGGATGTGCTTTGTCTTGCCAAACTTACGTCCTTATAACACCAAGAAACTCCAATTTCGATCTATCCGGTGTGTTTTTCTAGGCTATAGCAATCTTCATAAGGGGTTCAAGTGTCTAGAGCCTTCCACAGTCGTGTTTATGTCTCTCGTGATGTTGTCTTTGATGAGTCGCTTTATCCCTTCACTCGCCTTCATGCCAATCCGGCGCGCCTCCGTGCCGCAATTGAGCTTCTTCCGATCATCTTAAGAATCCATCACCGGACTTTGGGAATGCACTTGTACATGATCAATGTTTGATTAATTCTAACCCTTCTAATGCCGTGGCAAGTTCCTCGCCGATTGTGGATGCGAGGTGACACAAATTCGCCGCCGCAAATCCAAGTTTTGGGAGCTCCGGCGTTATTTCATGCGCGCATCCGTTGGCCGCACGACAACGCCGGCGCAGCCATCGAGGCTGATCCCCCTGCACCTCGGACTGTCGAACCGACAGCATCAGCCTCGGGATCAGGGGCGGATCTCCAACCGTCGCCGACCGCACCGCCGACCGGATCCTTGGGATCTTCTGCGGCGCCGCGCGCCTCGCCCGCGCCGTCTCCTCCGTCGGCTACTGTCGCACCGGATCTGGTCCCTGCCCCGACAGCAGATGCGGGCGCCAGATCTTCGCACGCAGGGTCGCCGCGCACTCCTTCCGCGCCAGTGTTCCGCTAGTGGCGCGGCGGATCCTGGGCCAGATGTGCCGCCACCGCCTTCGACATTGGAACCCGTCGTCTCCTTCCGGATCGATGCGGCCGTTGCTCTCCCGTGCTTCAACCTACACCGCCCGCCGATCCACCGCCACATCAACATGGTACTCGACTTCGACATTACCAAGCCCAAGCGCCGCACGGATGGTACCGTTCGGGGTCTTCGTGACGGTTAGTGATTCTGCGTAACCATCTTCTCGTTAAAGCCGCTTCCGAGCGATCCTCGTTGGGTTACGGCCATGAACACGAGTTTGATGCTCTTATCAAGAATCGGACTTGGCATCTCGGTTCCTCCACCTCGCAGCAAGAATGTGATTGGGAGCAAATGGGTCTACAAGGTGAAACGTAAAGCCGATGGTTCTATTGATCGCTATAAAGCTCGTCTTGTTGCTTTGGGCTATAGACAACAATTTGGCATCGATTATGAGGACACTTTCGATCCCCGTTGTCAAAGCAGCCACAATTCGACTCATATTGTCCATTGTTTGTTTCCAAGGGATGGTCCTTACGCCAACTTGATGTTCGAATGCCTTCCTTCATGGTGTGCTTGAGGAAGAAGTGTATATGCGTCGGCCCTCCCGGATTTGCAGATGCAAGGTATCCAAATTATGTCTCGCCGCCTAGATAAGGCTCTCTATGGTCTCAAACAGCGCCCGGGCCCGGTATGCAAGGTTATGTGGCAAGCTTATTCAGCTTGGGATTTACTCCGTCCAAAGGTGATACCTCCTTGTTCTATTATAAGAAGAACTCTATCATCATGTTCGTGCTTGTGTATGTTGATGATATAATCGTCGCTAGCTCCTCTTTGGATGCCACTGGGCTTTGCTCAAGGATCTTGAAGCAGACTTTGCGCTAAAAGACCTTGGCAATCTTCACTATTTTCTTGGCATAGAGGTGCGTCGTGGGGTTCAAGGATTGGTGTTATCTCAACAACGATATGCTACTGATGTAGTTAAGCGTGCCAACATGTGGAACTGTCATCCCGTTGACACTCCTATTTCTACTTCCGAGAAGCTCGCCTTGCCGCTGGTACTCGGCCTGATGAAGATTCCACAAGATATCGAAGTGTGGTTGGTGCTCTCCAATATTTGACTCTCACTCGGCGGATTTGTCCTTTGGGTCAATAAGGTTTGCCGCTTTTACATGCACCCACATCAGTTCATTGGAGTCTTTGTGAAGCGCATCCTGCGCTATGTTAAAGGGTCACCGACAATGGGGTTGAAAATACGCAAGTCTCCTTCTACTCTTGTCGCGCCTTTTCCCGATGCTTGACTGGGCCGGTTGTGTTGATGATCGTCGGTCGACTGGAGGGTTTGCAGTATTTGTTGGGCCAAACCTTGTTTCCCGGTGTGCTCGGAAGCAACCTACGTTGTCTCGGTCCAATGACCGTAGCAGAGTACAAGGCGTTGGCCAATGCAACGGCCGAAATGATGTGGATGCAAATGGTTGCTTACGAGCTTGGGATAGCTCATCCACCAAAAGACGGCTATGGTGTGATAATCTTGGCGCAACATACTTGGCAGCCTAATCCTGTTTTTCATGCGAGAACGAAGCACATTGAAATAGATTTTCATTTTGTGCGTGAAAGAGTGGCGCCCAAGGCTGCTGGATATCGGTTCATTCACACAGTGATCAAGTGGCCGATGGGTTTACTAAACCAATAACAAGAGCAAAATTGCGTGAGTTTAGATTCAATCTCAACCTCATTAGTGGCTGAGATTGAGGGAGGATGTTAAAGGATGTAATATTCTGTTATTAGACAAACCGAGTTGAGTACGACTCCATATGTATAGGCTAAAGGAGTCTCTTGTATTTAGTACCAACTCGGTTGTATTCATGATGTATCCCTTGTAACCTCCCTATATAATGAAAAGCCGAGAGCCCAAGGAGGCCATCTCTTTCCGGCATATCTTCTTACAAAGTCAACCTGCGTTGTCGTATTTCCCAATGGAAATCGGATCGGATCTGCTGATCTGAACTGCGAGAACAGGTGAGCAGTTGCCATCACCCACCCAGGACGGACGAAACAGATGGCCGCGGGAAAAGACTCCCCCGCCGTCGCATCGGCGTATCACGCCCGGATCCAGGCCGAAAAGGACGCCAGGTACTTTTGCTCAATCAGATCTTGCGTAGTTGCATTTCTACTGAATTCTATACAAGGACAGATACAAGGGGTTTGCTCTTCCTACGATGTCGTCTCCCTCAAATCAACAAACAAACGCCACCAAGAAGCTGGCGAGCGTACGTACGTGGCCGACTCAATCGATCGATCGAAACCCCGGTTAGAATCATGAAAATGACAATCTTCTCTTCTACCTAAATTAATTAACTAAACACTAGCTAAATCTCCACGGCTGTTGGAGCCTGAAAATGGCCGGTGCTCTGCTTGGTGCAGCAGCATCAAAGGAGCTCTGCATTTGCATCATCAGCCTCCTGTTGGTGCCCAGGACTGCACAACTGCATTGCACAGCACTGCAGCGTTGCTGCTGGGATTGATGCTCAGGCGCACCACCACAGGTTGGACGAGCAGCGGCCACCGGACGACCATCTGTGCAGGAGGTCGCCCAGGCACAGCACGGCGTACGCCAGCACCACGAGCTTGAGCAGCAGCGGCAGGTACTGCGACAGCTCCACGCTCGACGAGTGCAACACCTGGCAGGCAGAGGAACAACCGGTTAGAGAAACGAAACGAGGAACCGTCCGAGTGAATGGTAGTGGCAGTATGTCAGCGGGCGACGTAGTACGTACCATGGCGACTCCGGCGAGGTTCGCTCGCCGTCCGGACGGCGACGCGGCACTGGCGGCGGAGGGCGGCAGCACCAGCGGCGGCTTGTTGTTATTCCGCTTGCTGGCCATGGCGGCGGCCTCGCACGGCGGCGCGGCGCCCTTGGTGGAGCAGTTCCGGAGGCGCTGCACGTCCTTGCTCTGCAGGGGCTTCACGATGAAGTCCTCGGCGCCGGCGTTCAGGCACCTGCCTCCGACAGAAGAACAATAAGAATCGTCAGTACCATATCCATGATCGCCTGCAGAATCCTACGGATGATGCTACTAGCAAGCATAGCAGCACAATGCATGATTCGATGGTTGGTCTAAAGATTCCGCATGAATGCGCGAGCAGAGACGTGATCTTTGCCTGCCTCGTACTGCTGCCGGCCGGTTAGGTACAGCAGAGGACCGCCGGCGAGCGGCTGACTGTGGCTGGCTACTCCTTCAGTACAGTCAGTCAGTCACGGACCGGTGCAGTGCACTGAGACCGAGGCAGTGACGCACCGTGACACATCACATTCTGCTGATGCTGTATCAAGTTATCAACTCAGCAGGCATTCAGAGAAAGGAGGGACCAAAGCTAGCCTTTACTACTCTTTCTTCTTCTTTTTTTTTTAAAACAAAAAGACTCCTATTACTGAGCAATAATCACCTCTGCCAGAGTGCCAGGGGAAACAAAATGGTGCTCCAAAGAGGAAAACAAAGGAGGCTCACCGGCTGATCCTCTGGGGCTCGTCTTCGGACGACATGACGATGACCGGGATCGGCTTCAGAGGGTTCAGTGCCTGTCAAGTTTACGAGTACAATTTGCAGCGTGTGAGACTCGTTCCCTCATGCAGAAATGCAGAAAATGCCGTGGTGGGTGACTAATCTTGCAGCAGTGGTAGTAGTACCTTGATGGCCTTGAGGAGGTCGTAGCCGGTCATCTCAGGCATGCAGTAGTCCGTGAGCACCATGTCGACGGCCTGCTCCTGCAAAGTGTCATCACAGGTTTAATTTAGCCCAGCATTATAATTTAATAAGGTGGTGGTAATAATAAACAAAGAACTGAACTGGTGGAGGCACAGAAACTTAAGGTAAAGCAGGCCTGAAAGAAAGGCGAATAAAAGAGGCAGTGACGGAGGAACAGGATTCCATTGGAGTCTGTACTGCAGAGTGCAGCCACCCAACTACTGTCCCTAGTTCCCTACTACACACTCTCCATGCCCGTGCTGAGCTTTTACAGGACATGGCGAGATCAGGCGGCCATATTTAACCACGCCGCTGCCTCTAATAACACTGCCATAAGCATTGTATTAGCATTAGTATTAGGGCAGCTTTGTGGAGGTGGAGGGATGAAGCAAGCCAGTGAGCGAGCCTGTGTGGCCGTAAGACGGACGGCATGCAGGGTGTGGCCGTAAGACGGACGGCAGGCAGGCACTGACAGGGTTTTTTCTTTTCTTATGCTTTACCGCCATGAAAAGCGGCGACCTTTTGCTTCCAAAAGAGGTGGCGGAGAACAGAACAGAAGCCGTCACGCGCGCATGCGCAGACGCGTGGGCCGTACGGTACGGCGCGGCCGGGGCCGCCGGGTCGCCGACAGGTGGTGCAGGAGCCCATGCAGTCGACCTCCCTCTCGCTGTGAACTCTAACTGGCAACCGGAGTGCCCGGCACGGGAAGGGACGCCGGCCGGCCATCCATGGTCTGTGAAACTGAAATGAGCATCGAGGTAGGCAGGTGAGTTGGCTGTGGATGGTTACCTTGCCGCCGTCCTTGAGGCCCAGGAACTCCATCGCCTTCTTCGCGCTGTCCACGGCGATGACTGCATGAAACATTACACGCATGGTGCTTTCAGAGATGAGAAAACAGAGGAAGCATTCGAGACGCAGACCAACGAATCAAAGGATAAGGAAGAAACTGGGAAGAGGTGGCTATGAATATGGTATGAGCTCAGAGTTAGCTATAGGGGGTGGCTGACCGTGGAATGAGCCGGCGCAGGAGTTGCTGCTGAGGAGCAGCTGCGCCACCCGGCGGTCGACGGGGGAGTCGTCCACCAGCAGCACCCTCATCACGCCCTCCTCCACTCCTCCTGCTTCCATCGGCCTCTCGCTCGTCTGCTCGTCGCTCCCCTCCTCGGCTCCTCTGGTCTGCTCTGCTCTTTCTCTCCAACCGGCGCTGCGGCAGCGTCAGCAGCAAAAGCTTCTTCTACTCGTGGCAAGGATGGATGGCAAGGAAGAGGGTTGCCGGCCGCGTGCTCTTATAGAGCGTGACGCCACAGGTGGCCAAGAGAGAGAAGCGGCGAGGAAGACGAGGAGGACGCAATCCTCTGACGGCTCGCAGGACAGGGCCACCGGGCGTGTGTGATGACTGACGAAGGAAGAGAGCGGGAAGAGTGAGAGGGAGCACTCTGTCTGAAGAAGACGGAGGAGGGAGCCAGAGAGAGGAGGGGCGCGGTGGGGCCCACGGGAGGGGTGGCTCGCGGGAATTGCTTTTCCCTCTAGATTTTGCTGTCGGGGAATCTCTCCGCACCACGCTCCCTAGTCCCCTCATCCCTTCCTTCCCCCTCATCCCTTCAGACCCTTCCTTCCGCCAAGCGCCTCTTTTCTTCCTCCTTTTTTTCTCGTCTCGTCATCATTTTCGTCCCATTTTTCTTTCGCAGATCGCCAGAAAGATTATGCGGCAATAAGAATCGACTTCAGGCTGCTTTTTTCTTTAAAGAAAACCCTTGCAGGGCATCAACTCAATTGGTTATACTCTTTAACACAATTTTTATAACGCTCCAACGTTCAAAACTCGATTTGTCAAAATAAAAAAACCGTTCAAAACTCGCGGAATTTGAAGTAGTGTATGTGTTTCCATTGTTTACGTTTCATATCTTTCGTTCAATTACGTGTAGTCCTAAATCATGGTAATATTTTATTTATGTCTAAAAATTTTACAAAAAACATATTCTTAGCGACATTTCAACTATTCTTTGTGGATTTCAGTAGTTTCGGGATGGCCAAAAGAAAAAAAAAAAGAATACCAAAATCGAGAACCATGCCCTCCACAAACAAAGTTGACCAACTCTATATTACTCTTAGCTATTACTCCATCCATCCTTTAATAAATCAACTTATGAGTTGTTCCAAATCAAACTTTTAAAAGTTGATTGAATTTTTACATAAAAAATAAATAATCTTAACACAAAATCAATATAGTCAGATACAATACAAAATGTATTTTATTATTATGTATTTTATTGTCATTGATATTACTACTCCTTCATAATGATTTAAAACACTCTTCTACAAAGTACACCAGCTTTGCCTGGATGTTAGTATAACAGGGTCGCAGGGCCACGTATAATATATATTTCTTATTGGTTTCACATATGGCATCGTCATGGCATCAGTCAGAATCTTCTTAATTAATTTAAATTCACGCTGAATAAAATTAATTAAGGGACCCGATTAGGGGTTGGACCTCCATTATAGATGATGGGTGAGAGCCATGTTGGACAGTCTGACACTCTATCTAAGCCAGAGGGGAAATATGAAAAAGCATTAAAGCCTTGTTTGAATGTTGTAGTATTAAGAAACTATAGTATCAAAAAAATCATAGTTTTAGAAGTATTGATTTGTAAAATTATAGTTTTAAAACAAAGTCTAGAGTAGAGTTTTCGAAACTCCAAAAAGACTACACTTTCAACAATATCATGATATTTGAAATATGTGCAACGGCGTGGTCTCGAAAAAAAAAAACAATATCATGATATTCAAAACCATAAAGTTTTGTTGTACGCAAACATTTCATGACACTCTAAAATTAAAATATTTTACAAAACAATGATTTTTATAAAACTAAAAAAAAACTCTGTATCCAAACATAACCTAAAGTTGTAATTGTTGCACGGTAACTAATTTCAATATTGAAGAGTTTAGAGAACACTCCTGCCATATACAGATGCACGTACACTCATGCACGTCTCTATATACCAATCGGGGACGTGCTTCATTGATTTGTTTAGAAAGGCTTCATTGAATTCAGATTCAGCCGATCTGATTTGATTCGGGCGCGGCGACCCTGACGGCCTTTTTTTTTTTCATGTAGGTAGATATAGATACGACCATGTGGGTTAGAAAATGCAGCACGTGGATTCGAATTCCATTTGGTACAATTACAATGAAGTGCTTCGTTAGTGTTAGTTTGTCCCGGTGTAACAACTTGCCATGCGTTCTTTTTTTTTTTTATAACTAACGTGGTGTACGTATGGTAGGGTCATCCAGGAATCCAGGATGTGGCTAGGGCTTATATATTCTAGTACTACTTAGTATATTTAAGCTTCGTGTGCGACGGTGTGCTATTTCTTTTTGTGCAAGTTGTCTATAGGAGGTTTCGAAAATAACCTTGACAATGTTCATGGTCATGGGCGTGTTCCGCCACATCTATGTGTAGATTGTAGAACCTCATGGAGTAAATGAACTACTCATGATCGATCTAACTAGCTCATTGACCCATGCTTTTAAACTAATAAAGTAATTTTGGTAGCCACACAAGTGATAGAAGAAGTTTGTAAATAAATTTGATTTGCATATCTAACCAACTTGCTTGCTCTCTCACACGAGTGTTATAGACCATACTGTATTTGTAAATACATAATATCTGCATATATAGCAAAATCTCTATACATAATAGAAAAGCCAAAATGACCTATATATGACGGGGCTATATTGTGAGAGAGGAGAGATCCAGAAGAGGGAGGGAGAGATGAAAAGTTGACATATGACCACTACAGCATCTCCAAAAGATTACTCGCCAAAATGAGTACCCAAAAAGTCAGAGAAAAAAAAAAGATCGGCAGTGGAACATTAATATAATTTCATTATTTTTAGCGATGCACAGGTAGAACTGCAGAAGTACTGTTTGTCTTGTCACATACACGCACGTGTGTACGACTTGTAGACAGTGTGTCAGCGTGTAATGCCATCTAGGTGATGTGTCGACCGTGGATACCAAGCCAAAACAGTCGACCATGTGCACTCACGTTCCTCTATTTCTCTCCTTTATACATCCTAGTCAGCAAGATTCTCTCCTCCATAACAATCTCTTTCGCACTCATCCATCCTTTATAGCATCCTTTATTCAGTGTGGGCCCACTCATCACTTTATCAAAATATCTGCATGTGAGATCTTGTTTTAAAGGTTTTATTGTAACAAATTTAATGGTGCAATCGAAATTTAATTTGGTGTTTTAGTTTGTAGGTTATAGCATTTTTTAGGTAATAGAAATAGTGGGCCCCGCATGCACAGTGGTGGGTGGCGCGCTCTCTCTTCTTACCGCCGACACCTGCAGTGATGGTCCCCGCGCGATGTGACCTGTAGAGGAAGCCCGCTACCTCCTCCATGCATGCAGGATCAGACGTGGTACAAGAGTTGTTGCAGGAGCCTGCTGTAGGGCTTTTTCCTGTATTCCTCTCCTGCAGGACGCGGGAGAGGACGCCGCTGCAGCTGGTCTTAAGACTATCCGCAGCCATGAACCTCCATTTTCTTACTCCATACGTCCACGTCATCAAGATTCTTTACTCCATACACGTTTCTCCCGCACTCATGAACCTCCATATCTCATACTCCATTTCACCTACCAAAATAGGACCCACTTATCACTTTATCTAAATATATTCATGTGAGATCTAGTTTTGAAGTATTTATTGTAACGAATTTAATGGTGCAATCGGAATTTAATTTGAATTTATGGTTTGTGATTTATAACGTTTTTTTACCTAAGTTTAAAAAGTGGCCGCCGTGGGACCCACCGCTGCCTGTTTTGCTTCCCTCCTCTCCCTCACCGGCGCATGCGCTGGGACCCGCCACTGCTGGTAGCGCAGGAACGCCACAGGCTTGTCCATGCGCGATATTTGGCGTACTAGTAGTGCCTGCGTGTGTTTTAGCGCATCCCGCTGCAGCTGTTTTCAGCTTGCGTGGTCCGCCATCCAGCTTGCGTGGCCGGTACCGGAGGCTGTACCGGACACCAGTGCAGATGGTCTAACAGGGGAGATACGCTACAGTATACTGTATACGTACAACTGCTGTAGCGTATCAGCACACAGAACGACAGAACGACAGAGACGAGGCCTACCAGGCGTTTTGGATTGTTGTTTCCCCTTGTTGGCATCCCCCAGCGGCCCCCAGCCCCAGCGGCCCCCAGCGGCAGCTGCCCGGCGGTTGCTGCCGTGCCTCTTTGTTCTTCTGCTACGGCGAAATCTGCATGCAATCGACAATACACTGCCCTGTTGCATTCATTTGGCTCTGACAGTGTACCGCGTCCTGTGTGCTGAACCGGATTTGCATGGGATACATACTATGAATGAATAGCACGACCAAAATTTGATGCTACGAGATATAATGTCAGTAAGTACCATACGCCCACGAAAAAGGAGGTGGATAGTATTCACGACAACACGATTCACGGGGGGGGCTTCATTTAAGCATGTTTGAATACGAAACATATGTACGAAGACGTGGATTTTTTCCTACAAAAGCTTTCCGTGTCCATGCATACTCCCATAGGATATCACTGTTACATATAGCCTGTTATAGTATTAGCATTAGCTAGCCTTTTCAAGAGATGTACCACCATGATATTACCAATTATTTTGACATTGTAACTAATCATGCTTTAGCTCTACTAAACACCCTATTGGTTTAGCCGTGAATATTTTACAACCGCATATCGTGAACAAAGGCAAATATTCATTCTTTACTTTAGATGAGTACAATCTGCCTATACATCATTTTCTTCACTTAACATACCATTAAATACTCTCTCTATACCCATAAAACAAATCGTTTTGGATAAGGTTTGAATTAAACCTTAGGAATATTAATGATCAATAAATTTTAAGTTGTTGAGTTTGAAAATATGAAAATTATATGAATGGATTTGTCTTCAAAAACACTATCATAACAAGATACATATATAACTTTTTGATAAATATTTTTATAGAAAGCAGAAGTCAAAGTTGTTTTTTAGACCATATGTCACTATTCTAAACGACTTGTTTTACGAGTATGAAAGGACTAGTTACTAAATCAATTAGTTTTGAGTTTTCAATGCATATGAATGTTGATTGTGGCCTTGAGTATGTTAACTGATTTAGTGAATGCTAAGCAAATACACGTGCATGTTTTTCTAAAGCATGTACTATGACCCTGTTTGGTATAGTTTTCTATGAAGAGTTTTTCTTCCAAGCTTGATTTTTCTATAAGCTAGACTTTAGAACAAACATCGTGTGAAAAACCTACACATTTAGGGCCGAGAGCGCTCGACGAGGATGAGGACGAGGAGAGGGGCACAAGGCTAGGAGGAAGAGGAGTGATAGGTCATTAATAAGTGGCGTACAAGCCCTTCTCACAGAGTTGGTCATTAGCGGTAGGTTCGACTCAGCCCCGTCGAAGTCGCGTTGCTCGTGCAGGTGCAACAACTCCAATGGTGGTCGGCGAGGCAACGCTGCTTCAGCGACGGTAATGGTGCTGCTCGATGCTTGTGTTGGCCATGTCCCTTCAACCTCGAATGAGCAAGGAGGAGGCATAGAAACTATAGTAAGCAAAGGCGGCAACACTCTCGAGCGAGGAGGAAGAGAAAGGAGATGTGAGCGTCTACATGGATAAGGAGGAGCATGGCACGGTCATCATTGGCAAGTACGAGGGGAAGGTGGAATCGAAAACGCTCACACCCAACCAATTCGGGATAGTCGGCGGAAACAAGCGAAAGAAAGCAAAATCTATTTGGGCGGATAGCTAACTTTCTTTCATGCGCCCATGAGAATCATCTGCAAACAAGGCTTTAACAGTCAATTGGCATGTAGTCCAATGGTAAGACGGTCCAGTGGGACGCTGAAAGGTCACAATGGCTAAAGGGGGGTGAATAGCCTAATAAAATTTCTAGCAAGGACACTAGACAACCAATTAGAAAGCTAGGCGGCAAATGTGCAAAGCTAAAGCTTCGACTACTCTATGCAAGCCGTCCTAAACAATGCAAGGCTACTCAATCCAAATGCACAATCAACCAAGGTGATCAAGCTACACAAAGTCGGTTCACCGAAACCGAACAAGCAATTCTACCCACGGGATTTAAACTACACAATGAGTGGTTCCTGACCGACCACAACAAGCAATTCTAACCCACGCGGTTTTAGTCTACACAAGTAGAGGTACGCGGCCAACCTCACAAGCAATTCTACTTTGCGGAAATGTAAAGGGAGGATGAAGGTTTATACCGCCGCGTAGAGATGAAGATGGCCAATCACCGGCGTAGAAACCAATCACCTAGAGATGCTCAAGCACAATCACAATGGAGGTCGAAGCCTCGGCAATCACAAATCAACACAATGATTTTTTACCGAGGTTCACTTGCTTCCCGGCAAGCTAGTCGTCGTTGTGGCGATGCACTTGCTTGGTGAGTTGCCCGCTCAATTGGCTCGGTGCCAAAGACCCCAATGGGGAGCCGCAATCTCCACACAAGACAAGGATCCACAAGCCACGAGCAATCCACTAGAGTATCCTTTTGCGAACTCCCGCGGGGAAGGATCAAGAACCCCTCACAAGAACCCGGTGTGGCCTCGAACAATCACCAAGTCGAGCTCAACCACCACCCGCTGCTCCAAACCATCTACGATGACGGGAATCACCGAAGAGTAACAAGAATCCGCAGCTCACTCGATGAACAAGTGCCTCTAGATGCAACTCTCAATGCAATGCACTTGAATCCTCACTCAAATCTCACAAGAGATGCTCAAGAATCAAAGAGATGAGTGGGAGAGGGAGTCTCTTGCTCACAAATGCTCAGGAATGAAAGAAATGGCCAAGAGAGCCTCCCCAAACTGTCACATGCTCTATTTATAGCCCAAGGCACAAATAGAGCCGTTGCCCCCCTCGGGCAGGCGGAACCAACGCGCCGGACGCGTCCACTCGGGGCTGACGGACGCGTCCGGCGCCCTTCGTGCGCCGACCGTTGGTTTCAAATCTTGCTGACATCAGCGCGTCCGGCGATCTCCAACAACGTGCGTCCGACGCCATCACCCGGACGCGTCCGGCGGTCGCGCAGCCCCGCGACCCTCTCTGGGTAGCGTCCGGCGCCACCCGAACGCGTCCGGCGCATGCCCAGACGCCGCGTCCGGCGCTCGCGCAGCCCGAGACCGGCTCTGTGTAGCGTCCGACGCCGTTCGAGCGCGTCCGGCGCTCCCCCGTCCGCGTCCGCCGCTGCCGTCGCCGAGGAAGTCTTCTGTGCCGAGTCCAGCTCGCCCGAGCCGCGTCCGGCGCTGCCCAACAGGCGCGTCCGGCGCGTGCTAGGGAGCCAGACTTGGCACAATGTCGTCGATGTCGCGCCGTCTTCGATTCAATGTTCAAACCACTTGTCTTGGGTGCCAACTCCCGCAGTGTAGATCACATCTCAAGCACCGGAGTTAGCGTATCATCTCAAGATCACGACGACAAGTGTTAGCACTCTAGTTAGTCTCTCATGCATCATGCAAAGTCACAACTAGAGGCACTTAGGACCGCGAATGAACCGAGGAAACCCCTCTTGATAGTCGGTTATCGATCCTAAACATGGTCACACTCTCTAAGTGTCTTGACCACCAAACCGGAAAGCCCTATCAAGTATACCTTCACCTTGATCTCCATGGGCCTCCGTCGGAGCACAATCATGCCACAAGTCCACCTTGTCCATCACCATTGATCGACATGCTCCATCATCCACTGTCACATTGCTATATGTGTCTAACCACACTTAGAGCAAAGCATTAGCAACGTTGAGTGTCATTAATTACCAAAACCAAACCGGAGCTTTCAGACGCTATCTATCAGGGTTCAAATCCTGGTGCTCACACCTTTCCTTGGATTTTCTCAAGATTTACTGGCGTTATGCGTTAAGTGGTAAGCAACGTTCCGGTCGACCACGAGGCGCCAATGATAACTTCGGGAATCTCCAGATCTGCCGACTACTCAGTCGTTCAGAAATGCTCATAGGGGTAGGGTTTACATTTATGTGTTTATAGGGGGTGAGTGTGCATGTTATAGGTGTCTACGTTATACTGTGTAATTTAAAAAAACAAGGCTTTAACATTGTTGACGCAAAATGTGACCACCCTGCGTCTCACACACAGCAAGCCGGAAAGCCTAGCTTCAATCGGGTGCCCGGCGTCCGAATCCGGTGGCGTGCCGCCGATTTGACCCGAAATCGACAAGGGATAAAACGGTAAGATCATAACCGGAACGTGCCGGGTGAGACCGGATGTTCCATCTTTACGGCCCCGAAGCCACTTACGACGACACATAGCTATGGAAGCTATCTCGCCAACAGATGCGCGCTCATTCGGCTAAAGTAACATAACCGATGTAAACGAACAAACTAGCCGAATACGAAAATGAAGACATGTTTGAACAAGATTAGATCATTAAAGCATATCAAACTACATCTCATGTTTAAAGCATCATCAAGCACTAAAAATTAAGAATAAGTAACTTATAAATATAAATCTACTAAACAACACATGCATAGGCTACTCCAACTAGTCTCACGCACGTCTAGCCTTCATAAACCCGTCGAGCATAAACCCAAGCAAGCTAATCCACCGCATGATACCACTCACTATGAATTTACACCACTCCTTGCTACTAGATCAATCCACCGCATGATACAATCTAGCAATAAAGAGCTAAAAGCATATAATTATCTAACAGATCTATAGATACTTGCTACATGTATAAGCATAACCGTATCGGCAAGATTGCCGAATCGGGGTCCATGAAGAAGGAACAAACAAGCAACATGTAAAAGGAGCCTATCGATTAAACCGATCTCTAGTCCACCGGATGACTAGCTCTAGAGTAACCCAAAGACTCGTATCCGCCGCACGGCATCCGGTCCCGTCAAGGCTTATCTACATATAACGTGAATGAACCCGCAACATGTAACAATCTAGATCGATCTAATTCGCCATATGAGCTTGATCTACTCGATATTGAATAAGCATGAAAGGAACGATCAACAAGCCGAAAGAGTATCAATCTAGATTGGGCAAAAGAGTGTTGCAAATAATTGAACATTAAATAAAGCATGCAACACGTGATAACTTAATGAATCTATTAGATCTTGCCAAATCTAAAAGAGCCGATAACTATCTTTACTCATGTCTTAATCCGCCGCACGATACAAGGCACAAGCAAAAACTTCCCATCATTAAGCTTAAATCCGCCGCACGATACTAAGCAAAACGGATGAGACTACTTGCATCACATCTAAATCCGCCGCACGATACTAGACATGATAACAAGGTTGCCGGGACTTACGGAGGTCGACGGATCGATTGGCCCTCTCGAAGAACTCGACGACACGACTAAAGGACTCGAAGGGTGGCGCGTAGCCGGTTGTATTGATTTGGTTGTGAACCCCTATTACAATGGTCGAGGGTTTATATTTATACCCTGGACAAAACATGAGTCCTAAGCACTTACGAACTATCTAACCAAAATTGGAAAGACAAAGACATGCTAACTCTATCCATAATCGGAGTCCTTGATCATCACGACTCCTTCCCTTTTCGATCAGCTTCCTTTTTCCTTTCTCCGCCTTCAAATAAAGCGATTCCGACCGCTTGGCCATTTGCCGAACACATGAAAATTAACCGACCGCATATGCACTTGCCGAATTCCTCTCTCATGGGCCCATGGTCCACTGTCATATTCCCCGACCAAATTCTGGTGTTAACAAACATGGTATTTGAGTATTTGTTTTTCTATATTTTTCTAAAATTCACTAAATTAAATAGCCTCTGCTATTTAATTATCATAGTTTGCTATTTATTACAAATACTTGTCACGCGTACTGGCGGCATTATAGTTGGAGTACAATGCTGGGGCAACAGGGCAAGATCAGTGTTCACACTGTACATCTGATAACTCGCAAACCTTCGTAGGCAACCGGACAAAGCATTGATGTCGATCGCGTGTCGTCGCGTGGCGTCAGCTACTCAGCAGCTTCAGCGCGTCGACGACGCCCGGCGCGGCGGGTTCATTCACGCACGGCGACAGACGGTGTGCAGAACCCCTGCCCGGCCGTCGCCGAGAGAGCGTGGCGGGCTGCTGGCAGTGGCAGCCATCTTCAGACCGCAATCGTCGCAGTCAACAGTGGCAGGCACAGCCGCACAGCGGCACGGGCAAAACACACCGCCGGCGCGGAAGGACAGAGCAGAGGAGGAGCTCTGCCATTTTTTTGGTTGCGAGCACGTGGAGCTTGCGAGGAAGTGGGATCCCGGCGTTAGCGAGAATCGAGGCAGCTGCCTGCCCTCCCTACGGTACAAATGCCGTGAAACAGTCACGTACGTATCAGTGGATCCCCGGCCGGCGCAGGCGAGTCGGAAAATGGACAGATTGCACGTCCGACGCTCACATTCCTGTACGTCCGACGCTCACATTCCTGTTGATCATCTGCCATGTGGACTAGCGTACGTAGAGTTAGCCAGTTACGAGGAGCCTAAGGACCATTGGATCAAGGGGGTAAATTTAGGGCGTGATTGGTTCCCTGACGAGCTTGGCCTGGCTCGTATCTACGTAGCCTGTCTCCGCTCCACCAGGTTGAGGTCATGCAGCTGCATTTTATTGCGATTGTTTGGTTCCTGCCTCGGTTCAGACGCGCAAAGCAGCGACGGTGTTGAATTTTTTTTTTCAAATTTAGCACTTTTTTTTAACTATTTACAAATCTGCCACGGTGAAAAAACTATTTTCAAAACTAGCAGGTTTTTACGCGCCGTAGATGAAGGCGTGGCTCCCAACCGAACCGCGCCGTGCATGGAGGCGCGCTTTGGCGGCCACGTGGCCACCCAAGTCGCGGCTCCAGCTGACGTGGCAGTCAAGCCGCGCCTGCATTGAGGGCGCGGCTTAACCGCGCCTGCATCAAAGGCGCGGCTCGCGTGGACTCATGTCCAGCCCGAGGCCCAACCGTTTCTTTCTATCGCGCCGCCAGCCACCGAGACCTCTAGCGCCGTTCCGCCGCCGCCGCCAGGGAGAGCTTGTCCGCCGCGTGGGAGGGTGGTCCGTCGCGCGCCGCCAGCGGGGAGTGAGCTCCGCCCCCGCCATTGCCGCCGACTGGGAGCTCCGCCGCCGCCATTGCCGCCGACTTGGAGCTCCGCCGCCG
The DNA here is from genome assembly GCA_018135685.1 of Themeda triandra. NCBI lineage: Eukaryota > Viridiplantae > Streptophyta > Magnoliopsida > Poales > Poaceae > Themeda > Themeda triandra. The sequence continues at coordinate 1,115,974 of JAENPR010000045.1, read as the reverse complement.
CCATTGTCGCCGACTTGGAGCTCCGCCGCCGCCATTGCCGCCGCCTGGGTGCTCCGCCGCCGCCTGTACTGGGGCCGCCGCCTTGTTCCTCCTCCCCTGCCTCTGCCGGCCAGCGTCCGTCGTGGTGAGGTGGGGGTGCCCCCCCGGGGCGGCCATGGCTTGAGGTGGGGGGAGGAGTCCGCCTTCTGGTGCCGCCGCGTTGCCGCCGTCTGGTGCCGCCTTCTGGGAGCCGCCTTGGTGCCGTTGCTGCCGTCTGGTGCCACTGTGGGCACTCTCTGTGTCCTCTTCCCCCACCGACAGTGTGTAAGACAAGGTACATCCTTCTCCCTTTTTTCAATTTTGAAAGATTGTTTTGTTAGTTAGATAGATGTACTTAGGGTTTAGGGCATAGTTAGTTAGTTAGTTAGGTTCTTCTATATTAGTTAGTAATAGATAGATCATATATATATATATATATATATATATATATATATATAGTTAGTAATAGATAGATATATTAGTTAGTAATACCTAGGTACATATTAGTTATTAATAGATACATATATATTAGTTAGTGATATATAGATATATATTAGTTACTAACAGATAGCTATATACTAGTTACTAACAGATAGCTATATATTAGTTCTTCTATAGAGTATAGTTTAGTCGATAAATTGGTGATGAAGAAGTACTAAAGTGGGTTATGAAGATAGGCTTTAGGGTTAGAAGTGGTTGGACCAATCCGTATCCCTGATGTCATGGCCTCCCCATTTTGTAGATGGATTGTTTTGTGCGTGTTTTCTACGGAGGAAGTGTCACGAAAGAAGATTGCTTGTTCGTTGATATGACGGAAGATTTGGAGATCTTTGATGCACCTCCGAGCTTCAATGAGCTGATGCTTCGTTTGAAGGCCAAATTTGGCGGTGATATCATGCTGCAGGGGAGGTTTGATGTTGGGACAGCAAGGCCTCGCTATGTTATGATGCCTTTGGGGAACTCAGCTCTTTGGTCCCGCTACACTCATGTCCTTCAGGGTTGCAATGGTAAAATCAGATGAGAGACATGGCCGCCGAAGCTGAGTTTCGTCTAGCTGAGGCCGAGCGGGATGGCCCTGGCATCCTAGTAGCTTTTGTTAAGGTATGAGATAAACAATCACCACTTTTTTATGTCATTAGTTGATATTGCACTCTCAAAAAATGACACGACCCCAATCATGTTTTGGTCATTGGCTGATCTTGCAGAAAGTGGCAAAGGGATGCAAGAAACTAGCGCAGAAAATGAGTTGCATGGAGGAGCCTTTTGTTCCACCGGTACCCCGCGTGAAAGTACACCGACACCACCACATTACAGCACGGGAAGGGACCAGTGATGATGATGAAGAACAATACTTCTACGAGCAAGGCAATGTGGGCACCGACGACTCTACCTCGACGACGCACCGGGGTATGAAGCACCGTAGTATGGCATTCACTTGCACCCGGTCGGGACGGAGACGCGGACTTCCTCAACATGTCTCAACTCCACGGTGCCCCAGTAGGCACACAAGGGGAGGAACAGGTGATTACTATAGCTTAATGTTGATGAATTAAATAATTTTCCCGGAAATGGTTGTAACATACTTGTTGCGGGGCCCTAGTACGACGCAGAAGAAGAAGCACGGCCAACGAGACGAGGCGGCATGACCGTGACCACACGGACGTTGCATTCACAGCAACCGATGTACCACCGAGGAAGCGACAGAGGCGTCCGAAGAAAGTGTTCACTCCTGGTAGCTAGAGTTGTGGTAGAGGGGACTTTGTGCTATAGGTGACTTAGTGCCTAGGTCTTTTGTATTATCTAGACTTGTACTCATGTGGTCGTTTGTCGAATTCGAACTCATGTGCTCATTTGAGAACTCCTATGAAACTCGTGTAGTCATGTGGTCATTTCGAAACTCGTATGAAACTCATGTACTAATGTGCTCATTTCAACTCCTATGAAATTTGATCTGAAATTACTACTTATTGTACAAGATTCTCAGCATTGCCTGCATTGTTGAAATGGTCATCTGGACAGAACCAAATAGCTCCCTTTTTCTGTCTGCCTGATCGAGTAAGCCGCGCCATTACTGGGGGCGCGGCTACACAACTGAACCGCGCCACTGCTCAAGGCGCGTCTTAGCCGCGCCCCCAGAGAAGGCGCGGTACTGTTATATTGGCGCCCCGATGCAATGGCGCGGCTGTACCCGATCGATCAGACAAAAAACGATTCTGTTTGCTGCTGTCAAGATGTCCATTGTTCGAAAAAAATAATGTGTCACAAATTCTAACTTGAGACGAAAACTAATGTGTCACAAATTCTAATCTCATCTCATCAACATTATCCGGCTTCGGATAAAAGCATTCAACTTAGTAGGAAATAAAAGTGCCTACACATTAGACGTTTTGCCAATGACTAAATAAAAGTACATTACATGACATATAGTGGTCCAACACAAACCGAATATGTCAAACTACATGACAACATGGCTAAACATCAGAAACATAACCAGGAAGCAAATCCTCATCGCTACTGGAGTTGGGGGGCGAATCGTCATCGCTGAGTGAGTTGGGGACCCAATCATCCTCTACCACAACCTCGTTGGTGGTTGGAGTCGAACGTGTGGCCTCCTCCTTACGCTTGTAGTACAAGGCCTCGGCTTCATCGATAGCTTGGGTATCCCACTCAAAATCTTCCTCAATGAGCACCCCTGGTACAAACTGGCTGGAGTGGCTACTCTCGGCTGGCTTTGCCTCATCCGCCTTCGACTTCCGAAGAAGCGGCCTCCGCCTCATCCATAGCTTGTGTATCCCACTCTTCCTCTTCCTCTCGTTGGAACCAATGGCACAACCCGGCCGTTGTCGGTGCTTTTGCATCATCTACGGGCTGCAAGTGAACCTCCCCTTGCACCCGCACGTCGGCCAACACTAGGTCGATGAGCTCATCCAATCTAGAGGTGTCGTCCTCCACAGCCTTCTCCGCAGCAGCGCGGCCGCCGCTCGCGGCGGCTTTTCGGCCTCCACCGCCGTCTCCTCCCGAGATAAGCGGCGGGCCTCCTCAACCTCCCGGTTCCCGAGCACCCAATCTCTCGTAGTTGTAAAAACCAAACGGTTACGAAGCAATTAAAATGGAGGACAACACACGGGAGTGTTAGGAGTTTCAAATACTCACCGAGACACAATTTAGCTTCAAGTCCTTTGATGTCCCGGTACTCTTGCCATTCCGCTCGCTCGGCCTTACGCACCGCGTCCCTCTTCTTCACATACTCAAGCCTTTTCTTATGCTCAACACCGCTTTGGGGGTTTGGACACGCATATCGTGAGCCTTGCGGCGCGCTCTAGTATGCGATGCTTGATGTAGTTCTCCACAAGCTCATTTCCACAACGAAACCTTTCACCCATTCTTTGCTTCATTTTAATTGTATGCTTGTAGTCAGCCTTATCAAGAAAATCCTCCCACCTGCATTTGCGGGTGCTCTGTGTACAAACAAAACAATTAGACACAAAGTACAATTAGACACAAACTAAAACATAAGAACACAATTCTCACAGTAATTGCACCAACCTCATCATAGTCGACCATATGGCCGCACCAATAGCCAATTCCAACCTCCGAAGGAACTAGGCCGTCTTGAGCTTCGACGCCACACTTGCACAACACGGGAGGAGCGGGGACAACGGTTTTCCTCTTCTTCTCCTGTTGTTCCTCCGGCCAATAAGACTTGGGACCCCACCACTCCCGAAGAGGCATTTCCGGAGCGCGGTATATGCCCGATCCTACAAAATAGAAGGTTACGGATGCACATAGAGTTGGAAATAAAAGGTCCGAGCATGCACATACACAAACACTAGAAACTTACGGGATAAGAGTTGCCACACTCAAATTCATTAGGATTTTCATCGCTGATCACGAATAGTCTCCACAATGACAAGGCGGTGATTCAAGACGTCTAAGTTTGGCTAATTCCTTCTCCTCTTCATTCATTGGCGGGGGTTAGGTGGAGGTGGCACCCACCGTTTAAACCTCGCTATGTGGTTGCCTTCCTTTACACCATTGATAACCACTAAACGTAAGGTAGCTAGGATCAAACTTGTCCGGCCCGTCGATCCATTGGAAGAAATAACACTTCTTATGGTCCCGCAAAACAACCATAAATTAAATTTCCGGTTGACTAGTCACGTAAAATATGACAAATTGAAAGTGCAAGAATTACTTACCGCTTGTGAACTACAAGTGTAGAAGGCACGGCGCGGTGTCGGGATGGCGAGATAGGTACACGTGACATTCTCTACCACGGTCACAAAGAGGGACGGGGAGTTCCGGAGGGACGGGGCATCTTTGCAAGAGGCATCGGGGTATAATTCTTTAGGGCGACCCTCTTGGTCCAATACTCCTTACGATACAAGTCGTTCATCTATCGAAAAATATGGAACAATACATAGTATGGAATCAATAATTAACCATGGACACATAATTAAACTAACCAAGTATCCACTTAGCTACAACTAAGTAACGTTAACCAAATCATCCTAGCCAACTAACTATAGAACCAAGGCGACATAATTCAACTAAGCATGTCACTCTAACCAAAGAGGGGTAAAACAAAGGATCGGGACACTTACGGTTCTCAGCTGTGGGTAGTGAAGCGTGGGGGGCTTCCCCAAGCGGTGGAGATGGCCTAAGGCGGCGCCATCCCACAGCCCACCGTCCCTCACCCCCCCATAGCCGCCCCCCTACCCACAAGGACTAAGGGGGAGAGGCGGGGGAGGGGCAGGACGTGGTGGAGGAGGAAGACCTCCGGAACGACGACGGCGGGACGTGGCCACGGGCGGCGGCGGCGAGAGCTGCGGCGACGAGCCGCGGCGGCGGCAGCGACGAAACAAATGAACCGCTCGGGCTCGGCCGGACCTCTATACGCCCGAGCCGCGCCTTAGATGCGGCGCGGTTAAGCCGCGCCCTCGATGGAGGCGCGGCTTGACCGGCCACGTCACCGGGAGCGACGGCTTGGGGTTGCCACGTGGCCGCCCAAGCCGCGCCTCCATGCAAGGCGCGGTTAAGGTGGAAAGCCGCGCCTTCGTCTACGGCGCGAAAAAAACTGCTAGATTTGGAAATAGTTATTTCACCGTGGCAGATTTGTAAATAGTTAAAAAAAGTGCTAAAAATTAAAAAAAAAAATTCACGGTGTTTGGTTGGGCACTTCGCTGGTATGCCTGCTCTCTCATGCGTGCATGTTGCATGCGCCAGACTGCACGCAACCAGCCAGGCTGAGGGGAAACGAAGTCCAGCTGCGTTTCTGGCGAGCCTGGCCAGGAGGGCGCTTTTGCATCAGCCGAGACAGGCTCAAAGGAACATGCAGGGAACCAAACATGAGAAAATTGCATCAGACGAGCCAGGCCGGGACGCATGCAGGCTACCAATCACGCCCTTAACGTAGAACATAACAATCGCCCGAAGCCCGGCATATGCATTGTAACAGAAGAGAGAGAGAGAGAGAAAACCAGCTCTTGATCAAAAGCTAGCATATGCATACATTCAAGTGTCCTAAAAAGGATACGTTCAAGTTAGCATATGTAACCAAAGCACAAAAGTTCAAGCTAGCATATGTAACCATTCCAACCAAACTATTTATAGCAGGCGACATGGTAGAGACATATGTGATGATTTCATCAATTTTAAAATATGTCAACTTAGTCATTTAGAGGTATTTATTATAGGAATTGTTACATGTCTTGCAAAATGATGAGTATTTGTTCCAAAGTTGGACACTTGAACCCATCTATTTTTTGTTTGTTTGAAAGGAGGCCTAAACCTAAAAGGCAAGTCACTACTACAGTATACCATGATTTGATGACGTGTGCAAAAAAGAGGTGCTTTAGAGCTTTCTGTTGATATTGTTCTCCCAAAAGGGATGCGGCCTTTGATGTATAGTAGATAGCGCATGCACGCGTGTCGAGCCTGCATCAGAGCATCATCATCATAATTGGGCACATACAGTGCACACAGAGGTACCCAAAAGGCGAGGGACCGCAGCATCAAGTCCTCGGATTGCTTTGAGATCTCTCGCCATGTGACCTGCTGAGCGAAAAGCTTCGCTACAGATCTCCGGCCAGCTGATATTTGACCCGACGGTCGGTTGGGCTGGCTGCGATCGAATGCGAATCTAGACGGCCAGACCATTATAGGCTCACAGTGGCAGTGCCCCCATGGCGTTAGGGCACCTACATCGCAGGCTACACGAGGTAGTAGCCTTAGCTTCCACGTCGGTACCGAAAAATTAGAATTCTTTTTTCTCTCTCCAAAGCCACTGTCCCTTGTCCCATCATCGTGCTCCTCTGCACAGCTGAAAAGATATGCATGCAGTACCTTTTTTACCTTTCTGCTGTCCTAAGGCCACCATTCATCGGCTACAATGCGATTTGAGCGTTCTCCTCTCGCAATTTTTCCGACGGAGAGACTACCTCCTCTGCGGAGACCACGACATCCGCGGCTACCACGGGACCTGACCTGGAGTGCTCATGCCTACATGGACGCTAGAGCAGTACGCCAACCTGGAGCGATGTAGAAGCCCTTAGGGATGCTCCGCTGTTGTTGCTTGCAAATCACACCATATCTACGTGCTTTTACAACAAAGGCAATGACCGAACGAACGACACCTGCTGCTTTCTACAGCTGCTGACGAACGAACATGGGAGGCATGGCCTAGTACCACCGAACTCCCATGGCCTAGTACGAGCCGGTCGTCAAAGCGATGGCACGCATGCATGTGTACCAGTACCACTCTGCACTGGAGGTGGGTTTGGAGGTGGACGAACTCGTGCATGGGTGGCCCTGCGGCCAAATTAAGGTTTGGGCTGGCTCCAAGATTGGCGGTACAGAAAGAATACGGGTGGGTGGATATATTCTCCAAACAAAAAAGGCGTCGCCAAAACCAAAAGAGAGAGAGCGCTATTGGCCGGCCGAAGATCGCATTGTTCTCATATCATAGCAGTTTACTACAGGGTTTCTATCAGCAAATCCCGAGAAAAAGATCGCGCGTAGTACGTGAAATCCACCGCAAGGATTCTTTCGGGTCAGGGGAAAGAGGGTGGCTGGGTGGGTTAAAGGAAGAGGATAGCTATCACCTATCATAGTAGTACTAGTAGACTAGCAGTATAGTACTGTAGTATAGCAGCAGCAGTAATGCTATGCTAGAGACAAGGTGCAATAACACAAGGAAATGAAACTCATGGGTCATGCCTCTCTGACGCAGCGTTCTCCATCTGCTCCTCGTACTCTTCTTCCATGCTGCTTCACTGGCACGAATACTGTGTACGAGTATGCTGATCAAAGAGTGATATAGGGAACCTGTCCGCGGCACACAGGAGGCACGTACTCGTAGTACGCATGACCACGACGTGCCGGCTAGCATCATCGATCCGAGGATAGCGACCACGTACTAGTACAGTATAGTACGCGTCGCGCGGCGCAGGGACCCCAGCCGGCAGCGGTAGGTCTCGTCAGCTTGGTTGATGTTTGTTTGCATGCCATGCCTTGGAGATCCTGGCGACACTGGACACTGGAAGGAGAAAGCAAACAAAACCCAAATCTGCGGGAGGGGAAGAGGATCGATCGATTAGGCGCTGGCTCTGGACTGGTTGGTGGTGTTATCGGTGGTGGGGCTGCCCGGCTGGTGCTTAAACACCGCGGATCTCGGCAAGATCCTCGATGGATGGAATGGATCGGAGTAGATGGATGGTCGTGGATCGTGGTCCGAGTAGAGCAGATCAGGGTCCTCTGCTCGCGGAACGTGGACACGTCGTCATCACGGGCCGGTCTCGTGGATTCGTTCCTTGTCGTCTACGGAGGATTCGTCTGTCTTGACCACCCCCACCCACCCACCACCGCCTAGGTTTCGTTTCGTTTTTCTCTCACGTTCACGTCACGAGCTCTCGATGAGTTCGTTCCAGGTTGGCCGGTACGGTCCTTGCTGGCTGTAGGCCTACTCCAGACGCCTGCTCCTCTCTCCTAGTAAAGATTTATCCTGGCCTTCTAGAAATGAGGAATACGTAGGGGGAATGTGGACGACCTACTCCCTCCGTCCTGATATAAAGAGCATTCTAGACATTGGAAGATGTCCTTAAATATAGTGCATTTAGAGAAAAAAAGATAATATTTACTTAAATAAGAGTATGTGATTGTTTTTTACAAGAAAGGTAACTCATGCACTTACCATATTTTGTATAAGAACTAATAGTTCACCATTTAATCATGCAAAATAGAAATAGATTTCAATACATTAGGAAGGTAAATGAGGGGTATATATGTCTATTGCCTTCTCTCTTATTTTGTCTTAGAATGGCTAGAATGATCTTTAATTCAGGACGGAGGGAGTAGTATCTTGTTACTTTACTGTGCCTAAACGACTGACTAATGAGCCTCCCCTTTCTTTAGAGAGAGGGAGAGGGAGAGGGAGAGGGAGGGAGAGAGAGTTGCAGAGAATCGAGAGATATGGCACGGTCAAACAAGGAACAGAAAAATTTCTACTCCTAGCCTAGTACTCCTCGTACATATAAACACGACTTGCCTAGCTAGGAGGAGTGGATAATCTTGTGTTAGTACTACTATACAAGTTTTATCAAGTACTTCAGCCGCGGTGCGTACCGTCTCTCCTATTGTCACGACCCGATCGACCAAGTAGCGCCGTACGTGCGTGTCCGGCCAGTGCCCGTGCCCGTGCGCCGTGCTGGTTCTGCCATTGCATGGTGCGCGCCGCGCGCACAAGCGCAAGCGGCCCAAGGAAGAAGCCTGGCAGAGGAACCCGAGGCCGGACCCTTGACGGCTTGACCCGACCGTCCCTCTCGATCCGGCTCTCCCGCCGCGCGCATGGATTTCAGTACCGATCCGAAGCACGATCCAGCACGGCTTCCCCCATAAACCTCGACCACGTACACGTACTCATACGTCCCGGTGTACGTCGCGGGCACCGCGCTGCACCGGCCGTGCGTTCCACGACAGCCAGGCGGCAGGCCGTTCAGCGAGCGACCCGACCCGCCGGATCCCCTGGCCCCTGCACTTTGCCCTGTCGTCCGATCCCACGCCACACGCGCATTGAAGCGCCGAAAGCTCGGGTGCGGGGCACTGACTCCCCGGGGATCCTGCGGGTACATCGGTACGGCCTCGGTCGTCCGTCCGGCGTCGGTGCCAGAGATCCGCGCGACCAGCGTACGAGCGGGGTTCGGTGGCCGGGACGTACTGTTCGCGCATCGGCACGGAACCGGAGGTTTTGTTGGGCGGGTTGGCGCGTCCGTCGGGTCGCCGGATCCCCGAGGAGGATCCGGCGAGCGGGCGAGGGATCTGCGGCCAGGCCCAGGCACGCACGCCGGGCCCATGCCTACTCTGGACCAGATACTACTGTGGGGCGCGGCACGGCGGCAGCTTTGTTGTTCCCCTGTCCTCTCTCACTGCGGCTGCGGCCGGGCTCCACCGGATCTACTTGCCAGAGTGGCAGAGCTGTTCATCCTCTTGTATCGGCGTCTTCCTTTTGACGATAACTTTGCGGGATCGGATCATGTAAAATGATGGTACGATAAATGAAGTGCTGCGGTACGACGTTGCCACTATATGCGACACAGCATGACGCAGTCGTGTTGGAGATCAGCGACGCGCAGTGCTGGACTGGACTGCACGCATGCTGGCCACATCTGGCCACATCAGTTTTGGACAGCGGCAGTCCTTTCTTGTTTTTAGGCACTTTCATATTCTTTTGTTCAGATTTGGCACCTACAATATCAATAGATGATCTTCTTGCTTCTTTGTCATATATAGCCGGATTTTTCAGCAATGTAATCGGCTTTTCAATTGTTGCACTCAAATCTGAACTTTCCTTCTTTCGTCCATCATATTTCACACGGTAAACTTGTTTCACCGCTTTCTTCTTTGGTTGAGCTCCGGACCGATTTTGATCAAAACAGTCATTATAAGATGATGGCTTCTTTGAATATCTTGGAGCTGCATACTCTACATAATGTGGCCTAAAATATGATGGAACATGTGCCTCTTCATCAAACCAAATTTCCAAGATGAATAAGGAATAAAATATGCGGGCTGTGATGTATAAGACATGGGAATTGGCTGCTCAAAAGGATGATATGTTGCTGCTGCGTGAAATTTGTTGCCTTGCCAATTCCTCTCTTGATACTTGCGCTTTGGAGGCGATTTTGATGGCTGGACCTTTTTTGACTTATTGGCTGTATTTGCCTTGCTTATCTTCTCATATTTAGCCAGAAGCTCTTCGAAGCTAAGCTTCGGTCTTCTATCTTTCGCTTGTAGTGAGCTTTGCCTCCATTAGCATTGTAAGCATCCTTCTTCTTTTCTCCATCTTGATAGATATGCTCTAAAGAAGGATCTTCACCGATTTTCCTTGCTCAATGGGATCAATCGGCTTTTGCTCTAGTTGGAGAGATTCCACTTGCCCCCAAAGGTGTCTTCTAAAATTGAAGCGACATTGCTACCTTCAAACATGTTCAACTTGCACTTCTCGGACAGCAACCTTGTCTTCACTTAAGGGCTCCTCATCTCTCTCTTGAGCACCTGCGTCTTGAGCTTTGAATGAATCGGCTAATTCAAGCCGATTTGAATCTTGTTTGCTATCAAGACCAATTGAATCCAACCGGTCTATTTGTTGAGCTTGAAAAATCTCAATCGGCCTTTATCAATGGTCGATTGGACCACACGACGAAACATATTGCAATTACAAGTATTATGATCATAGGAATTATGCCACTTGCAATATGTAAGCTCTTCTAAGTTTTGAACGATAGCAAAGAATTGTGATCAATAATTCTAATAAAATTATTTTTGAGCAATATATCAAATACATGATCACAAAAAGTAAGGTCAAAGGTGTACTTTGATTTATTCAACCGATTCTTCCGTGGACTCGGTTTTAAAGCTAGGCAAACGAAGGGATCAAATTTGACATCAATCCATTCGGCCACACCTTTGCAACTATTTTTAGAAAGCTTTAAGTTTGACAAACCAAAGACCATCGGCCTTACCATGTGGCATGATTTGTTGTCCGATAGAATCTGAATTTGTCTCATCTTCAACAAATATAATGCTATTCCTAATCGGTCTTTTGTAACTATTTACAAGGATGTCTCTAATAGATGCGAAATTGAAATAATTTGACTGGATTGGAATTTAAGCAAAATATCTCGTGTCTTGTACCTTGTTGATCATGTTGGAGAGATGTGTATCCTTGATTTGAATGATGTTACTTTTCTTCTCCAAGGAACAATCAACAATAGATGCCGAATTATCCAAAGACGCATCGGCGGTGCGGAACCAAAGAAGTCGGTTGAGCCGATTGGAAATCGGCTAGGCCAACTTGGGCACTAGCAACAAAGTGGAATCGGTTTAGCCGACTTGAAAGCCGGCTTAGCCGATTCGAGGTCACAGAGATGGTCAATTTTGTGACTCGAAGATACTGATCGGCCTAGCCGATTGTGTAATCGGCTTATCCAACTCGGAGCAAGCGGGCAACCCTCCTTTCGCAGGGAGCTTGATCTTCACTAATGACATAGTAATCACTAGATAAACGCACGACTCCTTTAGCTCCTGAAAAGTCAAGTCTAGCCGGTTTCTGACGCTTCTCATGTTTTTCTGTAGCAAGACTTGCTTTTTGAGTGCCCCCTAGCAATCCACTTTTGGCCGATGGCTTAATTGTGATCGGCCTTTTCTCATTAAACAGACCAAATTGTTCATAGAATAAATCCTCCATTTGAGACCATGAACAAATGTATTCAGGTAAAGATGTAAACCATGTAAAAGCAATACCGATAAGGGATAAAGGAAAATTTCGAATTTTCATATAGTCTTCATCACCGGCATGTGCAAAAGCCAACCGCAAGAGATACGTACAAATGTGTCCCACATCGTTTTATCATCTTCACCACCGAACTTTTCAAACTTAGGTACCCGCCATCGACTAGGAGATTTGACATAGTCCATAGCTAATATATATGGCCTGTGATAAGTAGGTACCGCCATTTAGAGGAACCACATGGATTTCTAGCGTGAGCTAAATCCTCTTCAATTCGGCTAGAGCTACAAGTAGCATATGAAGCCGAATCACAAGTAATGGCTTTCTCATACTTTGTTGAATTCTTATTAATTCGGCTTGAGTTAGTGATAACATGTGAAGCCGAATTATAAGAACTACTCTTAACACATCTTGCTGAATTTTCATTGATTCGGCTAGAGTTATATGAAGCCGAATTATGAATAGGAGCATTATCACAAGGTGCTGGATTTTGAGAATAATTGGCTAAATAATTATCATTGTTATAGCCAATTCTCTTATTCATCGGCTTGTCCTGTGGTGAAATCACATATTGCGGACTTTTAGCCGATGAATAAGGATTTACATGTTGAATGTTGCTAGAAGAATCAAGACTAAAAGAATTTTCAGCAAGCATCGGCTCTTGATTATGATATGTATAACTAGAAGAATTAGCCGATGCAACATGTCTACTATCATCATAACTAGCAAAACCAACATAGCAATTTATATCACTTGCAAAATAATTATAAAAATCATTGCATGTATTTGCAAGTTGGACCTCGGGATCACTTGCAAAGTAATTATAAAACTCATCATATGTATTTGCAAGTTGTACCTCGGGTTTATTGGAGTAATAATGCGACGAATCACCTTGGTACTCCATCTGTATATTCTGCAGAAGCTTTGGATTTTCTTGAAGTCCAGAAGTACACCGATTCCACGCGGAGCAGCAAGATGTAGCAGATTCCCTTGGTACACTGGAGAACGACCTTCAGATGACCTGATTCTCTCCACGTGATGACTTCTGGAAAGAGCTCTCCGTATATTGTCTTTAAAATATATAATAATATATGCCAATCAACTTAGCTCCACGACAACTATGCCCTGGAAAGCAATATATGCACGCTAGTAGCCAAACAGCAAGCTGCAATTTTGTACTTCGTCGTATGGAACGTAACTTGATGCAAGGCAGACGCAATCGGCCTTATCAGGGCCTGATTCCTTGACGCAATCGGCCTTATCAGGGCCTGATTCCTTGTCGGACACGTAGACGAACGGGATCGGCTTTAGGCCGGATTTCTCGTCAGACCACGAGACAACAGATTGCAATCGGCCTTGCGGCCAGATTCAATGTTGCCAGTGATAGATGCAATCGGCTAGGAGGCCAGATGCTCTGATGACTACGTGAAAGAAAATAGCAGATCAATATGAATAAGGCTAGGGCAGATAGATTCGGCAGCAAATTAAGTAGAGCCGAAGCAATCGTTCCCCAGCGGAGTCGTCAAAAAGTATGTTGACGCAAAAGTAGGGTCAACACACTATACATGGGCTTTGGACGCCCTCGAGGTAGCCCCGGACGACTGTAACGCAGCGCGACGACGCCGTGACCGGCAAACCGATCTAGAGATCGATAGGCCGATGTGGAGCTCGTCGACGGCCGAAGATAACCAAGCACCTTACGCGGTGAAGAGCGGCGAGGTTTACGAGCAAACCAGCAAAGGGTAACCAACGTGCTTACAGGAACGAAGAACCGACTAGTTTCCGAGCAAACTAGCAAAGGAGCCGTCGAAGCCCTAGCCTGCGAGGGATCTCGTCAGGGCAAGGAGGTCGCCGGTTGCCCTAGGTCGGCGGACGAGCCTAGAGCACCATCCTTGATCGCCTGGATCAAGCCATGAGACAGCACGGAGCTGCAGGATAGAGCAAAGGTAGAAGATAGATTGATCGTGTTGATCGTGTTTGTGTTTTGGGTTCGATTGATTGGATGGGATCAATCGGCCGTGATCCTCTCATATATATAGAGGGGTGGTGGTCTTATCCCCGTAGGAAACAACTCCAAAGCATATACGACAAGTTTCCCACGTCCAAAATTACCAAAAACGCGATCCGGATCAGAGTCGGTCGCACCCGGCACGCGCCGGACGCGTCCGACGCTTTCCAACGCGCGTCCGGCGCTCGGGGCCGCGCGCGGACCTTAGTGAACTGCGTCCGGCGCGTCCCGGACGCGTCCGGCGCTTGGCGTCCGGCGCCCTTGCGCGCGCGCGGAGCTCTCTGCGCCGCGTCCGACGGGAAACGGACGTGTCCGGCGCTCGTGCACCCGCGTCCGGCGCCTCGGGGTCAGCCTGACCGCCTCTGGGTCGCGTCCGGCGCACACCAGACGCGTCCGGCGCGACCTTGGGGTGCGTCCGGCGCTCGTTCAGCGCCGAAGTTGCCCCGTCTTCGCCCGTTTCGATGTGTCGACTTGTATTTCTTTCTTTTGCCAATTTTGAGTGTCAACAGGTGTCAATGAAGCTTATTGCTGCATCTAGCAATTGGCGGCAGATCCAAAATTTCAAAGAAAAGATAAATTAATTGAAATACCTCAAAAGTCTATATATAGTTGTATAGCATAAATAAAAAAGTGTAGATTTTTAAGCTAGTTATGTTGCACATCTTTTTTTTTTTTTGCGGTGCGGGAGCTTATTCCTGCATCTAGCACTTAATTAGCGGCAGATCTAGAATTTCGAAGTTGTTTTTTTAAGAAAAACTTAATTGGAAGATATGAAAAGTTTTGTGGTAACATGATAAATAAAAAAGTATTGGTTGTTTAAACTATAGTGATGTTGCACATCATTTTTCTTTGTGAGACGCGAACTGAGCGTAACTTAGTTGGGTTTCTTAAGGTAAAACCTGATCACCTAGGTAAGACCTATTTTAATTGCAAGGAAAATTCCTACTCCTGTGTTTTTCCTATGATTAATGCAAGATTCTCATAAAATTTTTGCACGTGAAATACCTGTGTTTTTCCTTTGAAAGGGCGGTGATATACGAAGGGGGCTAAAGTGATAGGCTCGTTGCAAAAATCCATGAAAACTGGGCAGCTTTGCTTATTCTAGAGAACACTTCCCATAGTAAAAGGCTTGCAATGTAACAATATGGGACCCATTTGTATGTTTGAGTTGTTTCATCTTTTCGGGTTTTTTTAGACATGGGTGACTTTCATTACTTAGGTGCTGAAGATTCTTCTGCAAAAATTACATTAATGTGTTCCGGAAGTGAGCTAATGATTGTCTCACTTCCTTCATCACAATTACACCCAACTACTGTCAATTTCATGAGCAACTCTATTACAATATATGGAAATTGAAGAAACACGAAAACTAATAAAAATTGCACTCGCTAAAAGCTGATCTTTTCGCTTTTAGGTGGCCCTTATTCCACATGGGGCTTGATGAGGTGGTGCAGTTCTGGCGTAATAACCCTTCTCTTTGTTATAATGATTAGACAATGCTATTGCCTTTTTTTTAAAAAAAAAGAAGACGACTAACATCCAATTTGGATCTTATGATTTAAAGTTTAGCCACTAAACTTTAACTCATGAGAGTCCAAACAGATAGTCTAAAGTGTTGCTGACCCCAAAAAACCACACAAGTGTGCTAAGGTGGTCTAAAGTTTCATTATTCTCTGTGAAGACAAATTTTCCCTCGCCTTTTCATCTCATGACTTGTTCCTCTGTAGAGGCAAATAAGGCCTTGTTTAGTTCCAGGCTAAAGTTGAATTTGTTTCAAGATTTCCCGTCACATCGAATATTATGTCGTATGAGTGGAGTATTAAATGTTGATAAAATAAATAACTAATTGTATAGATTAGATCTAAAAAGCTTGTCCCTTTGTCTATAGTTTATTGTTAAAGTTTAGTTGGCTAAAGTTAAGGTTTAAGTTCAACTAACTAAACTTTAGAACATAATCCAAAGTCAACCCTAGTACAATGACACCGTAAGGATCTTTTGCTTGTTTGTTCGTCCTTTTGTGAAAGGCAAAGAAAGAAGTGGTGACTCCTGAAATATATACAATCCAAAAAAATTCTTCAGTTTGACCTCTACTAGAGCAGATGTAGAACTCTGATCATCTTTAAACAATCACACATCATGATCTAGAAGAGTCATATTTTTAAGGCTTGACCAAATATATGTGAAATTATACTAATTATTTTTAAGGCTTGACCAAATATATGTGAAATTATACTAATATTTAAGACACACAATAAATATAGAGGTAAAATTTTCTATTAAATTATGTTCAAAATTCATGAATTTCTATGTTTCTAGAGGAGTGAAATTGTGGGATTTGTTGTTGAATAGAATATGTGTCAACCAAAATGCATAAGTTAGCATCTAAAAGCTTCCACCTTCACCTTCTAATTTATGTCTTTCTTTTTTCTACTTCTTTTTATTTTTTAAAATCGAGCACCATAAAACTGACTTATTTATTTTTCTTTGCCGTATAATGTGTAAACAAAAAACCTAAAGTGGAATATATTTCATTATAAATATATTAGTAGATATTGACAATATTTTAAATTTAGTTAAATTCACTTTAGGGTTCTGAGTATAGATATTGACAATGCTTAATAAATTTAGTTAAATTCAGAAAAGTTTGATTCTTAATTTGAGAAATAAAATATGCGCTTATTCTAGAAAGGAGGGAGTACTACTGCACATGTGGCTATGCTACAACTGGCAAGGTAGTAGAGTAGTAATACTAGCAGTAGTATATACTCAGTGTCACTGGATACTCTCAAGACGATGGCCTAGTTCTGTTTGGGCACATGGGCTGTTACTCTAAAAGTGAACCAAGCCACCCCCCGAGGCCCAGACCAATGGTGCAGGGAACAGAGCTAGCCACGAACCAAAGCTCAAAAGTCTCTCTACAACCACAGAATCTAATTTGACAATTAAAACTACTACAGTGATGAAAGAGTAAGTAATTATAGCTTCTAGCTCTTGCAATTGGCATTGCAGTAATTCCGCGGAGAAGAGAAGGCAAAAAGAAAAGGCAAGAGAAACACAAAAGAAAAGAGCATGGTCCATTGACAATGATGGATTCCTTCAACCAAGAAAAAACGGCCTTTTTGGCAGGTGAGACACCACATGCCGGAATATACAGGGGCAGCATCATGGTGTCTCCCCTGTTATTGCTTGGGCTACTGCCATTAGGACCAGGCGACGTTACGGTGGTTGGATTGGTAGATGCCACCGGCGTCGCTGTGGAAGGATCCTGGCGAATTTGCAAGGATCCTGAGGAGATCATGGGCATGTGATAGCTACAAATACGATGTCTCTCGTCATCACGTGGACAGCCGATCCGCTTGCCCCGGAAGCAACGGCATTTCCGTGACAGATATGGTTCTTTTTCCGCAGCAAACATGACAGATCACCAGACATGGTTTGGGAATTAGACACCTCTCATCTGCACGAAAGCATAACATCTGTTTTGGTTCCAAATCAACATTGTCTTTTCTTTTTTTTGCAGGTTCCAAATCTATAGAGTCTTTTTTTGCAGGTTCCAAATCAACAGATTGATATGCACTACTAAAACAGAACAGAATGAAACGTACACATATAATATATATATTATTCAGTGATTATGTAATTTTGGAATACTCCAGAAGAAATAAAATGGAAAACAAAAGGCCAGATGGCTGATAGCAAATATTTCACAAAAGCAGCTCTGTTTTCGTACAGCTACCTACAAGGCCACGGCGAACAAAATATGGTACTGATTGATTGAGTATATTTGGGAACAGTCCAAGAATATGCTCCCGGCATAAAATCGTGCCTCGTCAGGATTCCAACAATTGAAGGTCTTTGCAGTAGAACAATTAGCTATCAGAACGAGTTTGTCATCACAAAGAAAAAGGTGAATGTTATATTAAGTCATGAACTTCATACCATGTCAAAATAATGGCTAGCATTGAAAATCTGAAATATTTTATATACAGACTACAGCAATATTCGGAGAATAATGAGAGCTCACCCCTGGGATGAAATACGGGTGAATAGCCTGATCTAAAAAAAAAAAAAAGCTCACCCCTGGGGGCACAACGAGCCGGAAAAGGACGGCGGCCTTTGCGAGTGACATGGTCTCAACCACCTACATGTAAATCCAGGTTCTCAATCTTCAGACCTATTCCTGAGCCGGGCTTGGCAAAATCGAAGGCACCAAATCTTTGCAGCACGAAGCTACCGCTGGTTTTCATCCTCTCTTTCATGAAGGCCTTGACTTTCAGCAACACCAACCGGATTTGCACTGTTGCACACTGCAACGTTTCTGGCTTTGCGGTCACCGATCAGGAGGGCGACCAGCGGCCACCCGACGACCATCTGTGCAGGAGCTCGCCCAGGCACAGCACGGCGTACGCCAGCACCACGAGCTTGAGCAGCAGCGGCAGGTACTGCGACAGCTCCACGCTCGACGAGTGCAGCACCTGGCGGCAGAGGAGGAACAACAGAGACAGACACGATCAATCACACAAATGAGGAATTTTAGTTTAGCCGTCCGGTAACGGTGTTGGCAGTAAGCGGGCGACGTACCACGGCGACTCCGGCGAGGTTCGCTCGCTGTCCCGAAGGCGACGTGGCGCCGGCGGCGGAGGGTGGCAGCGCCAGCGGCGGCTTGTTATTCCGCCTGGCCACGGCGGCGGCCTCGCACGGCGCGGCGCCGGCGCCCTTGGTGGAGCAGTTCCGGAGGCGCTGTACGTCCTTGCTCTGCAGGGGCTTCACGATGTAGTCCTCGGCGCCGGCGTTCAGGCATCTGCAGTCCGAGCAGCAGCAAAAAGTCGTTAGTACCACATCCATGATCGCCTGCAGAATTCTACGGATGATGCTACTAGCAGCAGTGACTTGGCAGCATGCATGCATGAATCGATCATGAATCGATCGGCGCATCATGCGCGAGCAGAGACGTGATCTTTGGCTGCCTCGTATTGCTGACGGCCGGTTAGGTACAGGAGGGACTGTCTATGGCTACTCCTTGAGTACAGTTCAGTACAGTCAGTCAGTCACGGGCCGAATGAATGAATGTGCAGTGCACTGAGACCGAGGCAGTGATGCACCGTGACACAACACATTACGGATGATAATGATGCGTCGGCTATTAACCCCGTCTGCTACTGTATCAGCTTAGCAGGCATTCAGATTATTTCAGAGAGGGGAGGGACCAAAGCTAACTTTATTACTACTACTCTTTTTTTTTTTTTTTTTTTTTTTTTTTTGCTCCAATTTAGCTGAACAATAATCAACTCTGCCAGGGACAAACAAACTGGTGCTGCAAAGAGGGGAAAGCAAAGGAGGCTCACCGGCTAATCCTCTGGGGCTCGTCCTCTGACGACATGACGATGACCGGGATCGGCTTCAGAGGATTCAGTGCCTGCCAAGTTTACGAGTACAATTTGCAGCTGAGACACATGCAGAAATGCCGGGGTGACTGATCTTGCAGTGGTGGTGTTGGTACCTTGATGGCCTTGAGGAGCTCGTAGCCGGTCATCTCAGGCATGCAGTAGTCTGTGAGCACCATGTCGATGGCCTGCTCCTGCAAAGCATCACAAGTTTAGTTTAGCGCGACATTTTAATAAGGTAGTGGTAATAGTAATAAACAAAGAACTGAACTGGTGGAGGCACAGAAACTTAAGGTAAAGGAGGACTGAAAGAAAGGCAGGGATGGAGGAACAGGATTCCTTTGGAGTCTGTACTACAGAGTGCAGTGCAGGGCACCCAACTACTGTCCCTAGTTCCCTACTACACACACTCTCCATCCGGTGCTGAGCTTTTACAGGACATGACGAAATCAGGCCATATTTTAACTAATGCGGCAGTGTAACACTGTTATAAGCATTCTAAAGATTAGCATTAGCACTAAACAGGCAGGAAGCTTTGTGGAGGGGCAGCAGTGAGTGAGCCAGTGAGCTTGTGGCCGTAAGAGGGACGGCAGGCACTGGCACTAGCAGGGTTTTTTTTTTCTTTTGCTTTACCGCCATGAAAAGCGGAGACCTTTTGCTTGGGGTGGAGAACACAACAGAAGCCGTCACGCGCGCATGCGCAGGCGCGTGGGCCGTACGCTACGGCGCGGCCGGGGACGCCGGGGGTCGCCGACAGGTGGCGCAGGAACCCATGAACTCGACCTCACTCTCGCTGTGAAACTCCAGCTGGTGGAGTGCCCGGCACGGGAACGGGATGCTCTGTGAAACTGAAATGGGCATCGAGGGAAGCAGGGACGTGGTTCGGCTGTGGATGGTTACCTTGCCGCCGTCCTTGAGGCCTAGGAACTCCATCGCCTTCTTCGCGCTGTCCACGGCGATGACTGCATGAAAGAAACATTGCACGAGCTGTTTAGACAAGTGGCACGAATAACGAACTGAAGAC
Organism: Themeda triandra; assembly: GCA_018135685.1. Taxonomy (NCBI): domain Eukaryota; kingdom Viridiplantae; phylum Streptophyta; class Magnoliopsida; order Poales; family Poaceae; genus Themeda; species Themeda triandra. The sequence goes on along the minus strand of JAENPR010000045.1, from coordinate 1,095,755 downwards.
CATGACAATTGACAGAGGATGAAAAGGCAGAGACAGATCATCAGCTCTGTAAATGCACGCACGCATAGTGCTCTGAGAGCTGAGAAACAGAGGAAGCATTCGAGCGAGCGACGCAAACAGAGGAAGAAATTGGGAGGAGGTGGAGGTGGCTATGAATATGATACGAGCTCAGAGGACATAGGGGTGGCTGAGGCTGACCGTGGAACGAGCCGGCGCAGGAGTCGCTGCTGAGGAGCAGCTGCGCCACCCGGCGGTCGACCGGGGAGTCGTCCACCAGCAGCACCCTCGTCACGCCCTCCTCCACCTCCACTCCTCCTGCTTCCATCGATGTCCAACCGCCGGCCGCCTCTCGCTCGTCGTTCCCCTCCTCGGCTCCTCTGTTTCAGTGTCCTCCCTCTGCTCTGCTCTCTCGCCAACCGGCGCGGCGGCAGTGACAGCGTCAGGCGTCAGCAGCAAAACTAGCTTCTACTCGTGGATGGCGAGGATGGCAAGGATGGAAGAGGAGGGTTGCCGACCGCGTGCTCTTTATAAAGCGTGACGCCACAGGTGGCTAGGCCCCGGACGAAGAGAGAGAAAGGCGAGGAAGACGAGGAGGATGCAATCCTCTGACGGCTCGCAGGTGGAAGAGAGCGGGAAGACAGACAGGTGGAAGAGAGCGGGAAGACAGACAGGTGGAAGAGAGCGGGAAGACAGACCACTCTGTCTGAAGAAGGAACACGGGGAGGGAGCCAGAGAGGAGGAGGGGGGCGCTGTGGGGCCCACTGGCGCACTCGGTGGGTCCCATGGGAGGGGTGGCTCGCGGGAATTGCTTTTTCCCCTCTAGATTTTGCTGTCGGGGAATCTCTCAACACCACGCTCCCTAGTCCCCTCATCCCTTCGTTTCTTTTCTTCCTCCCAAGCCGCCGTCTCGTCATTTTCGGCCCTTTTCTTTTCCAAATCGCCAAAAAGATCATGTAGAGAAATCTGTTTAGAAAGGCTTTCATTGAATTCATCCGATTTGATCTGATTCGCGCGCGCGGCGACCCTGACGGCCTTTTTTTTTCTCATGTAGCTAGATATATAGATACGGCCGCGGGGGTTAGAAAATGCAGCACGTGGATTCGAATTCGATCCGGCTGCGCCATTACAATGACGGGGTTCGTTAGTGTTGGTTGTCCCGGTGTAGCAACTTGCAACGGGTTCTTGAAGATTTTGATAACTAACGTGGTGTATGGTAGGGTCAACCGGGAAGTGGCTAGGGCTTATACTACTAGCAGTATATCTAAGACCACCCGCACTGGGCAACGCAACTCTATTCGCTTTTGCGTTACGCAACAGCTGCAGCGGGGGAACGCAAGCGAGACGGCAAGCTTGCGTTCGGCCTCGAATCACCTATCTTTGCGGGTCGTGCGGACGAGCCTCAAAGGACGATGCGGGCCCGGAGAGAGAAGACCGGAGGAGAGAGCAAGGCAGGGACGAGAGGGCAAGGAAGCTCCGCCGCCGGCCGCGGACGCCAGATCTCGCCATGGCCGGGAGCGCGCCCGTTGCCGGAGGAGGCGGTGGAGGCAGGCGCCCAAATCCGCGTCGCCGGAGGAGCCGCGCAGTGGGGGAAGAAGGCTGCAGGGGGGCCACGCGCAGAGGAGGAGCTCGCCTCGCTGGCCGCGCAGTGGGGGAAGAAGGCTGCAGGGGGGCCACGCCGTCGCCGTCGCCGCCGGGCCACGCCGGTGAGCCCCGCTGCGCCCGCCGGGGAGGGAGGGGCTGGGGCCGCGCCGGACGCGCTCCTCCGCCATGGCCATGGCGCGGGCGAGCTCCGCCATGGTCGCGCGCAGGCGAGCTCGCGAGAAGCTCCAGGCCTCGGACGCCCCGCCGGAGGAGCCGCGCCCCGCGGCGGCGGCGGCGGTGGTGCAGCGCTCCGCTGGCCCGCCGGTGCTGCTTCCCTCCCCTGCTCTTCGGTATCGCAGGCGCCGGCGCATCTGGGGAAGGAGAGAGAAGAGGGAGGAGAGAGAATAGGGTGGGGAAAAAAGAAAAAAAATAATAAGTGGGTCCCACTTTTTGTTATTGAGTAAACTGTAAAGAATGGATGAGTGCAGGAGAAAGTGGTATAGAGGAGAGAATCTTGATGACTAGGACAGAATATTCCTTTAAAGGTTGAGTTTTAGAGGTTCATGAGTGCAGATAGTCTAAGCATGGTATGCGATGGTGTGCTATATTTGTTTTATGCAAGTTGTCTATTTGAGATTTCGAAAATAACCTTGACAAATGTTCGTGATCATGGGCGTGTTCCGCCACATCTATGTGTAGATTGTGGAACCTCAAGGAGTAAATGAACTACCCAAGAGATACTAGCTAATTGACCCTAGCTAGTTTCTGTACTAATAAAGTTATTTTAGTTTCCACAAGTGTTGGTTTGCGAATAAATTGGATGCGCATATCTAAGCAACTCTTTCACGCAAAGTGTTATAGACGATACTGTATTTTCTAAATATATAATGGGTATGATATGTATCCACATGCACAACAAAATCTATATGCACAGAAGGCCAAACTAACCTATAATTCAGGACAGAACTATTTTGGGAGAGGAGAGAGAATAGCATGGGGGGAGAGACGATGAAGTTGACCCTAAGAGCAACCGCAATGTTAATGGACCAACTAGTCCATATAGAGGGCCCGTGCAGCAGGTGTCCATAGTTAAGGATGAGAGCACAATGTATCCGGCTCAACGAGGCCATAGGAGTGGGTCCCATGATTGAATAAAAATATCAGTCCTCCTCAACCTCCGTCTCCTTCGCGCGAGTTCCTGGAGAACTCCGTCCGCCGCCGCCTCCGCCATGTCCGTCCTCGATCTCCCTCCTTCCACCAAATCAGGCCATGCCCTTCCGTCTCTAGCTTCTCAAGTGCTGCATCAACTAGGATCTGCAGCTTCCCTGCCTGATGAAGCCTACAAAGTCAGATCGGTGGCGTTGCAACCTCGTGGGCGTCCGGCGACCTCGGGCGCGCCCCCCTCATGGCGCGGCCCTCTGGCGGACGGACGTGGCCTCCCCACGTACTAGAGGCGACCTGGGGCGCAGCCACCTCGCGGACGTCCGGCGAGGCGACCTCCCATGGTGCGAGGAAGGCCGGCGCGACGAACTCCCTTGGCGAGTGGATGGCCGGTCGTCTCGTGCGTCGAAGGCCACACAGCCTGCTAACGCATGCATGCAGAAGCCTCCGCTCAGGTATAGCTCCAATCTCTACAGATTTTGTAGTTCGTTCGCATGGATGGTTGGATATATTTAGTTTCCTTCTCTGTTTTTTCTTTTGGTTGCAAACCGAGAACAATGAAAGGAAGACAACAGAACTGCCTTATTTTAGATACGATTACAAAGCAACTCAATGGAAACACACAATCCTAAATTAATTGGACAAGCCATGGGAAGAAGTGTTGGCTGCTGCTCTGCCCAAATGGCCAAACTGAAGGGCTTGTGGAGGCCTAATTCCTGCAGGCGCACCATGGAATGCTTGAAAGCTAGGTGGAGGAGCTTGTAGCCAACTCTCTTGCTGTGAAACACCTTGGAATGCTTGAGGAGAATGGCCATATGGAGGGTGGATTCCTGGAGGACCAAAAGGATTGAAGTTTTGCAGAAAATTAGATGTTCCAAAAGGAATCTGGGATTGGGGAGTAGTTGGTGAAATCTGACCACTCCCCTCTGGGTATTGGGTTGGAGATTCTTGATTCAAGCCTTGATTGAGGAGGCTTCTAAAGCTTCGTGTGGGGGTTCCATTCTTGTGTAGTAGAAGTTCAAAATCTCAGAAAGTGTGGAGAAGGAAGGTGTGGAGAATGAAGCACGAAGCTTCAGTTTTGTAGGTAGTGAAGGGCAGCAACGCAGGCAAGCAAGGCAGGCAAGCATCAGCCAACGGCTAGAAGCAACGGCTCTTTTTCTTTATTGCTTGATGTCAGATGAACAGTGTAAATATTGTATTTTATTGTCTTAAGGGTCCATAGTGCTAGGGATGGCTGGTGGCTATGGACTGCATATGGACCACTTCTACAATGTATGGGTTGGCTGATAGTGATTATTTTATTCTCTATGGACTGGTTTTCCCAACATTGTGGTTGCTCTAAGGGCACGACAAAATGGATAGCCTCTGCCCTCTGGGCAACATGAAGCTGATGCGAACGTGACAATCGCAATAAGAGGGCTGAGAATACTCATCACCTGCGTTACGCTTTTGTATGCTTCTTCGATTCCTTGTTTAGGTCACTTTTGGGATGTGTTTTGCATGGAAGAGCACCGGCCGATCTCCACGCTCTCCGCCACGGCCATATGGCGGTCGCGTCTTTCCCTGCCATATGTATTGCTCGCTCCGAGCAGATGCATGGGCGGAAACCAAGGGTGTCTACTGTCCGGAAGTAGCAACAAGCAGTAGAAAAGATGCACGAATCAGCTGGGACACATGCCCTCACCATCCACACCATTAGATTCACATTAAGAACTATACAAACACACACATCTCAATGTAAATCCAATGGTGTGGGGAGTGGGAGCATGTGCCCTTGACACATCTCCATGCGTAAGAGTATTGACATTGGGTTCCAAACTGATCCTGAAACCATATGGTAGTAGTAACTTCTTTTGGTGGGCGGGGTAATGGTGACATCGGGTTCAAACTGAGTCTGAAATCACATTTGTAGTAAACAATAGGGACATCGGGTAAACATGCCTCGTCAGTTAAATACTTGGTGCAGACGCTAAGCCCATTCACTTGTTCCTTATACATGTGTGTTGTAGATCCGTGCAAACTCAATGTGAAAGCCCCGCCGAGTTGTCACTTGGGTATAAAATAGAGAAGTGACACACCTCTCCTCCTCTTTCTGGTCTTCGATCACTTCCTTGTGTTCGGAGTTTTTCTTTGGTGCCTGCCCCTACACCGCCAGCCTCTTTCTCGTCGTACTCTCCCACTCCACACAGACACACAACTTCTTCGACGGTTGCCTCCTCTTCCTCGACCGCTGCCACCACCACCACTAGTCAGGCCCAAGCCTGGTCCGACCACGAAAATATGGTTTTCCGAAACATTCTCCGCACCACACACAGTCTGTACAAAGCGAGCCCGGAGTCATCTCCGAATCAGAAAATGTGGTTTTTCGAAATATTGTTGCCACCATACACAGTCTGTACAGAGCGAGTTCCGGAGCCATATCTGAACCAGATGCTTCAAACCAGGAATTAGCTAACGGATGGGCAAGAGGGGCTTGAGGCCCCCCCTACCGATCCTAAGTACGTGATTCTAAAATTAGTACTTTACAATTACAATTTTATGCATAGATTTTATTATAATTATTTCTACAATTATGCTAACACAAAAACAAATGTATCGTTGCGTTTAACTCATGGAACTGCTTCTCTAATTTTGATGTGGACAAACTTGTGAGGCTTGTTGAATATGCCGAGGATTTTCATAATGGTGAACTTGTTGTTTTACCAAATCATTTAGACACAGCAATGCTAGAAAAACTCCAGATTTCTTTGATGCACTGAGCTAGAAAACGTTATAGGAATTATGGTCAAGACTAATATGCACACATCTTATAAATTGGTTTATCATCTCACTGAGCGTGATAGTACCGGTGGCAACGGCTTCAGTTGAGAAGATATTTTCAACATTGTCCATTACAAAGACAGATCTGCGTAGTAAAATGGGTGATGAATGGCTCAATTTCTTGATGATATGCTATAATTAAGATTTTAAGGAAAAATACACTTTCAAATCTGATGGACCAAATCGACACAACCTCACAAGTTAGAGCATCTCCAACAATTTGCTAAATGAGGTTGTCATCCTAAAAATTTTTGGCACAACAACAAAATATATTCTCCAACAGCCAAATGCACTTGCTATTTTTTCCAACTTGCTATTTTTCCCATCCGCGCGCGGATCCTACTTCGCACTGCTCGCGCGCGGCCACTTCTCTTCTTGCGTGCGCGAGGATACTTCCTTCTCTTGTTCCCTTGCAACTGAGGACAATCCCCGCTCTTGTTCCCGCGCCGAAAGTGTCCCCTATATCATCGCGATCTCATCCAACGCCAAGTCGCCCGGCCTCCATTGTAACGATCTCATCTGTCGCCAAGCCAGTGGCGTCGTCCTGGCGATCAGATCATGCAAGTAGCCCGACCCTCGACGTCCTCCCGATCTGATCCCGATCAAAATCTGTTGTCTAGCGTGGAGGTATGTCCTTCCTCGTGTAGCTAGCTAGGGTTTATATATACCATCTCCTTGCAATATGTTGTAGTCCCCCTTGAATGATCGGTACTATCCTATTTTATCTATTTTTTTTTCAAATTACACAAATACAGATGTATATATATATGCTCAACATGTCCAAACAATGTACCCATATAAGCACACCCAAAAGACTGTGCCACGCATATCAAGACGGACGAAATGACCATAGGCACGTCGTTATCGACCAGAACGTCGCCCAAAAGACTGTGCCACACATATCAAGATTTACAAAACCACCACGGGCACCGACGAAAACGTCGCCTACCAACGAAAGCACAAAGCCATTAAGACTAAGATGATGCATCTTAAGATTAACGAACCATAGACGCCTTACTATCGACTACCAATGAAAGCACAAAACCGCTAAATTTTGAAATAAATAAAAAACGAGTATTTATATCGAGTCGAGAACTTAAACTCATGTTTCTGACAAAAAACCTTGCCAAGTGAGCCATGTATCCATTAGTTAGCTACCGTTACTCTCAAAATTGACGGCAATAGCCTAAAAGTTAGAAAAAAAAATTGGCAGTGGAACAACCTTAATGCATTGTGGTAGAAGCGTACTCCCTCCGTCCCTAAAAATGACGTTATGGGATACATATAAGTCAAATTTTCTCAACTTTTGACTATGTTTATAGAAAATACTTTACAATATTTATATCAACAAGTAAATTTATTAAAGATTTAGATTTAAAAATCTTTTCGATAATATTAATTATTACTTAACATAAATATTTATATATTTTAATATGTAACTGACGGCAGTTTAAAAACATTGACTTTTCAGAAAGTGAGAATACCTATTTTGAGCTGTCTTGTCAAATACACGCACGTGTGTACGATTGAAGACAGCATGTCAGCGTGTAGTGCCAGTGTCGACTGTGGATACGAAGCCAAAACAATCGATCCATTTAACAGCGGAGATACGCTACAGTATATACGTACACCGGCAATAACACTGTAGTACAACTGCTGCAGCGTCCGTATCAGCACACAGAACGACAGAGACGAGGCCTACCAGCCATTTTGGATTGTTGTTTCCCCTTGTTGGTATCCGCCCGCGCGGCCCCGCGGCTGCTGCCTTGCCTCTTTGTTCTGCTACGACGAAATCTGCATGCAATCGACGATAATACACTGCCCTCTGTTGGCTGTTGCATTCATTTGGCTCTGACAGTGTACCGGCGTCCTGTGTGCTGAACCGGATTTGGATGGGATACATATATAGTAGTAGTAGTATGAATGATGAATAGCACGCGACCACAATTTGATGATACGAGATATAGTGTCAGGAAAGTATATATACCGTACCATGGACGCACGAAAAGGAGCTGGATAGGAGTATTCACGCACGACAACACGATTCATGGGACGCACGACAACACGATTCATGGAGGGCTTCATTTAAAGCATGTTTGGATACGAAGGAGTATGTACGAAGACGTGGATCTTTTCCAATCTACAAAAGTAAGCTACTCCGTAATGTCCAGCTGTTTAGGGTTCCATGCATACTCTCGTACAATATCATTCTTTTAAGCCGGCTATAGTATTGGAAGAAAATCTGGTACGGACCATCCACACGGAAGCACTGTACGGATGTGTAGATGACACATGGGTCCCATAGAGGAGTTGATTACTATAATTAGGCTTAAGCTACTATCATGGCCCACACATCAGAGGCACAATCCGTACCACAACTGTGTACGGATGGTCCGTATTTAATTTTTTGCCATAGTATTAGCATGTCATAGCCCTTTCTTTTCTCTACGACTATGATATTACTAATTATTCTGACATTGTAACTAATGATTTTTTTTAGCTCTACTGAACACAGTGTTTTTGTTTAGCTGCAAGCAGTTACAGTCACTGATCATGACCAAAGGCAAACATACATTCCTTTCTTTTTTAGAAGAGTATTCTACACCTACACATCATGTTCTTTGCTTAATAAACCATTGATAATTATTAAATCGTTGTGTTTTGAGTTTTCAATGAATATGAATGTTGACCGTGGCCTTGAGCATGTTAATTGATTTAGTAAATAACGTGAAGAGATGTTCTTCTAGAGCATGTACTATGGCTCCATTTGGTATAGTTTTTCTTAAGGAATTTTTGTTCTAAGCTCAGTTTTTTCTATAAGCTAGATTTTAGAAGAAACACCATGTCCAAAAAATACCTTTTTGGGTAGGGTCGGGAGAGCTCCACGAGGACAAGGACAAGGAGAGAGGCACGGGGCTCCAACGAAAACAAGGCGTGGCTCAAGGAGGAGGAAGAGGGAGGCAGGCCATCCATCAATGGCAAGCCCGCAAAGCTAGTCATCGACGGTAGGCTTGGCCCAGGCTCGTTGAAGCCGCGCCGCTCATGCAGCAACTTTGATGGTGACCGACGAGGCCACGTTGCTCTAATAGCGTGTGCCAATGGGGCAACCCAAATCTAGTGCTACTTGGTGGCCAAGTCTATGTCGGTCATGTCCCTTCAGCCTCCAATGAGCAAGGAGGAGGAAGGTCCAGTACAGACACTCGAGCGACCGAAGACGACAACATTTGAGCGAGGAGGAAGAGGACAAGGTGGCTTGGGAATTGTTGTGATTTTTCCCCAACCCTCGCACCCAACCAACTCCAATTTTACTTGTAAAGAGTGTGGTCGGCGCCTCGGCAGAAGCGCAAGGAAGAAATTGGCAAGGAAATCGATCTATTTGGGGTGGTTCGTTGATTTTCTTTCGTTCGCGTGTGAGAATCGGCTCCAAACATAGACGTGTATTTGTGTTATGCATTTTTTGCTAATCAAATATTAGCATACAAAATATTTCTATATTTTTTATAAGATTTTACTAAACTAAATATATTGTATACCTTTTATAAAAAAATATCATTAAATATCATAGTTTCATATCCCTCCGTCCATTTATCTCCATCTTATTAGCCTTCAGTACAATGACCAAAGGTAGTAAACAACACCAATTTGCAACATTGTAAAATACTTGTCACACGTAACGCGGCATTATTGTTGGAGTACAAATACGTAGGACCATATCGTCAGTAGCGTTAGCATGCATCATGTCGATATGCCATGCACGCATGCAGGTGGGCGGCTACAATACAAGATGTCGATCGCGTGTCGTCAGCTACGTACTCTGCTTCAGCGCATAGTGCTGTCGACGTACGTAGGGCGGCCGGCGCGGCGGGTTCATTCACGCACGGCGCCGTACGACGACGCCTACGACGGACGGCATGCAGAACCCCTGCCCCCAAGGCCGGCGCGGCGTCCGCCGACGGCCATGCGAATTGAATTCGGGGTATAGGAGCAGTGCGACGGCGACGGCCCGGAAGGACAGAGGAGGAGCTCTGCCATTTTTTTGGTTGCGAGCGCGTTTTTTTTGGTTGCGAGCGCGTGGACGGTTGCGAGGAAGTGGCATCCGTGGATGGTTGCGACTTGCGAGGAAGTGGCATCCGGGGGTTAGCGAGGATCGAGGGCAGCTGCCTGCCCTACCGGCGGTACGCATGCCGTGAAACAGTCGCGTATCAGAGGATCCCCGGCGCAGGCGAAGTCGGAAAATGGACAGATTGCACGTCCGGCGCCCACATTCCTGTTGATCATCTCATCTGCATGTGGACCAGGGTACGTAGAGTTAGGAGGAGCCTAAGGACCATTGGAGCAGGGGGTAAATTCACCATGCAACATCCCTCAATTTCGACATTTTTAGACGAAGGGAAATAATCCGGCGTCTGCGTAAAATCCTTCGATTTTAATATTTAACGATATATAGACACTACCATAATTGTTTCCGTTAGATGATCCTTGGCATTAGCTAGTAGTTGACAATATAGTTACTATCTCAAAGTGCCACAAAAAAGTTAAATGTATTAACCATTACGTCTTTGGATGTTGTCCCCCCAATCTTTAGTATTTTTTTAAAAAATATCATAACACTTGCATTTGAAGTTTGATGATTGATGATGACGAACTCTGTATAAAATTGAGACTTCGTGGAATACGTGGTTAGCAATATCAAACTCTTATATGCAAAAAAAAATCTGTATAAAATTGTAGAGCTCAATGGATCTACAACTTTGTAGTTTACCCTCGTTTTTTTTGAAATTATTTAGAATACCAAAATTTTTTTGTACATTCTTAAAGTCTGGAATTCAAAATATATTTTTCAAAACTTATTTGAACAAGTTATTATGAAATTGTAAAACATAGCTGAATTTTTTTCTTAAAAGTTATTTTGAATAGTTTTTCTTTTATAAAGACACTAAATGGTGGAACTTATGTGTAAAATTGGTTGTAAAAATGTTGTAAGGATACGAAGTTGTGTCATTCCAACATGTTGAACAACGAGAGACCGTAACAATAAAAGTTTTTGAAAATAAGGTTGTCTGCAAAAAAATATAGGTAATAGTTTTGTTAAAGAAAAGTTCTATGCAAACTGATGGTATCTTAACGCATTAGTTTTATTATGATGAAACATGTCTAAGTTTAAGTCTCATCTTATATTTGTTTGTTTGTTTGAAAAGAGACCCTAAAGCATGTCACTATATTATGAGTCCATGCATGACGTGTGCAAAAAGAGAAAACCGAGGTGCTTTAGAGCTTTCTGTTGATATTGTTCTCCCTCCCAAACAAAAGGGGGCCTAGCTTTGAGATGTATAGATAGCGCATGCACGCGTGTCGAGCCCGCACCAGAGCATCATCATCATGAAGGAGGCACGTATTGTGCATACAGGGGACCCAAAAGGCGAGAGACCGCAGCATCAAGTCCTCGGATCGCTTTGAGATCTCGCCAGCCATTTGACCTGAACGAAAAGCTTCGCCACATATCCGGGCAGTTGATCTTTTGACCCGCCGATCGGTTGCGATCGAATGCAAATCTAGACGGCCATTATAGGCAGTGCCCCCATGCCATTAAAATGCCCCGCTGTTGTTGCTTGCACATCACACCATATCCCGTGGCGTTACTACAAAGGCAACGACCGATACTAGCTGCTGACGAACGAACATGGGAGGGCCTAGTACCACCGGCCGACTGGCTGGCTCAATTAGGAGTACGAGCCGATCGTCAAAGCGATGGCACGCATGCAAGTTGGGGATTCGAGGTGGAGGAAAGAACTCGTACGTGCATTGGTGCCCCTGCAGTAGTGCACTGGCACTGCAGCCAAATTAAGGTTTGGGCTGGCTCCAAGATTGGCGGTGCAGAAATAATAATACGGGTGTGGATTCTCCAAACAAAAAGGCGTCGCCAAAACCAAAAGGGAGATGGCACTATTGGCCGGCTGCTGAAGATCGTATCGATTGTTCAGCAGGGTTTCTATCAGCAAATCCCGAGAAAACGATCGTGGCGTAGTACGTGAGATCCCGCGCATGGATTCTTTGGGGTCGGAGGCAGACAGAGAAAGGTGGGTGGGGATAGCTAGCATAGTACAACGGTATGAAACGCATGGGCCGGTCAATCGTGTCTGACTCATGGGTTAGGTGTATGTACAGCGTTCTCGATCTGCTCCTCGTGTACTGTTCTTCCATGCTTTTCACTGGCACGAATATTGTGTACGAGTATGCGGATCGAAGAGACCTGTCCGTGGCTCGTGTTAACGAAGGTGACTAAACGGATGGTTCGATGGAACCGATGGAAGGAGATGGCACAGAACACAGGCACGTACTACTACTACTAGTACGCATGACCACGACGTGCCGGCTTAGCTAGCGCCTCTACTGAGGGATGGGAGATCTAGCGACCACGTACTGCTCCTACTACTAGTACAGTCAGGTGCGCGCGGTCACAGCCGGCAGCGGCGAGGTCTCGTCAGGGTTAGGGTTTGTTTGTTTCCATGCCATGTTCTGGGCCTTCTGGCGTCCTGCGGTCTGCAGATGATGGGGCCATGCATGGAGGTGTGAGGTGTCCCTGCTAGCTACGCTAACACGACGTGTTACCCCGTCAAGTCGTCAACTCAAATCAGCCGTGCTTAGGATTAGTATAAGCAATGGTCGCAGCCCCTGAGCGCGGGGACAGATTAATTTCTCTCCCGTCGCCCTTCGGGGGAGGTGGTGGCTGGCCTCGGCGAGACGGCAGGAGACTTCCTGGACTCTGGAGACTGTAAGAGGATCAGAGAGGATCAGCCGATCAGAGGGTGCAAACAAAACCCAAATCTGTGTGGGGATCGATCGGGCGCTGCTGGCTGGCTGTCTGGCTGTCAGTGAGGCTGGTGTCAGTGGTACTGTGGCAGGGTGTGATCGGGGCCGATGGGCCCTCAGCTTAAACACCGCGGATCTCGGCAAGATCCTCGTTGGATGGATGGTCGTGGTCCGAGCAGAGCAGGGCCTTGGTTTAGGTCCTCTGCTCGCGGAACGTAGACACGTCGTCGTCACGGGCCGGTCTCGTGGATTCGTTCCTTTGTCGTCTACTCGTCTCGCTTGACCACCACACGTCCACAGACCACAGTCCACACCAGCGAGGCAGCGACACTACCACGGGCCAGGGCCACCAACCACCGCCTAGGTTCCGTTTTTCTCTCACGTCACGAGCAGAGCTCAATGAGTTCCAGGTTGGCCGGTACGGTCCTTGTTGGCTGTCGTAGCTACTCTCGCCTACTCTTCCTAGATTTTTCTCTTTTCTTTAGGTAAAACATTGTGTGCATGGGGGACTGCCTATCTCTGTTAGTACTGCGCAGCAAACGACTGGCTAATCAGGCTCTCATTTTTTTAGAGAGAGATACGTACTATTAGCTAGGATAATAGTACAGAGAAATGGTTTGAATATACAGTAGTACTAGCCATTATTTGGTTCATATGTTTGCAACATGGTACAGATCAGAATTAGTAGAGGGCAGATCTCATCTAAGAATCTAACAACTCACCTAACCCCTCTAGTTTGCTCAACAGATCACAGCAAGTAAAAATACGAAGGGTGGATAACAGTCGTCTCGATGGCAGCCCCTGTCTTCCGTCACGTCCGGCGTCGGTGGAGGGAAGACAAGAGATCCGCGCGACCAGCGTACGAGCAGGGTTCGGTGGCCTCCGGCACAAGCACAAGCACGGCAACCCCCATACCTGCGTACTGCACCTACACGTGTCCCGTGTACGCGCGCAGGCGCAGCAGCGGCGCCAACCGGAATTTTGTTTCCCAAGGCGCAAAGCGGGCTTCATCCGATCCCACGCCACGCGAAAATGCATTGTAGCATGCAGGTGCTAGGCACCTACTATCCTCACCCTTAAAACTGCTTTGAGATCTGTGCACAGCTTACTCTCTCCATTGTATTTTCTCTGATAATCTTGTTTTGTAACTGTATTTTCTTGTATTTAGGGTTTAAAGCTACAGATCTTAGAGTTTAGGGTTAGGATTTATGGTTTAGTGTTTAGAGTTTTAGGGTTTACAGTTTTATCCATTGTATTTTCCTTTGATAATCTTGTTTTGCAACCGTATTTTTCTTGTATTTAGGGTTTAAAGTTTTGAATTTTAGGGTTTAGGGTTTATTGTTTTAGGGTTTAGGGACTAAAGTGTATATACATATGTATGGTATAAGAGTGTAAATACATCATGTACAAGAGTAAGAAAGAATAAACAAAAGAATCTATCACGGATCTTAAGGCAAGAATGGATGGCTAGGATAGTAGGTGTCTAGCATGTGGAGGCTAAAAAACTGCGTTCCACGCCACGCGCGCATTGAAGCGCCGAAAGCCGAGGGTGCGGGGCATTGACTCCCCGGGGATCCTGCGGGTACATCGGTACCCCTTCGTCCGTCCGTCCGGCGTCGGTGGAGGGAAGACAAGAGATCCGCGCGACCAGCCTACGAGCAGGGTTCGGTGGCCTGGACGTACTGCGTACTGCGTGTACGCGCGCAGGCGCAGCAGCGGCACGGAATTTTGTTTTGGGCCTTGTTTAGATCGCCAATTTGGCATGCCAAATTCCACACTCACACACCGTAATAAGCGAAGAATTTTGTATTTGTGAAATATTATCTAAATATTGATTAATTAGACTCAAAAGATTCGTCTCACAAAGTACAATAAAACTGTGCAATTAGTTTTTTATTTCACCTATATTTAGTACTCCATGCTACTACAAGTTTAATGTGACGGGGAATCTTCTTTTTGCATAGTGCCAAAGTTGGAAGTTTGAAGTGATCTAAACAAGGCCCAAGTTGATGATTGGCGCGGCAACGGCGAGCGCGTCCGTCCGGGGTCGCCGGATCCCCAAGGAGGATCTGGGGGGATCTGCGTTCAGGCCCAGGGCACGCACGCCAGGTCCATGCCTACTCTAGGCCTCTACTGTGGCGCGCGGCAGCTTTGTTGTTCCCCTGTCCTGGACCTGCGGGCTCCACCAGATCTACTTGCCAGAGTGGCAGCAGCGGTTCATCCTTTCTAGACTAGGGTATCGGCGTCTTCCTTTTGAGCGATAGCTTTGCGGGATCCTGTGAAAAAATCGGTGCTGCTGGGATAGGATAAATGAAGTGCTGCGGTACGACGTTGCCAGTCGTGTTGGAGATCAGCGACGCGCAGAGCAGGGCTGAACTGCTTCCTGGCCCAGCTCTACTCGTAGCTGATAGTGCAGTCTCACGTCGCGTGGTCCGTGGTCGCACTGCTATTGACCATAGTGCGTCAAAACTCAAAAGGACTCGTTTTCACTGAGAACTGAGCGCCAGGGCGGCGGTAAAGAAACAAGATACAGTCGCAGGCTCAGCAGTCACAGCTGAAACCTGGCTGAAACAGAGGTACTGTAGGAGCAGATTACAACCTGCTCGAACGGATTGACCCATTACTCCGTACTCGAGAACCGGCGCTCGCCCTAATCGCCAGGCATCTGATTTACGGGAGCCGGGAACTGGACGCGATCAAGTTGCCAATTTGCCACGGCGCCCCTGAGCGTCCGACCGTGCGCTTGATGCCCAGGGGGGAGGTCCTTTTTTCCGAAGAAAAGAAAACTGGCTCGTTCGAGCGGCAAGCGTACAATCCTGTCCTGTTCTCCCCATGAGCTGCCGGCATGCGTACGTAGGCGTGGTTGGCAAGTGTGACGCACGCCCCGCGCACGCACGGACGCGGAGGTTGGCGCGTCGGCGTCGCCGGATCCCCCGTGGCCGTGGCCGTGGCCGTGGCCGGTGGGAGCGGATCGTGCGCGATCGCGTGCGGATACGACAGTCGATAGTCGATACTGTGTTTTATGGGTGGTGGTACTATCCGCTATCTCTATCTGGCCGGACCGGGATGAGGCTGCACCGCTCCAGTTAAGCGCGGCAGCTTTTCTTGTCTGCGATGGCCAGGCCTGCTGGGCTCGGACTTGCATCGAAAACCTGCTGATCGCCGATTGTAATCACGGAACTAAAAAAAAAATCTCCTCTGCAGTCTCTCCCGCGACCAACCTTTGCTTCTGACTCCTCATCTATCGCCGCATCCAGTGACCGGCCGGGAGTTGTGATCAATGAAGTGGTCAAGTGGAGGAGTAGTAGCTGCACCTGCACCGCTTCACGGCCCACGGCAGGAGGCGCACAGCAGCCGGCCGGGCCATGCAGCAGGAGCAGGACATCAACATCATTCTTCCCAAGCTCGATGCATGGGTTGCTATTGCTGAGATTTCATTCTTCCCAAGCTCGATGCATGGGTTGCTATTGCTGAGATTTCTCCTATTAAGAAAAGAGTGGGTTCAGCAGTACTAATGATGATGCGTGGATGAAGCTAAAGAAAGAGTTTGCTATTGCTGACATCGATTTGCCCTGGAAAAAAGGTTGTACCGGGCACGGTGAATGCGATGTGCCTTTTCGTTTAATAACCATGCACGTCTTGATGAAGATCGACCACTTAAATATCGGGATCGATCAGGTAACCAAGGTCAGAAAAGGCCACCTTGCTTTTTTCCTGATTTAGTACAGTATACAGTACAGTATAGCTAATGCGCCTCTGCAGCTTTTCCATTCATTCATTCATTCATTCATTTGTTGTGATGGATCTGGATACGGTACGGTGGTTCAGCGCGTCAATATGTAAGAGGAGTACAGTACGTGTGTGTACCTGTTGGCGGTGCCGCGGTACAGCCGGTGTCAATGAAAGCTTATCGCTGCATCTAGTAGCACTTTGCATTCGATCCAAAATTTCAAAGTTATTTAAAAAAATGAAATATACGAATATTTTAGAGTAGCATTAACTAAAAAATACAGATTGTTTAAACTAGTGATGTTGCCCTAAAACCTGACCACCCGAGTAAAGCTTATTCGAAATGCAAGGAATTTTTTCTACTCTTGTGTTTTTTTTTTTTCTGTAAAATTCATGCAGGAATCTCGTGAAATTCATGCACGATTCCTATGAAATACACCTTGTATTCCATCCTAAAAGATATATCGTTCTTTACTTTGCAAGGGCGGTGATAACACAAAAGGGGCTAGTGATGGGCTCGTTGCAAAAATCTATGAAAGTTGGATGATCCTTTACTTAGGGCAATCCTGCAACAAATGGATCATACATGGCAAAAACGGTTTATGTAGCTCAATTTGTAGGTTCCTTTAATTTGAGCCTTTCAATCCAGACCTCATATGGAAAGCCAAGAAAAAGAAAAGAAAATTCTTATCTTAGACCTTAATTCAAAGCACGCTCCTCATGGTTGACTATCTGATAGCCGGCTGGTGGTATCAACCACATTGTCTTCTTAATCAATCTAACCAAGAAACGGCCATGTGTCTTTCTTAATTTGTCCTTTGTTCGGTTTCGTGTTGGTCCAAAGCCCCCTCTATTGCTAGACCTCCAGCCAAATGTTACACTCGATAACTTCAGTAATGTGGCTAATTGGTGGCAGGAGATCGCAAAAGAAACCTCAAAAACTTGTCTCGATCTCAATGGTATACTAATTTACATCGTGCTGAACATTTGTAGAGAGAGAGAGAGAGAGAGAGAGAGATCTTCCAGAACACTTCTCACAATGGATCGGTACCATGGCATATTCTGGAGAACACTTCGCATAGTAAGAGGCTTGTTATGTAACAACATGATACCCATTTGTACATTTCGATGTTTTCATCTTTTTTGCTCTTAGGTGGCCCTTCTTTCACGTGGGGCTTGTTTAGGTGGCCAATGCAGTTGTGACGTAATAACCCTTTTCTTCGTTCTTTAATAATTGATTATACTCTTGCCCATTTAAAAAAAGATAACTAATACTCCCTTTGTCCCAGAAAGACTGTCACCGTGGGAAGCGTGCCACAAGTTCGACTCAATTTGTAGAAAATACGTGGAACATTTAAATATTTAAATAAATTTGTTAAAAACTAGATTCAAAGATGTTTCTAACGATACTAATTATATACCATAGATACTTCTATTTTTTAATATATAATTGGTCAAAATTGTTTCTCGGGAAACGTAGTGACAGTCTTATTGGGACGGAGGGAGTATCCAATTTGGATCCCATGATCTAAAGTTTAGCTCTTGAGACTCCAAGTTTAATTGACCCCAAAAGGCCATACAAGTGTGCTAAAGTGACTTTTCGTCTCATCGCTCGCTCCTCCACAGGGGTAACAAGTCTTTTTATTGATGTAGTTCTAAACTTTGTCCCCTTGTCTATACTTTACTGGTTAAAGTTTAGTTGCCTAAAGTTTAACTCTTAATACAAAAAACTTTAGACCATGAAATTCATACAGGATCTAAGCAATAAGGTCAGCTCTAGTTAAGACAAAGAAACTGCAAGGATCTTTTGCTTTCTTGTTTGCCCTTTCGTGGAAAGCAAGGTAAAGCAACGATCTACAAAATTCTTCGCTTTGACCTCTACTAGAGTAGCTGTAGAACTCTGTTCATCTTAGTAAAACAATTGTATGTCATGATCTTGAAGATAAAGCTTGACCAAATATATATGAAATTATACTAATACTTATGACACACGATAAGTATAGGGTTCACAATTTCAATGAAAATTATGTCTGAAATTCATGAATTTCTATGTTTCTAGAGGCAAGTGAAATTGTGGCTTTCGTTTAGGAATACCAATATTTAGTTGTTGAATATAATATATGTCAACTAAAATGCATAAATCAGCATCTAGTCTAGTGGAAAGTTTCCACCTTCGCATTCTAAGTTATGTCATTCTTTCTTTTCTTTCCTTTTTATTTTTGAAATTTCAGCACCATGAAATTGACATATTTAATTTTCTTTGGCCGCAGCCGATAATAACGTGTAAATGAAAATTCCTAAAGTGTAATTTATTTTATTATAAATATATTCGGAGATACAAATACTCACAATATTGTATAAAATTAGAAAAGTTTGATTATTATTTGAAAAAAAATGTGGACTTAATTCTAGAAAAGGGGGAATAATGCACATGTGGCTATGTGGCAAGGTAGTAGAGTAGTAATACTAGGGGTTTTTTTTTTTTTGAGGGAAGAGTAGTTTTTCTTTTTGAGGGAATTGAGGGAAGAGTAGTAGTGTATATACTCACTTCTCAAAACAATGGCCTACTTCTGTTTGCGCACATGGGCCGTTACTCTGAAAGTGAACCAGTCATCCCCCAGAGGCCCAGATCAATGGTGCAGGAAACAGAGCCGAAGAGCAAAGACCGAACCAAAGCTCAAAAGTTTCTACAAACACGTAATCTAATTTGATAATTAAAACTACTACAGTGATAAAAGAGTTTGTTTGTGTTATTATAGACTATATAGTTGCTCTTGCGATTGGCATTGGAGTAATTCCGCGGAAAAAGGTGAAAAAAAAGGCAAGAGAAACACAAAATAAAAGGGCATAGTTCACTGACAATGATGGGTTCCTCTACCAAAAAAGAAACGGCCCTTCTGGGAGGTGAGAGTGAGACACCACATGCCGGAATATACAGAGGCAGCATCATGGTGTCTCCCCTGTCACTGTTGGCCCCCGTTCAGTTTTCGTTTCGTGTCTTTTGCGGGCCCGGCGACGTTAGGGTGGTTGGATTGGCAGATGCCACCGGCGTCGCTGTACAAGGATCCTGGCGAATTTCCAAGGATCCTGAGGAGATCATGGGCATGTGATGGCTACAAATACGATGTCTCTCGTCATCACGTGGACAGTTGATCTATCCGCTTGCCCCGGAAGCAACGGCATTTTCGTGACAAATAAGGTTCTTTTTCCGCAGCAAACACGACAGATAACCAGATAAGGTTTGGGAATTGGACACCTCTTGCACGAAAGCATAAAAATCAACGTTGTCTGTTTCTGCAGGCTGCAAATCAACATATTGATATGCGCTACAAGAGAACAAAATGAAACGTTAGGATAAGTTCCTTCTCCCTGTAGGAGGATGAGAAGCTCACGAGAAGGTATAAACATGACTAGATTATTGCAAGGGAAACGGCTCTTTCCAACAAATACAATATTATTCTGTGATTTTGGAGCACTCAAGAAGAAAAAAAAAGGAAAACAAAAGGCCAGATGGCTGATAGCAAATATTGGACAAAAGCAGCTTCGTTTTCGTACAGCTACCTACAAGGCGACGGCAAACAAAATATGCATTGTAATGATTTGAGTGTTCCATCAGTGCGACTTGTGTATATTTGGGAACAGCCCATGAATATGCTCCGGCATGAAATCGTGCCTTGTCAGGATTCCAACAATTGGAGGCCTCTGCAGTAGAACAATCAAGGAATTAGCTATCAGGTCGAGTTTGTCACAAAGAAAAGGTCAAGGTTATATTGAAACATCAACTTCATATCATGTCAAAAAGAATGGCCAGCAGTGAAATATTTGATCTGTGGAGCAAGATTCAGAGAATGAGAGCTCACCCCTGGGGTCTTTGGCACAACGAGCAGGTGCCTTAGTCCCAGTGCCCGGAAAAGGACGGCGGCCTTTGCAAGTGACATGGTCTCAACCACGGTGTACGGCGATGTGTTTGTAATTGGATGGAGATCGACGTACATGTCCATCTCCTCATCAGTGAAATCCAGGTCCTCAATCTTCAGACCTTTACCTGAGCCGGGCTTGGCAAAATCAAAGGCACCAAATCTTTGCAGCACGAAGCTACCTCTGGTTTTCTTCTTCTCTTTCATGAAGCCCTTGCCTTTCAACAAGACCAGCAGATGGGACCTAAGCACAAGCCCAACAAGTTCTGGAGCCTCTGATATAGGTGGCTCATCAACCACTGGAAATCCATTGTGGCCTGTGATCCTCAATGCCTGAACAATATTCCCCACTCTCTCAACGCCTGAAAAGGAGATCAGTGGCCCAGACACAACATCGCCAGCAACCAAGTTCCTCATGTGTGGTTCGGCATGAGCTTCCAGGAATGGCAAACCTTTCATCACTACAATCTGATCATAAACCCCTTTGTTAAAGCTGTCAGCTATAGTCTTTGATATCAGAAGAACGAGCATGACTAATGGGAGCATAAGGAGGTCATTGGTGAGTTCCAGAAGTATCACACAGACTGATACAGTCATCCTCATTGTTCCACCAAGGAAAGATGCCGCTCCAAGAAGGGCGAATAGTCCAGGATCAAGGTCCGAAATTGGACCAAGAAGGGTCCCCACTATGCGCCCGTATGTAGCCCCAGCAAGTATAACTGGGATAAAGAGACCAGATGGAACAGCAATACCGTATGTCACAAGGCCAAGGCAGTAAATAGCAATGAAGAATACGAAAAGAGTGGACATGTGGAACTCATTCTCGGTGCCACTGCTGAATAGATTGCGTATGGCATCATCATTTGTGATGAAGAACAATGATGCAAGACCATTGTAATAGCCCGGTGGGCACTGAAAATTCTTAAAGTTTCCAGAGCGGCCGATGGTAGGGCATTCCTCCACAGCATCAACAGGGCACGGAGTGCATGGAGCAAGCCAAGGTAGCCCATAGGAGCATGCTGATGTAATGATCGATATTGTGATGGTAAGAAGAATCTTGTAAGGAGCACCTTTCCTGCAGGCAGACAACCAAAGACAACAATGTATATGAGATTGCACCTTGAAGGAAAAATTATATATAAGTAACTAATACACATGATGGAGCCATACTCATTGATAAAGCTATAGGCTCGGAGAATCCTATCCAAGAGAAAGTTGAACAGGCCCCCGAAGACCCCACCAATTATTCCAAGGACAATAATTGCAATGATATCCTGGGTACTGTAACTCGGGACGGTTGAGCTAAGATCAAACATAATCAACCCTCCTTGACCAAAGAGACCACATTTTCCACTACGACAGAGCTCGATCAGGCCCCTCAACACAACAGCAACAACAGCGGTTGTAAAGAATGTTCTCCACAGGAGAGCACTTCGCCACCTGAAACATGAAGTAGAGACCCATTCAGAAAAATGGAAAGAAAATGCAGCAAAATAAAAATGTCAGTGTCACCCATCTGATGCAGTTGCAAATAGAAAATTTATGGTTCTTATCCAAAAGATCTATAACTCGAATTGATATTTTTAAATTCAGATACCTATGGGATTTGGCTACTACTTTGTGATGAAGGTCTGCATTTTCAGGTGGTAACAAGGTTATTACAAATCCAAAGGCATATGCCAAGATGGAAGCACCTGTTAAATATGAATTAGCAGTTGCAACAAGGGAAATAGTTCCTACCATGATGCTGCTTCCTCAAGAGCAAAGAGCACACCACCAACAGGCGCACGGAATGCTGCTGCAACTCCAGCAGCAGCACCACAAGTAATCAAATCCCGCCTATCTCTATCATTCTTAAAGTATCTGAGCCAATTACATGTCAGATGGTACTTGCGTGATCCCCCTTGACCAAGTAAGTTGGCAATGCATGCTCCTGTATGTACCATGGGACCTTCCTTTCCAAGTACAAATCCAGCTGAAACTCCAAGTATTGAACCAAATATCTGCAGAACAAAAGGAGAAACTTTTCAGAAATAGATTGCCGAACTCTGAACCGGCAATTAGAAAAGCTATGAGTATCCTCATGCATCAGTGAATCCAAACTTGGGAAGTACAGTATGACTATATCCCATAAACAATAATTTGGCTATAGCACCTTCAAGATTTCCTAGTAAGCTGGATACAAGTTTAGGGGTTTCTACAACAATTATCAATGACAAGTCAGTACATGCATGCAAATGCTGAAAAAGATCTTAGTAATTCGATCAGATAAGGTAGCAGAAAAAGTTAATACTGTGAACGCAAGCTCAAAGAGTAAGAAATCAAACATGGTTTCCCTGTACAAAAGAAATACTAAGTAATTTTTGCTGAGTTAGACTTTACCTTCACAAACAATGTACTTGGAGCTAATATAGCATAAGCATCAACTCCATTAAGGTATGCTTTAACTTCAGGGATACCAGACCCAGCAGCAGCCGGTGCTATGTAAGCGCAGATCGCTGCAGCAGTAGCTGCCAAGACTAGATTGCAACCTCCGTATGCCAGAAATGCTGTGAAGTACCTGCACTGGAAGCAACAAACCATTGAGACTTCACATTATTCAGTTGATGTCAGTCTGTAAAATCTTATGCAAGTTAGTCGCCGTGTTTTATTACTTAATCGATGACAAGTTACATCGAACAGCTGGAGAATCAAACTATAAAATAGCAAAAGTGTCTGAGTGAAGCTTTACCTCTGCTTGAGCATTAGATCACTTGTAAGCAACAGTTTGAACCCAGCAATGTTTTCAACTGCAAGGTTATTGAAGAAGCCAACAAGTCCAGTACACAAGCCAATAAGAAGAACCAAGGACCATTTCAGAACAATATACTGGAATATCTGCTTCTTCTTTCTTGATCGCCAATCTTGCTTGAAAAGGTCATTTTCCACAATCCTGAAACGTGCAATTAAAAATTTGATGGTAAGTAAGGAGGTGATATATCAAGCTTGCTAAATTGTGCATACTGTCTATTTCTAAGGAGTATACAGTGAGCAATTTACGTCTGCCAGACATTATTTTCATTGAGTTTACACTGAAGAATTTTGTGGTCAGTATCTTCTCAGTTTGTTGGTATCCTATTTTTTGCATGTTACAGCCCACTTACATATAACTGCATCAATATTTATTCACACTACAAGATAGAAGCTTCATGTGTGTTATTCTATTTGTTGAAACTCAAACGGCATTGGATCCGTGCATGGTAGTTCTGATCCAAATAATTATAGTTCTTTCTTATTCTAGATTTGATACTTTATAATAAGTATTAATTAAACTATGTGCAGAGTGTCAACAAAGGAATATCCTGGCATCTGACCATTAAAAATCCATGGAATTTACCGATTAGCCTCCCTCAATCCCTATTCAGTAAGTAAGTACACTAACTATCAGAACATGACATTGTCGATGCAGTATGGCTGTAGTAGTGCAGTATATAGTGTATGAATTATTTACAAAATCCAATGGCAAAAAGGTGCACGAATCATAACCCTTTGTTGAACAATAATCAATCAGGATAACTTTTTCGTCTTCCAAACGCAACACACTGGTAATGGTAAGGCATGCCAAACAATAAACAATAAACTAATAAGAATAGCAGGATGTTGATGTTGCCGTCCTTTTGGGGGAAGACCAACGATCCTTCGTCGCAATCACCACGAGAAAAAAGCAAAGATCAAACATTTTCGCCTAATCAGCACAGAAAGCTTTCGGGAAGTTGACAATATCAACCAAGGGAGCCACGGAGGGGGAGACAAAGAAGAGACGAGGGCGTACTCGTAGTCGAGGCTCTCGATGGGGCAGACGTTGGCGCCGACGATGGCGATCTGGGAGGTGGTGTTCAAGGTGCGCTTCCGCAGCAGCGGCTGCCGGGGGAGCCCGTCGTCGTCGTAGCGGTCGTCGTACCGCAGCAGGGCCTCCGACGATCGGTCCTGCTGACCGCGCCACGGGCCGCCGTCCGTGCTCTCGATGTCGTAGCTGAAGCTGCCGTCTTGCCGCTCCGGCTGCGCCGGCGGCGGCGAGTGGTGGCCGTCCATTACTGGATTGCCGTCCGCTTGGGTTGTGGCGTCGCTCACGCTGCCGCCGCGGAACCCCTCTGGGCTTCTGTTCTGAGTTCTGCCTGCAGTTTAGGAGACAAAATGGAAAGGAAGAGTATAAGTTGGATAGAAAAGGGAAATGATGAATTACTTAAAATTCATCATTTTAGTATGTATTTAAAATTCAGGAGAAAAAAAGGTCCCTGCCTATTCATGCATGCCGAGATGGATCTATTTTTTTGTATGATAACACTGTAATACAGAGTAGTAACTTACAATCGCAATCATGTTTGTATGTATTTCTAGCACTAGCTTGTAAATTTAACTAACCTAGTAGGAATTAAAAAAACCAGCTGCCTTTGCGTGAAAAACTTGTGGCGTACTACTACTGCCAGTGCCATTCCTTCATAGTACACGTCAGCGAGAAGAACGGGGAAGCTGGGAGTCGGTCTGGGAGGTCGACTCAGCGACGCGACATTCAGAGCGCACTACGCGGGGTCGGCTTCCGGCGGTCCGCCCAGGCGTGCCGCCACTTGTCACGGCAGGCGAGACCGACTGGCATGGAATTTTGCATCCTGTGGTCGCAAAAGCGGTGGGACACTTCACACTTTCCAGTCTCTGGGCTAGGAGACGAGGCCGCGAGCTTTCGCGTGCCCCACATGGCCATATTCTCCCCGGTTTACTGGTGCTCTGTTTCCCTTGTCACTTTCATCTTGTTCCATTTCGATCACATTTTTCATCCATCCATTAGAGCCTTGTTTAGATGCACTTCAAATTTCAATTTTTTTCACTCTCTCCGTCACATTAATTTTTAACCGCTTGCATAAAACGTTAAATATAGATAAAAAAATAACTAATTATACAGTTTAGTTGTAAATCACGAGACGAATCTTTTGAGTCTAGTTAATTAATGATTGGATACTAATTATAAACAAAAGTGTTACAGTAGCGAAGTTGAAATTTTTCCAGCATCTGAATAAGGCCTAGGTTCTCCCTAGAAGTCTAGGGGTGCTTGGTCAGTGTTGCGTCTATCCATCATTGTGGGACAACCTATACAGGTGTGGTTCGATCGGATCGAATGGCCATGGGATCTTTACTTTAGACTTATACAGTAGAGCTTTCATTTTTCATGTGGGCTGTGTGGCCATCCTCATAAGTCACCACAAGGGATGTGCATTTGCATGCGGCCGATCAAACTGCGTTCACGCTGCCTTGTCGTGATGGGCGATGGCACTTGGCGGCGGCCATTGTTCAGTGTGGATGGATGCCTTTCCATTCCAAATGGATGATTAAAGAAGATCAGAGACGTGACCACGTGTATATAATGCACACGTCTCTATCAACCCCCAGCAATTCCACGGTTCAGTACAACATTGGCACGGCCCGCACAGGAAGGAACCTATCGATATTCCACCAACACCCCATCAGAGTAGTAAGCAAGAACAACCGGATCAGTTCCGTTCTGGATCCTGACACAAATCATTGCAGCCTCCAGTTGTTTCATCCACCAAATAAAAAAGTCGAAACGCAACTCGACAACCACCCCTCCGCCCTATCCGATCGATGATCCCGACCACGTGGAAAGGCAAAGGGATTCCCGCCCGCACCCGCGGGGAATCCGAGTCCACACACATGGTGCGGCAGCAGCTTGCCTCGCTCGCCAGTCGCCACTTTTCCGGTGCCATTTCGCTCACGGCTCATCGGTTGTTCTTACTTGTTAGCCTGATCCCACTTGCCTTTCCGGCAAATAAATTAGTCTGGTCTATCCGAAAGGGGCTAACTAAACTAAACTATACTACTAATCGGTAAGGGGGCTTAAACTATACTGATCGGTCATCAGTCAATCAGAAAGGGGGTTTAAACTATACTAATCGGTAATCAATCAATCAGCTAATCTTCTCCTTCTTCCCACAAGTGGACTAGAGGACAAGAGCGTAGAGCTGCCGCAGGAAAAAGGACCACCTCCGATCCTAGTTTATGCTTAAATGCTCTCGACGACGACGGCAGTTTGCTTCTCCATCTCTCTCTCTACGAGCTTCGGCAGCAAAGGCGCACGACATTGGCCATTGTTTTGTTTAATAGTTTTTTTTTTTTCTTAGAGTCTGTCTATCTAGGCCTCTGCTCCTCACGTTTCGTCATCAGATCACATGAACGCCATGAGGAGACGGGAAATTAGCGCAACCAACCCACCCAAGCTGTTGTTGTTATCGCATTAACGTTCCGTGGCTAAACTTCCTTGATGACGATGGCTGCTCTACAGTGCCAAGTGCCAACTGGTCCGGCCAGTCAGCGCATGACTGCCAGTACGCTGTAGACACGTCGGATCCAACTCACCGGCCTATTTGCCTGCTGGCACCTGGCAATTCTAATCCAGTAATCCTTTTTTTTTTGACATGCTAATCCAGTAATCCTACTGGTACGTGCCGATCTCCAAATGCATCTAGTTCATCACTTCAAATTCATCTTACGGGGAAAAAAAAAGTTAAAACTCAATGACTAGTTGAAAAATACCCTACACAAAATGCTATCCTAGCGATCCTGCCTGCTTCTACACAAACAGAGCACAGCCCTGCGCTGCGCATACGAAAATGCAAGCCGATCGACGCGAACGCGAGTGACTGCGCAGAGGCTCAGGAAATTGAAGGACGAGTACAGGTCGAGCGAGCGCGTACCTAGCAATCCCGGCTGGACGGAGGAACTGATCCGGCGGCCACGAGCATGAATCACCGGCGCGGCGGTCGGTCCTCTGTCCTCTCCGAGACCGAGATCCTCTTCTGTTCCTGATCGGTCGGGGAGCTCCACGCGCTCCCTCTCCGCCGGCGGGCAGTTGGCAGCTCCGCCTCCGCCGAGCCCGTCCGCCGCCTCGCGCTCGGCCCGGGGATGGAGGTCGCCGAAGGTGGGGTGTGCGTGGCGGCGTGGCCTGGGCTGGCCGCGGCCCGGTGCCGGTGGACAGCTGGAGAAGCCTCTAATCCGACCCAGACACAGAGGGGGTTTAAAAAAGGGAAGCGGAAGAGAAGATGAGATGGTGCGAGAGATGGGATGGAGCCATGGAGGGCGCTCGCTCGCTCGCTTTAAATGAGGTCGATGCGGCGCAGGGTGCACGTCACCCGTGGTCGGTCGCGCCCGCTCGAGGCACCCTCGTCGTGCACCCCGGGAGCCTGCTGCCGCCTGCGTGATCCAGTCCGGACGGCGGACACGTGGGAGGCTCCGGCTCACCTTGCCAAGCGCCGGGCGGCGCCGTGACAGCAACAGCAGACCTGATTTCTGCTCTCTTTATTTTTTTCCCCGTGCTTCTTCCCATGTCTTATCCCATGTAGGAGTCGAAGGAAAAGGGGCTCTTGTCGCTTTTGATCTTTTGATTGATCATATTTCATTTTTGAAATGTGTTTGTGCTGTGAAACGGAAAGTGCAAGTGCAACGACAACTTGTAGTTTATAGATACACATATTATGTCACAAATGTGTCATACTCCCTCTGTCCCTAAAAGAATGTCACTAGAAAACCGTATTTCTCTCACAAACACGCTTTCCGGACGACACTTAAATAGAGACGGAGAGAGTATGTTCCAATACGTTTTAGAATCGGACTCCATGATTTTGATAAATATGGAATGTTCAAACTCGTACAAGCATATATCATAATCACAATGGCACATAAAAGGTACCCAAAGGGTATTATGTAAAGTCAATTAAGATGAACATTTTTTCACAACCATGCTTTAGCGTGTACTGCTATATCGTTAACTAGAAAATAGAGTTGTTAATGAGCAAAAGAGTCTGTAAAACTCTCACTTCCACTTAATGAAACATGTGCTAATTTGTATTTTTATTTTTTTTAATTTTATCCTTATTTATGTTACCATTACGTGGTTTTTGACATCTGTAATGAGCGTACTATGGTTATTTGATATTCATTTCCCTATCATAAGCCCATCACATACTACCAAACAATAGGATTGGGATAAGAAGAATTTGTATTTCCATCCTATATTCTTATACCCGCATTTTCTTAACCCTTTCAGCTCCATGCCTCCCTTACACATTGGACATCCAAACGCCACTAGCTCAATAGTTAACGTTTCAAAAGTTTTTACTCCATCCGTCCTAAATTATAAGTTATTTCAAGAATCTTGTAGAGTCAAAACATCTCAAATTTGACCAAATTTGTATAATAAGACACTCCCTCCATATTGAAAAGGAAGTCATTTTGGACAGCGACATGGTTTTCAAAGCAAAACTTTGACCTCTTATTTTTATATAAATAAATATTTATAAAAAATATATATGTATACTTTTATAAAAAGTATTTTCCAATACAAGTCTATTTATATAATTTTCATATTTTAAACTCAATAATTTAAAATTTATTCATGATTTATATTCCCAATGTTTGACCCAAACCTTGTGTAAAACGACTTCCTTTTCAATATGGATGGAGTAATAATATTTATAATGTCAACTAAGCACTATTTGATTTTTCATTACTTATATTTTCATTATATACTTATATGATGACATAAATTTTTATAATTTTCTTTATAATTTTGGTCAAATTTAAATTACTTTGACTCTTTAAAATTTTTGAAATTACTTATAATTTGGAACGGAGGGATTACTAGAATTTTGACTAAAACTACAAATATATATTTTTTAAAACTATATATTTATACTCCGTCCAAGGTTGAATAAACGGTGGCAAGGTTGAGTATAGATCTACTAGGTAGAATTAAAATAGTTTGACTTGTAAATACATATACTAGGTAGCGGTTTGATAGATTTTTTTTTCTTTTTTCTTGGAGGATGGAGTATACTCCGTACTCCACAGGTATTTTTTTTTTTTTGATGGAACTACTCCACAGGTATTGGCTGGGCAGATTCTGATCCTACGTGCAATCATGTGAGCCCGATGCAACGCGCGGGCGGCAGCTTGCACCCCGGGGAGGCTTCAACTGTCGTCCCACCTGGCCGTGACAATGACGGGTGATCTGATCGAAAAAAATGACAGAGAAGATGAGTTGCGTTGCGGACGGATGATCATGCAGGCATCTGTCATAACATGCACGATGCATTGCCTGGACGCCTGCCTGTCCTACGGGGTAAACGATCCCAGGCACGCCAATCTCTAGCTAAGCTACCGGCCCAATACCGCCGTACTTGATTTGCTAGTTGCTACGAAGTACTGTAGATGATAACGTGGGACTTCGGTTAATTAAACAATGCCTCTAGCTAGCTGCCATGTTGGCATCCGAGTTCAGGCTGATACAGTGATACTTTACTAGTCGCAGTCTCAGCATTTCACACGCTAGCTGGTACAGTCTCAACGACTCAGAGTCTCAGCATTTCACACGCTGGCTGTGACAGTCTCAACGACTCACAACAGTTATATCAGTTGTATTGAGTATTGATTGATATATTCCAGAGTGGAATCCTCGAGCATGGAACTACACAACTACTGAAGGCGTACGTGCTCGATCCTTCTTTGGATCCCATCCTCTCTTCGATTCCTCGTCTCTTCTACTGATGATCCTGACACGAGATCCACGAACCGAGCTGGCAAATCTCATTCTCCATTGCCATTTGTCCACGAGCAAATCTCACTCTCCATTGCCATTTGTCCACGAGACACCGTCCGTACCAGGCGGGCAGGCGCGCGAGGCGTTACGAATGGCCATGTGCTCGTGCTTAGCTCCGCAGCGCGCAGAGACCACAGGTGCCATGTGTGTGATCACGATCGGCACATGTGACAGATCGCACACTACTCTAGACGTGCCCACACAGTCCTACCATCCTAACCTGATCGGCCAGTAAACGTGCGTCGTAGGAACGTAGGATGAGTCGGCGGTTGTTGGAATGCGTACTATGCACATTTTCTTAATTTGTTTTTTTTTTCTCTTCCTTCAACTCTTGTGTGGATGACACAAATTATTTCGTGACGGAGACTTTTCACTGGAATCACTGAAAAAGCAATGATCCAGTCCAAGCGTGTTTCGGACAAGGTCTCGTCGATGTACTATTTCTCACGTTCCATGAGGTCTATGACATCGTCATACAGTATGTATGGTATGGTTGTCGATCACCATCCGTTTCATCCCTGCAAGGGCCGCAGAGCTTGCGAAGTTTATCAATTATCATGCGTCGCCGACAAATGAAAGAGATATATTATCGTCTCGTCGTGTCCTATAGGCCGGCAAGACGGCGGCTGGCCGGCATAAAAGCTGATAATAAGAGAGACCAGATCCATTGGATGTGTTATAGATTTCACTCAAGTCTCCACCGCCCCGTGCATTCAAATAATTATCGTTTTATATTATATTGTTAATTATTATATATGAAAACTTGTAAGACGTGTCTTGATGTAGTGGTGCACCATGCATGTAAAGGTAGGATCGCATAGTTTCATACCACTATACCAGAGACTCAAATAGCTCTCAGGGCAGTTTCAACTCTAATAAAACAATGAGTTAGTTTATATACCTGCCAAGTTATATAGATGATCAATTATATACCTGCCAAGTTATCAACGTGATTTTTAAAAATATTTTTTTTCTGTCCAATCAACATGTCTTGTCTCTGTATCATCAATATCTTTATATCTTATAGTTTCGGTAGAAAATAGTTTCTTTTCTAAGAAACATTTCCTTCTCTCCCCTCTAATTCCAATGTCACATCACCATTTCAGTACTTTGGATTCGCCTTCCTGGGCCTTGTTTCCCTGGGCCGGCCCGTTGCTTCTCCCTGGCTTGCTCTGCTCAAGTCTTCATCAGGTTGCGATGGCGGGTTACTGACACGTTTTTTTTCTTTCTTTTGGGCGGGGGGTTACTGACACGTTCATCAGGATAAAAACTCACTTTGCCACTTTATAACTGTTCTCTTAGGCAGCTGTTGGCAGGTGTTTCTCAACTTCATGAACAGGAAAGCTCCTCAGACGATACTCACAGATCAAAATGTGTCTCAAGGAAGCAGGAACTATGTAGCACAAAGCATGTCCTCTGCAAATGGCTAATAGCAGCCATGCTCCCATCTTGGTCTGGTGCAAATCTAGGCGAGCGTTACAAGGACTGGAAAAATGAATTTGACAGGCTATGTAAAATGGACAGCATAGTGGCATTTGATCTTGGGTGGAACGACAAGGTGAACTGATATGGACTTCAAGGAAATCAGCATATTGCTTCCCCGGCTGTTTACTGCAGGACTGATTACTTCCCAGCCGTTTCAAAGGCAAGAAATTCAGCGATTCTTGAGTGCTCAAACACACCTTGCAAACTTCATTCAACAGGTGAGCATCTGTTGTCAAATACCAAGTTTTTCGTTTGATGTGGGTCACCATGGTTTTCAGATATTTGTAAAAGAAAAAAAATGCAATCCCATTTACTATTGCTTCAGTCCATTATAGCCATACTGTACATGCTAACATAAAATTTCTTGTTTGGGCTTCCTCCTTGCTTTGTGTGAACTAAAAGTGTTACTCTACTAGTTCTTTCGTCAGGTTTCAATTGTTGTTATCTACTGAACAAGAAATGATGCAGCAGAATTTGTAGAGCATGAGCCTGAAGTCAACATCTCCAATTGAAGGCCATGCTACTGAAGTTTTCACCCCATATGCCTTCTCTAAGCTACAAGATGAGTTTGTTGCGTCTGCTCAATATGCATCCTTCCACTTGGAGGGGAGTATTTTTCTTGTCTGTCACCATACCAAGGAAGCAGGTATGTGCAGTGTCACATGGAACCGAAGGGAGGAGCTCATTTCTTGCTGCTGCCAGATGTTCGAGTCCTCATGGATCCTCTGCCGGCATGCTCTTCGCATGCTCACAGCACCGAACTATTTCCAAATCCCAGACCTGTACAGGACTTTTAGCCACACCACCTTCCAACTCCTTGAGTAGAGCTCCTCATCACCCTAAGGGCATAGCATCTGAGAGGTGGGAGCATTGCAATCCGTGGTCCCAGCATTGGTGAGTGAAGCAACCAAATCTCATGAGCGGATGGATCTTGCAACGCAGGAGGTGTATCTCCTACTGCCCAGGATAAAGCAGCAACCGGTCTCGATACATGTTTCAGGTGAAAGTGTTAGTAGGCTGTAATAACTACACCATTGCATTTTGTGAAATTAGTAGTAGATAAGTAGCAGTACTAAACTACTAGTAGTAGTTAGCAACAAAGCAATAGCACCGTGCAATTGATTGATGTGCTCTCTGTTATTTGACGCACATTTATTTGTAGTTTGTGGTTTAAATCCATTTACATCACACTGATTTGAGTTTCAGACAATAGTAAGCATCCATCAGCTACGAAGATGGATTAGTGTAGTCATTGTCAATTCGACTTAAATCCTTTAGAGTAGTTTTAAACACGAGCCGTCTTAGCTCAGTCGGTAGAGCGCACGGCTTTTAACCGTGTGGTCGTGGGTTCGAATCCCACAGACGGCGCTTTCATTTAAATTTTTTATACATTTTTTTTGGGGGTCCCTTTGTACAATTTTCAGCTTTTATGTTTCCAAATCGCTTCTTCATCTTCACTATTCCCTTTTTTAATGTTTTCAGTTGCTTCTTCATCTTCAAAACATTTTATTTTATGTTTCCAATTGCTTCTTCTTATTCACTAAGATTTTCGTGAACATTTTACCCTTGAACATGAAAGCACATGATATTTTGCACAATAATATTTGTTGCAATTTCAGCGTTCAACATGGAAGTGCAAGATCTTTTGTGCAACGAACTCACTAAATTGAAGTTGTGGATACAAATTGCATTCCCCAATCTCCATTGTTGAACAGTACAACAAACTGGGATGCATGATTTTCGTTTGGGAATACAATAATCGTGTACAGAAAAATCAAAGAGAAATCATAATCGTAATGCTTAACAGCTAACACCGCAAACTTTTGGCTAAATCCTAACAACTCACGCAGCTGACTAGCTACTGTTCTACCAAAGGAAGCGAGATATCCGCCGCCGATGATCCGATTGTGCACTGGGGGCTGGATTTGAACCCGACGACCGGGAACGACTTCCTGATTGGCCCGACGTGGACGGTGACCTCTCCGCCGGCCACCTCGACGGCGGTGATGGGCACCCAGACGAGCAGCACGCGGACGCGGACGCCCTCGAGCCCCGTGACGGTCCCGGGGGACACGGTGCCGGAGAGCTCGACGTCGTAGCCGACGCGGTAGCCGCCCACCTCCACCACGCAGCCGTCGTCGAGGAAGAGCTCGAAAGTGCCGTCGTCATGGAGGAGGTACCGCCGGGCCGTCTCCGGGAGCAGCGCGCGCGGGAGGCCGAACCGGTCCATGAGCTCCGGCACCGTCGGCGGGTCATACGGGGCCGCGGCCGAGGCGAAGTCGGCGGCGAGGGTGGCGCTGAGGCCGAGGAGAAGGAGGGCGGAGGCTGCGGCGGCCGACATGTAGCGGACTGCCGGTGCCGTGGTGGTTCTTGCCTTCTTGGTTTTGGGGATTTTTTTGGTTCTTTGCCTTCTTGGATGGATGGGAAAGCTCCAACGGAGCACTTTTTTATTATTGAGTTTTAGGAAGAGGGAACAAAGATGAGTGATGATGAATGAGAAATTAAAAGACAGCGCCGAATGAGAGAATGAGAAATTAAAAGACAGCGCCGAATAACTTGCTCCTAGTCAAGTCAAAATTAAGATGCCAAGATTGAGACTAGCATGGGACAAAATAACTTGCTCCAGTGACAAAAAAAGTTGACACTTTGAAATCATGTTTAACCTTTGAAACTATGATATTAATACTGTAAACTACATGATACCAACATATCAGATTATTCAATTAGAAATAGGTTTGTTACAAAAAAGGTTTAAAATATGGTTATTTAAGTTAATTGTTGAACCAAAATCTTTATTATTTTTCACCAAAAATCTCTAGAGTATTACTCCCCCACCCAATTACAAATTATAAAATGGCTATGCATAACTTTTGATATGGGCTTAGATATACGCAATGCTTAAGTAAAAATAATACATTTGGGAGCATTTTATTCTAATAGTAATATGGGTTGTTGCATCTTTTCAGTTTTCTTAATTAGAAATTATTGTTGTAAGGCACCAGTCCTAAAATACTACCATTTTGTTTGTAGATTTTGTGCAATGTTTGTCTCATACGTCCTGTTCATTTGCACTTATCAGATGTGCCATGTGCCCTTGAGCATGTGAACACATGATAAAGGTTGCTTTTGGCAAAGCTGAAACCAGAGAGCCATTCCCAAACGGTGAAAACAGACACTTCTATTTTCTTGCTTCAAGAATCGGCCACCGGTTAGTTTCACTAGCGCCATTCAGTTTCGTTTACTGGTCTCCCTTCTCCTTTTTTGAAAGATCCGGTTACCCGGCTTTATATTAATAAGAAAGGAGAAGAGTTCACAACACAATACGCAAGAGGCGCCCCCCATGCAGCAGACTGCTACCAGGGGGTTTGGAGTAAAAAAACTAATTACTCACTAAATTATTCGCGACTAATAAGGGTCTCAGTGCTCTCCCTCTAGTACTAGCCCACAGGGAGCAACCAACTCGGATCACTACTAGAGAACCAGCTGGCACAAGCTTTATCCTAAGATACATGGATCAAGGAACAACTGCTTCTTCCTTGGCATGTGCACATCTAAGGGACCTCCATCTCTGCTGCTCCAAACTCAGCTGCGATGGCTGCAAGCGCCCTGGCAAGCTACTTGGTCTCCTATGAATCGGAATTCAATCACTAGCCAAACGATCGATGTCATAAAGTGCTTCTGATTCATTACTCGAAACAATTTCGTTGGAATCTGAATCCAAAATGTTTCTACAAAAGATTTAGAGCCCTTCCAAATAATTTCGTTGGGATCTGAATCTAAAATGTTTCTACAAAAAATTAGAGCCCTTCCAAATACATCCAAAGTTGTAGTATGCTATCCTTTTTTTGAGGAAACGTAGTATGCTATCCTTCGGGCTATTTTGGGGCTAGGAATGATATTCATTTGGGGATTCTCCCCCTTATGAGTTTTTTTTTTTAGATTCCCCCCTTATGAGTTTTGACCTCTAAAAAAAACTTGTAGCATATTTTTCTGCAATCATCATGTTCTTTAATCTTTCTAACAAAAGTAGCGATAAAATGATTATGCCACAAATTATATTTTAGAGATATTTTGATATGTGCACGGTAACAATGTTGCATGACGTGTTCTCCCAATTCGTGTCTGTTTACGTGGTGGAACCCGCACACCTTTGGTACCGTGTTAATTAAACAAAATAAATGGGTGAAGAAAATGTTGCACGGTATTATCGTTCCCATTTCTACGGACCTGGTTCTTCCAAACTGAAGAAAAAAAAAAACAACGTTTTCACTTTCCTACTAGTAATTTGGTAAGTGCGCTAGTGAATCCTGAACTCCCCAGCTGGTGGTAGTCTGGTACTGCCCGAGACCGTGAGGCAGTGACAGTGATTCAGTATTTCAGTGAAGCTAAGCTCTTCGCCATTACATGATTCAACGATGATGATCATCGTCGACTCGTGGTCAGTGATCAGCTAGCTAGCTCCTGTAGGTGCCCGCGAGGTAGGCGAGGCAGCCGACGAGGGGCGCGTTGGTGTACGTGGTGGGCTCCGACCTTGCGTAGTCGGCGCGGTCGTCCGGGAACTCGTCGTGCTCGTCGGGCCCGCCGACGACGGCGCCCGTGTGCACGTTCGGGTTAGCGCCGCTCGAATAGAAGTAGCTCTGGAACCCCTCCTGGCACCCGATGTGCGCCGGGTGCGCGGCCACCGACGGCAGCGACGACGCCCGGTGGTGGATCCGCTGCGGCCACCGCGCGCCGAAGTTCACCATGTAGGACATGCCCTTGGGGTTGGCGCCCAGGATGTAGTCCACCTGCTGCTTGGCGAGAGCCCTGAGGGACCTGGCGGTGACGGGGAGGCTCTGGCCGCAGGCGAAGGTGTGCTTGGCGACGGCCATGTACTTGGCGTAGGTGGCGAGCAGGAAGCTGGCCGAGGTCACGTATTGCAGGTTGGCGTACCCGGACTTGTGCATCAGGCCGCTCGGCGTGTACTGCGTCGTGGAGGATGGGGAGTCGCGCAGGATCCGGCAGAAGAAGTCCTCGGACTGCTGCCTGAACGGCTCCAGCCTCGTGTCCCCGTTCACCAGAGCTCTCTGCGAATGCAGGGTTGCAGGTGCAGGTGCAGGCAGTCAGGCACGACGCACGCACACACTGACATGAACGTGATCTGTTCGTGCCACGTACCCGTGACAGGAGCACACGCGCTCCGGCGAGCTTGTTGTCCCAGCTGAACATGTCGACGCTGTCGTTGTCCCCCAAGGAGTAGAGGTAGCCGAGGTACGAGGAGTTCTTGGTCGCCCAGAGCAACCACGCCGACCCCCACAAAAGCTCGTCCTTGTAGCCGGAGTACGACTGGTAGTAGGCGCCGATGTCGCCGCCGACGGAGTCGCTGTACTTCCCCTGGTGCCGCACGGCGAGCTCCATCACGTCCCGCGCGGCGGCGAGCAGCCTCCTGGAGTAGGCCCGGTCGGCGGCCCTGAACACCAGGCTGGCCGCGGCGAGCGCGGCCGCCGTCTCGCCGGCGACTTCCGACCCGGGCGCCGACGCGGACACCGCGTACACGGTCCTCGGCGTGTCCATGTCCTCGGGCCGCTCCCAGCACCGGTGGTCCGCGTCGGGGTCGCCCACTCCCACGTAGAGCGTCCCCGGCGTCTGCGTCGCGGCCTTGAGGAGGTAGTCCGCGCCCCACCGCACGGCGGCGCGCGCGGCGTCGCGCACGCCGCGCGCGTTCATCTTCCCGCCGTGCTCCAGCACGCCCCACGACAGCATCGTCGTCGTGAACGCCATCGGGAAGCCGAACTTGGCGTTGTCGCCGCCGTCGTAGTACCCGCCGGTGAGATCGACCTGCCACGCACGTTTCAGTTTCAGAGAGAGACAATAAAAAAAGGTCAACGCAAGTCCAAGGCCCAGGTCAGCGCGCCGACCATAGTCAAACAAGCACGTCTTCTACAACAATGGATTAGTGTGCGGGGCCCACGTACGTTTGCGGCTGAGCCGTCGGAGAGGCCGGAGTTGGAGCGCCACGTGACGGCCTGGTCCGGCGGCAGCTGGCCGGACCTCTGCCCCTGGAAGAAGAGTATCGCCTTGGCGAGCGCGTCGGCGTAATCGGGGTGTCCGCCGGCAGCGACATGGCTGGAGCGGGAAAGGAGGGAGACGGCGACGGCGAGAAGCACTAAAGCCCGCGATGATGATGATGGCGATGGCATCGTACTTGATCGTGCTGCCATTGCCAATGCAGCTCGATTCGACAACGCAAAGCTTATCGTCTTCTCCACCGCGTCTATAGTGAACTGCGACGCGCGGGGGTTTTATACATACGGCGAGTCGGCGAGGTTTGTTTGATTCAGCAAATTGCATCTGGGGGCTTTGTTTATGTTATCGCAGTCGAGCTTGATCTTGCTCCGAGAAGCGCACAAGTCAGAGCTGATTTCCTGATTACTGGGATGACAATAGCATGGATACAGGATCCAAGATTGGTCCTAATAATCCACGGCTGCTCATGATGGTGTGGCGCATTGCTGCACACTTCCATTATCAGTGTTTGGAGTATTGCTCTGAAGGTAATCATATTGCACGGGAACCCTTTCAGAACAATAAGCTGCGGCTGTGAATTGTGATTGGGTCTTTCGAGGAATGATTGAGGCTAGTAGCAGAACTTAAATGGCGATCTCGTTCAGCGGGACCTTGTCTCGGTTTGTGTTTCTTGATCGGAATTGTGGATCGGAGCTTGCTATCTCTCTTGCTTGAGTGTGACTTAAAGGTGCAGGACAGTGGTGGAATCAGGGCATGTTAGCGGCAGTTACTGATGGGAGGATAGAAGTGGCTGCTCGCCTGCTCCTGCTCTCGAGTATATGGCTGAACTGAATGCTATCTAACGAGGGGAATGTGCAACTGCGTTTGTGGGATGGGAAATACTGAAGCAGAGTTTGGACATGCAGGAATGCAAGGCGAGGGCCCAGGAATGAACAGCTACCGTTGTCGGATAGTCAGGGAACGGAACTGCATACACAGATGAGGAATCAGGATCGATCCAGGATTGCATTATTATTATTATCCGGCCGAGTTATCCGACTAAACAAAAAACAAATGTAAAAAGAAAAAGAGGAAAGTAAAAAGAAAAAGAGGAAAAGGAAAAAATCGTGGACGGTAGGATTCGAACCTACGCGGGCGAAACCCACATGATTTCTAGTCATGCCCAATAACCACTCTGGCACGTCCACGGCTTGTTCAAAGTGGCTCTACTCTAGTAACATGAGCTAATCGTCGCCGTGGCGGCCGTGCACGGCAGCAGGCGAAGTCGTTCTGATGAGGTCTGGCTTTGTGCGCGGCAGCTGCCTCTGTAACTATTGGTTTGATGATCATCCGTCCACCGGGTCAACCGGGCAAGGGGCGCGTCCGGTTTCGATGGTCCACTCAATCAATATCCCGCCTCTACGGGAGCAGCAATGCCATAACCGGCAAAAATGGAGCAGGCCATGAATGGCTTAACGAAGCTAAACGTCGATGGGGGTTTTAGCAAGCAAGCAAGGAGGCCGTGGACGCTGGGGTTATGTCATAAGAGATGACGAAGGGGAAGTCATTCAAGCAGGGGCACGAAAGATTAGAAATGCGCCGGAGGCAGAGGCATGGCAAACTGAACTGATGGCGCGTATTCGAGGAGTGAAGGCAGCGCAGAGTTTAGACATACGCAGCATGATACTTGAAACAGATGACAGTGAAGGCTCGGCATGCTCCTGATTTCAGATTATCGTCAGTGGGAGGCCGGCTCCTGCATGAACACCCTCAGGGTCTCGAACTCCAACAGCTCCTACAAGTCACTAAGGACCATCACTCTTAAGATCACGGTCGAGGAGAACTTACTTGTAGAAGCCTCCTCGGCAATAAAGTATCCGTCGAAAACGCGACCTCATCCACTGGAAACCCCTCGGCGGCAAAGCATCCATCAAAAAACACCTCGGCGGCAAAGCATCCACTAGAAAAGACCCAACTAGCTACAACACACTATATCTAGGTGAGAACCCAAATAGGTGCAGCACGACAACCAAACCGACCACGCAGCGGCGGGCAACCGGTGGTCGGAGCATGATACTCGAAGAATGACGCCTCCAGGAAGGATGTGGTGCCCAAGACATCACCGTCGGGTTGGGCTTTCGCCCGGAGCTCAATACGTCCAAGTCACGAGGTGTTGCCCCAACCTGGCTGCCGCAAAGGAGGGGGAGTGGGGGTGTCGGCGACGAATCGCGAGGGGCCGACACGCCCGCTCGGCTCGGCCAACAACCGCCTCGCCACCATGACGCTGCAGATGTGCGTAATCGAGCAAGACGACGCCATCGATGCCATCCACGATATAAAAATAACAAATTTGAAGCCAGGAAGCAGTCCGCATTATTTGTACGAAATTTGTTATTTTTATTCTCACACGAATTTGGGCAAGATATTTTACAAAGTTGTGTATCATCATATCATATTATCTAAATGTGTAATGTTTTTTATGAATTTAGAAATTTAGATGATTTTTTTACCGTGGTTTATACGGGTTTTCATGAAGGTTGTGGTTTTCACCGGCTCCATGTTAATCTGCTGCTCTGAAAACCGTTTTCTCCGTAGAGAAAAGCGTTTTCTGACTACGGAAGTGTGGAATCGAGCCGTTCTCTCTGAGAACTCTCTGGGCTCTTTCGACTTTCGTCACCCTCCTCGCCGTCGTGTCGTGTGGTGTGTTCTCCTGTGTCTCGCGGCTTCTTCTCGCGGGCACCCACCAGCGGCCGCTTCCTCTGCCACGGCAACCCCAGCGCCGTCCGTCCATGGAGCCGCCGCCGCCGCTCTCCTCGCTGCAGGAGGAGGGGGAGGAGGAGCAGCCCGCCGTCGAGGACTCGTCCGCCTTCTCCGCCGCCGCCGTCCCGCCTCGCCCCGCCACGCAGTAAGCCACCCGTCGTCACCCGCCCCCTTCCTCTCCCCAAACACACACACTTCTCCCGCACCTCCTGATTCCCCTTTCGGCAACCGCGATGCCCTAACTCGGCGCCTCCGCTGCTGCAGCCACTCGCTCCAGAAGTACGCGCCGCTGGACTGGTCCGCCTACTTCGACGAGGAGCGCCGCGTCGCCATCCCCGACACCGACGACGTGGGTTTTCGGCCTTAGTCGGAGTTCTCTCGGGTGCTTCTGTTACGGGATGCGATCTAAGTGTTGGATCCTCCTCTTCTCTTATAATTTTTTTTTTATCTATTATTGTAGGTTTTCAATGTGTACACGGCCGGATCGGAGGGGCCCGTCGTGTTCTGCTTGCACGGAGGTGGCTACTCAGGGTAAGTC
Source organism: Themeda triandra (assembly GCA_018135685.1). Lineage (NCBI taxonomy): Eukaryota > Viridiplantae > Streptophyta > Magnoliopsida > Poales > Poaceae > Themeda > Themeda triandra. Next base: position 1,055,326 of record JAENPR010000045.1, on the reverse strand, counting down.
TGTCTGCACGTTTTGCTGGTGAATTGTGCAAAATGTCCATGTGTTGGGACTTGAGATGGGTTCAATCTAAACTTTAAATGGTCAGGAACTGGGGATGGAACATAAAAGAATTTTTAAGCTACAGCTGCTATCTGTGACATTCAAAGTCGTGGGGGTGAAGAAGTGAAGTTAGTGCTTAATGAGCTTAAGGGCTGTGCTAGAATAAACCAGTGTGAAATGCTTATCTTGCTGGATGTCCAGAGCACTGGAACTTTTTTTCCCACTCTGTGTTATTGAAAGTGTACAAATCACATCTTCTACTGTAGTTGTGAAACATTTTATCGAATTTCATTGTTGATTAATGGTTAACCCACAGTAGGGCACATGTTATGTACAGATGCTGCAATCAGATGTTTTCTTCCTGACAATGTTCATAATTGATCTTTATTCTTGGTAAGGTTGTAAATAAGCTATAGCTGTGCTTTTCATGCCTCTATAGGTGTTGTAGTATATATTGGTGCCTTTCTGCTACAAACACGATTTGGAACCTTTCTTGGTAGGGGAGCATGTGAAGACACATTTTTTCCCAATAATCTTGTTACGCCTGCTTTAAATGACTTGCCTTCTTATGAAATGTTGCCATAGCAAACTTGCCTGTTGGAAAAAGATGTGCTTACTTTGCTGCAATTATTCTTTGGTCTGCCTTAGGCTTGCTTGGTAGGGAAGCATGCGAAGACAATTTTTTCCCCAATAATCTTGTAACGCTTGCTTTTAATGACTTGCCTTATACATTGTTGACATAGCAAACTTGTCTATTGGAAAAAAGATTGCTTACTTTGCTGCAACTATTCTATGATCTGCCTTAGGCTTTCATTTGCTCTAGCAGCAAGTCGAATGAAGGACAATGCTCGTGTTGTTGCTATGGATCTACGGGGGCATGGGAAATCAACAACGAGTGATGATCTGGATTTGTCCATCGAAGTATGCCTATCATGTTTCCAGACTTCTTTTCTATAATCATAATTGTTACGCTCTCATGTTATTTAGTTATTTGGTGGCTACACTTCTGTGACATAAGTTGTTTTGTGATTTGTTCATTGCTAGACACATCTCAGTCTTTAAAAGCATTTTGTTTGCCTCTGCAGACTCTTACCAATGATGTCATAGCTGTTATACGTACAATGTATGGAGATTTTCCACCAGCAATTATACTCGTTGGCCATAGGTGAGCCAGCAGCATGCTTTTCCCCTTTTGTTTTATTTTGTTGCACTCTCATTATCTTAATCAGTCTACAAATGGTTAACTAACCCTAGATGAGGCTTTCCAAAGACAATATAAACAGAGGAGCAAATTACCCAAATATACCCTGAAAAGTTATTTTTTATAGTTTTGAAACTTCCACTGAAACACCATGCTCTTAATCAGTTCCAGCTTAATATATGTTATCACTTTGCTTTATAGAATTCTTTCTTTTATATCAGCCAGCCCGTTTGTATAGAATATTTCAATTTCTATCTATAGCTTAAATCATTGAAAAACCTTACTAATAGAATGGTTGAACTTCCTTTTTAGCATGGGTGGTTCAGTCGCTGTACATGTGGCTGCAAGAAAAGAAATTCGAAATCTTCATGGGCTTGTTGTCATTGATGTTGTTGAGGTTAGTAAGAGTTTTTCCTTATTGGCGTCTTACTTTGTGGTTGTACAATCTTAATCATTATTACTGATTCTGGCATATCTTTGTTCTAAACAGGGAACAGCAATGGCTTCACTGGTTCATATGCAGAAGATCTTAGCAAATCGGGCACAACATTTTCCTAGCATTGAAAAAGCAGTATGTTGATTTCGACCTACATTGTTTCTGGCATCTCAAATCAGCTTTGAGTATGTGTAATTATCCATTGTCCTCAGTATTTAAGACTATATCTTGTCATCACTTTAAGCTGAAATGAGTAACTGTTAGTCACATGTGTATTTGAGCTGTGTACATACGACATGGACACAAACATGCAAAGGCTGAAAATAAAATTGAAGAACAACTATACAGTGAAACTAATTTCAGTTTCGAATCAGTGTCATGCATATTAAACCATGCGAGCCATTCTTGCTAAGGCGTTGGTATTGTTAAAATTAGTTCCCTGCCTTAATTCCTGTTCAATCAATTTTGGAATTATGCAGATTGAGTGGAGTGTCAAAGGTGGGCCATTAAGGAATGTCGAATCTGCTCGCGTGTCCATTCCATCTACCTTGAAATACGATGAATCACGAGAATGGTGAGCAGTACTTTGAGTAGTGTATGTTTTTAGTATTGTATCTCACGGGTCTATGAGCTTAGAATCGTGCTGGCCTGTTGGCCACCATTGCAAATGTAGTATTGTTATTATTTTCAAAACTAATTATGCCATCATACTTGTTGCAGCTATACATATCACACTTCTCTTGAGCAAACAGAAAAGTACTGGAAAGGATGGTATGCTTTCAATCAGATGTTTCCTTGTTTTTAATAAAATCCGTTATTTACTCATGTTGTGTAAAATTGTTTTGTCTTCTGATGCCCTTTTTTTTTTTACTAATTCTCTTCTGTGATTAGTTGTTGATACTAAAGTGAATGTGTTGCTTGGTTAGGTATGAAGGTCTTTCAGACAAGTTCCTATCTTGCCCAGTGCAAAAGATCCTGTTGTTAGCTGGTACCGACAGACTTGACAGGTTTGTTATGTTCGAGTATGAGGAATTATCTAGTTTCTAGTCCATGTTCATGATGTTTCCTCAACATTTAATTTCATCACCTTTTGCTAGTGACTTAACTCACTGCCATTCAATGTTCTGCTGCTTGTCAGTTGCAACAGATTGGGCTTGCAAAGTCAGCTTGTAGCATATTTTATGAATTTTGGTCTATCGGCTGTTGATTATTACTGATAAACTATAAATCAGAAGGTAGCAAAAGTCAATTGCTTGTCATGATTCTAGTTCACAAAATATGGAAATTCTTGCCAGGCTTTGTTGCTAGAGCTTTTGAATGGCAAATCAGATGGGTGCTAATCAATTATCAAAATGCTGCTTTTATTCAAGTGAAACCTCTTGTAAAATTGTTTGCCATGCTCTGAAATGTCGCTTTCATTGGATGTGGAATCCTGTTGTCGTTATAGTTAAGTGTTCTGAAACATCAAACACCTTCGATCACTCGACGATACACTAGTGAAGATAAATTGTTTAATGTATTGGTTATTTGGTTTACATTTTGCAGAGCTTTAACAATTGGTCAAATGCAAGGAAAGTTTCAAATGCTGGTGGTTCGGCACACTGGACATGCCATACAGGTTGGTTCATAATATGTTTGAGTTGCGTTAATACACGAGTCCCTTGCATAATTCTTTCAAGGCCGGTAGCATTTGTACTATTCTTCAGATTCTTTCAGTTCAGTGGTTATTTGTAGAGCTTGTGAAGTTCCTGCTCTGCCTAGGCTACTTTAAAATTTTCACTAATTTGCCTACACGTAGCAATATCAGGAACTAGCAATGAAAGGTTCATTCTCCGAGTGCTGTTTATTGGTCTGTGAACTTCTTTTCTTTTGGTAGCATTGGTTTAGGAATATAGTTTTTTTAGCAACGAATTACAAATCTTTACCACTTTTGATACATCAAATCGTTATTTCAGGAAGATGTACCTGAAGAATTTGCATCACACATATTGAATTTCATATCCCGCAACAAAATAGGGCCGAACGGTGTCGAGGTCAGTAAAGAACCTTTTGTTTGCTCTCACCTTTATTATTTGAAATATATGCAATTTCTGCCTTAACCTAATATTTGGCACTTCACTTTTCTCAGATACCTGGGCTTATTAAGAAATGGCAGCACAAGACATAATATGCAAGTTACTGGTTTAGTATTGGCAGTGTTTAGGAAAATGATGAGTATATCTGCCTACCCGAGTTCTCTTCCTGTGGAAGAGAAAAAAGGGTTCAAGATGATCATGCAAGCGTGAAGAATCAATCATTGGTTTCATCATCTGGTGGCAAACTTCCCCGTATCGCATGAGTTGGCGAGTTGCTTTGTTTATGATATCACTCTGCGGCCTGGTGGTGTCTTTTGTACGAGGGTTCTTGTATGTAAAGCTAAGAAAACATCACATTAAAATATCAACCTCTTGCACGTGCTCTCTGTTTCTTTTATTTCCTCATTAATGCCCCATTGTTGTATCCCTCGCTCACTCAATCCTCTTCGTCCCTTTCCCTCCCTCTCTAGTTTCTCCCTCTTCTAGTGCCACTCGGAGGATATGGTTCAAGCAGGAACCACAAGCAGACCGATGTGGCAGCCTAGGAATATCTATTGTGAGCCAGCGCGAGTTGAGTATGAGGGTGACATGACATAGGCAGAACCAGCGCGATGATAACTGGTAGGATTTCAGATTTTCGGTGACGGTATTCTCTCCGTTTAGGTCTCTTTCTCCCTTTCATGGCCCAATAGCGTAGTAGTAACACAGAAATGTCTAATGTGGGAGGCTCGACATCCCACAGTTGCTCATGGCTTGATGACTCCAACATGTCGGGGTGACGGGGTTGACAAATGAGAGGACCTTATCCAGGGCCTGAATGAGGAGCCGGTTGCAGGTTTATTTTTCACTTGTTCAGCCCTTAAAAAAGAGAGGTAGAGGGATGAGGAATTGTAGTTGCTCTTACGATCCGTTCCTTCGCTAGATTTCCTTACATCACCTAACAAGGAGTGCCAAATCAACTTGTCCATGCAGCAAAGTAAAAACCTTGCTTGCATGAGGGGCAGACGACCAAAGTAACCAAACGCGCTACCTATTCTAGTTTCTTAATGTGGCGAGAGAGCACGAACAAGAAATCCAAGCATGCTATCAACAGCACGTGACTAGGTTACTACTAGTATTTTTCTCAGAGTTAAGGGAAAATTATATTAAAACTCAGCAAATACGAATCACACAAAAAACTTAAGATAAAATATAATCAAACATGTTTAATGAGTTACATCTTTAATCTTTAATAATATAAAAAAGATCATCATAACAAGTTAATTGGTTCCAAAATTTGATATTTAAAAACAAAAGGATTATTGCTACAACAGATTTCAGCTGCCAGATTATTACAAATAACTGGCTATGTCAAATAACATTTAAGCTGGTATCAATTAGATGTTATCAAACATTCTCACAGAACGCACAGAAAACAATATCATGCTGAATGGTGTAGGCATCGCTTAAAGTATCCAAAAGGCTGATTTGATTCTTTACCTCAATGTACAAAGTAAACTTTCACTACCTAAGGAACTATTTTACAGGACTTCTCATGCCACATGAGTTAAGATGAAAGGGAAAAAAGGTAAACATGAGAATGTTATCCCTACTTTAACCTGTTCTATCTTCACAAAACTTTGGAGATAAAGTCACAGCCAGAGTTGCAAGACTAAATATGGCCAGAGCCAGGGGAAGTAGCATGAGATACCCCTCAGTTAGTCCTTGAACAAAAAGCGGAACATCAAGTCAAAACGCTGTCATAGGATCATGTCACGATTTTCTTGCATTTCTATATGCTCCTGATCACCTATGGCAAAAGTATCAGCTACTGGAAAATAAACCAGAATAACGATACCGACCATAGCAGCAAGCATCAACACAAGGAAGGAAACAAACACAAGAGCCTCATGGACAACTTCACCAGGCCAAGGAAGAACCGATAACCCAAGAAGTGTCGCTCGGGGAAGTAATATTCCGGTAGCAAAAATGAGCATATATACCCTTCGTCTAAGTCCCTTGTTGATCACCAAGGACAGCATCTGACGTCCGACAAACATGACATAGACAGTCAGAATGATGTAAAACGCCCCAAGAAATACGCTGCTCAACAGTGGATACGTGCATGTAATATCGCCGTTGTGGATTGCAGAGGCAGAATACCAGTACTTTGAAACCTTTGATCGCTGACTGTCATCTGAGGAAACACGACCAGCAACAAAAACAACACAAGCTTCCCAGATCAGAGAAGGCGAGCAGAGAATGAATACTGCACGTATAGTCTTCCGGTTCCATTTCCTATTCAAAGTACCAAGCTCCTGCTTCTGCAAAGCTGCGCTAAGAAGGAAAGAGAGCAAGAGGAACAATCCTGGTTCTGCAAATCCCAGATTTGAGATGATGTAGAATTTGCACACGTTGACTTGCCATGCATGGTTAGAGATTAGCCTCCCCTCCCCATTCACAAAGGTGAGCCTGAGTACCTCGCCAATACCCCACCAGAATGCAACCAACATCAATGTTATCCGAGTCAGCCATGGCCCATTGAAGTAGCTAAGCCGCTGGTAGCCTCTTCTTTTGATCCACAGTTGGAAGTATACTGAGCGGCAGAGGCAGATCAGGCCCAAGATGGAGACAATGGAGGTGAGAGCAATGGTCACCACACCAATGATATTGGTGAAATATGTGATTAGGTGCATTACATAAAGCACCACAACTCCAGATAACCAAGCATTCTCACTTTTATTATCAACACAGAGACTGATCTCACATCCTAGAAACCGAACAAAACACTATGAAAGGAAACCTGCAAGGGAAAGAGAGCAAGACATTTATCAACAGATGGAACACATACAAAAGTAGGTGCTAGCAACACAGCTATTTATTTGCAGCAGTAGATGAAACATAATACTCGTCAACGGTAGATATCAAATGGGCAACAATAACAAATGAAGCTTCCAATCTAGTACTTCATGCTTATCTTTGACATGGCTTTGTTCACCAAACAATTGACGTGTTCAGCGTCACAAGCCTATTACAAGTTTACAACTCCCTTTTGAATTTGTCTAACAAAGCTCTGTCTCACTTTCCATCTGAATTTTTCGGTGACTTCTAGATGGAAGTCTGTATCCACCAACTATTGCGTTATGATCATTACCCATTACCTAATTACATATATCACAACAACACGACAGGGAAAAGGACAAGACGACGGCAAAGACTCCAGCAAGCAACTATCCAGATTGATGCAGGATCAGCTGACCTATTCAGAGAGATATATCTACTGTATTATCAAATTATCTAAGGTTCTCAGCCATATTGAAGCAAAATTATCGAAAATTACTGCAGAACTAACACCAAGGTTCTAATATGAGGCACACAATCTTATCCCCCGGCCACCCAATTCCGTAGCAGAATCGAACAATCACACAGTCCGCAGAATAGAATCCCTAACCGTACGGTTCGAAGAATTTCAACTAATAATAATGCTAACAAATTGAATCCTAGGTCATCAGCAGTTTAACAACGATGCATCAAAAATTGCTTCGGAAGAGCAAACGAAACTGGGAGGTATTTTCATCTGGGGAGGCAACTTACCAGACGATTTTGCGAGATTGAGCAGCCGAGGAAGCGTCGGATGAGCCGGCGGCAGGCAGAACAATGCACCCGGAGCGCCGTGGCGGGGGCACCGGGGCAGCGGGATTACCAGCGGCGCGCGAGCGAAACCTTCCCCCGGGCGCCGGCGCGTCGGCTGTCGGCGATCGGCGACAGGGCGGGCGCGCGCCGCGTGGGTGCACTGTCTCGTGCCGCCGCCGCCGCCGGGATCGGTGGTCTGCGCCCTCCTCCACCCCGATGTCTGTCCGCGTGGGAATCAGGAATTGGAACGGAAAAGGAGGAGGCACACGGAACGGGGAGAGGTGGTTGGACGGAAGAGGACAGTTGCTCACAGCTGTATTTGATTTTATTTTGTTTTCCTATTATTGATTGATTTTCTAGAGATACGGTTCAGCTGTATTTTATTTTATTTATTTTCGTATTTATATTGGTTTTTTAGAGATACGGATCAATTTCGTCCAGAGAAGTCCTGGTTAGTAAATCTTCCGCAGTTGTTATTATACGTATACGCGTATATATAATCTGTTCAGATTTCTCGTACATCCATTAAATTACCGCGTTCTTTTTTTGAGAAAAAGAATACCACGTCCTTTTCTTTTCTGTCTCTCTTGTATAAGTATATATCGTGTACGGTTAGCGGGTGTTGCAATTTGGCATCACATTGACGACACTTCAAATTGCCACTCTTTTCTTCTGCTCTATATAGAAGAGTGGCAGTATTGAATAGACCCCACAACGATTACACGTCATCTGCTATTTGCCTGATAGTGTTTAGATTTTGAACTAGCTCTATAAGTGGGATCTATATTGACCCCCCACCCCCCACAAAAAAAAAAAAACTGACCATTGTGCTATGTAGTGCCAATTGTGCCAGATTTTTATTTTATAATTTTTTAATCATTAAGATCTAACTGCATGAATGGGAGCCGCTACTTCATTGAAACGCCTCTATAATGTGAATGACCTTGTCGTATACCAATATTTATTGTATCGAACTAACTTGGACATGTCCATTAAAAACGCCCTAAGTGTACCACGATATACATTGTTCAAAATAAGGTGTTATTTGCTACTGTACAAGTTCTTGTGTAGCATTTGGTTGAGAAACGGTATGGGATAGAACAATTTCATCTTAGTTTTGGGAATATTTGGTACCAGTTAGACTGAACCTCAAGTGGAATATTCCTAAGGTCATGAACTGGTGCGCCATGCGAAATTTTTCAAGTGCTCTCACTCCAAACGTTGCTAGCCTCTATCTGCATGACCTGCATCATTTTTTTTTTTTTTGAAACGCATGACTTGCATCATGTTGTTACTGCTCTAGTGTTCTCATGTCTTTCTCGTCTTGTTGATTTGGCATGATGACACGGTACTTTGAACGAAAGCGCGACGATTGTGGCAAGACAGATAAGCTACGTGTAGGCTGGCGGGGTGGTGGTCATTGTTGGGCCTAGGTATGCGACAAGGACAGCTAAAGGAAGAATGAAATGGAGAATCTTTGACTAACAGGTGAGGGGGCCATCTATAAGGTGGGCCACCGCATATCCTGAAGAGTAGCCTAATGCCTATTATACACCTAAGTTTCACCTTCAAGTAAAAACAATTTACCCTTTTGTGTATTATTGTGCATATGGTGTGGTGGTTTGCAGCTTAAAAGGCTGTTGCACGAGGTTGTTGGTTTGATTCCCATGAGCATCAAGGATTATTTTTACTGTCCTACTCTTTTTTTTGTTGCATATATATCCTATAGAAAATTTCTAGGCTGTTGCATATGTTGATTTTGGCTAACGAATTTGTCATCCTCATAACACCTAGAAGCCGGTCAATAACACTCAAGAACTCCAGCTCAAGATTTTTCACGAAATCTACCGGAAGAGGTAGGAAAAGAGGGTTTTTAGAGGAAGAAACTTGGGAGATAAGATTTTGGCTTCAGACCATGATACGAACAAGTTCAAGGACCCTAAAACACTCTAAAATTGTGCATATAACTCAACCAAAATAGTGCTACAAAACTCCCCCAAAATAGTTGTAAAAGCATGAAAAGGGTAAATTTCAGATTAAGAGAGACATGGGGACAAGTGTCCATCTTACACCTAGTGTCACAATGCCATGTTCTTCTTTGAATTTACCAACGCCATTTCATTATTCTCTTGTCTCCATGTCGTCTTCACGTGAGGAATTGAATCCTCCATTGCTCCACTCGGTCCATGGTCACAAGCCTCCTTGCTCAACCTTCACTACCCTTAGTGGCTTAGTCCATTGACTTAGAACTTGCTTGATCTTCACCCTTTGTCGTCGACCAACCATGTCATGTCCACCACCTACACTTCACCATTTCACAATTCAAGAGACACAACACTAGACACACTTATCCACAAAAAACAACACAACATTGCACCGTTGGTTAGTCATTAGTATAACTAAGCACATTGAGTTAAGAGCCCAACCAAATTCTCAATTTATCTTAATAATCGCTTATCGTTCTTTAGTCAAGGGCCTTGACTTCTCACATTCCATCCTATCTCACAACTAAACAGACCCAGTAAGCATTGAATCCTCGCAACCATACAGAGCTACCATTTATATATCTTACGATTTTGTTCTCTATACTTCAGTGGCTTATCATATTTTTTGCATACGTTCAAAAAAACTAGTATATATATTAAATTTGAAAGGTAATGTAGCCACTCTAGTAACTTTTCTCTCTCTCTCTAGTATATATCTTACGATTTTGTTTATCTATACTTCAGTGGCTGATGAAGTTATCTAACTATACCTACTAAAGTCGAGGCGCAGAACGGGTCCGTCCTCCTCACAAGTTACTGCTCCCAGAACAGTGTTTATAAACAGTACACCCGTTATCTACAGTACCGGGCTTACAAACAGTAGCCGCCCGTTAGCAACCCAAGTCCCTAAATGTCCAGAGTAAATTTTATTTAATGAGAATGTGGCAATATGGATTTAGGATCTGTAACGTAGGTAATGAAGTCAAAAGGTACACACTTTCAGAAGCATGGTACACCAATGTGTTTTCTCAGGTGCTTCAGCTAATTTGGTTGCAGCCTTCTACTACAGCTACACTACTGCTGCAACTCTAGACATGGACAACGAAGGATGCCTTCCTACGATCTTGGATGACGCAGATATATAATCTCAAGGCCAAAATGATAAAAGAAAGGTAATAGACCCAAACAATCCTACCTCAGTTGCCAAGTAGCATGTGTACTCAACTCCCCTGCTTAATAAATTCCATTTAACTGGTAATTTCAATAGTTAATATATGTTACAATGCAGGTGCCTTTTTATTGCATTTTTTAATCACAGGACAATGCTAAACAATAGCACACTAAATTTGCATGTACAAGTTTTTGCCACCAGTTTGTATTAGGTGTACATGACCATTAGTTTATATTGCATAGATTATCCTTCGGTACGTCATGATTACCTATATCCTATTGCCAAAATGTGTTAGGTTAGATTTTTTTTCACATTCAGTCAAACCATTTCGTGAGTCCAATGAACTGTTGTTCATTATTCTGCGCCTCTTATTACCTAAACAGAAGTGCAGCAAGGTCTTCACCATTTGTTGCGGTTCTATCTTGCAATGGTTTGTTTGCATAACTCATATGATTCTTCAAATATGATTGCTTACTAATAAGTCTTTATTTCTGTTGGCTTCACTCTACAGTTCAGGCTTCAACAATATTGAGACTCCAAGTTATGACAACTACATAGCTCTCTCAAGCTCTCAACCTGCTTTGCTCATCAACTACTATAGCTGCTCTGTTCGGCTTCAATATGTGCACAAGGCTGCATCTGGAATTGAGAGAAGCATCCCTGCATATTCCAGACTTATCTCTACTACTAAAAAGGGTCACTTGGACCCGTCTGCCGCCGTGTGGTGAAGCCGCGACTCCTTTTTACCGCGCCGACAAGTGGGTCCATGTGCTCCGAGCGCCCGCACTTCGCATCCCACGACCCGCCACGACGCACAGTCATCTCGCCTCTCAGCTCCGTTCAAACTCTTCCGGACCGGAACCCTAGCCGCTCCCCACAACCGACCCCTGGCCCCATCCCCGCCGCCGCCGCCGCCAGCGCCTGCCCTCCCCTCCTCCTCTCGTTCCCTCCTCGAGCCCTCCCACCTCTCTTCCCCTCCTCTCCCGTGCGAGGGAGCGCTCGCGCACGCGGTCATGCCGCCCGCGGCGGGCAGCTCTGCCGGCGCCGGCGGGCCGACCGCCACTTCCATCTCCCCTCCTCGCTCGCGCGGCGGAGTGCACCCGCGCGCGGCATGGCCGCCCGCGTCGGGCCGCTCTGCCGGCGCCGTCCCGGCGCCCAGCTCCGGCGGGCCGGCCGCCGCCCTGCTCTGCTCCGGCAGTCCGGCGGCCCAGAGGCTGCAACCGTCACGGGGGCCCTGCACGCTGAGCCGCCACCTCCGGACGCCTCGGAGGATGACCTCGACGCGGCCGCTGCGCCGCAGCCTCCCCGGCGCTCAGCTCTGGCAGGCCAGGCGCCGCCATCTCCGGCGGCCTTGAGGCTGCAGTCGCCGCGGGATCCCTGCGCGCGGGACCGCTCCCCCTGGACGCCCCGGAGGACGACCTCGGCGTCGCCACTGCCACAGGGTCCCCGACTGCTCGTGAGCCGCCCCCTCCGATAACGGTGCGAGACGGCGCGGCCTCCTGCGCGCCCCGCCAGCCGGCTGATGCAGAGGGGGCTCCTGGGGCCGTGGCGCTGGCGGCCTCCTCTTCCCTCGAGCTCTTCCTCTTCCACGCTGGTTGTCCAGGCAAGTGGGGTCGCCGGACAGCCCAGTGGACCGGAAAGGCGGCTCCTTTCCGGTGGACAGCCTGGTGCAGCAGGCGCCGCCGCCTCCCAGGTCTCCTACCGGCTACCTGGAGGCTGCTCGTCGCTTGGTGAAGCCGGTCGATGTGCCTCCGCCGCGCGCCCAGGCTCATGGTACAAGGCAAGAAATGGTTTTCTGCTCCGGTTTGTTATCAGAAACCCATTGGTGGAGCATAAAAAATTCCCAATGGTGAAATTGTCACACTTTTTTGACACCACTATGACCCTACGGAAATTTCTGTTGGTGAAATCAATTCTTTAAGGCTCAATTCGATATCAAAATTGTATCTTTCGACGCAAGATAAACAAATGCTTTTCTGTAAAATATAAGGCTTAGTACATTTGACACACTGATTTATCCTTGGCAAATTTGTCAGAAGAGCAGTACACATATAGTACAGCTACATATACTTTGGGAAGCAGTGCAGTATGGTTGTGCCACGTATATGAAACAATCAAACACCAACTTATTTCTGTAAAATATTCAAGATGGTTGCCTTGAGTACAAGTACTGCTATCTTGCAATATCTTGCTTCGGTTGTGGGTAAAATTAGCGTTAAAGCGTCCTGACACAATACTGATGCATCCTGAATTTTTGTTGCTACTGATATTGTTTAAACTATATATTCCTGACTTCCCTAGAATTAGGTGTCGAAGACTGATGACATGCTGTAATATTTTCATTTCTGCTGATATGCTGTGAGGGCTGTATAGTTTCAGATTGGGGACGATTAACAAGGCGCGGAAGCACTTCACCCATGCAGGTCATCATCAGCAGTCCGACCCTGCCGAGTGGCAGAAGCTGCAGGAGGTGGAGGTGCATCTGGGAAGATGCACATATGCAAGGAAAATTGGTGATTGGAAGAGCGTTTTGAGGGAAACTGATGTTGCCATTGCCACCGACTCTGGCAGGAGCAGAAGGATATAGATCATGGTTGGCTGGAGCAAAGCTGCTGGCTTGGTGAGGTCACATTGATCTGACGAGCTTGGAGGATGGGTTTGCGTGGCATTGGGTAGTTTCTATACATGTATGTATGTTGGTAGTCCAGAGTCTTAGGATGTAGAAATGCCTCCCTCATTTGTAACTCGACCACATGTAAATTTTGTTGAGCAGGTATCAACTGAGAAGGGGAAAGATGAGGCCCTCAACATCACCGGTGGCAGCTCCGGCGGCATAGGTACGTGCTGCTGCCCATGCTCTGATTTTTAGTGCACGTGCTAAAGATCGTTGCTGGTTTGGTTGGCTTTTGCGCGCAGCGTTGAAACAACAAGATCAATGACAGATCAGATTAAGGTGCTGCAGAGCCTGATGCCGAACTCCAATGTAGTCAGTGGAAAGATGAATAGAGTTATCTTTGTCTTGGCTAGATCTTGGAAAATAGTATCTCCGAACATTCCTTTTTTAATAGTGTTCAGCGATGTTTTCTTGTACTGAAATCTTTGCCTTGGACTTGGTTAGAAAAACATGGCAACAATATTGCTTGTAAGCATCTGTCAGCTTGTAGAAGAAGACGCCTACTTCACAGTCATTTTAAAACTGAATATCTGATGTAGTTTGAAAGACAGATCTGTACCTGAAATGTAAATACTATTTCTACAAACTATAAGCTTGTACTGAATTGAAGATTGGTTCGTCAAATTTTTCTGTAGGTTACACTGAATGTACAATTTTTTTTTTTTTTTTGCAATTTAATTTATGGTACAGTCTCTGAATTCAGGTACAGACCCAGAATTTAGTTGCAATTAGCTTATGTTCAGTATTGAGCTTTTTGAATTTATGTGCAATGAGCTTATGTGCAGTCCGAGCATACAAGGCAGTAGCGGGGGACCTCGCCTCATAGACGCAACTACGTCTGCCCTGCCACAAGAAGTACCATTGCACGTATCTCAGACTGGTGGGTAGGTTCGAACTCTATGGTGTTGTGTAGCTCGTCAATTTTTTTCAACTTTTTCAGGTACTAAAGTGACTTCGTTTTGAAGATAAGGAGTTCGATTCTCTGGCCCTAACCCTCCTAAACCTAAGAAACAGAGGGAGTTTCTACTGAAGATCTGTGAATGTGATACTCTGTTTTGTTCTTTGTACATATATATGGGTTGTGCATATGATCAGGCATTTGTTTGGTGCCTTGATCATGCATGGGAAGTTAGCGTTGGTGTGGAAGCCATTACAACTAGGTTGGTGCAATCCAATCGAGATTCCATTTACTCTCCTATTCAATTTGGTCAAACATTAGTAATCTGAACTATCACTCGTCTTTGAAGCTTCACGGCCCTGGTAAACTTTCTATGATCATGAAGTCATGATGGATGTCTTTTTAGAATAAGGGGCCATGGCTCAGAAGATAGATACCATGGATGCTTGTGAAGAGGGTGCCAGTATAATGGCAATGTTGATTTAGCCTTGGGGAAATATTAATTGGCACATTTGGAGTTTGCAAGCTGCTGCTGCTGCTGCTGCTGCCACCACCATTGGCGGAGTGGTATAGTGGATTGGTCAAGGGAATTATCCGTCTTTGTTTGGGTTCCCGTTGCAACGCACGGGCATTTACCTAGTGATGACATATATTCATCATTTTGAAAGTTGCTTTGGTGCTTTCCATCATGTAGTTTCTTGCCCGCGCTTTGCGCGGGGTTACCGGCTAGTTCTGTGTATGTACATGACCCTTTCCCAAAAAGAATCGATAACTCTACAGCCTACTAGGTCCAGTTCCCCTATAAGATGAATACTACATGACATTTTGTGAAATGCACGTTGACTGCTCATGTGCATATGCACCTCAACCCCCATCGTGCAGTTTGTCGTACATGTTATCTAGTCAATTTGGATTTGGGTCCAACAACTTTTGTTATGGCTTTTTTTTTTTTTTCAAAATGAAACGACATATACTAACTTATTTTAGAAAAATAGCTCACTGCATATGATTGATTCAGATTTCAGCAGCAGTTATTTTCCTGCACCAAAAGTAGTCCTTGCCATCGTGGCTACATTATGCATGTGTTTGAGAAATAAGGTGCTTCATCCCCTTCTCACTCTTCACTTTTTTGTTTGGTTTGTGAAATAGAATGATTTCAATAGTTGATCCACAACAATTAAATGATTGCATTACTTGTGCCCATGAAAAAACATAAAGAGTGCCCCAACAATTAAGGGGACCACATTCATACCTTATTGCCATTAGATAAATATATAGAAGAGCCACTTTCTGATTTCCATCTAAACATACCCTCTCAAATCTCAAAAATACGTGATAGTTTTTCTGACTTTATTCTAAGTCAAACCATTTCAAGTTTAGCTAAATTTTTAAATAAATTATACTAACATTCAGGTAAGTATTATTATATTTATTAAGAAATATATTCATTTTCACATTGTCAAAGTCCCATTTGGTGCCGTAAAAGGTTTATATTATTTCCTATTAGTTAAATTCAAAATGATCTAACAGAAGATCTGTTATTTGGAGACAGAGGAAACACGGTCGTTTAGCACGGTTCTCATATCAGTTATTGTCTACAAAAATCACCATACATGTCTATAAAATACTAAAATACAATATTACAAGATCATTTTTGGTGAGTACTTACATGCGCGGTCATCTCCAATGTGACTGCACAGATTAGTACAAATACAAATGCAGGAACAGACCAAACCATAATTTATCAGTACTATTTTTGTTTTCGACTGATCGAGACTGTCGTCATTTTGCCTAATGCTAATACAGGTAAGATGACAACAGGGAACGAAAACTTAACGGCAAGCCCAACAGCAGCAGCAAACGAAACCACACGGGACAATCAAAATCAATACTAAGACGCGTTCACAGTGGCACACACCAAAAGCATTGCGCCACTTGTGAGGTTAAGCGGCGTCCGGTGGCCTTTGGCCATGGCCAAACACTTGCAGCCAAAGCCAAGGCAACTGGTGAATGAACTGGGTGATGACTAGCAGGCGTCCCAGAGGGAGCCGTGTGACCAGCACTGGGCCACATCGGCCTCGCCGACGCCGGTGGCCCAGCCCGGCGGGTCCAACAGCATGGCCTCCGCCATCTCGGCCCACAGCCTGGGCGAGTCCAGGTCCAGCTCGAACTCCTCGTCGCTCCCGAGCTCGACGACCACCGGCCCCGGCCCGGCGGCTCCGAACTCGTCGTGGCACCGCGCTGACGCCTGCACTTGCTGCAGCAGCAGCAGCGCCGGGTCGCAGCGCACCCGGTGGGCGGCCTCGGCGGCCGCGGCGCGGACGTCGGCCGGGCGCGAGGTGGCCGGGCGGGGCAGCCAGGCGACGCAGCCGGGGAAGTTGAGCTGCGCGCCGTCGCGGCCCCGCAGGCGCAGCGCGGCCACGTCGTGCGCCACGGCCGCCATCTCCGCCGACTCGAAGCTGCCGAGCCAGATGCGCGTCTTGGTGCCCGGCTGCCGGATCTCCGACACCCACTTGCCCCACTTGCGCTTCCGCACGCCACGGTACTGCTGCTGGTGGTGCTGTGACGACGACTGGCAGCCGCCGATCGTCGTGGACGAAGCCATCTGCAGGTGCTGCTTGCCCATTTGGTCCATCGTGTTAGACTATACCAACCAGTTAGTTGTTGCGAAGAATTAGCATAAGAATTAATGTGTGCATGTGAAGATCGATCGATCGAGGTGATCAAGCGGATGCGATGTGGAATTGGATATGATGACGATGATGAACCACGGTGGCCCTTATATATAGGGAACGTATGATGGGGGCACCGTACCGGGTCGCAACAAGTCACTTCAAGAGGCCAGCTACTATGTTAAGCTCATGATTTGATCCATGATTGGGCGCAATAATGCCGGCCTCGTCCTGGCGCTAGAACTGTGCGCGTGTGCGGTTGCTGTGAACGCCTCATGGCTGTTGGTTCGTGTACTACCATCGTCCATCGATCTAGCTAGCTACTGTGTATCAGTGTATAGGGGAGCCATGCACCGCTGTTGGATGAACAGCAAAGGAGTTAGGACTGTGGTATATACTTGTACTACGTATATGTGGACTATCATCCAATCCTTGCATTGATTGTCCCATTAATTTGTCAAGGAGAATAATGAAGTGTCTACAGTAGTGGAAGTGACGCACCGCGATGCAAATCTTAGGCTCCAAATTGCTTCGAAACTACTCCCTCCGTTCCAAAATGTTTGTCGTTTTCGGTTTTCGTGCCACAAATTTAACTCGATTTATATAAAATATATGCAATATTTTGATCTCCAAATAAATTTGTTAAAAAACTAGATTCAAAGATCTTTCTAATGATACTAGTTGTGTATTACAAACATTAATATTTTTTATATATAATTACCGGTAATTCTTTCTCGGAAAGCGCAAGCGACAAACATTTTGGAACAGAGGGAGTAGCTAGTTAGCGTTTTTTTATACGAGGGCACTTCCCCATTTCTATTTTCATATCAAAACAGAAATACATCGGAAAGAAGCAAAGCAAAAGAACAATTTAAGAGTTACTGAGACAAAACCCCATAAAAGTAAGATCGCTAGACCTCATCAAAACTACCAACGAGATAGCAGAGTACCACGTGCTCCAAAATGACTAGAGGCCTACACCGAGACAGACAACAAATTTTAACGCCAGGGATGAAGACTCAAATTTCCTCCAAACAAACAACATCGCCACATCAACTTTGGCCTTGATCAGACACTTTCTCCAGGTGGAGTTGATCTCCTTTCTTCCTCTTCTTCTTCTTCTTCTTCTTCTTCTTCTTCGCAACCAGTCTTGTTGCAATAGCTAGCATTGCATTTACACCTTCCACCATGATTTCCTTATCGCTATCCAGAAAAAAGCCCTGCCCACTAACCCATAAACGAACATGTGTAAACAATACTTGCAGGATTAGTTACAACTTTCCCTTCGAAACATATAAAATTCCTCGTCTTCCGCAAGGCCAACAGAATAGCCGCGATGCCAAGTGTGTGAAATTTCGACCCAACTCGGAGCCAATGCTCACACTAGCTCCAGCATTGTTGCAGATTTTGAGGAATATTAACAGTCATATTGCTCTTGCAGTGTTGCAATCAAAGAATGAGTGGTTTATGCTTTCATTATCATCACAAAAGGAACAAACAGGGGATCCACTCTATTTTCGAAGAATCAAATTATCCTTAGTCAAAATAGTATTATTCATCATCGACCATAGAAAAATTTTGATTTTCGGGGAATCTTCCCTTAACTAGCTAGTTAGCTACTGTCGTAACTCGTAAATATACACACGTGGGCATGAATGTACCGTATGTGGCACCAAATTATATAGTATTGCCAAATCGTTGCATTGTGCGTATATATAAAGAAGAGACGACTGCACGTATACAAGTATAATGTTGCTACTAGCTTTCTGTTTGCATCCTTAATTAGCTAAGCAAATTGGAGCTTCTAGCTAGGTAGGGAAGGGACGAATGAAAGCTTTAATTTGGTCGCTGGACGGTCCGACCCGGTCCCTTTTTGGTATGGGGCCGTCGAACAGCCTGGACTTGGACTATTCCTGACTCCTGAGTGGACAGAGCAACGGGGAGGAAGCTGGCGAGGAACAGTGGCGAGATCTCAGCTCGATCTGACGACTGCAGACGCGGCGTACGGTTGGAGCGGCATGGATGGAGCCATGCCTTGATGATGATGATTAATTAACTGGAATCATTTGTTGAAGAAGAAGACGGGGCCGCTCGATCGAGTCCCATATCGGGGAAGGAGGGCATGTATCCGTGTGGGGCCCACGCAGGAGGAGGAGGACACGTGTCCGAACCGCTGGCATGCGTACGGAACACCACTGGGCCGTACCGTGCAATGCAAGCGTACGTACCGATCGACGGCGACCGCAGCGCAGGCGTAATAATCAACGAGCGCTCTAGCATGTGCACGGAAATGTGAAGTTCTCCCTACGACCCCACCACCGCGACACGGGAAGTGTTCTATTGATTCTTTTTTTTTAGAGGAGTGTTATATGTTGACTAGGTTTATACCCGTGCGTTGCCACGTGCTTCAAAATTCAAACGATCATTACATTCTCTAGCTAATACCCACATGAAAGAAACATCTTGTGTTCTTAACACTTTGCGCAGTCAAACGTTTTACAGCCCAACTTGTAATTCTCTTTATTACTAAGCACCTTCTTAGGAGCCAATGATTATAAGTCCACCATCAACACCTAAATTGATTACTTTTTTTTTATCCACCATCAAAATAATACAATATATGAGGCAAACTAAGATGCACTCCCAAGAACATACATGGACTATGTTCAAGTAAGTCTAGTACGTAAGTTGGAGTCTTTTTACCTGGGCCAACATCAATATACTAAAAATGATTAACCTATTCAATATAAAATGGTCTGGTAATTCAATGGGAACCCATGCAAGGGCAAAACCTTTTCTTGATTGTAGCAATTTACATTTGGAACGTGCTCGTTTAGCCAATCTTCTTATTTTCATGAGATATTGCATACATGCAAATTTGAGAGGACATCACGCGGACTTTGTTTAAATGGGCTCTAAAGCCAATGACACCTGAAATCAAACCATCCTTAAAGAAGAAACACTTAATGAGGCACTAAGCACAGGAAAGGGATTGAAAAAAAGTACAAGATTATTTTCTAGTCCAAAGCTCATGGTCCCAACATAGAACATGCTTCCTGTAGAGTGTAACATTCCGCTCACCATATTCTTTTAAGCTAGCAAAGTAAAAGAACATGCTCATGTATTTGACTACAGGTGGCTCAAGTACTAAGATAAATATCACAAGCACTTCTGAATAGGCATCGTTAAGCAAACAGGTAGTAAGAATCCCTACTCCTGCTCTACCTTACCATTCTAAACAATCTACTTATAGGCATGTGATACTCATAGTCAATAAATAAAATTGTGTGATCTCAAATAAGCAACAAGCATTTAGAAATCAGTTACTTTGAAGAGGGGATAAACCTGAGGCATTTGATGGGTGATCAAAATCAATTACGCGACGCATTGTAGGTCCATAAAAGGGCCAACAATGATTCAAGGTGAATGGTGATGGCAAAGGAAAAAGGTCAGAACCTGCATTTGCCAAAGGAATGGTCAATGGTGATGTCATCATCGAAGGAAAAGAATACATAAATGTGCAAGTATGAAAGATAATAGTAGGATAAACAATAGATAAGAAATGCCCAGCTAAAGTCTCACAGAAAGAAACGCCCACGAGGTCATCATATAGCTTACCTGGAGTGACAGCTAAATCATGGAATTCTGGAGTGCAGTAAGAACAATCTTTTTTCCAAATTTAGAAGATTTTACGTTCCATCAATAAACCAATATATTCTCATGACTTTTTTGTTCAAGAAAAAGAGATTTTCATTCAGAAATCAGTATAAATTTTGGAAAATAAAATGATTATGAAAATCAATATATGCTGTAGTGGCTATGGATGACTCTCAAAGGCAGGCTGTCCGCTACCATATTAAGAACTAACAATATTGTAACAATGTATCGCTAGTGCTGAACATAGGACATCTCAGCTACTGAATACATAAGATTGCGACCAAATAGCCAATTCTATGAAACTGAATAATCTCACGTGAATAGTTGAAGTGAAGATGCTGAATAATCTCATTTGAACAGTTGTATTATACAATGATGATGAAATTAGGGCCCTTTTGCAGATGTATCAACAATTATTACCCCGCCTGCACTGTATCATTCTTTTGGCTATAACAATATTTAGGGACTGCTAATAGGGATGTGGCAATACAATCCACAGGTTATTTCTACACGAAATTTAATTTTGTGGATATGCAAGTTGCAGTATCTCTGTTCTTTGGTCTGGTATTCAGTGTTCTTATTTCTAATTTTGATTTAGATAGACTAAGAAGAAAACAAAAGAGGGCTCCTGAAATTGGCACCTGAAAGAGTGATCAGATATCCTCACAACAGCACCTGGATTAGTTTGTTGTCCACATCCTACATCCTGGTGAGTGATGACCTATAGTGGGCATAGCGTGATGCATAGAGTCACCGATGTCATCTCTCTGTGTACGGAAATTCATCAAACAGTGGGAGGTTAGATTGTAGTTGGATCGACCTGCAGCTGGTGTTGGATCAACCTGCAACTTGTCAAGGTAAGCACATTCAAGGCCACTGATTTCTCTTGTCACCGGGGCGTGGCTGGACACACAGGGAAGTAATCAGACAATGCACGCAGGTTGTGACAAGGCTAGGCCCGCGCACACCGACAAGAGAGTGAGGGCATGGGCAAACTTACACGACGAGCGCGACGATGGCGGAGGGCGATGACAAGCGTGATGACGATGAGTTCGATTGCCCAGCTCCTAAACCTGTGCCACCTCCATGGTCTGCCGCCTCTTGCAGCGCGGGCAGACCTGGCATCGCCCTGTGCTCGCCCCCTCCGCCATCTCCTCGACCCAATCTGCCTCCTTGGCCTGCCCCCTCTTTGTCAACCGGTGCAAGGGCAAGATCAGACGCCGCCGCATCCTTGGCCCGTTGGTGGTGGCCGGCCATGGTCCAGCGTCGCCGCGCTGGTAGGGGCAGGGGCACGGGGGCGGTGGCGCGGCGACTTGCGGCAACTGAGGGGAGCGGGCGTCAGGCAGTTTTCTTCTGGATGGTGAATCGCGAGTGGGCGTGGGAGCGCCGGGCCCACCGATTGTGAAGAGGGGAGGTAAAGCGGGGCGTGGTCTTTCACGGACATGCGAGGTTAAAGTGCCGGGAACGATTCCCTTTGGTAACTTTTAGTGGTAGAAGATTCACTTCCACTGGACGGGGTCTAAAGCTACACACAGATTGGCATGGCTATTTGCATATGGAATTTGCTAACCAAACTTGTAATTTTAGATCATGGTGCTAGTAAAGATGGTATAAGAGAGCGACAAAGCAAGAGCAAATTAGAGGGGGGAGGGGTGTGTGTACTTAGCTTATGGGTGCATAGAGATTTTCCAAGGAAGATGCATATATGGTGAAATTTTAGAAGTAAACATAGTTTTTTACGTTTTTATGGGGGCGGGGGGCATTTGCACCTTCTAATTGACACATAGCTTTGCCCTGGCCTAAGCCTAGGTACTACATATCAGGTGGACAACGAATCCACTGTGATGATGTATTGGTATTTGCATTAAGTCCCTTTACACCTAAGGACATCCTCAACAGTTGGATGGTATCAAACCGCCTGACATGGAGATGCGAGGGAATAAATAAAGAAAGAGAAAAAAAAGTATCTAAGTCAAAGAACCATATTTTCTCGGGAGACGTGCGAGCTTACTGCTTGCATTCGCTAACGGGCAAGTTCCTTTTCCACCTTCACTCTCATCTACGTGGAATAAAATGCAATGCTCTGATAACGGTTTGGATGCCTGTTGAGGATGCCCTAAGGCCCTGTTTCCTATGTCTAAAGTTTAGCCGGTTAAAATTAAGCCAAAATTTTTTACCAGTTTAGCTAACCTTGTGTCATTCAATAAACTAATTAGTTTTTATGTGGTTGGCTAATAAATTTCATGGGTTCCTCAAAAGCTAAAACGCTAAACCTTCACAACAAAGGGGACCCAACAAAGGCCTAATTCCTACTTCCTCTATTTCACATTATATGGCATTTTCATTTTTTTCAAATATATTTGTTTAGTATGCATGTATAAACATAGTGTATATCTAAATACATAGCATATCTAAACAAGCCAAAACATCTAATTTAGAATGGAGAGGGAGAGAGAGAGAGAGAGAGAGTCCAAACAAAGGAATACGGAGGGAGTAGAGTTTCTTTTCAGAACGTGCATGGCACGTGTTTCATTAAAAAGAAGTTAACACATTACAATAATTGTCATGAGCGATGGGGTTAAGGGAGTAGAGTAGTAGCTCTAGTGTGGACTAGTTCGTTTTAAAAAGGGCTAGCTACCTGGTAATACTACGCAATAATGTAACCGTGTTGTGTTTGTTATATAAATGTGCAACCTACAAAAAATGGAGAAAAAAATGCCTCCGAAGTTAAGTGCAATCGAGAGATAATAACACACATATGTACTCCGTACACACAGTATATGTAGGCAAAATATCTAGGAGCGCAGCGAATGATGAGCAGTGCTGGGATCAGGGTCACGACAACTACCGACGAACCCCACACGCCCTTGTCCTGAGCGAATTGGCATTATCTTGGCTACTATATGTACAGCCGTACAGGGATAAGCCAAATGATTGTGTGCGTGGCCGTGGGTGATGGGTACGTAGTTGCAACTTGCAAGATCAGGGAGTCTCTCGCATGGACTTTTTACGGCTGCATGCTATCCCTGTTCACATATCAGCGTTTGGTGGAAGAACACGACACACCCAACAATTCACATCTCACCAAGCAAGCTAGCCGGAACGGTCGTCTACGTACAATTCCTAGAGGCATGCATTCAGGGATTTAGTTATTAGCGTCTACTGCTTGTGTAGTAGACTCGATCGATCTAAAGTTTCATCACGGAACGGATCGATCTAAATTCAGGGATTTAGTTATTAGCGTCTCATCGAGTCAGTTCTGCGTCTTCCCATCCCGGCCGGCGGCCCGTAGAATTAGATCGATCGAGTCTACTACTTGTACGTATGATGCATTACACAGCTTGTCCTCCTTGTAGCTAGCCGCACGCACAAGAGAATGTTGAAGCTATTCGTACGTACTACTCCGTAGCTCCGATCCGTTTCCAAGCGTGCGCGTGGATCCCTCGACCTCTGCCGCCCGGCCCCATACGTCCGTACGAGCGCGGAGCGCGCGCGGAAACCCCGGCATGTCGGCCGAAGGAGAGCCACACACGGTGGCGGCAGCGGCGCTTGTGGCCGCGGCAGCCGCTGCGTCACCCGGCTCCCTGCGCCGGCCCCCCGGTCGACTGACCCTGACCGCGGTCGGATTTGACTAGTCGATCCCGCTCCGATCCGCCCGCAGGTGGCGCGCATGCATGCACTGCACTGCACGGACGCCCCGCCGGGCCTGCAGGGCGCAGGACGCCAGCCGGGAGGTAGGCCACCGCGCGGGGGCGTGGCCGTGTGGGCGCCCGGCGCCCCCGCCAGCGCCCGTGCGCGGCGCGCGGCGAGGCCCGCCTATCTGCATGCAACTAGTACAGCAACAGAAATCACCGCGGCATCGATCGGGCACGCAGGGGCCAGTTCAGAATGGAGGCGGTCCCCGGCCAGTCCGGCCGACGGTGGGTGTGGTGTGGTTCGTCGCGCTCGATCGATCGTACGGGATGGGTCGGAGCGCGTACGAGTGTGTCCAGTGAGCTAGCTGGCCGAGATCTTGACGCGGCCTTGATTCCGGCGGCCCGTCCGGGTGGATCATTGCCAATCATGCGCGCGCGCGTAGGTACGAACTACCACCGGGACGTGACGGACGACGGACCGCCGGCCGGCCGACCGGTCAAAGAAAAGGATCGACCGGAGGGCCGCTGCATGCATGGTCGAGCAAGCTAGCGCATCCATCGTCGTTCGCACGCGTCGTCCCCATCACCATCGCCCATCGATCGGTACGTCGTCCGTGCTCCTCATCTCTTTCATCGTCCTCGTGGTCCAACTAAATTAACTAAACATTAGTAGGTCTAGCTAGCTGATGCAAACAGCAGGCCCTAGACTTGCAGTTGTACTTGTACGAGATGATCTGGAATCTGGATCATGATGTCTGATAGATGGTGCGGGAACGTGCTGGCTGGCCTTGCACAGTGCGCAGAGAACACTGGATCAGCCGCAGACCTAGCTAGTGGTGGTTGTACTTGACTACAGAGCGCAGACAACGACCGTGCACTCGTGCAGTGCGTGCTTATGGTATGTACATTACGTGCTGTATGTACATGCTCTCCTGTAGCTCCCTCAACTCTGCTGCTCGTCATGGACGACGACGATGCTGGCCCTGGCCGTGGTCGATAGAGTTAGGGGAATGTCGGCGCTAGGACGTCCAATGGATCGGACGTCCGCTCTGCCTCTCCACTCTCACCTCGGCATCCTGACCCCGCCGCCGGACAGTGCCCCACCGTGGTCGCTAGGGGGCGCGGGAGCTCCGGCGAGCCCTAGTGCCTGTGGCGGCCACCCTCATCCCTCCCCCCAATGCCACCATCTTTTTCACCTCCGACGGCCTCGCCCCCGCCCTAGGCTTGGCCCGGCCTCCGTCCCCCGCCACAAGGGCTCCCTAAGCCGATCGCCTGTCTTCCCTTGCTCCCCGGCCGGCCGACAATCTATAGCCCACCGGAGATGGAGAAGAAAGGGGTGCTCGCCGGAACCCTAGGTCGTTGCTGGAGTTGGAGGAGGAGGAGGAGGAGGAGAGAGTAGAGAGGAGAGAGGAGGAGGAGGCCAAACTCGATTGGATCCACTGCCGCCCCCGCCAGATCCGACGCTACCGCCATAGCCGGATGGGGTCCATGGTGCGGCGTGGTGGAGGTGGTGGGGCGCGGTGGAGGCGTGGGGGAGGGAGGAGGAACGTGCCCCGTCTCACCGGTCGTTGGTCGCTAGACTCCGGTGAGAGGGGGAGCCGGAGGTAGAAGGTGAGTGCAAGTCGAGGCTTGAGTCGGGGGTGGGGGTGAGTCACGGTGCGTCCTATGCTTACGACATTTAAGGCATAGCGTTACCGATAGAGTTAAATCGACTAGACGGCTTTAGGCCTCTGGTTCCTTTACCTGTAACTGTTACTCCTATATGTCTATGATTTGCCGACAGTCGCCATATGCATGCATGATGCATGAGAAGTGGCCATCCGGGAGAACGATCTCAGTAGCAGTAGTACGTGGTAACAAGTTGGCCAGGTCGATCGGTGGCATCTCGCATCGTTCGCGCGCGCGTCCACGTACGGCTCCGTGCACGTCACCTTGTCCTGCAGGCCACCAGGTAGTTGCGCCGCGAGCTAGTGACAGCTAGAAGCCATGACGAAAGAGATGCACGAACAGCGCGATTGATGTGCACGTATGCATGTATCGTCGTTCGGCCATGATGGCTGCATTATACTGGTCCAATATGGCCTATATGCATCATGTACTACGCACGCATAATTAAACAGCACGGTCGACCCGTCGCTTTGGCCAGCTGTGGATGATGATTTTGATTTGGAGGAGCTAGCAGCTAGCCTGAGCGTGATTGACGAGATTGAAGGAGCCTATAGTAGATGGCAGAGTGTTGTTTGTGTCAGGTCGGTAAAAGTTTGGTTGGGCACGGAACGGACACAAGGTTCAGATATATGCTGGTGGACTACGTGGACGTGGAAGAATTATCCTCTCCGTGGAACCTATGGCAACTCTAGAATTATCTTCTCTACGGTGACGTTCCCTTCTCTCGTCTTCTTCTCTCTCCCTAGCACCCTTTTTCCACCGCTTTGCGATGACGTTCCCTCCCCTTATCTTCTCTCTCCCTAGGAATCCTACTTGTCGCACCCCCTCTCCCCTGCCCGCCGCCCTCCACTACCTACGGCCAGAGGCTCTTGCCCACCTTCTACCCCTGCCCCTCGACCCAGCCCTCCCTTAAATCTCTAGCATGGACGCCCTCGACTAGGAATCATCAGGTCCGAATGTTTCGACCCGATGCTCCGTCCGAATGGTAATACTCCCTCTCTCTCCCCTTTCCTTCTTCTCCCCGCGCTCCAGGCGGCCCGTGACCACGCCCACGCCTGCACTCGGGCCCTCCGCTCCTGTGCCTCAAACCGCGCGCCGCCCTCGTCTCCATCTTCGATAGCTCTCTCCCTCCCTCGTCTCAACTATGGCGGGCTTAGAAGGAAGAGGGTTGGCGGAGGAGCCAGGGGTGGTCGGGCGGTTTGGTTCCCTGGCGGCAGCGATCACCGAGCCAGGTTTGGGCAGGGGTGTCGCGGGCGCCAGCGAGCATGGCCATGGAGGCGGCAGCGGGAGTGAGGGCGCGGGGAGGGTAAGGAAGACCTCAACGGCAATGGATGGAAGAAAATCGGTACCCGGGCCATGTGCGAGTTGACCCGCGAAGAGAGGGGTGGGTTGAGTGAGAGAGGGCTAGGCAAGAAAGGAAAACAATGTCAAGGGTAGGGGGTGTGCGCGTATTGGGTGAGTGGTGGAGTGGAGGGGACTGTATTAGGGGACCCTCTCTAAGCAAGAGGCTGCTTTATTTGTGAAGTAGCTCCATCTAGCTCCGATGGCATGGGTTTGACATATTTTTGTTCGACATATTTTTGTGCTGGTGGAAGATACGAAAAAGGCGAGTTAGTTCCCTTAGTCAAATCAAACAGATTTTTTTTGCGACGTCAAACCAAACAGAGTGTGCTTATTTTTGTTGAGGGAAAGAGTGTGTTTAATTAGGACCGCATGGCTGGGTAGGTGCCACGTCACCAAATGCGCTTCTCTGAAATCCTGAACTCTGATCAGCTGCAGGCCTGCAGGCTGGGTATTCTGGGCCGCCGATTCTTATATATAGTAGGAACCAAAAAGCCCATAGCGCCGGTCCGCGAGGGGCCCACTAAGCCTCAGTGGCCCAGCCCACAAAGCCCATTCGATCCCAGAAGCCAGCCGAACCCACCCCGTCCGCCTCCCGCGACGGCCACCACACGCCGGTGTCAGTGGTCATCAGTCATCAGCACGCCGGACTCCCAGCTCCAGGGCGCCTCGCCACCGGCGCTGGCTGCCATGCTGCCGCTCGCCCACCCCGCCGGCAAGCCATCTCCACCACCACCTCCCGCCCGCAGCGCTGCAGCGCGCTGCCGCTCCGGGCCGAGCAGCTTACCTTCCCAGCCGCCGCCGCCGCGGTGTCCGGACCCTCGCCGGAGCGCGCCCTCCCGGTCCCAGCGCGGGCGCGGCCGGAACTGAAACGGCCTCTACGACTAGCGGCAGCGTCCTGTCGTTTCTGTGCCCGCTCCTCAAGCTCCTCGGGGTAGGTAGTTTGTGTCGGATTTGTCGGTTGCCCAGCTCCGGGCTTGGCTAGGCAGGCTGGGGATTGCTAACACTGGTGTTGATTTGTGTGTGTCTGTGAGCAGGGAGGTGATCCTTCGCAGCAACGGAACGACGTTGTGGAGGTAAATCTCGTGGCTGAGCAATTACTAACCCTGAACTGATACTAACTTGGATTTGAATTCAGAGTTCTGAACTCAATTGGATGCTGAATCTGTGAATCACATGGCTAGATTAAGTTCAATGCGATAAATTCACAAAAGGGAAACCAAACCTCTGACCAGTCCCATGTATTTGCTGCTTCAGATATCGTATTCATTAGTTTTCATTTTATGTTTACTCTTGTTCATCTACTAACGATGCAAGTGTTTCTGATCATGCTGGTTGTTCCTTTATAGGGTAATCTTCGTTTGTTTGTGCTCCATGACTTGTTTATATGTGGCTACCTTTTGTTCTCCAGGCCGCGACATCTTCAATTTCAAGTTTAGCTAGACTGCCATGGGGATCAAAAGTGTCTATTAGCAGTGGGGAGAACATCAATTCGGCAATAAGCACTCCAACTCTTCAATTGTATGAGTTTGGTAAAACAATAAATTCTGTTACCTATGGTCGGTGGCTGCCTGCTTGGTAGTACTTCTTATTTCTGCAATGTACTGATTGAATCCCTTGTTATTGTTCCAAAGAGGCATGTCCCTTCTGTAGGAGAGTTCGGGAGGCCATGACCGAGCTTGATCTTTCTGCAGAGGTGCCCAACCTTGTCTAACTGTGTTCCTTCAGTTCTACAATCGAAGCATGATACTATGAATTAGTACTTAGGAAAAGCATGCAATCATTTTACCTGTACCAGCTCTACTTACACTATAGTTAGTGCTGGTTATTGATATTGCATTCTGTTGCTGTCTTCTCAGTGGTACCAATTTTTATTCCTAATGTTTCAGGTTTATCCTTGTCCAAAAGGATCACTAAGGCACAGAGATGTGGTCAAGAAAATTGGAGGGAAGGAGCAGTATGTCTTCACCTGCTAAGTATTACTATTTACTAATAGATGTGGCAATGCTTCAAGTGAATATATCTTGGAAAGTTTCTGAATTCTTTGTTTGTTCATTAAACATTGTTAGCATTACTAGCAGAGCCATAAATCTTCTGATGCACTGCTTACTGTCACTGAACTGTAGTATCTGTGCACAGGTTTCCACTGCTTGTTGACGCTAGTGCTGGTATCTCAATGTATGAAAGTGGTAAGTTCGATTAAAATTGAGTCTCTGAAACTTTTTGTTCTGCGGTAGAAAAGACTGTATTTCATAGCTACAGGATAAGATTTTGTTCTGTCTGTAACTGTAACTCTAACTCTGTATAGTGTATAGTGCAGTGCAAGTTCACTTGTAACGGCATAATAAATTTGGATGGTAATAAGCTCTTGGATTGGATGTGCAGGAGATATTGTGAAGTACCTATTCAGGCATTATGGACAAGGAAAGAGTCCTCCTCCTGGACTTCTTGAGAGGTATCCAGCTTTGCTTGTTTTGAGAAGCTTATGTTACCTATCTTATGTAACCGTGGCGATATGCTTCATACTTGATGATGCTGAAATTATTTTCCAAGGAAATTATGATACTGGGATGAATAAATGAAGTACTCACATAACGGGTGTGCACAAATTTCTTTTCAATGTTTGCGATTCTGAAGCCCTCCCCACCTCTCTGCAGTACAATTTTCACTGGATGGGTGCCCACTCTTCTTAGAGCTGGAAGAGGAATGACACTATGGAACAAAGCTGGTGCTGTACCTGCAGAGAAGTTGGAGCTCTTCTCATATGAGAATAATTCTGTGAGAAATCGCTGCTGTTAATGTTGCCATGCTACAAGTTAGCTGTATTATCAGTCTCTTACGGTGGTGCCCTCTCCCTTTGTATGTTATGGATTCAGTATGCAAGGATAGTTCGAGAGGCTCTCTGTGAATTGGAGCTTCCTTATGTTCTCCAGAATGTTGGAGAAGGATCATCAAAGACGGATTTGCTTCTAAAGAAGTCGGGCTCTAAGCAGGTAACAATGCTAGCCTTATGGCATACCATGAGAAGTAGCAACTGAGCATTTTCATGATAGGACCTGAATAGCTGATACTCAGAAATGTTGTCTATCTACCCGTATCATTCTAGATACGCTTTCTTAGGTAATATCAGCGTGCCATTGCTTGGTTATATCAGCAAATTGTCTTTGCTATCAGTTTTTCTCTAGTTACCGGTGCATTATCAAACTTAGCAAGGCAATTTTCCACTTCCTTTTTTGTTCATTCACAGGGAACATAGCATCGATGTTTAACTGCATCTATTCTTGAAGACTTTACATGCATCTATTTTTGATAACTTTACCTGTCCAACAGAAAAAGGGTGAGTGGCAATGGTAACTTCTAACTCACGAATAATCATGTTGTTGCAGGTGCCATATCTGATTGACCCTAACACTGGATTCCAGTCGAGCGACCATAAGAAGATACTAGCTTACTTATTCCAGCAGTACTCAGTTAGTAGCTAGTAGAAAGCATACGCCCACAACTTAACTCTATGTTTAAATTGTGATCTTACATAACATATGTGCGGGTACAATGTATCGGACGTGGTTTGTACATATATTTTGGTTGCTGCACTTGTGCTCCTCACATGGCACGTACCGTGCTGTTTGGTTCCTTTTTGCACAGTAACGGAAATGTAAATGGAAGTAGTTCAAATTTATCTCCCGCCGGTAACAAAAAAGTAGCTTTTGTTTCATTTACGTTTCCGTTACCTTTTCAGCTACAACCAAACAGCACGGTTTCTTCCCTCCCAGCTAAAAAGCCCCAAAGCAAACGTTGCTCGTACTTAGGACTTGGAGGGCAAAAAGCTACACTGGAGTACACAACAAGATCGTGATAGCCTTTGGCAAGCCGGGACGTGCACGTGCCGCGAGCGGCCGGTGCGGCGTGCCCGTGAATCCCTGTCATCTCATAAAAAACAGGGAGCAGTCCGACGTCACGATCCTACAGAGTTCGATAAAAACAAATGCATCACCGGATCGGTTGCTTCTAGTTTATACACCTGCGGTTTCCCGAGGTGCGTGAGAGAGGCGACTTCCCGGAGGTTTTGCATCTTCTCTCACGAAGTCCTCACCTTGTCCCTCGTAGAAGCATCTTCATTCCTCGCTCCGCTCCCCTCCGCATTGTTCTTGGAATCGAAGGCCGGAAGAGCAATGGGCAACGAATTGTAAGTTTGTCCCCGTTTCTTGTTTCTTCTCTTATTTCCCCTCTCTTCAGTGTACCAAAAGTTTGGCCCTGTTTGCTTGTTGTTCGGCAGCGATTACCTGTTCAAGCTTCTCCTGATCGGCGATTCCTCGGTGGGCAAGTCCTGCTTCCTCCTCCGTTTCGCTGTGAGTCAGGCTCAGGCAGTGCCGATTGATGCCCACCATTTGCTGCAGACTAGTACTCCGTAGATCATATGGTTCTGTGGTCACTCACCCCTTATTCTTCCCTTTGTGTTCATCTAGGACGACTCCTATGTGGACAGCTACATCAGCACGATTGGTGTTGACTTTGTGAGTTGGTGTTCCTCTTGCTCTTGGAATATTGCATGCATTCTTGGTGTTTGGGGCTACTGACCCTCCCATTTCATTTTCTTGGTTCTGTTTGTGCAGAAAATCCGCACAATCGAGATGGAGGGCAAGACCATAAAGCTGCAGATTGTAAGTTATTTCTTCAACACTTTTACAAGTACCACTTATTATGACAATGTTTGGGAGCAATGGAACATGCTACTTGTTGGCAATGTTTGGTACACGGAAGTCACATAGAAAAGGCTGGACGCAATCCAGTGCGCAGTTCGTTTTCCGGGAGCCAATTCAATTTGGTTGAGAACACGTAATTCCATGGTGGTAAGAACATAATGGCACATGATGTAGAAAAATGCCTAAATTCATTTAGGTCAATGTGAACAGATATATTTTTCTGTTCTTATTATGCCAATTGGTGACGATACAAGGGTAGAGATCTAACTCTCCGTCTCTCTCTTGGGCAAAATGTATCGGCTAATTCCTAGCACGAAAGGTGGGAAAAGACTGAAAATGTCACTGTTGATTCATTTTGGCTTCTGATCTTCTTTTTATTTAGGAATTCTTTTATTTAAAGCAAGCAACTATAATACCCAATGTGGTCAGATATTACTATTAGTGGCACCTGATGACTGATGCTGCATGTTTCAACAGTGGGACACAGCAGGGCAGGAGCGGTTCAGGACCATTACAAGCAGCTACTACCGAGGAGCTCACGGGATAATTGTAAACAAATTGCTCAACTTCCCATTAAATTTCGTAAATTTTAGACCTGCATTTCAATGAACACATCTTGGTTGCCCAAATATCCCCAGATCGTTTATGACATCACAGACATGGAGAGCTTCAACAATGTGAAGCAGTGGCTTAGCGAGATTGACCGATATGCCAATGACAGCGTATGCAAGCTTCTTGTTGGCAACAAGTGTGATCTGGCTGAGAGCAGGGCTGTCGATACTTCAGTAGCACAGGTCAAAACTTTCAAGTAGCCTAGAAATTCATCAATACTGTAGTAGTTTAGCAAACAATGGTTGACCTTTGTAAACTTTCTTGAGCTAAATCGGCAATAGAAATAAGTGCAGGCTTATGCTGAAGAGATAGGCATCCCGTTCCTCGAAACGAGTGCTAAAGACTCAATCAATGTCGAGGAGGCGTTCTTGGCAATGTCTGCTGCTATTAAGAAAAGGTATGTCAAAGCGTTTTTCTGGTTTTACCAAAGGAATTATCCTGAGCTGGAAAATTCCTCGTCTCATGTGCAGTAAAGCAGGGACTCAGGCAGCCCTGGAGAGGAAGCCCTCCAATGTAATTCAGATGAAAGGGCAGCCAATTCAACAAGAGCAGCAGAAGAGTAGATGCTGTTCAGCATGAGGCACAAAATGTCTGTCTTTCAAGAATCAGTAAAATGGTTTCTCCTACATGTGTTTCTCTTCCTTCGTTTGTTTTGAAACACATATATAGTTGCAAAAATGTGGTGCTGAGAAACTCGAAATGAATCTGAGTCGAACTCAGACTGCCAAATTTCATCATTATATTCACAAAGTTCTACCATATTGAACAGAGAAAATTCAATCTTATAAAGTAGTTTATTTAGACACACAGAGCTTGCATAGATACAAGTACTAATTTTCCCCAAGATGGGGTGGCAGTCAGGATCCGATTATGATGTCCTCGCATGGTAGCCTAGTTGAACTGGAATCATAAGTACTATATGGTTGTGTTTAGTTTTGTCCCAAGTCAAACTTTTCGAATTTTGACCAAGTTTGCACAAAAATGCACCAACATCTACAACATCAAATTAGTTGACTAAATCCACCATTAAATATGTCCAAATGGTGAATTTATTTTATATTGTAGATTTTGATATATTTTTCTAGAAACTTGGTCAAGAAGTTTGACTTAGAATAAAATTAAACACCATACATTTTGGAACGGAAGGTATAAATTCATGGGATGGCATCTTTGCCTAGAAATAGTAGTTATTGTCCATGGTTAGCTGGAATGGTGCTTGCGGTGTCATTGCCATGTTGTTGATATTCAGAATCCCATTCTGTTCAATTATCTGCATGCACAAGATTAAGTCAGTGTGTATGTGCTGTAAGCCTACCCTTAACCCAACTGTGTATGTCTGATCTGGTTGGCCAGAGGACCAGCCCATCTATCCTTCACGTCAAGAAATAAAGATTATAAGAAAGATTAGATCAATTAGCATAGTTTGTTTAGGATTGCTATCTTAGATATGGTTTGCTAGAATTTGGTTGGATATTACCTAGGGGTCAAGTAATCATGTATTTATAAAGGGAGGCAGTGTCTTAATCGAATCAAGCAATGAGGAAGAATTGATCCCAAGTCTCGTCAAAAGTCTAGTTTCCATGGGAGCCACCTCCGCCCGGCTATCTTCCTGGCAGTGTTTATCCCTAATGACCTATGGTTCATTCCGTAAAAAAAAGACCTATGGGCTATGGTTCATAACAATGTCTGGCACTCTGGCCTTTGTATAGATAAAGGGCAGGTAAGCCTATGTATATATAAAGGGTAGCCAGGTAAGCCTATTGTCACATTCAGAGAGAGCTTTCTTTATATGTATTAAAGAAATAGGACATGCAGATTTGCAGTACCCTTTTCTGAAGCACGCCATTGGCAGCCTGAAGTATGGCTTCCTGCAAAACATTTGCAGAAACACAGAAGCATTGGTGACTGAAATTGCTAAACCTAAGTTTGTTGCAAGAACAGAACGACAAATACTGAACCAACCTTGTTCCTGAGCATCTCAATCTCCCTAGACACGATCTGCATCTGTTCAACATATGAGAGCAGTACGTCAAAACTTGCAGACACTATTTTTCTTTTGGAAAAGATTTCATCTGTATGTATCAAGAAGCATATAAACCTTACCTTCTGGGAGCGAATGCTATATACCCACATTTCAAGATTATTTTCAAGGGTTTGGAGCTCGTCAAGATTCATGTGGTTTATTTCATTCTCTACATTCTCTCCATGCATGTACCTGCATGGATATGCTGTCATGAGTCCTGCAATCAATACTATAATTGTTTACCAAACACTGGAATAATCTGGCACTTTCTTGTGATTTGTGGATTATTGGTACTTCAACATGACCCGTCAGCAGTCAGCTCATACTGGTAAGTTATTGGAACATAAATATAAATATGAAACTGCATCCTCTCTGAAGTTATGCAGCTGTATAGTGGTGTGGATTTTGTATGGGTTTTAGAAAATAAAGGAAATAGGAAGGGACATCTTTAGGTACTTATAATTCTTCTGAATTTACAGCAGCTCTCCTGGTTGCATTTATGAAAAGATGTCATGCAACTTGTGTTACTCTTATCCACCCTTTGTGCTATTATTAACACTCTCAGTTCTTTTTGTGATGCTGCATGCCATTACATATACTATTGTTTGCAAAAGCATGCAGCGTGCAAGATGATAAATTTTACTCTAGTCTAGAAAATAAGTCACCATGCAGAGTTGATTATATTTGTTTACAGTATACACTAAACACAGTTGCTTTACCTTAATCCCTTTTGAAGCAAATCAATTTCATGCGTTAACGCTAACACCTCTTGTTTTATTATCTGCAAAAACAAGAGAATATCAGCGTACAGAATGATTGTTAGTGCTTGTGAAGTCCTTAGCATCACAGATAAACAAATGGCAAGGACAGGTGCACTAAGCAAAAGTTTCTTCCCTAATCTTTCTTTATGTTAATTGTTGATTTGATGCGTACTGTCAGTTCCTGACCTGAGTTTTGTTGTGGTTGCTACTTTCACCATACATTTCTGAATAGGTTGTTTTGTACCTGTCGATCAAACCTTGCATGTTCCTAACATCAACAATTTTTAAAGAAATGAACAATGATCACTATCCATTGTAACGTTTGCATCAATAAACAATGAAAGAAATACATACCCATTGGTGGCTAAGTCATATATCTTGCCATGAGGGGAGATCACGATGACACCGATAGCAGCATCACATAGAACAGATAACTCCTTAGCTTTCTTCAGCAGGCCCATTCGCCGCTTGCAGAAGGTGACCTGCCGGTGCACCGGGTTCTCTATCCTCTTCATCTGAACCTTACCACGAGCCATTCGATCTTCAGGCCTTTTTCTTTTTCTAGTTTTGTGCACACAACCTCCCACTAGTTTTGACTAGCTTCAGAGATTGTTGCGACCAATTTGATCTCCCTCTTGCATTTGAGGCAAATGGCGACTTGGATCCAGCAAGGAAGTGAGCATTTTATTGTCGCTCCTGACTCCTTAGGACAAGGAATAACTGGTAGGCCAGTCTTTCCACTCTGTAAAGGCCTACATACAGGATCTGAATTGTCACCCTTGTATAGATCATTTTTCTTAAACATGAAGGGGAGCTGTATACAGCCAGTTTTCTTGAACGTGAAGGAGAGCTGTGTATCTTTTATATGACGAAGAGAAAGAGGGGGGTAAAGAAGAACCTTACAGCACACCCACACCACAGGTCCACACATATCACCAAACTTTGAAATTACATTAGTGCCTGTGCTAGAGAGAGAAAACTACCACGACCAGCAACTTTAACCTTCTTCTCTTGGCAGGGCAGTCAGGTATGCGATACCTAGTGCCCCTGCCACACTCCACAGTCTCGTCTCTTCTGTAGCTCAGGACAAAAGGCTCATAAGATTGTCACCCTTGTATAGAGATCATACCCAGTAAACATTTATGTCTCTCTGTTTCTTGCAGTCTTCATTAGTTTTCTCTAGATCATTGATCAAGTCCTTATGACTCCGAGACACCTTTGTACCTTGTTGCATAAAAAAAATGCTTTTTTCCAGGAAGGGGCAAAATAAATACACTAGACATTTTCCAGAAAGGGGCAAAAGAAATACACTAGACATTTTCCAGAAAGGGGCAAAAGTATTGTTTTGATAACGGCAACAAAGTCTGACACTGACACATGAAACCTTGCTTGTAGGATCGTTCTGTCCTTGAAATTTGAGATAATTGTTTATTTAGCCCTAGAAAAAAGTTCGGTTACTTATCTGGCCCAACTTTTCCCGAATTTGCTTATTGGCCTCAAAGTAAAAATTTGTTACTTTTTAGGCCTTCCGTCAGTTTGAGAGAGTTAACGGTGTCAAGTGGGCTGTAAAAAGACCATTTTACCCCTAGGGTAAAAAAATAAAAATAGAGTTTTCCTTGTTTTTGGGAATATATATGTTGTTGATGTGAAAATTTGAGAATATATACATATATACATACTCAACATATACATAAAACAAGGAAAACTCTGTTTTTTATTTTTTTACCCCAGGGGTAAAATGGTCTTTTTAGAGCCCACTTGACACCGTTAACTCTCTCAAACTGACGGAAGGCCTAAAAAGTAACAAATTTTTACTTTGAGGCCAAATAAGCAACTTCGGAAAAAGTTGGGCCAGATAAGTAACCGAACTTTTTTCTAGGGCCAAATAAGCAATTGCCTCTTGAAATTTCAAACATCAAGTGGTCTTTGTTTCATGTTGATTCCCAACTGCCTCGGGAGTCACAGTTTCTGTACCTATAGTAGCTTGCTAGCAAAAGGGTATAGGTAAATACTAACTGGCCCAGAGCGAATAAAGTTATTTTCTAAATGAATAAATAAATTCATGTCACCTGTACTGCCCTCAAACTAAACAATCAAGTTGTCGATGATCATACTGAATATTTAGTGAGGAATATATCCCACGTAAAGACATTTACACTTTACACTGTTATAAGAATTTGTTCTATTTTGAAAGGTCAGACTAATAAAAATTTAAAATCTGCACCTGCCTTTCTTCTGCTCATATTCTTGATGCCTGCCATCTGATTCAAATTACAGAAAACAATATTGGTCAGCTGTTTGCTCTAAACTTATTTCTAAATAGCACAAAGTAGAAAGGTGCACACTTCTTAGCTGTTGAGGTGCCACTACATACACCACATTTCCAATTTTTTTTAAAAAAAAAACTGTTTGCAAGTAAACTTGGCTTCTGGACCTCTGCTTTCTACGTAAACTCCAACACAAACCAAAATAGTATCAAAAGGAGCTGTCAGAGGCACAACATGTTCTTTTGGCATGGCCGACTTGAACAACCAAACTACCTGATGTTTAGCAGGTTTCAATTTTGCTGCGTGGCACTACAATTTTGTTTAATTGAGGAGAATACATTATTAGTTCACTGAAGAGCCAGAACCTTATCATCTGTGCATTCCTAAATAGGTAGGTGCTAAAAGGATAAAGCAATGACATGCACCATCTGCTTAGGACCACTCCTTTTCTTGCTAATAAGAAGCTTTCAGCAGACGTACATATAATAATAAATTTGAGCACGCACCACTGAAACAAAATCTTAATTGACCAAACTACCAAACTAAAAAAAAAAAAAAAAACTATATGGTTCCATGTGGACCATGACTGCAGTTTACCAGGACCACTCCTTTGATAAGCCCTTTAACATTGCTTTAGATCTTATATTCTGAACCAATCAATCCCAGCAGCGAGGCACAACAATGACTGACATCATATAAATCATTCAGCAAATCCTTGGGAATTCCTATGAAACCTTAGAGTCAACAACTTTAGTTGCGAACTGAGTGTAGCTTAGCCCGTTGGATTTATTTTTGTGGAACTTGCCCTAGGATTCAATCTTCGATTTGACATCATTGTTCTTTTAATGGTAGGCGATGTGCCCATAAACAGCGAACTGAAGCGCCTGTGATGATTTCTTTAATTTTGAGATCTGCTGACTCAATCTCTGCTTTTCAGATCATATATAGGGTTAGGGTATGTGCCCATATGTTTATAGGGGTGAGTATACGTGCATGTATTGAGTGTCAATATCGACATCTATACTCTGATTCGCAAAAGAGAAAACTTTAGTTGTTTGGACAGTTGGATACCCTCGAAACCCTCTGGAGGGGTCCGAAAACAATAGAACATAAGGTAATTTCCTGACCCCAAAACAATAGAACATAAGGTAATAACGAAGATATTAACACAAATGAAACATGACGAATAAAAAATTGAATTACTATTATCACTCTTCCTGGTCGGACGTGAGCCTTTGATATTCTTACTCTCAGTAAGCTGGTCAAAAGAATACAAGAGGCAAAGCATCAACAGTAGCCCCTAGGGGTTTGGTGCTAGCTTTGATCCCTTTTTTAATGAAGTTAAGTTCCATTTCTTTGAGATTGGTGATTCAGATGGTTTGTCATCATAGTTTCATGATGACATGATTGTGTTTTTTCTTGAGTTTTTGGGGATTTCTGCAATCTCGGATCTATGTTCTAAATAGTTGTTGCTTGCGCTTGTAAGTACAGTCATTCCACGGCGCCACGTTTCACTTTTGCCCATTTCCCGTATGTGGACTGGTTTTCCTCTGTTGCTTTGAGCGAAGGTTTACTTCTGACTTGTTTTGAAGGTTTTAGTCTTATTTCATCTATCACCAAAGGTATTTTTCCCATTTTATATAGGTAATTTGTTGTAACTACTTTTTTTATAAAGAAAGATTATTTTACTTGATCTTGCTTGCGTAGGAGAGTGGATTTGGCTGCGAGGCTGAGCGAAAGATCCAAAAATTCCCTTAGTCATTTGCCAAACTATTATTTGGTCTTAAAATTGCTTGGATACCATGTATTTCACGACGGAGGGAGTAGAAATTATAAGGAATAACATAAAGGTTCCTTTTGAAAGGTATTAGTGATTACCAGCAAACCAAATCCAAGTTAATGGTGTGCTTTAGTGCATCTATCGTACACTTCTTGAGAAATTATCTTATGCAACGGGAGTGGCAACTAAAAGTCTATAGCACAATTGTTTTTAATAATAGAACAAAGTTGTAGCCTATACCAGCCTATGGCACCACTTGAAAGTTTCATGAAATTAATGCATGAAACTCTAGCACTTCCAAGATGCTAAGTTGGAACGCGACGAACATGCCATTTTTCATAAGAAAAAACAAGCATAAGCCATTACATAACTTTTATTTTCATTTGGACTAATAATGCTGTCTTTTTACTATTCCCTCGATAAAATAAGTGATGTTTTGAAATAGATGCGATCAAACACCTAATCTTTGACTATCAATACCACTGTATATTTAGACTGGTCATACAAAAATGATATGTGCAGATTTGTCTGAAAATTTTCTTTCACAGTATCACAACTCTATTAGATTTTAAAAAATCATAGATAAATTAGTTGTCAAAGGCGCCTCTGTACATGCCAACGTACAAAAATATGACATAGCACGAATTAGTGTCAGATATGCATGTTAGAACCATGTTGATGTCTAAAATAATAGTAATTTTTTGAGACTGGAGGAGCATCTGCTCTAGGTAGCGATATCTGTGATTAAACTAACAGATAAGATTCCCTTGATCCATAAGCTTGATCCTTTTAGTAACAACAAGGTGTAATTATACTTCATAGATGGATAATAATTTAAATACATGCTTAAGCAATTACTTTTCTGATAAGCCCAATGACTACTGGAATTTGAAAGACAGCTGAAAGAACTTTGTCATAACACTTACCTTTTATTGGCATTTTTAAGGAAAATCACATATTCATTACACACAACATTTAGGCAAATCGACCAAAGCAAATTCACTTAAAAACTCAGGGCTTTGGCAGTAACTATGGCACACATGTGGAA
The DNA here is from genome assembly GCA_018135685.1 of Themeda triandra. Classification (NCBI taxonomy): domain Eukaryota; kingdom Viridiplantae; phylum Streptophyta; class Magnoliopsida; order Poales; family Poaceae; genus Themeda; species Themeda triandra. Next base: position 1,015,068 of record JAENPR010000045.1, on the reverse strand, counting down.
GCAAAAGGAGGAAACATGCCAGCCCCATGTGACAACAACAAGATCATGGTAGTTGCTGGTAAACCATTTGTGAACAGACTTCATAACTGATTGATCTTCTTCTCAATCTATTTACTGCTATAAGATTTGAGGCACAATTCAATACCATATTGCTTTGTCCATATACATGAAAATGAGGCATCTAGACCAATGATTATTCCTCTGATATTACTATCTAAACAGGCCTCTTGGCTGAAAATGGACATTTACACATCTGATGAAAGAAATGGGTAGTCAGTATACCCAATAACTGGATCAGGGATGTAAAATGTATCTCTATTGTACTTGTTAAGGGGAGCATCTATTTCCAGCCTTCGAGGCAAGTCAGGATTAGACAAAAATATGCGCCCGTATGCAATCAAATCAGCATACCCAGTTGAGATTGCATTATTTCCATCCTCCCTAGTGTAGCCCCCAGCAACTATAAATGTTCCCTTGAAAGCATCCCTCATTGGACGAAGACTGTATGGGGTTTCAAATTTTTCACCAAGTAATACCATCCGCGGCTCCACCATGTGGCAATAGAGAATTCCAAATTTATTCAGTGCATTTGCCATATACAGGCCTAGAGCTTCGGGGTTTGAATCCGGTGCATCAGAATAATTGGCAAAAGGTGACAGCCTTATCCCGACCTTGTCAGCACCAATTTCATCAACTACAGCTTCAACTACTTCTAGTGCAAACCGGCAACGATTCTCTAAAGTGCCACCATATTTGTCTGTGCGATCATTGACCTGATCCTTTAGAAACTGATCAATCAAGTAACCATGAGCTCCATGGATTTCAACACCATCAAACCCTACATACAGTTTAATATTATTCAGGAGTGAGAACTAGGATTGCAGTAAACTAGTTACTTAGTAGTTGCTTAACATTTAACAGATATTCGATCTTGTAAAAAAAAAACAGATATTCGATAAGTTAATTTTCTAATGATCGATAAATAAATCAGACTAGAGTAAATAAACATTTGTTCGTTCTTTGTAGGCTATAACATTTAAAAAGTGCAAAAGGGAGCTTACCAGCTTCAATTGCATTTCTAGCAGCTACCCTGAAATCGTTGACGACCAAAGGGATTTCATCAGTCTCTAAGCGTCTAGGAGTTGTGAAAGTAGCCACATCTACACCATTGGCTCTCACTTGTGGTTTTAGTGGCTTGTCAGTGCTTGAAATTGGAGCCTGTCCATTAGGCTGAAAACCTGCATCAGAGCATTTAATGTTTGTTGGTATAGTACTTTTATTTACAAAAAACTGTACCAGAAATAGTATGAGCACACAAATATCTTGGTTTATGACAAACATAACTAATGTTGTCATGAAATCTTCATGGATAAATGCTCTTACAATTTTCTTGCAAGTTGACTACACTACCATTAAACTTAGCTTCGAGAGATTGTAAACATACTGGAATTAGAGACTCTCCCTACGTGCCAAATCTGACAGAAAAATATCCCTCCTTTTTGATGAACCCCATCTACGATTGGCTTCCATGCTTCGACTTGCTCATTGGTCCAAATGCCAGGAGTGTCTTTGTACCTTGTATGCATACAGAAAACATATCACATTTATATATCGACTAAACAATTGAAATGAAATTTAACATGCCCACACAGGTTTCAAGCAGCCATAGCCTGATGGTCTAGTAGACGCACCCTTGAGCAGTGTCTGACACTCCCGTGGCCTCAGCAATTAGAAGACCTCCTTTACTCGTCCTCTGTTGATAATACAGTATGGCATGAGGTTGAGGAACACCGCCATAGGACCGCTGTCTCGTCAGTGGTGCGAGAACTACCCTAGACAAGCAGAGCAAGGAGATTGTCAGGATCGAATGGATCTTTGTAAATTGCTGATGCATACGCACACGTCACACTTCCATTTCCATAGGACCTTCTTTCAGTGAAAAGAACTAAGACCCACTGCACTTAGTTTGCTACCGACAACTCCATTATTCTTGAGTAAAACACACTGGTAACAGCAACTGTTTGAAAGCACAAGTCTAACTAAGCCACTGTCTTGATAGCCGTAGAATTTTGGATTGAATTCCCTTTCCACATAAATGATGCATAGAAATTCAGAGATATCCCGAACCAAACCTTTCACTTTCAGCACAATGTCGATGCTGTTACAATCACCACTGACTTTTTTTTTTGGTGTCAACATGATGACACACGTTTTTTTTTACGGGGTAACATGATGACACACGTTGAGGACCCACATTGATGCTGCGTCCTGCAAAGCATCCACACCACACCTTCGACTTGCCGGCCGAAGGGCAAAAGAGGGAGAAGAAAAGAAAAAGAAAAAGAAAAAGAAAAAGAAAAAGAAAAAGAAAGGGAAATGACAGTGAATTGGGGAACCCAGTCTTCGATGAACAGCACACGGCAGCCAAATAATAAAATCGCTAAAAATCACAACATGGATCGTCTACGATCTTATGCCGGCCATGGCTGGCATCTACCTAGTCAGGAAAAAGCAGGGCTAGCTACTTTGGCCGCTCTGACGACGCACCCATGGCGCCAGCCAGCCCCCCCTGTTGCGCAATTCGCACGGGAGGATTCCAAACGAACCGCTTCCTGGCCTCTTTGGGGGAACTAATCAGAAACCATTTGTTTGCTGGGTAGGGAATTAGGCAATTGGGTAATTGGCCCAACCAAAAAGCAAAGGGCCAGAGGGCGTACCTGTGGGAAAGATCAAATTTTCCCATCTTGTAGGGGGTGGCGAGGGGGACAGTGTTAGCGCCGCCGCCGCTGGCCATCGTCGTCCTCTGCTCCTCCTCTTCCTTTGCGCTGTCTTCTTCTTCTTCTTCTAGTTTTGCCTTGGCAGTTGGCACCTCTCTATATGCCGGTGTTAGGAATGGCGAGTGGTGAGCAGAGGCACGACGATGCCTAGTGGTGATCAGAGACACGACGATGCCTTGGAGTGAACCAATGGTTGCAGGTGTGTCGTTGTCAAAGAAGATGATTGCAGGCGGAGATGGATTCAATGAATCTGGCGCGTTCCTGGGACCCCTGTGCTGCAAAGGTCGCCAAGGAAAGAGGCCAAAGTTTGGCAGGCAAGACGGAACACAACAATCAAGGATGTGAGGTAACACTGATGCAGACAGGCAATCGATGCCAATTGCCAAGGGCCGGAGCCAGGAATGGGCTCAGGCCTGGGTTGCACCGTTCTCTGCTGTCGTCGAGTAACGCTGCTGTGCGTGGCCTGCTTCAGCTGGTGAACCAGGCCGCAGTGCGACACAGCCCACAGGCCGGGTGGGTGATGGAACTGCAAGCGAGCAATGCACATTCCGCAAAAAGGAAAAAAAAAAAGTGAGAACGTCTCAACTTCAAAATACGGCAAATTAAATACTCATCTATCTTCTTCATTTCGTGGTGCAATCCAGAATTTCAGTTTGCGCTTGGAGTGTTTTCTGCCGTCTCTAAACAAAAGAGCCACCGTATAATTAGAGTCACCGTCCCTAGACAACAGACATCGTACCACTTTTTGTGTACCTTTTTTCCCCCAATGCATTGTCTTTTTTATCATGGCTACTATAAATCAGGAAACTCATCCACCGTCTTATGTACTCATGCTCCTCATCTCTTTCAGCACAACATGCCACAACTCCCTCCACAACCTGCAGCACCATTAGTCCGTTGGATCATCAACTCGGTTCTCTAATCCCTAGATCAGTCATCGATCGGTCGGCTATGGACAGGTCGGGATTCTTAGCAAGTAGTACAGTTTCAAGAGCAATGCTCATCACCAAGGCGCGGGCGGCGCGTCAACTAGCACCATCTCAGGCAAGCGCAAGGGATGAAGACTTCTGCCAACGACACTAGCAACGAAAAGAAGCCATTGAAGCTGGTGTCCATCGACAACCTCGTGTGGCACGTTGGCGTAGGAGCTCACCGGCTACCGCACCGACCCGTACAAGTACAGCGGTAGTGCTGCAATTGACGTCGACGCCGACGATAGCAGCAGGGGCAACCCGGTGCAGGCGCATCATCAGGCGGGCGCGCTGCTGCTGCTTAGCCTTGCCAGCACCCCATCATTGGATGTCGCCTCCATTGTCGGCGTGGCCCGTGTCTCCTCAGTGTTGGCTTATGACGACAATGATGATAGCTTCACGCCACAATTGATCGACAACAACTACTTCGTGTTCTCTCCGCCGATGTTCCTCTATGGTCTGCACGGTGACGAGCTGTAATTCGATCCCAAACAATTCCTCATGTATGTGTATTTCATCTAGCTACTAGCTCGCATGAGGAGGATGTGTATGGTATGTGCATATGTAGGCTTAGTCCTAGATAAGTATAATAATAGATAACTAGAACTGAATTTTGCACGCTAAAGTGTTGTACTCCCCAAGGCAATCTCTTTCATGCTGCTATAAGCTACTATAGTAGCTCCAAATTAAGGTCTTTTCTTGGATGTACCTGCACATCAATCAACGTGTGCTGAAGTGGATTATAGTGCAAATGAAGTTTAATTTCTCCACTCTAATCCACAACATAGGTGGCACTACTACACAAAAGGTTTTTAGGGGCGGCTCGTAAGGGTTTACAAAAGGAGTTTTGAAAACCGTCCCTACCGAGATCGTTTCTACAGATGCCTAGTTTGTGTGTGGGGGGTGGGGGGTGGGGGGCGGATCCAGCCACCTCTTAAAATCAATTTATAGGGGTGACTAGATATTGATCCGCCTCTATCACATAGCTAGATCAGAAAACTCATCCACTATCTTATACTCCTACTCCCCATCGCTTGCACATCACAATGACGCCACTATCCCTCCACACCACCCCCAACCGTGCACCTGTAGCACCATTAGTCCATTGGATCATCATCTCGATTCTCTGATTCCTAGATCAGTCGTTGGTCGCCATGCTATGGACAGGCCAGGGATTCGCAACAAGCAATATGATTTCAAGAGCAATGCTCATCACCATGGCGCGAGCAGCACGACGACTAGCACCAGCTCGGGCAAGCGCAAGGGGATGAAAGCTTCTGCCAGTGGCGGTGGCGGCGGAAAGAAGGCACCAAAGCTGGTTCTGTGTTTACCAATAACACCGCATGCGTGAACACTAGTGATGTAGCCATGTAGGCTTCTGCACGCTGATGCAGGAGCTCACCGACCACCCCGCCAACCCGTACAAGTACAATGGTGCTGCTGCAATCAACATCGATGTCGACAACAACAGCAAGGGCAGGCCGATGAAGCCCCGCATCATCAAGTAGGCATGCAGTTGCTGTCAGCATCCCGTCATTGGGCACCGCCTCTATTGCCGGCGTGGCTCATGTCTCCTCGGTGCTGGCTTACGACGATGATGACAACGACAACAGCTTAACGCTATAGTTGATTGACAATATCTTCTTCATGTTCTCTCTGCCGACATTCCTCTATGGCCCGCACGTGGCGACGAGCTGTGATTCAATTTGAATTATTCTTACATGTTTGTTTATTTCATCTAGCTACTAGCTCGCATGAGGATGATGTGTATGGTATGTGCATGCACAGGCTCGATCCTGTATAAAGTATAATGATAAATAACTAGAACCGAATTTCATACGCTAGACTATTTGTACTTCCTAATGTAATCTCGGTCATGTTGCTATAAACTACTACAATAGCTCCAAAGTAAGGTCTTATTTGGATGCACCTGCATATATGTTGAAGTGGATTAGAGTGTAAATTAAATTTAATTTCTCCACTCCAATCTACTTTGTTGGAATACAAGTAAATTTTCCACCTCTCCTCATCAGCGTAAGTTTTTTGGTTGAATTAGTTGAACTAGATATGGTATCAGAGCCATAGGTCTCGACTTGAATTCGATAACACAATTAAAATAAAATAATTGTTGTTCGCTCTTATTCCACGTCTGTGGCTCGCCCGTTGTTGAGATCTCTTGTCGGAGCCTCTACGTGAGGGAAGTGTTGGAATATAAGTGAATTGTCCACCTCTCCCCATTAGCTTAAGTTTTTTTTTTTAATTGGTTGGTGCATACAACTCAATACACTTCAACACACGTGGCACTACTACACATAAGATTTTCAGGGGCGGCTCGTAAGGGTTTATAGGGGTGGTCCCAACCAAACCGTTTTTACAAATGCCCATTTTGAGAGGTAGTTTTTCAGCCGCTCCTAAAAATCGATTTATAGGAGTGGCTGAATATTGAACCGCCCCTATAAATCATGGCTCCTATAAATCGAAACTTATCCATTATCTTATATTCCTAGTTCCTGTAACGTCCCACCCCTCCAAGACCGAGTCCGCTTACATCCGGCAGCTTAACTAGGACATAGACTGACCTCACAGACCAACACTAGTCTTTTCTGCGCACTTTGTCCTCACTCATGCGCACCCGGGAATTACTTTCCGGTCGGTCACCCATCGCTCCAGGCCAAGCACGATTAACTTTAGAGTTTTTAGGAGATGGGTTTCCGAAAAATAAGTTGCAACTTGTTGATATGAGTATCCTATTAATCCTGTTAAATCCTGGGTCGGGATGTTACATCCTCACCCCCTTAGGAGACCGACGTCCTCGTCGGTCAAACCCAGGCCAAGAACATCCCCCTTTTGGCCACGTCCGTGTGTCCAGTGCCAGCACATGTGCCATGCTGGGTGACCGCTCCGGATTCACACCAGCCATGCGCCCGTAAAACCGCAAGGGTCGGCTCCGATACCATTTGTAACGTCCCACCCCTCCAAGGCCGGGCCCGCTTACATCCGGCAACTTAACTAGGACATAGACTGCACTTTGTCCTCACTCATGTGCACCCGGGAATTACTTCCCGGTCGATCACCCATCGACCCAGGCCAAGCACGCTTAACTTTAGAGTTTTTAGAAGATGGGCTTCATGAAAAAAAGTTGCAACTTGTTGGTATGTGTATCCTATTAATCATGTTAAGTCCCGGGTCGGGATGTTACACTTCCCACACTTACTCAGCACAGTTATGCCATTACTCCCTCCAGCTTCCACACCATCTCTTAGCCGCGCACCTGCAGCACTATTAGTCCCTTGGATTATCGGCTTGGTTCTCTGATCCCTAAATCGGTTGTCGGTCGAACGGCTATGGACAGACCAGAGATTCGCAATAAGAAGTACGGTTCCAAGAGCAATGCTCATCACCAAGACGCGAGCAGCATGGCGACTAGCACTAGCTCGGGCAAGCACAAGGGAATGATGGCTTCTGCCAACGGTGGTGGTGACGAAAAAAGCCAACCAAGGTGGTGTTCATCATCGACCCCGTGCGGGTGAACACCAGCGAGGCGGACTTCCGCGTGCCGTTGCAGGAGCTCAGCGGCCATGCAGGAAAAACAATGCTATAAGTATTCAATGGCGATTGGAGAGAGAGGTATATATAAATCCATGCACAAGAAATCCACGCACTGAGACGAAGATCGATCTTATATTCAGCCCAGCTGGTAGCTGCCGGATATAAAATAAACTTTTCAGAAATGACACATTTAGACATCTGATGGAAGAAATGGGTAGTCAGTGTATCCGATAACTGGATCCGGAGTGTAAAAGGTCTCGCTGTTGTACTTGTTGAGGGCAGCATCAATTTGAAACCTCCGAGGCAAATCAGGATTTGACAGAAATAAGCGCCCATATGCAACCAAATCCGCATATCCACTGGAGATTGCATGATTTCCATCCTTCCTACTGTAGCCGTTAGCAACAATAATCGTTCCCTTAAAAGCACTCCTCATTAACCCAATGCAGCTGGGAGTTTCAAAATTTTCACCATTTTTCACCATCCGTGGCGGCACCACTAAATGACAATAGAGAACTCCAAAATTGTTCAGTGCATTCGCCAAGTACAGCCCTAGAGCTTCTGGGTCTGAGTCTACTGCTCCTGAATAATTTCCAAAAGGTGAAAGCCTTATTCCAACCTTGTCAGCTCCAATCTCATCAACTACCGCTTGAACTATTTCCACTGCAAACCGGCAACGGTTCTCTAAGCTGCCACCATATATGTCTGTGCGGTCATTGCAATGGTCCTTTAAAAACTGATCAATCAAGTAACCGTGAGCTCCATGAATTTCAACACCATCAAATCCTACACAAACACAGGAAGAGTTCAGATTGATTGCCCTTTTATTATATAGTCAGAGCTAGGACTGCAGTAAACTACAGCATAGTTATCAAACATTAAAAACAATAATCCACAAGAATATTACTATGGATCTTAATTTGATGGGCAACGCTCAGATACTCCGTTTACCTATAAGGAGATAATATCTCATAATCGATCTAAACCGTTGATTTTTTACAATTTAATTATTTACTAAATAAATTAATAAATTTAAGAAAAAAACACCAACGGAGGGGAAATTCCCGCGTGCGGTCCCGAACTGCTCGCACACCGCAGCCGCCGCCAAGAGAAATTCTCGTGTCGAATCTCATCGCACGCCGCAGCCGCCAGGAGGAGATCTTGCATGCCGTGGGTGGATGGCGGCGGCTGGCAAAAGAAAAGTGCTAGCGATTGGCTTGGGTTCGTAGATGGTGGAATGGGCTTTTAGGTTGATGATGGACGGCCCAATAATAAAATAGAAAAAATGACAAAACAAATGTGCAGCATGGGACTCGTATTTTAGTATCCCTCCGTGATTTTCTAACAGATGAAACAACTTGGCGCCACTTTCCTCCACCGAAATCTCGTATTTTAGTTTCCCTCCGTGAATTTAGTTTCCCAGCCCTGATTTTAGTTTCCCTCTCGCACTTTAGATTCCCTCTGTGATTTTAGTTTCCCAGCCGAGGGATTAATTAATAATAACTAATATATACAAAATAAAAAAATCAGATCCTCATATCACGGAATACAAGGCTGTTTTATTTTTGCTTTAATTGTTTTTTGCTTTTGTATATATGCACGTACATATACACTGTGTTTCAAAAAAAGTACATATACACTGAATGTATAATTTTTTTTACCGAATAACACTATAGTAGAGTCACAAAAAAGAATACCACCATAATAAATACTTTAGTATATACACACATATGTATGAAAACCAAATCTTATTTATCCTATTTTTATAAAATAAAAATTCAATAAATATTATTACCTCCTAGGAGGTAATAGATGATCGTGACCGTTGGATCGGAATAAATGGACGGTCCACAGTCATTTCGGAGTACCGCAGCAAAAGCCTAATTTGATTGATAATTTAGTCTGATTAAACTCAAGAAACATCTGTTCATTCTTCAGACTAATGTTATTTACTTCAGAGTGTAAAAAGTAAGGGGAAGGAGCGAGCTTACCAGCTTCAATTGCATTTCTAGCGGCTACCCTGAAATCGTTGATGATATGAGGAATTTCATCAGTCTCTAATCTTCTAGGAGGAGTGAACCTATCCACATGTTTTGATTTTACCGGCTTATCAGTGCATGAAACTGGAGCCTGCCCATTAGGCTGAAAAGCTGCATTAGAGCATTTAACATTTGTTGGTACAATGCCTTTATTTATAAAACGGCAGTACAGAATGGACCATATGAGTAAGCCACAGAGAGCCAGTATATATATCTTTGATCACCAAAAGAAAAGTATCAATAAGTCTTCATGAATAACCATGAACCTAATTTTCTTGCAAGTTAGCTATACTAGCTACCATGAAACTGAGCTTTGAGAGCAAAGTTTATATTAGAGGGTGTAATTCTAAACGTACTGGAATTGGAGACTCTCCCTACATGCCAAATCTGACAGAAAAATATCCCTCCTTTCTGATGAACCCCATCTACTATTGGCTTCCACGCTTCCACTTGCTCCTTTGTCCAGATGCCGGGAGTATCCTTGTACCTTGTTAGCATAAAGAAATTAAGCACCCCTTCTTTATAAATCACTCAACTATGAGAAGAAGGCAGAGTATGAGGATCTAGAAGACAGTTTCCTCAAAAAAAAAAAAAAAAAAAGGATCAAGAAGACACACCCTTGAGCTGTGTCAGACACTCCAGTGGCCTCGGCGATCAGAAGGCCTCCTTCAGTTGTTCTCTGTTGAAAATACAGTATAGCATGGGGCTGAGGAACATTACTGTATGAACGCTGCCTCGTTAGTGGTGCAAGAACCACCCTATAAATAAAAGAAAGTTAATAAGTTCCTTGGTAAACAGATGGATCTTCAAATTGCTGATATACAGAAATTGTGTGATGATTACTTAGAAAATTCACCAGAGGTTCCATCTTAATAAAATGGGAGAAAAATAGGAATTTGTAGGACTTCTTTCACTAAACTACCAACTTGCGCCAATCTAGAATTTTGTTCTCGGTATCAACTTGTGCCAATCTGGAATTTTGCATGAGAATCTAGGGAAGCACTGCAGCCTCATCATAAAGCCGAAGGGCAAAAGAGAAAGAAGGAAGGAAGGAGAGAGAATTGGGGAACCTGGTTAGTCTTCCTACGAACTGCATAAAAACAGAGAAAGCGGCACCTCCACTCAAAATCCAATCCAAAGCTACAAAAAGATCATAACTAAACGAGACCTTCTGCAGGCCATGGCCATGGACCATGGTTGTCATCTTTCTTGTTTGGAAAAAAAAAAAGAGAACAGGTCCACCTTATTTGGGCACTTTGATGCCCAAATCAAATGGCATCCCAACTTGCATGAACTCTGTTTGCTGACTGAGCGATTAGGAAATTTGTTAAGCCTCGCTCCTGCGTAAGGTTGGTTGGTACCTGTGGGAAAGATGAAACTTGCCCATCTTGTACGAGGTGAGGAGGGGGACATTATTGTTGCCACCATCGTCATTGCTCGTCATCTTCCTCAGCTCCCCCTCTCTGATAGTCTGATCTTAGATTCTTAGCTCACACTCCCTCTCCGCCTGAGGGTCGTACGGTTGATTATTTGTGGGCGAAAAGAGCGAGAGGGGGGCCAATGATGTTGTCATGGAGACGTGGAATCTAATGCTGGAGATGCGTCCGGCCACGCCGGCCGGCGGCCGGCCAGCCGAACGAAATTGAGACAATCTTGTTTCCTTTATTTTTGTCCTTGCATTGATTGATTGCGAGTCGCGGGAGCACTTTGTCAGATTCTCTGGGGTACATGCAGCTTCCTCAGTTGTTAGTCCTATGATCAAGACAGCCACTAGCTGGAGTGCTAGACAAAGTATCATTCCAGCAATACTATGTCCATAACTTCCCATGAGAAACGAAAGGTCCACGATCAACAATCAACACAAAAGTTGGGTGCTCCCGGACAACAATGTACGTGTGTAACCTGTACATATGACTCAAGAAGTGGCCATAAGACCTGCTGCCAACGTATGTACCGGCTCCCACAATCAGTGACAAAGCTTTGTTCAAACCACATAGCAGATCATCGAGTCCACCTCTAACTCCCATGACCACTGCTGCAGCAAATGCTTAGCTGAGCTAAGAATCCCTGCGATTGATATTGTGGAAAACTGAGTGACTGCAAGTACTAATGCAGCAAGATGTTCTAAATATTGATATGCTCAAAGTGTACCATTTGAGGTTAGTATACGTTTGTTCAACGCCGAAGAGGTTGTACCCTTTGGAGCAGCCATGCAAGTTAATGCATATATTATCTTTTGGTTGGTTCTAGCATGGGCAACATAATAGTTTCTAATATGTGATGAGTATCATTACATTATCATATTATTATTAAAATATATTTCTATAACAAACATATTTGAGGATACACATATTCATACTCTTTCCTATGAATATAGTTAAATTAAAAAATTATGACTCCTCCAAAATGAACAGTTCATTCTTTTCTAGGACCCCGGAAGGATTAGGACATTGGGAGTAGGCAATTCAGAACATCCCTATCCCTTAGTTTTTCTTTGTTTTGGTAGACCCCTCCCCGTCCTGGGAGTCCAGTGGTTCACAGTTCTCAAGAAATGGGTAATCCGTGTAGCCAACAACAGGATCATCGATGTAGAATGTAGATCGATCGTACTTGTTCAGGGGAGCATTTAGATGGAATCGCCTCGGCAGGTCAGGATTCGCCAAGAATAAGCGGCCATATACAACCATGTCCGCATATCCATCAGCCACAACTCTGTTTCCCTCTTCCCGGTCGTAACCTCCACCAACCATGAAAGTTCCGTTGAAGGCCTTCCTCATTCCGTGCAGCCTGTGTGGGATTGTCATCTTGCCATCCACCATGACCATCTCAGGTTCCACCGCACTGCAGTACAGGATGTTGTATCTGTTCAGTTTCTGAGCCATGTAGACACCCAACCTTTCTGGGTCCGAGTCATGGCAGCCAAGGTAATTGGCATAAGGGGAGAGGCGGATTCCCACACGGTCTGACCCAATCTCAGCCACCACACCATCAACGACCTCAAGGGCAAAGCGACAGCGATTCTGTATGCTGCCTCCATACTTGTCAGTGCGGTCATTGACACTGTCTTTCATGAATTGCTCAAGAAGGAAGCCATGAGCACCATGGATTTCAACCCCATCAAAACCTACATTTGATACAGATCACGTAAGATCCTTGTACATGTTTCAGAAGGTACAGCAAAGGTAATAGAATATCTAAGCTTTGTAATCGAACAAACGAAGAACCTATAATATTTGTAATCAAACAAACCAGAACCTATCTTACAGTTCTAATTTTTTGTAGCATCTAATTATTATGAGCAAGTAAATTTCATCCTGAAAAAAAAGAGTAGTGATGGTTTTTCTTATTTTCCTTTTATTTTTCTATTATGTTGACTATGAGCTTACCAACATCCACAGCATTTCTTGCAGCAATTCTGAAATGATTGATTACATTGGGGATCTCTTCTACAGTTAAGCGTCTTGGAATGGGAAAATCCATGTCGTCATCTCCATTCTTTTCCACTGGCTTATCTGTGCTGGAGATGGGTTCTTTCTCTGGTAAAAAATAAAAAGATAACCATCCCTCAGAGTCACTGGATCCAAATATTGATAATCAATTAAGCCAAATGACTAAAGTAAGAGATGTTAATGAAATATTTAATTTTTCAGTTCAGCTTTGGAACACAGGGTAGGTGAGGCTCCTGTGGTTGCAGTTGCACCAAACCAGAAAAGGTTTCTTGCAGAAGATATAAGATGCCCTATAAAAGCCTTTGATGGATCAACAGACACTAAAATTAAGTTTGAAGCATTTTGCTGCAGGTGGAGGGTAGTGTCAAGTGTGACATGAGAACAGCATTTGGAGGTTAATAGAAGGAAATGGAAGGGGTCAGGTAAGAAATGTTTACCCATATCAGATGCTCTTCCTACATGCCAAATCTGGCAGAAGAATACTCCACCTTTTGCATGCACTGCATCCACAACAGGCTTCCAGGCCTCTACTTGTTCCTTGGTCCAAATCCCTGGGGTGTGTGGAATTAAACTCATCCCTTGAGCATCAGATGACACTCCTGTGGCTTCAGCAATCAGAAGACCACCCTCTGTAGCCCTCTGTGAGTAGTACAGTATGGCATGTGATTGTGGAAGATTGCCATATGATCTGGCTCTTGTTAAGGGAGCCAGCACAGTTCTGCATGAAGATGAAGAAAGTGATCATAAAGAAGACATCACTTAGTTCTGAGGCATGATAGTTACTGTGCCAAGTGCAAAACATCAACCTTAAGGCTTTTAAATTTCAATATGGCCTTCTCAGAGTTTTCATAAGCCTAAAGGATCAGTGTGTGTGCAGGACACGGTTGTTCATACTTGGTTTAGACCGGATTGGGCATAGAAAAAACATATAGCAACATTACTTAACACAAGTTCTTATTTTATCATGGCCATTCCAAAACATTGAAATTTTAAGTTCAATCATTTTACAGTTCTATATGAGCATCAATCTTCATATCATTTTCAAGCAATATCCTGTTTGTTTTAATAAGATAGGATATCAGACCAAATATTATTTACCTCAAAGGTAGGGAACACAGCAGAAAGGAAAACAATTATGGGTCAGTACAAGAAAAAACTGTATTGGACATCCATCTTAGAAATGTACTTCTCCAAGAGTATTCCAGTGCGAGTGGCAAGTAGTGCAAAACAAACTACTTATAAACCGAAAAAAACAATCTCCATAGCAGAGCTGACAAATTTGCAGGTCAGTAACACAACTGATGCAGGTGCCAGGGGGATTTTTCCCATGGTTTTTGCTCAAAAAAAAAAAAAAAAAACAACTGATGCATGAGAAAGTTTGAAGAACAGATGAAAGCAAGGAAATTGACATACAAAGTCATCCAAGTCTACTGAAACTCTAGCAGAAAAGGTTGTCTAACGAACCTGTGTGAAAACCTGAATTTTGCTGTTTCACAAGGACTCAGAAGAGGTATAGATACCATGATTGCTTTCTTTGCTCCTCAGCTGCAACTCCCCAAGACCAATAGGATGGCACCTAAAATACAACAGAGACTTAGCGTCTTGAAAGGCAAAATGGATGCTGGTAGGGAAAGGCAGGTAGGTAGGACATAAATAAATTTCCAGGGTACTAATTCTAAAGCACAACTTGATAAGGCTGGTGGTTGAGGTCAAAGGTTCGAGCTCCCATCCAAGTTTGAAACATATATTTTTTTTGTTCAAAATAACTAAAAAGGAAAAAAATGAGGCACAGGAATCTCAGATGGTTTTTAACTACCTGATTCAATATAAAATGATCTTTCTTTATAAAATTATTAGGAATCATAAAAGAAAATGTTACTGATGTCAGATTCTCTTCCGCATACCAAATCTGGTGAAAGAATATCCCCACCCTTCAAAAGCACAACACTGTCTCCAAGCCTCTAGTTGTTCGAAGTTGCACTCATACCGTAAGATTCAGATGACAAACATGTGGCTTCTGTAATCAGGCCTCCCCATTTAGTCATTTGTGCAGGGCAAGACTGCACTATGACCTTTATCTTGACCAGCATATGATAAATAAAGGACTTGGGTTGCCAGTTTGTTGTTCAGTATGCCAGTTACCAAGTTGAATGCAATACAAATATGTAACTTGACCTCCCAGTAGATGATAATCCATCCATCCATCCATCCATATTTAATAAGTGTATTTGTTAGTTACGCAGAGACCAAGAGGCAAGAGCCATTTAGTCCTCAGTGGTCCAGCCTCATTGCTCACTGTCATTGGCTCGCTTCCGTCTCCGAACAACTTTCACCAGGACGCAGGGCCTTGGTCCGCATGCAACCCAAGTAAAAGGTGCCTGCCAGCGGTATACGCTGATCAATCTTGGATCTTTCCATTTTGCAAATGTGCAGATCAAATATAAGTGGATGGAGTATGGGCATGCGTTGTCTTGTGTTTGTTTTCTTGTTTTTATTTTCTGAATTCACAAAAAGTTTATGTTATTTTGTACCTAAAATTTAGCCCCCAAAAGTTATCAATATATTATGAGCAAACCAAACCTTGAAATATGCAATCATTTTTATACCAACTATCCATTTTGTGATCATGCTTGTAGTGTTCTAAAATCTCTGCACTTCCAATTATAAAAACTGAAAACCAAACAGCACTGAACTGAATCTCCAAGGAAATGAGCAGAAAATTAATTATTATACAGAGAGACCAGTTCATACAGTATATGCAAGTATTAAGAGTGATTACTGATTATTATTTGATGGATTTTCTCCAGTGCATTGCAGGCAACTGAAAGCATTTTGATGGCTGAAGTATAGAGATCTATCAGATAATAGACAAGTCAAAAAATTAGAACTTACCGAGAACTTACAGGTCAAGAACAAATAATTGATGCTGAAAAGTTCCAAGAGAAAATAATGGAACAGAAATATAACAGGACAGCATCATGTATCTATTCCAGGGAATTGCAGTGCAACTGAATTCACAGTAGATTGAGCCATTGAGGTGTATAGTTATTTTATTTTAGTATATGAAGAAAATAAAAAGTTCAAACCATCACTTGAACAGCATGGACAAACGTAATGGGTTTCAAGGTTAAAAAACAGTATGGATGCATCAAAAGTAAAGAAAAACAAAAAGAGAGGAATAACAAGTTTGCTGATTAAGTCATTGATAGTTGCTGAAATTCGTATGACAGAATGGTTGCTCAGATGACTGACCTGTGAAAAAAAGGTTAAATTCCCATTTTAACAGAGTAGCTTTCACCTTCTCTCCCTCTATTGACCTTTTGCTATTGCTGCTCCTCTCTGAAAGGAACAGGAATATGATGGTTTGCATTTTGCAATAGAATGCCCAGTAGCACCTTGATATTCTCCAAGGTTAGTCTAGTGGCTAGTGCATTTGTCTGGTGCTTCTTTTCCCCCTAGTGCGCTTACCTGGTGCTCTTTTTTTTTCCCTCCAGTCTCCTGGTTATCAAACAACATACTATTTCTGTTATTACAGTAATTAGTTCAGTAGGGGTGTTCCCCTCCTGTTTGCCTCAAAAAAATAAAAGAATTGGGGACTTTCCTTTTTTTTTTTAAAAAAAAAAGGCTAACAGCCTAACAGCCCTTGGCATTAGATGGCCTTTAAACAAATCTAAAGAATCTCAAAGATGTAATAACAAATACTGGAACAAGAAAATGCATGACTAAATGCAATTTCCTAACCAGACAATGAGCCGTGAGCCTTAACCATTTTCTACATATCAAGGGCTGCTGGCAGGACTGCACACAACAAAATAGCCTCCTGTGGAACTCATGTGACATTCCAATGGAGCTGAAAATTATCTGGGCAGTCATATTCTAGAACGTTTATAGGAGTGAACATATAAAAAGCCTAGAAGGCTTCAATTCAATCTTAAGTTCATTCAGTAAAACATAGTGCAAACATTGTTCTTTTCTGCTGCTCTGCTATATGCAGCTTCTAGTGTTACTGATAGAACATTAGGTTGTTAATCCTCCTTTAGAGTCGACCAACACAAGTTGCATTACCACAGGAATGAGTTCAGAACTCCAAAGTTCACTTTATTAATTAGAGCATCTAGCTCATCACTTGCAACCACTTTGGACAGTAAAAATGTTGACACAACCAAGGCTACTGGAATGTGACAAAAGAATATTCAAATTCATAGTGTCGCCCTCTCTTCCAAGTTAGTGTTCCTTGTTTTCCTCAGCCATTTCCCTTTTATAGGCCTGCAACCGTTCTTTAAATTTCTTGCTCTCCTCAAAGTTGGCCTTCCTCTTCAAAGCTTTCTGAATGTCACAGAACAAAAAAGCATAGGGAAGCAGAAAACCAACATCATCAGTTCCCACATAGGACCAGATAAGAAAATGTTATCATCAATTCTCACAAGACCCAAAAGAACAAGAACCGGTACCTCCTGCCGGAAGCACTGGTCTAGCTTAATCTTAAGATCTGTGCACTCGCCAAAGAACTTCTTAACCGGGTGATTCACATGGCACTTCTGGAATGCTTCAATAATCTGGGTGACAAATGGACATTAGCTGCATGAAAAATTGAGCAAAATGCAGATTTCCAACCACCGAAGCTTTAAACAGAACCAGACACAAGCGCAGCCATACCTCAGCACACATAGGATGCCTGTGTAAGGTTAGTGGGGGATGCATCTCCAGGAATGTTTAAACGCAAGCCTGCATGATAGCTGACCATGTTAGACAAGGATGGGAGTTCGATTCAACAATCATTTTTTTTTTTTTTGAAAAAGCAAAGTAACTACTAGCTATTCACACTAAACAAAATTAACAAATATGTGATGGATTTGCATTATCCTGGGCGGACCAAGCAAAGCGCATGGGTGTACACCCGAATTTTTTTTCCCAAATATAAATCGAAGTTAGTAGACATAATACTACATATATACTGCACTTAATTAGATCAGATCCAATACAAATAACTAAGTTAGGGGAAGAGAAAGGGTACAGGGGTAGGCGTACCTACTGGTGCTCGTCGGCGGCGAAGAGCCCGACGACGACGACCTGGGCACCTGGCGGGCGGCGGCGGCTGTCGCCCAGTCGTCGCCACGACAGAGAGCGCGCGCACGCAGGGGGGCAACTGGGCACCGGGAGAACCACGACTCCCAGAGAGTGAGAGCACGGTACAGGGAGAGGACTTTGTTTTTTTGTTTTTTGTTTTTTATTTTTATACTTTTGCTTTTTTTTTTTTTTTGACGCCTCTCATCCTGGATTCGGCTGTAGTATCTGTCCGTACACACGCACGCCCACTTAACACACGCACACTACACACACCACCCGTGTACAAACAAACCTATATACTTTTGCTATTTATCTATTGACAAATAAAATTTATTAAATAGATCAGATTTCTATAAGTTTGATTTTGCTTTAAAATTTTATACTTCTACTAGTATAATGCTCGTGCTAACGTTATTGCTTTAAAATTTTATACTCCTATAAAGACAAACCCTACTACCTAATTCTCTCGACATGTAAAATGTTCACCTCTGCAGACCACTAACACATTCGATTAAAGTTCAATTGCATATGCAAATTAATTATGATATCCAACACATAAATCCACTAGCATATTATTAGCTATACATTAATATTAGTATGTAATATTTAATTTCTTTCTAAGAATTGCATGAATAGTTTAATCTTATATTAAATATTCCCGCAGCAACCTACAAGGTATACTCCTAGTTTTACTACAACTATCGCTCCTTGATTTTTTCTAACTCATATATACAGATATACTATAGCACCAAATTCTATTGTATATCTAAGTACACACCAAAAGCTATAAATTTTGGACTAAAAGTAATTTTAAAATTCAAAACTACTTATAATTTGGACATAGAGATATGTATTGAAGCATTGAAAAAGAGTGCATAAATTAGGGATAGAAATCCTCAATTGCATAAAAATAGTCAGCTTGGAACGGGGCACAAGAGCCTTTCCAAAAAAGAAATGGGCTCAAGACTTTAACCGCTCCTGATAAGAAAAGCATACATTATCATCTAGATCCTGATGTACATTTAAGTATATATCAAAAACTATAAATTTTAGACTATAAACTTTAAAAAGTCAAAATATCTTATACTTTGAAACATAGGGAGTATATATATATTAAAGTATTAAAAACAGAGTACACAAGTTAGGGATAGAAATCCTCAATCACATAAAAAGAGTGTTTATAACCTTATTTTATTGACAAGTTTCACATCCCTTTTCTAGTAGTTCTTCCTTGGATGGCCAGTTGTGCATAGTGACCCACTTTCATTTTCTCTTATATATTCTGATTGGAGCCACGAGCGCGGTGGCTACCACACTGGATGGTTATTGGGTCTACTAACATTGGTAATAATGTCTCCAAAGAAATACAACATCATTTAGTAATTGAGTATTATATGGGACATTTTATTGAAATGACGTGGTCTTCTTCAAGTCTTTGAATGAAGTGTGACCTCAAATAGATCAATTGAAAGAAGACATCTGCAATAAAGATACTAATGTATTGTTTTTTTTATCAATAACATATTGTTATTAGTAAGAACAATGGCATGTTGTACGTACTAGTATAAAAAGTAACAAGCCCAAGTTTAGTACATCAAAGTTCAAGTTCAAAGCATTGGGCATGCTTGGCTCCTTTTCCAGCCTCGCCTCGCTAACCTTGTCTCACCCAGCCTTACCTAGCTAAGAGAGCCATTTTGGCCCTCCTTGCTAGGAATGAAATACTTGCTCATACAGGTCCCGAGACATCCTAGCAAGGAATCCAAACACGTAGTTTCATTGTGTCCTCGCTTGCAAAGGTTACACAGTAACAAGCAATGGATCCAATCATGCTTATAGTCTCAAACTATTTATAGAAAAGAAGAGTTGTTTTTGTAGAGAGTAATCAAGATCTATTCATGGAGAAAAAAAAAAGACGAAACATACGACTTTTGCACATATAATTGGGAAATAAAATGCATAATGAAGTTTAATACATGGCACCCAGACTTAGGATACCTCTATGTATCTTAGATAATATGAACTATTTTACCATACAAAAGTGGAAGTGCTAATCCAAAATTCAATTTATGAATGTGCTAATAGTACAAATATTCAATTCATGAAAGTGCTAATCCATAATATTGTAGCGTCAAACTTTTTTTCAACAGAAAAATATTTTCTTGGAAGCAACCTCTAAATCTTTTTGTTGTAGATTGCTAGACCCACGCATAGAAAAAGAGAGGGGTGGTGGTGGAGGGGGCATTACTCCATACTTCGCTTTGGACCCGAGTCGATGGCTCGAACCTATTCCTTCATCCACCCGGGTCAATGACTCGGACCTGCACTTTCATCAAACCAACCCCGCAATGTAACACACCTGGTCCTTTGGTTGCATTTAATGCATCGACGGGGCTACGGCGCGAACACTGCAGATGCTCTTAGGGACTCTTGCCTCGATGTGGATTTCATGCACAACCTAAAGCTAAGTGATGGGATGGGTTATAGTTGCCCATGGTTAATGGATCAATTAATGGCTAGTGATCGAATCGTGTTTGACAATGGTAAGAAGCTGAAGCAACAATTTGGTGTAGTGGGAGGTGACAACTATAGCATGAAGGAAAAAGGAGAGAAACGTTGTAGATGTGTACAATTGCAAAATGGTGGTGGGAAGTCAGGGGCTAACCCATCATGTGCGGTTTGATGAGAGGTTGAAATATGGAAAACAAAAAACGAATAAGATGAAATAGCAAACAGGGTAGAATGACACAAAAGATTCACTGTGTTTCTTTTCTAAATGGACCATGTGGCTTCCTACCTAAGAGGTGCATTATATGTTGTGATACAGGCAAGTGTATATAGGACAAGTGAAGATGAAGATAGACAATTATATATTCTTAAATTTATGGTTTACATAGTGGGAGCGTATGCTATGAAAACCAACTAGCTATACAAACTATGCAAACTCTAATCAAGCGCACACGATTCTAATCCGATGGCTTCCGGTGGAGGTGGGACACTTAAACACTTAAACCCTCCCACCAATCCAATCCTATTAATTTTTTTCAACTCACCCCAAGCATCGTTACTCATGTTATTCCCGTTCGATGGTCACGCGGTTCACTACAACATTTCTAGGCTTGTATGACAAACCAATTTTGTCACATATAGTACCAATTTGGTCATAAAAAGTACCGTGTGACGAAAAAGGCCGCGTCACAAGCTCGTCACAAAAGGACCGTCACAAAAAGTCTCGCGTGACGATTTAAACTATGTCGTCACAAAATGTCACTACCTTTTGTGACGACATGTAGTTAACGTCACTAATGACACCCTTTTGTGACGCGAAGAAATGTCACGTATAGCTTAGTCAACGCGTCACATTATGTGAGTGTCGTCACAAATGGTTAGTCCAGGTCCACGTTTGGATGACTTTATGTGACGATGCACTTTCGTCATGAATAGGTTTTTATATTTTGTGACATGTGTATTTGTGTCCTGTTTGGTATTAGCAAGGCACATTTTGAGACGAATGCTTTGCGTCAAAAATTGGCATTACATTCATGACAAACGTGCTATGAACATTCAGTGACGGCCATTGGTCCTTCATCACAGCACACAAAAGCATAAATCACATGTTCCAAACACACAAGCCATCACAGGCCATAAATCATACACAGCACAACGAAGCCATCATGCATACACATAATTAACTTGTTCCAAACACATACTACAAGCATACTTGTTCCAGCACATGGTGTGAGGTACGAGGTTGGACCATAGGTTCCAACATACAAACAGTGCCACAATCTAACACATAGTTTTGACAAAGTTATAGCCACACGAGATGGCACATAGTTGTAACAAACTTCCGGCCCGGCGCGAGTTCAAGCAATGTAGCAAAAGCATCTCATCCTCGAAACAAAGCATTCATACCTCATTCTTTCGGAATTTTAGGAAAGCTTGGAGCGGTGTATTAGCCTCGTCAACCTTGCTACTCATCGCCTTCATTTCCTCTTGGATTTGGCGCAGCATACTTTGGTTTTCTTCCAGTGCGGCCTGCTGAGCTTCAAGCTGTGCTTGCAACGCTTGCTGCTTCCTATCAGCTTCCTCTCTTTCAACTTCCATGCGTGCACGAAACTCGGCTTGCAAGCGTGCTTCGTCGCTATCGTTGAGGACCGGCGCCTCTGGACCGTCGAGAGATGCCAATGTTAGGAAGAAAGGTGGATGAACGGCTGATTTTGCTGAGACATTCAGAAACAATCTTGGTGGGAGACTTCTCTGCTTCTCCTTCTTCTGGAACTCTTTCTTTCTCTGCCACCATTTGTTCCTATATGAATTGAAAGAACTTAATAACAATGCCATACAACAATGTTGAACAAGGTATATGTTTGAGTAAAGTAGATGCATATAATCATTTTGTAACTTACATATATTTATGTTGCAAGCGGAGTGTGGCCTTTTTGGCGACTAGTCATACATTCTCCAAAGAAATCAACAGCATCTGGTTCTATGTCATTGTACTTAGCCCTCTGAACCATGTAAAAAAGGAATAGCCATAAATTGTTAGTACATGCCAACAGCAAGTTGCCAATTATTGGGCTACAAATCATAAGACATTCTAATCACAGTTTGTACTGTCCTTTTTATATTCTAAGAACATAAACATCAGACAACAGTTTGTACTGAAGATGAGGAATTAGTCTCATGAACATAAACATCAGGCAACAATAGTATGCTACTTCCATCCTGAACTGAAAACATTCAGACAAAACTGTGTAGCCAAGCTTAGCATTTAATCCCTTAACTCTTTAAAAATACACTGACAAGAGTCATATGCACCGATTCCTTAAGCATAAGCATAAATATGAAGGAAACAAAAACATAGACAAATGCGGTAATATCATGGATAAGTCAAACTGGCATCACAAACTTGCTATTGACATCACAGACTGTCCTTTTTATATTCTAAAGAAGTGGCATCACAGGTTCTTATTTTTTCTAGCAAAACCCTTCATGGTTCAAACAGACAATTCAGAGGCCAAACTTGGGTTTATAAAGCAGAAGTATGCATACCAGGCTGTGCCGATAGGCTATGTAGGACCTAGAACCAGTTTTTTGGTGAAGCTGCACTTGGCCCCGGTTATCTTTATTCTTCAAAGACCTTTCCTGCACCACAAATGCAATTCTAATTTTTAGTTCGCATGCACAAATTGTTTGGATATTAACAAAGGCACTGATGCAAGGCATGGACCTGATTCTTTGGGTCAAACCAATACTCTACAAGCTTGGTCCACTCCTCTTTCTTCATTTTAGGTGGAGGGTCTTTAGCCAACATCTGTTCCATTGTCAGGGACTCGTCGAAGTACTTCCTCTTTAGGTGATACCTTTGCTGCCTTACTCCCTTCTTAATGATATCGGTGCATGCTAATTTGCTAGGTCCCTCGTTTGAAACATCAACATCCAAGGACGCAACAACACAAATCATATGTATTAGACACAATTTTTTATATGGGAGTAGAGGTAGGAATGGAAGAAAGTAGTCAGAAGAAAATAGGTGTCTCACCGCCACTCTATCAAGAACTTTCTGTACTTGTGTTGGCCCTGCATCTTTTTCATACAACTTCCAAGATGTGTAGATAGGAAGTCTATCTCTAAGAGCGACACCTGTTTCTGATGCCAGCTTCGCTGCATGAAGTGGGATGTTAGGTCTTTTCTTCCCTTCAGCCACTTCGATATGTAGCTTGTTCCCCTTCTTTGACAGCCTCTCTACGCCAAGGCCAATGGTTTTCTTGCGGGTTTCCTTTCGGCGCGCTGCATGGCAAACAACGTTCAAAATGGGTTAGTATAACAGCCACAAATGTTGATCTTGAATGTAGAAAAGAAGGTAATGGTTGGAAATCCAATTATTACCTGGAACTAAGTCAACTACTGGTTCTTCATCTGGGTGACCCTCTGAAATAGCGGCATCAACTTGGCCAGGTGAGTCAGTGATGTCATTGCTTTGCCTAGAGCTCTGTGCACCTGGAGAGGTTTCTGTAGGAGTTGGCTGGTTAACACTTGTTGTGGGAGTAAGTTGTGGAAATAGGGCACGGTTGGGAGTAGGACTAGGAGTACTATGGCCATTGGTTGTAGCAGGTGCAGACATGGGTAGACTCGTGTTAGGTAATCTAGGAGCAAGAACATATGGGTTTGCACCAGGCGAAGACCTGGCTGCAGTAGCCTTGGAGATTCTTGTAGGACTAGGCAATTTGTTTGGAACTGGACTGCTCATGGTGATATTAGGAGGGCCAGGCTCTGTGCTTGTAGTTTCATGGGCACTGGAAATGGTATTGGTTATAGGGTTGGCTTTTGGGGTGTTCTTAGGAGGCAAGGGCAATCTTTGCCTAGGTGGTGGATGGCTTCCAGGCGAAGGCATTGCTGCTGCTGCCTGCAGCCTAGTCAATCTGCCAGGCGTGCGTGGTAGCTGCTGCTTTGCAGCTTCTATTAGTGACAGCTTTTGCTTCTTGGGCTGAGGGCGAGTTCCAGGAACCATCGCTCTTACCTGCGAAGAGAAACATGAATCATATCAAATAAGGAACAAGTGTGACGTATATTAAATGTGTACAATGAAGAACATGATTGGAATAGATTTGCTAGATAACTATTAATTGGCCTAATAATGCATCTCACCTCAGTTTCAGCCTCATTATTGAGGTCATCATCAGATTCATCATCGTTATCAGATTGTTTATCAATGTCGATGATGGGTCGTAATCATTGTCGAATCGAGACACTACTTCCTTCCTTCTTTTTCCCTTTTCCTTTTTCGAAATAACATCGCTAACTTCCTTTGCTAATATTGGAATACCCAGGGACATAAAATGTTCCCGGATTTTCCTTACGTTTTCATCCCTTTGGAGCTCATATGGGTTTTTTGACATATCGATATTACTTAGTTTCAAAGCAAATACGAGAGATCGAAACGATTCGGTTTCGTAAAAGTGTTGGAAAATTATTAAGAAATCAAGTATGCTTTCAAATGGTAGAAAACAAAACAGAATAGATACACATATGGTATAAGAAATAAGACAAAATAGACACATCCAAGTGTTTCATACTACACAGAACAAACAGAGAAAACATCTAGATACTTTGAAGACTATCACATTCTAAGATGAGTATGCCATATATGCACACACATATACTCAGTCAACCACTTATACTATATATATAGCCTGTCAATTTTAGTCTAGAAGGAAAAAAACTGAATGACAACAGACATATATATAGCCTGCATCCTAGTCAATCTGCCCATCTCAGTTGCAGCCCATCTTACAAATGTAACTTGAGTACTGAAATTGTGTCATATGGATGTAGAAACTGAATGACCAAACTGAATGACCAAACAGGGCCGGGGAAAAAACTGAATGACCAAACAATTGGAAAAAATTGTGTCACACACACAAGTAGCAACATCTTTTTATAGAACTACAAGAAGGAAAAAAACTAAATGACCAAACAGGGCCGGGGAATGGAGGACGGTACCTTCAAATATTGAATGGAGGTCGAGGAAGAAACAGGGCCGGGGCGGCGCATCGTCGGAGGGACCGGGAATGGTAGGGGTTCCCAGCAGCGTCGAAGGAGTCCGGGTTCCCAGCGGCTTGAGCGGCGGCGGCATCTGAGTCCGGGTTCCCGATGGCGTCGGAGTCCGGGTTCCGGGTGGCGTCAGAGTCCGGATTCCCGGGTGCTAGAGCGGCGGCGTCTACGGCCTCCGGTGTCGGGGTGGCTCCATGGCTTGCGACGGAGCGGAGCTGATGGGGTGGTGGCGGCGGGGTGGTGCAGAGGCGGCGCTAGGGTTAGGATGGCGGCGGGGTGGCAGGGGTGTGCTAGGGTTAGGATGGCAGCGGGGAGTTGGTCAGCGTGGAGTAGAGGGGTGCATGCGGCTAGGGTGGTGGAGGCGGCGGGCGGTCCGGCGACGAGGGAGCTCCCGGAGGTGGCGGCGGGGTGGTGGAGAGGCGGCGCTAGGGTTAGGATGGCGGTGGGGTGGCAGGGCTGCGCTAGGGTTAGGATGGCAGCGGGGAGTTGGTCAGCGTGGAGTAGAGGGGTGCATGCGGCCAGGGCGGTCCGGCGACGAGGGAGCTCCCGGAGGTGGCAGCGGTGGGCGGCGTGGAGGCGAGTCGAGGAGAAGTGTGGTGGAGATTGGGGATTTTTCCCCTGTCTGGATTTTGGCGGTGGGCGGTAGGGGAATGGATTTTGGCGGCTTGAGCGGGAGGGGTGATGGGTCCCAGGTGTCGGTGAGGGAAAGTGGGCGGGAGAGGGAGTGGATGGCCAGCGAAAATTGGGACTGGCGTGATGGGTCCCAGGTGTCGGTGGCAGGGGCTGCGCAGGGCACAATGTTGTCCTGACTTGTTGGGTCCACTTGTCATTGTCCATTTTATTTGTATTAGGAGCTGTAATGGCAATTTGAGGCACTAAATTTTTTCAAAATAACATGTGTTCAACACAAAGATTGCATAACTCATCAATATGAACAAATTTTATTTTGGTCATTTGGTCATATGATAATTTGAAAGTAACTTTGTTCCTTAACCTACACATCTCACTTATAGTCCTAGAAACTGTAGGAGAGAATGTAAAATTTATGAAGTACTTTACAACCATTTTCTCGGATGAACAAATGATCTATACAAAAGTTGTACATTTTGATGAGTTGTCCAACCTTCATGTTGATGACTTTATCATCTGAAATGATCTTGAGGGAGTAAATTGCGGTTCTAAATTGAATTTGTTTTCAAATCTAATTTTCAAATGTGTAGACTTTGATACATGTAAATTTGGTCAAAATCAATGCCATATGTTGGTACATCATCATTTTAGAAAATTTTAGAAAAAAAAGCACCAGATTTGGAGTTAGCATGTGGGAGAAAAACATGTTACAAGTTTCTGCCAAAGATTAAAAAAATAAATGCTATTTTCAAATGAATCCACCTGAAGGGATCCTAATGTGAAGGGTGGGCCCACTTGTCATTGGTACAAGATATCATAGAATGAGAAGGTTTTTTTTGACAAATATAGAATGAGAAGGTTGTTTAGCTTAACGTGGATAAGAAACAGAGTGAGTCACCCACTCTGGCTGGCCACGCACTCGGGCGACACTGCCTCCATCGTCGCCGGTGACACGTCGTCCTCCTCTCCGGCCACCCAGCCTCCATCGAGCCCGGCGACCCCCACGAGCATCGCCGCCCACCCTGCCAGGGCCCTCGCCGTCCTCCGCGTAAGCTGCATCGGCCCTCGCCGTCCTCCCTCGCCGCCCTCGCCAGATGCAGCAAGGCCGGCGACCCCAGATGCACCCCCTCGCCGCCCAACTCTGCTAGCAGCCGCGCCGGCCTAGCAAGGTGGTGGTGCCGCGCCGGCCCCGGGGTGGTGGTGGTGGTGCCTCGACGGGCACCAATCTTGTCCCGCGCCTGTCCCACGCCGAGCACCAATGCCGACCCTGTGGTGGTGACTGGCCGTCCCCGCGGTGGTGCCTCGACGGCCACCCGTGGTGCAGCCTGCCTCGTGTCCTCTCCCCCCACCAGCACCATTGCTAGCCATCGACAAGGTGATGATTTTTCACTTGTTGCTTGAATTTGATGAGAAAAAATAAGTTTGTAATATATTTGATTGCATCTAAATATGTTCAGGCCAAGATGGATAGAAGCTGGATTTATAACAGTAAACCATTTTCGCGGGAGTTTACATTGGGAGTTGAGCAATTCATGGAACATGTAAGAGGTACATTCAGTCCAGATGAGAATATCAAGTGCCCTTGCCGAAGATGCTTGAACGAGCAAGAGAAAAGCCAAGATGATGCTTGAACGAAATCCATGGCATGTCTAGGTGCTATACTAGGTGGATTTACCATGGAGAGGAGGCATGTTGTAGAAGATGGAGAGGAAGCGAGACATTGGAGAAGATGGAGAGGAAGATGTTAGACAAGATGATGATGGACAAGATGTTGGAACAAAGACATGTCATGGGATGGTGAACTTGTGCCGACAATGCACCACTCGACGAGGAACGACAAGCCAAGGTGTCATAGATGATGGTGAAAGGGGTGTTCAGGGGTTGATTGAAGATTTGCGCGACGCATCGAGACATGGCTTCGGTGGTGACTTATATAAACAACTCATGGAAGAGGCAAAGCGTGAACTTCATCCAGGTTGCACCGAGGAGAGTAGGCTTTCTTTCATTATTAAACTGCTGCATATAAAAGTGTACAATCGGATTACAACATCTGGATTCAATGCATTCCTTGAGTTGCTATCTGATTCTTTGAAGAATGTGCCTGGACTTCCTAGGTCCTATAACGAGATGAAAGCTCTACTTCGGAAGCTTGGTTTTGGTTATGTTTCTATTGATGTGTGCAAGTATGACTATGCTTTGTTCTGGGGGGACAATGTCAAAGATGATCATTGCCCAGTTTGTGGGTTCACAAGGTGGAAAGTGAACAAGGACGGCAAAAAGAAAGTTCCTCACAAGGTCCTTCGTTACTTTCCGATAATTCCACGCCTTCAAAGGTTTTTTTTGTCAAAGCAGCGAGCACAATATGCAAGATGGCACAAGGAAAAAAGGGTAGCAGTTGAGAATGAATTGAGACATCCTGCTGATGGGGAAGCTTGGAAAGATTTTGATGAGAATTTCAAGTCTTTTGCAGATGATCCCCGAAGTCTGAGGTTAGGCATTGCTACTGATGGATTCAACCCATATGGTCAGATGAGCAATTCATATAGCATATGGCCGGTGATGATGATACCATACAATTTTCCACCATGGATGTGTATGGACTAGTCCAATTTTCTCGCTAGCTTTACTAATTCCGGGAAAAAATCACCGGGCAAAGATTTCCATGTGTTCATGCGGCCTTTGATAGCGAGACATGATAGAGCTTTGGAAGGGTGTAAAAACTTATGATGCGCTTGAAGGCAAAGACTTCAAACTGCGTGCGCGATTCCGTGGGGAATCCATGACTACCCTGCATTAGGCACCATGTCAAGCCGAACCACTAGGGGTTATTTTGCATGTGTGTATTGTGATGAGAATCCATGCTCCTGCGGTCTTAGAAACAAAATTGGTTTCATAGACTATAGGCGTTTCCTGCCTGACAACCATGCATGGAGGAAAAGCAAAACTTTCAATGGCAAGCATGAAAAAAGAGAGAAGCCAAGGAAATTTAGTGCAGATGAGGTTATGGCAAGGTTGAATGAAGTTTGCTATGTTCCAGGCAAGAACCCAAAGATGCCAAAACCAAGAAAACGACGCCGTGAGGATGGACCAGTATGGCATCTGAAGGTTAGCTTGTATGATTTGAAATATTGGCCAACACTGAAGCTACCACACAACCTTGATGTCATGCACATAGAGAAAAACATTTGTGAAAATATTTTGTCAACTCTACTTAATATTCCAAACAAGACAAAGGACACCATCAATGCTAGACTAGATTTGGAGGATAGAGGCATGAGAAAAGAGCTTCATTTGCTAGATGAAAGTGGTACTTCATCATCAAAGCCAAAAGCTTGTTATGTTCTAAATCCGTAAAACAGAAAAAGTTCTTGCAATTTGCGAGCAATGTTAAGTTTCCGGATGGCTATGCATCCAATATATCAAGGTGTGTCAGTTTGGAGGGAGTAGGATCAATGCATGGGCTGAAAACACATGATTGTCATATAATGCTGCAACATATCTTACCAGTTGGGCTTCGTGGTTTGGTGCGCAAAGATGTATATGAAGCAATTGCTGAATTGGGTAGGGTTTTTAGACAACTTTGCTCAAAAACTCTAAAGGTTGATGCACTACACCAGATGAAGGAAGATATTGTGCTTATCCTATGCAAACTAGAGAAAATTTATCCTCCAGCATTCTTTGATGTTATGGTTCACCTAGCAGTACACTTACCTGATGAGGCACTCCTTAGGGGACCGGTGCAGTATGGATGGATGTATCCAATTGAGAGAAGGTTGGGCACCTTTAAGCGTTTCATCCGCAATCAATCAAGACCTGAAGGATGTATTGCAGAGGCATACACTGCCTATGAGTGTATGACACAGTGCTCAACATATTTTAGTGACATCATCAGTAGGTTCACTTGGCCTGAAAGAAACTTAGATGGAGAAGAGAACTTAGATGGTTACTCTATTTTTTACCATGGCATCAACCTATTGGGTGGTGCAAACTTTCATTACCACGAAGACTATGACTCCATGGTTTGGTTTGTTCTCAATAACTGCGAAGAGGTTAATGAATACATAGAGTGAGTAATTCCAGTCATTTCATTTCACCCATCTTTTTTCTATACTAGCTAGTGTCCAATATAACTAATTATCTTCTTCCTTTGCAGCATATATCGGGCAGAATTACAACAACAAGGGGTCAACGATGTTGAAAGGATAATGTCAACACGGTTATTTGCATGGTTCGAGGATCATGTGTGTGCAACTTCTACAACATTTCTTGCTAATTTATGATACAATACATTTTGAAACTCACTTACTCTGTATGTTTTCAATGTGCAGATTACCAGATTGAAATATGAAGGCGCCACACATGTTGATGAAGACCTGTACTCACTAGCATGCGGGCCGGATCCGCGAGTACGTTCATACATGTCTGTATAATCAATGGGGTATGGTACCACACTTTGGCTCGTGACGAACACGGAAGACACGTAACTCCACCATTAAAAGTGGAGGTACTCATGGTGATGAGACAATTGACTTCTATGGGACAATCACAGACATTATTGAGTTGACTTACAATAGGAACAGCAAAGGTCGTAGAACTGTTGTCTTATTACGGTGTGAGTGGTACCGTCTAGAGGGAAGAACACACCAGATGAAAAATGATGGTTACTTCAAGAGCATAAACATCCAAGGCCGATGGTATAAGGATGATCCTTTCATTATGGCCACAGATGCTTCACAAGTATTTCTCTTGGAAGATACAAAGCTAGGTCAAAGTTGGCGAGTGCTACAAGAATTTGGCCACCGACATATATTTGATGTCGAAGAGTCTGACACAAACAAACCAGTCCATGAACAAATACAGATGAGATGTCAGGAGGCATACCAAGAGGAGCATATTTCAGTTACAGGTGCATTGGAAGACATTCATCCTGAGATGGATTCGATACACATGGAGAATGAACCAGGCAGCCCTATTAGTAGAGATCTTGTTGAGAGCATCCGTCGAAGAAAACATACAACTCATGATGATGAAGTAGACTGCGTACCTGAAGATGAAGATGAAGATGAAACTTTCCTTGAGTACCATAGTCCAGAAGAAGACAACACTTCAGGAGAGGACAGTGATGTTGACTGACCATTTCATTTGTGGAGATTGTTGATCCATGAACTTCTCTATTATTGATTTTGTTGTATTTGAATTATGCTACTACATTTGTATCTTAAGTAACAAATTGTAAGACCTTGTCTGCAATGGTTCTATTTCCAGTGCATAGTTCATGTGTGAAGCAAGTTACAGTTCCTAGATTTTTGTCTTTCATGACACATGAAAATGTCATGTAGTGGCCATAATTTGTCATGGAATGCATAAATTTGTCACAAAATGTTCTGGCTGGAACATGGATATATGCAATGCTTTTGCCCAGAAATGCTTATGTCACATGGATATACACAATGTCATGGAAAGTGTACAATATGTCACAATAGATACATGCATACATGCTGCCTTAATTTCATGCCAAACAGGCTACACAATATATGTCTTAGGGCACAAAGGCCCATACATCATACATAGCCAAATCTTGCATAATAGGTCCAAGAAAAACACATTCTCTTCAACACACACCTAGCCTTCATCATCCTTGCCTACTTGAACAGTACAGCTACAACCAAGATAATGGCCAACAGTAGAAAGAGTGTTACATTCACACATCCACAGAATAGACAAATGCAGCTTGCCATGCCATCTCCATTCTTCCCTACCAATTCATTCAGCTTTTTTAGGTTTTCTTCTAAGCTATCAATTTTTCCCATGACCTTGGGAACTTCTGTTGGCTTCGCAGCTGGTGGCAAATATCCATTGTCCTCAAGATAGGCCGCATATTCTTCCTCAAACCAATAGCTATTACATCTCCCCTGCATCCACATTGCAAATCAATTAAATTTGGGCAATCAAGATTGAAAATTGGAGTCCAAACAAAATCGATCGTCACATCACTCACATAGCTTTGCCTAGGACACTTGAAGTATCTCTTTCCATGATTATACTCAGATTTTGTGGTAGTGGCAGGAAACACCCTCCTATCCTTACATTCTGGGCACTTTATCAACGGCAACTGCGACACTTCATCGATCGGTGCCTCCGGATCCACAGTTCCAGTCATATCAGGTGCTGACCACCGAGTGCGAGTAGTACATGATGATGCTGCCTGCGACATGAGGCCTGACAAAGAGACATGTGGCTCATTAGCTCATCATGAAAAGCATGGACAATTTATGATTGGAATTGGAAAAATGCTTAGAGCAGCTAATAGTACTAACTTGGACATGAGCTCGGGTAAATTAGAAAAATAGCTACTAAACATCATTGCACGAAATAGTACTAAACTTGGACATCAAGAACACGAGAGAAAAAATGCTTCTCAATTAATGTAACCAGGCAAGTGATGGCATGCAGGTTTCTCAAAGTGTGCATGTCTATTTCTCCCAAGTTCCATAGAACTGTGTAACTAAGTACCAAAAAAAGAGCTTTTCTTTGCTTTGTAGCATTTGTCTACTCCCTCCATCCTAGAAAATGGCCAAGCACCATACATGGATGAATTGTGGCAGTCAGTCACCATACAATTTTATCAGATATCAATCATCTTAACTTGTTCTTTATGAAGTTCATCACTGAAAAAGAGCTATGGACACTTGTTGGAACCATGCTTATTTGTTTGATCAAGGAAAACACTGAAAGCTCGACAGTAGCAGGCCGGGCCAGCTAGCTAGATGATGGAGGGCGCCATTACCTGAGGGGGGTTTCAGTTGAACTACTCCCCCACCGCACAACACGAACACCAACTCAGATGGGCTGATTCCACGGCCATCTGATGAACAGGGGGAGAGGGGAAGCTATCTATCCTGTCAAACGAGGCAGCTGGAGATCACTCACCACCAGCAACAGACGAGGCCGACGACCGACGGCGATGGCCGGACCGCGGATGGCTGGATCTCCGCTCCGCTCGACCCGTCGAGGAGCGGCGCCGTGGCGGGTGGAGGGAGGATCCGGCGGGCGCAGGGTGGGAGGGGCCGTCGCGGCGCCGGGAGGGGGCGGCGGCGTGGTGCGGGGACGGGGCGGCGGCTCGGGGACGGGGCGGCGGCGTGGTGCGGGGACGGGGCGACGGCGCGGGGACGGGGCGGCGGCGTGCTGTGTAAGAGAGTGGGGATGGCCGATGTGAGGAGGAGAGGGGAAAGTGAAGGATGGGTCCACCTGCAGAGGCATATTGATGTTCGGGAAGGTTATTTTTTTAAAATAACTTAATATGACAAAGTAAAATTGTCACCCAAACACCAGAGAAATCGTCACGGAAACAACGACGTCAATCGACTACTGGGAGCTGACAATTTATGATGATAGTTGATACCTTTATGTGACACAGAGAACCACATCGTCATAAATATTGCATGGCCTTACAACTTTGTGACGACAGATGACATTTCATCACATTAAGTAAACTTTATATGACAAAACATGGCTTTGTCACGACCAATTTTGTCATAGAAAGTAAGGTTTCTTGTAGTAGTTTCTTCGACTCCGTTACGCCACCCAGTTGCTTAGAGTCCCGCCGCCAAGCCCTATAGCGCCACCATCAAACCTGCAGCCAACGAGTGCCACGGATCGGAGGAGAACGGCGGCCGCCACCATCGAACCTGCTGCCCTAGGAGTTCGTAGCCGCCCCTCACTACCGGAACGGCCCTTTTTGCCGATGGCCGGCCGCCATCGGCAAAGGCACTTTTCCCATCGGCAAAAGGTTTGCCGATGGCAAAGGTCAGTGGCCATCGGCAAACCCCCATCGGCAAACATTTCATCGGCAAAGCCGGGTTTGCCGAGGGCCACTTCCATTGCCATCGGAAACCCTTTGCCGATGGCCACGCTTGCCATCGGAAAAGCCGCCACGTCAGCCGACGCGCCGTCAGGCCGACGGTGGCTTTGCCGATGGCCGACGTGGCCTCGGCCATCGGCAAAGATTTTTTTATTTTTTTGAAATTTTTTTGCCGATGGCCAATGCCGTCGGCATTAAGTTTGCCGATGGCCTTGGCCATCGGCAAAAAAATTTCAAAAATAAAAATAAAAATGGGTTTGCCGATGGCCTTGGCCATCGGCAAAGTAATGGCAAGTTTGCCGATGGCCGAGCCATCGGCAAACCCGGGGATTTCCTGAAGCATAATCCCAGGTTTGCCGATGGCTAGCCATCGGCAAACCAGAAAAAAAAAATTTATTTTTTTTGTTTTCTTTCCATTTACATTACGTTTTAGCACATGCATCGCATATATATCAATTAACCCACATATATAGCATATAATCCACATATATAGCAACGAAATACGGTTTTAAGCATCGATACATGTCCAAACATATCCGGGTCACAAGCAAAAGAGTCATATATGTCACAAGTCATCCATACATGTCTCACAAGCTACAAGGCTAAACCTAGCTAGTGGCGCCGTCCCCTTGGGTCCCCGAGCCCCCAAAGAAGATCCTCCCACGCAGCCAACTCGGCCGCCCCGGGGCCGCGGCGTCGCCGGTGGCCGATGTGCTGCGGAGGGAGCACGGCAGGGACGGAGTGCCCCGGTGCGGAGGGAAGGCGGCAGCCCGGAGTGCGGGTGCTGCGGCCACGAGTACCCCTGCGGCGGTGGAGGACCCCGCACGCGTCTGCGTGGGGAAGCTGCGGTACGGTGGCGTAGGGAAGCTGCGGTGCCGTGGAGAAGCTCCCGTGGGCTTGGAGTCGGGTTCGAACCCGCCGACGGTGCTCGCACAAAGAACAAGTGCTGTAATTAGTACAACTCCCCGCAAAATTTCGGCGGCACCTCCCCGCACGGGGAGGTTCCAAAACTGCAAAAAACATGGCACGAAGGCCAAACATGGGCACGAAGGCCAAACATGGGCACGAAGGCCAAACATGGCACGAAGGCCAAACATGGGCACGAAGGCCAACCGACGCGACAAGCTAAAGCGAGAGGCAATGTACTCACCCGACCAAGTCCGAAAGAGGCGGTGCACCGGGCGGTGGAACTACCGGTGGTGGAGCGTAGATCGAGGCGGAGGCTCCTCCATTCCCGGATCCGGGCCGCGAAGTGCCCGCCCAACCGACGCCGGTAGTGCGCCGTCGGTCCGCCACCGCTCCCGAACCCGCGCCGACATCCTCGCCTCAATCCTCGCCTCAATGGCCGCCTCCCCGCTCCTCCTCCCCGGCCTTCATCTCCTCGATCGTGGCCTCGCAATATTACACCAAAGACGATTGATGTTATTTGAAGGCGAGGCTACATCATGAAGGCAGGCTACATCATGAAACTCCACTTACCCGAAGACTGGCGATCACTGCGCGCGCTGCTTCCGCTGCCGAGGCGCTATGGGGATCTGCGATCCGCCCCCACTTTCCCGGTCTCTCCGGATCTCGGTCGGCGTCTCAACGGAGGACGGGTCGATGGCGCCGTTGGCCAAGTAGTACCGGCCGTGCCGCTTCCCTCCTCCAACCCTCTCGGGAGGTCGGTGTCCAGGGGCTCGGTGGCGGGGTCGTAGGTGTCGCCATGTTTCGCTCGAGCCGCGGCGGTGTACTTGGTGAGCCTCTCGTAGACCGTCGGGCCGGTGTACTTCTCGGCCCGTGCGACGAGCCGTACACGGTGGTGGGCGCTTTCGCTTTGCCGATGTGAGCAAGCGCGAACCCCGTGAACTCGTTGATTTGCTCACCACCATGCGACGACTGCGAGGAAAAGACAAACATGGTTACAAGTAGTGACAATTGAGCGCTATAACAAATGCATCAACAGAAGGATACATACCCATCTATCCATGTACTCTGGCGGGATCGGGCTCCCTTGGTGGTGTGGGACCCCGACCGGTCGAGCTCCGCCTTGCGTTTCAAATGACGTCTCGGGCGCTCCGCGTACGCCGCGGCGTACGCCACCCTCCGACAATTGCCTCCCGGCCAGTCCTTGTACTTGCTGCACCGGCCGGAGGCATCTCGCAAGACATTCAAGTTTTTGATATTACGATAATGAATGGAATGTGTCATGTAAGAAATCATAACGGATGTTTCTGCCTAATTACCCGCAATCTTGCTCCTCGGTGAGGTCGGTCTCCTCCCGACAAGACAACTCCCGGCCTCCGTCTTACTTATCTTCTCGCTCTTGATGTTGGCGTAGTAGCCGATGACGGCTGGGTACGCGCCTCGTAGAACATGTCCCCGAGCCGGTCGGCGCACACCACGTCCCCGCTGCGCGACGCCCGCACGTCGTCCACCCCCTCGTCCAACTTGAAGTAGAACGCACACGTGGCATCAAACATCATTTCATTGTTTGAAAGAAGTCCAACGAATAATGTTGTATTGAGATATGTGATGCGATGCAAAGACTCACCCAGAACTCATCCTTGATCTTCTGAGCAACGACTCTTCCCTCGTCGTCCTTGATAAGATAGAAGTCCCGCCAATCCTCCGACACGATGGTCTCACCCTTGGGGGTGACGACCAAACCAGGGAAGTGCTTCTTAATCGCAGGCTCGGATGCTAGTTGGACAACGTGAGCACTCCTTTTTTGTCACCTTTTTCCAGCCCCCCGCACGAGTCATTAACGAATTGTTAGTACGCATTTTGAATTTGAAAATATCATATGAACAAGTGTAGAAATCAACAATGGTTACTTACTTGCCCGCGGGCCGGATCACCGGGCGCTCGTCAGCGGCTGGAGGGTCAGGGAGCCTGGTGGGGCCGCGCTGGAAGGGCTTACGAGGAGCTGTGAAACTCGAGCCGCCCGCGGACTCCTCGTCGCCACCCTGGACCTCGTCGTCGCCACCCTCGCCATCCTCGTCGTCTCCACCGCCGCCGCCGCCACCGTCACCGGTCGTCATCCTCGTCGTCGCCACAGCAGCTGCATAATATTTAGCTGAATCCCATATTAGATTTCAGCAATGACGAAGTCCAGACCAACATATTTTTAGAACCTAAAATGCTTAGCTTTCTGTGTAGTACTTCTCCTGAACCTAAAATGCATTGCCTAAATTAAAACAATCTACAAACATTTCCTGCCGGCGAAGAACAAACTCCATCACCTATTGACTACCCCTGACCCCTTCAATCGACAAGAACGAATCTGCGACGACGGCAGTCCCACAATCATTCAGCCTACCGAGTACCAACGGAGCAAGAATCACCCACTATTCCACTAAGGCCAAGGCGAGCAGGCAGCCGCCGGGCGCCGCACTTCCTGCCGGCGGCGCGTAAGGCGAGCAGGCCTCCTCACCGCCGGCGCCGCGAAGGGGAGGACGAGGAGATGGGGTTGCGGTTACCTGTGCTGGCTGGAGTTGTGATCACATGTGGAGTTGTCTGGGTTTTGGCGATCCGACATCACAACTTACTCGAAACTTTTTCAAATTTTTACCACAAACTGCACATGCCATGGCCACACAACTCATCAAGTTTCGTCAATTTCCGACTTCGTTTGGATTTTATATAATTTAAAAACACTTTCCGTGCACGTCACTCCCCACGCTACGACGGCAAAATGGTCGTAATTTCATGCGAGGTGCTGGATACGGCCTCAACATACTCCGAGCATCATGAATACCATGTTTCGGATCAAAAAGTTCTATTATTTCATGTACCTGCAGTTCAAAACTGGAGTTGCCGGAAAATTGCAAAGAAACAGAAATAATTCACGAAATATAGCAAAAAAACTCCAAATGGTCCCAATTTTTGCAGGTAGGTTGTATTTGAGGTAGGAAGGCACCAGAAAAAAACTGGAAGCAAAACTCAAAAAAAAAATACAAATTTTGCCGACGGCCTGGGAAGGCCGTCGGCAAAAATACCGTCGGCAAAAATAGTTTGTCGATGGCCGGCCATCGGCAAAGTACGTGGGCCCGGCGGCTCCCGAGGCCGCCACGTGGCCGTCGTTTGCCGATGGCCGTGGCCATCGGCAAACTAGGTGGTTTGCCGATGGCCGCACGGCCCGGCCATCGGCAAAGGGCACGGCGTCGGCCGGCCCCCGACGGCGTCGTCCCTGGGCCTATTTTGCCGATGGCCGGGCCATCGGCCATCGGCATAAATGGGTCTTTGCCGATGGCGGTAGTTTGCCGATGGCCCGGCCACCGGCAAATTATAGGTTTGCCCATGGCCATAGTTTGCCGATGGCTGGGCCGTCGGCAAACTTGTTTTTGCCGATGGCCGCACTTTGCCATCGGCAAACTTGCTTGTTTGCCGATGGCTGACCACTTTGCCATCGGCAAAGCTCGCCGCCATCGGCAAACAAGCCGATTCCGGTAGTGCCTAGAGACCTGCGCCCGCCATCAGCCCTAGATCGTGATTCCTGGATGTGCTTTGTCAGTGCATGGCTTCTCTATGACATACTAATTGATGGTACCTGAAGAGTCTGCCCATATATTGAACCTGAAGTGATCACCATGGCAGCGCTCCAGAGTCCGCCCGCTTTAAAACCATCGCGTTCCTACCTTGGGCATCACCGTCTACCTAGGCAAGTGATCCTCTCCTTTTTCCTATCCCAAACATCCTCGACGATCTGCCATCAGTCAGTTGGGTTCCGCCCCATTCGGCGGCGCTGCGTTGCCCTGCCTGTTCACCCGCGAAGCTTCGCTGCACCCGCACCTTACCGGCGGACGGCCGTAGAGCCCCGATCGCCAACCCGGGCAGCTGCTCGTCTAAGGCCTGAGCCCAGCAGTGGAATCTTGATCTGTGTCGCTGCCACCATGCACGAGATGGTGGTGCTGTAGGGCTTGGCGGCGGCGACGGGACTCAAAGCAATCGGGCGGCGTAACGGAGTTGAAGAAACCGCGTGACCATCGAACGGGAGTAACAGGAGTAACGATGCTTGGAGTGAGTTGAAAAAAACTAATAAGATTGGATTGGTGGGAGGGTTTAAGTGTCCCACCTCCACCAGAAGCCATCGGATTAGAATCATGTGCGTTTGATTAGAGTTTGCATAGTTTACATAACTAGTTGGTTTTCATAGCATATGTTGCCTTTACATAGTTCACGCATGCTATTAATTGCCAAAGATATATGTTTTTTTGACATGTTAATATATCCTAATATAATTATAGATATTAACCTTAGCTTGAAAACAATACAGTAGATAAAGATAATGTCGCACACATATGGATTTAGAAGTAAAATACAATACAACATGAACTGGCATATATTGTTCATCACAAAACACAGAGTAGAAGTGACATATACATCCAAAACTTAGCAAATGATGCGTCTTTAATTTGCTTCCTCGATCAAATAAAACAGACGCTCATATATGTGTATCCCACTATCCATGAATGTCAAGAGAAAACCCCAAATAAAGTTGAAATAATCCTTGTGCTTATTATCTTCTTCTGCATGACCGATCACACACAATTTAATCACCAATTACACGCCATTATGTATCTTTGGCTCTTATTGTATTATTATTAATAATACAACATATACACACACATCGTAAACACCAAAACTAGTCCAAATTAACAAATCATCAAGCTATATATATAAACTCCCAAGAACTGATGCATCAAGTTGCACCATCGTCTTAGATCATGTATGCTTGCATGATATGATATACACATGCACACTGACGTTCTTGTTTTCGATCGTCGTAGGTGGTCATCAAGTTTTTACCTCCCATAGCCCCACAAATCCATCTCCCCACCTCGTTGGGCGCCGGAACTCATGGCGCCAGTCATCTGCTGCACCGCCGCGCTCCCGCCGTTGCTGAAACCATCGTCCATCGCCTGCCACTGCTCGGCGGCTGTACCGGCGGCCTGGTCCCTCCCTTCGCCGGCCAGCTGGCCACCGTCCGTGGCGACGCCGTCGCTGCTGCCAACGTCCAGGCCACCGCCGGGGTGATGATGCTCGACCGGCAGGCCGGAGAAGTCGTAGCCGTTACCGGCGCCGTCGTCGGCGGGCCGGTGGTTGGTGAGGAGGTCCTGGACCTGCACGTGGTGCGAGTACGCGGCAGCGTGCGGCGCCGGGGCCTGCATCTGCGAGTAGTAGGAGGAGGCGTGGTGGTAGTACGGGTGCGGGTGCATGTACGCCAGCGCAGCCCTGGCCTGGTCGTGGTGCCCGCCGAGCGGCGGCGACATGGCCAGGTGGCCTCCAGCATCCGCGCCCTGGCTCGTGCTCCCTTCGCCGCCGCCGATCTTGAAGAAGCACTTCTTCTTAAACACGCGGCACACCACCCATCCGTCCTCCTGCACAGACAATCAGATCGATCGACATGCATGATCAACACAAAGAAACCCTAATTAAAAAAATAAATTGACGGAGATGCACGCATCAACGTGCTCCAGATGAACGTAATTAACGTACGCTGGTGCCGCCCTGGGCGTCGTCGGTGTCCTCGAGGCGGTACTCATGCATGATCCAGTCGGTCTTCTGGCCGTGAGGGGCGCGGCCGCGGTAGAAGACGAGCGTCTTTCGCATGCCGATCTTGCGGTAGCTGGTGCGGATGCACTTGTCCCGGCCCGTGGCCTTCCAGAATCCAGCCGTCGTGGCGCGGTTCGTCCTCGACCCCGTCGGGTACTTGCGGTCCTTGTGGCTGAAGAAGTACCACTCGTTCTGCGGCGCCGACCCGATCCGGCACCTCTCTGCAACGATGCAGAGTTGATGAGTATTACTACTGTGTTAGAAGATACAAGACGAACAACTAAAAGAACATGCATGCTGTAACCGTCTAATTTTTTTTTAATGGACCCGTAGCTGTCTAATTGATCGCCATGAACATGCATGCATGGCGCATGTAGTCATGTACTGGTTTTGTTTGTAATTGATCGCCATGAACATACATACCTTGCAGCTCCCAGGGCTCGATCTTGTTGAGGTCGACCTCCCTGATGACCTCGAGGTCGAACTTCTCAAATCCGATCTTCTTCTTGAGGTAGTACAGCAGCAGCTCCTCGTCGGTGGGGTGGAACCGGAAGCCCGGCGGCACGCCGTTGCTGGACGAGAAGGCCGCCATGGATGTGATTGTTGAATCAATCAATCAGCTCGATCGATCCCAAGTCAAGCCTTCAGTTTTGACGCGAGAGAGGCCTGTAGCGCGTATATATACACGAATGGGTGCGGCCGACCTCCGGATTCATGGGCTGCAGGTCGCAGGTGCATCGTCAGCAAAGGGAGGCAGCTAGCTGTAGGCTGTAGGCAGCATGCAGGAGAGGAGGGTGGTGAGGGGGAGAGTTGACGCCGGCCGCCACGGCGGTGGACGGGGATAAAGTTGGTCGCGTAGGACGCAAGGCACGGCCATGAGCGCGCGCGCGGGGGAGCTCGCGATCCTCCAGCGGTCAGCTGCATTTTTCTACGCCGTTAACGATCCCGAGGTTCGTTGTTTAGGGATCGCTTGATTGCTCCCAAAGCAAGCGCTAGCTAGCTTTGGAAGAGCTGCTATCCACTAGTAATATATGTAGTACGACTCATGTGTATTTTTCCGTATAACTACATATAATCAACAGTGGGCTGAATTGAAGACAAATTGGATATCCTTTGATATATAGTCGGCGATGCTTATATGTATTATATGATTGTGTATGTAAATCAAGGAGTAATGGGTTGAGATTGCTAGGTCTAGATAACAGTACTAATAATGGGAGTGATTGGCATCCTTTTTCATGAACATGCTCATGCACAAGATTTGAGGGCCAGCTAGGAAATAATCACATAGAGCAAGATCCAATACGAATCATAAATGAATTTGGATTGTGACCTAGTTTAACCTGTTAGCGTAGGTGCCTATGTGGCATATATGTATCCATGCATGCATCGCAACCAGATATATGCATTAGTATTCAATATATGGACACAAGAGGGCCAGCATTTTGGGTTTGGGACAATAATGCAAAGTCTAACCAAGTGAAATTACAAACCTCGTTCTACGTACTACTTTTCTCAAGAGAAAAATCAGGCCAGATAGCTGAAGATTGAAACATCACATTCACACAGTAGTGAAGTGGGAGAAAGTAGCCATCCTTTAATTTGCCTCCTCCAGTTTGCAAGTAACCTAAGACACAACCACAAGATTTCCACCCAATTCACGCACAGCAAAATTAAAGAGACACTACGTAGTGGAGGAGGCAAAGGATGGTTAAGGCCAAATAGATTACGCAGTCCAACACTTGAAACTACAACCATAACCAACCAGTCTCCCTAGGGATCGAGCACCATGCACACACATGCAGGCAAGGGCACAGTTTCCACTAAACCTTAACAGACTGAGCTTAACTGCAACTGAAGGATTAGTTGACATCCATCCGCAGCCACTAAACTATGCTATTAGTAGTACTAATGAATTATGCTTCACCAATTGATAAAAAAGCTGGCTTCTAAATCACTAAAATTGGAATTTTCTATTTGTACTAGCTCCGTATTCTACAACTCGGGATTCGGGAAATAGACATGCAGAGCCATCTGAATTAATCTGAAATATACTGTTCTGAAATCCAACTCAAGTCTAACATCATCATATACATCTGTTCAGTAAGTAGAAATTTATTATTACAGTGAATAACTGAAATATCACAGAAATTAACAATGAAATTAAAAGAGATCAACGATCCAGTAGCATTTATATGATTACTCTAGCTAAGCATGAGTTAGGGGCGCTGCATGTGAGGGGCGGGCCACTAATCGAGCCACGACTCGTGGGAAAGTCGTCGTCGTCCACGCATATGGCATGGTGCATGGACATTGCCCCGGCCGTGCACGGTGCACCTTGAGTGAGCTCTACTGCTCCGCCGTCACCGTGACAACCCGTGGCGAGGTTCCCGATGACAACGAGTCTTGAGTCCGGCAGGGGCGGGGGCTCGTGCGGACGCGGGGCGCGCGCTCGCCCGGCTCGCATGATCAGTTAGCTTGCATAAGCAGCACTCCATCGATCGGCCAAAGCAACCTCATCAGGGTTCCCCGCCATTCGTGCGCGCTTTGAGTGAGAGCTGGGTGAAGCCTGTGCGGTCTAGCTCGGTCCAAATGATTAGGGGAGACTTAGCTTGCCTGGAGTTTACTGCAGCATGCAACTGACCTCAAGTGCTCTGAGATCGTTACCGTACCTACCGGCCACCTCGACCTCAGAAAGGAACCAGCCCAGGTTATGCTGGCTGGTCTCAGCTTGCTTCTTGTGCCACTAGCTTGTTTGCTGCCCCTGGTAATCTCGTGTGTCTGGTGAAACGTACTTGCCATGAAAACTTGTGCCTCCAGGCTCCAGGCCCCGGCCGCAGTTTTAAACTTTTTGTCAGTTTGGTAGTGTCAAAGGGATGCTAGCTTCAGGTATCTGCTTTGTTAGTCAAGATAGCAAGCTACCCAAAGCCATATATAGGAGAATCTGAGTGCAATCAACACACTTCAGAGCTTTTTTTTACTGCTGTTATCCCCTCACTCCAAAAGTACAAGGGATTATAATTCTAGGAGTTTTACGATATATTAACCTATATAGGAAAAGATGCATATATACCCCTAACTGATGAGGCCCCCTCCACGGCCTCACCTTTTTGCGCATCATAATTGTAGACAAGGCCCCTCTCTCTACTGATTCCTTAGACACTCATGTATGGATGTATATGGTTGGGGTTTCAAACTTGGCTTTTCAAAAACAGATATGCTCCTTAAGCAAAACTTTGGTTTTTGTCTGTACATCTTTAAGTGTTTGACTTGCTTGTAGATCACATATTCCAAGTTGGCATATTTTTTAAGTGTTTAACATAGTTGTTAATTGATGATCTCTAAAAAGGTCACTAAACAAGTAACTTATAGCCCTAGTTTTAATCACTCTTGTTTTTACTATTTTCGTTCAACTTTTGTACCAAACCTTACCAAAAAGTTGTTTAGAAGTTTGATTAGGACCCGTTTGGATCCACGGAATTCTCAAAATTGAATTTCTAGTATAAATTATAGCAGTGGAAGAAAGAATTTGAGATTCCACCGCTTTTCAAAGTTCACTTTTAAGCCTATCTCGAATTCATAGGGTAGGAGATGAGAAACGAATGCTATAAATCATCATTATTAAC
This sequence comes from Themeda triandra, assembly GCA_018135685.1. Classification (NCBI taxonomy): domain Eukaryota; kingdom Viridiplantae; phylum Streptophyta; class Magnoliopsida; order Poales; family Poaceae; genus Themeda; species Themeda triandra. The sequence goes on along the minus strand of JAENPR010000045.1, from coordinate 971,008 downwards.
CATGTTATGTTTGCACTCTCCGACCTCACTCCTCCATTCCAAGTATATATTTTGCTCAAATATGTGCCTAACTAATAATGATTTCAATTCCAAGGAGCTAAACGTGCCCTTAGAGATTTTTGAGCTCTTGATCATTATTTACTTGTGTCACATGTGTTGTCACTATCAAGAAAGCTTATGTCTCTTAAACATCATCATTATTAAGAAATGTCAATGTTTATGAGATGCACATGGAATGCCTTTGGTTAACACCTAAGGTGTTACATGTGTTTTCACAATTTTCACACTTGGTAATTATATAAAAGTTAATTGAAATGCTAAAGTGCACATGGCCCTAGAGTTTTGGTGTATTAATGATAAACGATTTATGTTATTTATGAGTTTATGGAGATCTTTTAGTCACAAATGTGGAATATTGATGTTTAACGCTCTCTCAAGATTTAAATGGATGTAACTCAAGTCGATTTTTTTTCTTTTTATATTTTGAACAAAATGAGTTTAGAAAACATCTTACTATAAAAGAGAGATGTGGGCTGGAATAGCGCTCAAAAGATCTGACATATCAGATGAGTGACACTCAAATAAATCGTGTGCGCACTTGGTTATCAGATGAGTGACACTCAAATAAATCGTGTGCGCACTTGGTTGGGTGTTATTGAGCTTTTCTTCACTTTTAGTTCGGAAGTCATTCTAGAAGTTTTGACCAAGCTACATAAGCTGATTTAGTTCGGAAGTTTTGGATTTCTATTTTTCAGAACTTGGGTGGCCCTTTCACTATTTCTAGATTTCAAATCTTGATAGTAGGGACGGACATTATTCTTCTTCCTTTTTTTTTTTTTAGCAGAAGACATTTCTCCTTACTTACACTTCCATCCTGGACTTGCAGCTGGGGCCTGCAAAGTAGAACCGATTGGAGGCCCATGACATGGACAAAGCAATTGGGCCTGGACATATGAGGCCTAATTTGATCTGACAACTAATACTAACGTTTCTCAAAAGGTTCCTTCTCAAAAAAAAAAAAAAAAAAAAAAAAGACTCGTACTAACAGGAACAGAAAGTATTAGTATCTCTCTGAATTATTATTATTGCAGCTGTTTGAGTATCCTCCTCGAACTCTAAAAGGATGTCTTACCTCCTCAACTCTCAAAACCTACTAAGTTACCCCATGTACGAATCGGAATTGATTTTAAAAGTTAGTTTCATCCATTTTTAGTTTAAAAAATCAGGTAAATACTTAATAATGTTTTTCTACCATGAAGTCTTTAAGGTTCTAATTCTATTTTTTTTTTTTTAAATCTTAGAGATAGATAAGGACACATAAAAAATCCAAATAAATTATTTTGAGATTTTTAAAATATCTCTAGAAGCTTGTAAACTTCATATTGAGATCTAGGAAAATGGGAAATGTCCAGAAAGATCTGAGAAATTCCCAAAACATCTAGTTGATGTCTAATGCATTCTAGAAACTTTTCACAATAAAAATATGAGATGCAAATCATCAAGAGTGCACCATTACATTTCATGCTAAATGCATTCATGCTAGTTGCATCTTTTAATGCTTTTGTTATGGAAAGCTTTAAAAACATGTTTAGACAATGAGATAGATGTTTGATACTTTTTGATATTTTATTGAATGTTTTCCATTTTTTGAGTGCTAAATATATTTTTTGGAAGCTTTTAAATATACTCTCATGAACTCTGTGTATTTTGTTTGAGTTCCTAGCGTTCTATTCTATCTCTATAATTTTTCATTGAATTTTTAGAAATTTATGTATTTTTTATGGTCCAAAAAACTATAAGGTAATAACTTTTTTTAGATAATGGATAGAAGTATCCGGCCTCTACGACATCCGGGGATGTACACATCCAATTATTACAAATTTCCCAATGAAACAGAAAGGAGAAAGTCAAGGTCTTATAGAACGACCCGGACGCTAATTCAAACAATATAAATGTTTCCATCCTTTATTAGATATCTCTAGAGCAATTACTTCTAATTTCTTGCTCAACGTGGAGAGTGCGTCCTTGGCTGTCCCATTATGCTGCAGCTGTGCCCACGAGCGCAACCAGTATGCTCCTCTGAAAATTACCTCGCATAATAGAGTTATATTTTATTTGATTAAAGATAAAATCATTGCAGCATCTCTAGATAGCCCAGCACATTGCAGCCACCCCCACCCAAATCAGTTTTCTAATCTTTTTATGTTGATTAGTAAGCTAACTACCAAACATGTGGTTGATTGATCTAGGTGGGGTTAGCTTAGTAGCAAAGAAGATAATCCTCCAAATTATTTTGGTAAGGGGGCAATCTAGAAATAAATGTTGGATATTTTCATTCCCATTGCAGAGACACATTTCTGACTCCTTTTCTAATTTTTCTTAACAAGGTTGTCTTTAGTTAAAACGACACCCTTATGTAAGAACCAAAGAAAGATTTTGATTTTTAGAGGTATTTTTAACTTCCAAATCATCCTATGACGAAAGGATGGACGTGTATCTACCAGAAATTGATACATGGAACGGACTGAAAATAACCCAGATTTGGTTAGAGTCCAGCAAAAATAATCAGTTCCTTCCACCAATTCAACATTGGAGATTCGTGCTACTAAGTTCAGCCATTCAGAAAGTTTATTATCCACCAGAGCCCTTCTAAAAGAGATGTTTAGAGGTCTGGTATTCATCACTTTTAACACCGTTGCATGTGGGTCTCGTACTATATTAAATAAGGATGGATATTTAACTTTCAATGGCGTATTGCCTACCCATATATCATCCTAAAACATAGTATTAGTTCTGTCCTTGATATCGAAGGAACCGTTAAAGTACCTCATCCTTGATCTGCATGAGGCCTCTCCAAAAATGAGAGTCATTGGGTTTAGCTGTCACTTGAGTAAGGCTTTTGGAGTTTAGGTATTTATTCCTTAGCATAGATTGCCACATGGCTTCTGTGTTTAAAAGATTAACCAACCATTTGGCTAGAAGGCATTTATTTTGCAGATGCAGATTAAGGACACCTAGTCCTCCTTGGTCCTTGGGACGGCAAATGATGTCCCATTTGGCAAGTCGGTATCTGTGTTTATCAGAGGAACCTTGCCAAAAGAATCTAGATCTATAAAAATCTAGCCTCTTAAGTACTCCCTTGGGTATCTCAAAGAAGGACATCATAAACATGGGCAGGCTACTTAGAACAGAGTTCAGCAGAACTAGTCTTTCCCCATAAGACAGGTTTTTTGCTTTCCAGCAAGATAGTTTCTTTTTAATCCGGTCTTCTACCTTGCTCCATTCAGAATTAAGGAGTTTTCTATGGTGCATGGGGATTCCTAAATATCTGAAAGGATATTCCCCTGCGTTACAACCGAAGAGGCCGGTGTAGAAATTTTCCATCTCTTTGGCTGCACCATAGCAGAAGATTTCACTTTTGTGAAAATTGATCTTTAGTCCAGATAGTTGTTCGAAAGCACAAAGCAGCAGTTTCAAATTCTGTGCTTGCTCTGGATCATGCAATGAAGATAACCGTGTCATCTGCATATTGCAAAACTGATAAGTCATCATCTATAAGATGGGGGACGACACCTCTTATTTGATCATCGGCTTTTGCTCTGTTAATAAGAAGAGCTAACATATCCGCAACGATGTTAAATAAAACGGGTGACCAGTTCTAACTAGGCAGGAGAGTAGTTTGACCAGTTTTGGTAGTTTATTAAGTAAACTGTCCGGTTTTAGAGGTCATGGGAAAAATCACACCACGATAATAATTCAAAGAGGTGAATTTTTACTACTTTTGCCGGCTTTTCAATCGGCTGAACAGGACCTAAATATCCAAGCCCAACTTACTTATTGTGAGGATTAAATAGATCGCGAGAAAGTGTTTATATTTTTATTATACTGTGGTAATTGTGATTCCCTTAAAATATGTCATTTTACCATGTTTCATAACCATTTTGTGAACATCATCTGACGAAGTAACAATCTGCACAAGCTTTCTGATAAGATGTTGATGCATTTTTCCACTCAGCTCAATTGTTCTGGCCCATCCAAGTACCTTCGAGGCCTCTCTCTCTCTCTCTCTCTCCCTCTGTTCTTTCGCTTTGGAACTCCAGCACAACCTGCCTTCTGGGCGCCTGTTATTATTACTTGAGCTGCTCCACTGTCACCGATACCTCTAGCCCCTTCCATGGTCAGAATCAGATCACAGTGTCACGCACACTACGGTTCGAGTCCGAGAAACATAAAAGCTGCTCGACAATTAACAAGCACCCTACATCAGCATCAGCTCAAGCTGCTCAATTCAGATTAACACACTGATCCCCACCCACGCCATCACACCAACTCCAACCGGCTGCACTGCACCTAAACCTCGCCAAGAACGCCAATAAACACCCCACAAAAATCTCAGCCACAAGACACCACATCAGGAAGGTATCACGCCGAAAGGCGATCCAGGCAGGCGCCAGAGACTGACCATGTCAGCGGTGCCGGAGAACGTCGTTGCAGGCGGCAGTAGTGGCCCGCCGGTCTCGTGGTGGAGCGCGGCCTCGCCGGTGGGCGGCGACGTCGTCCTCTCCGGCGTAGGCCTCCTCTTCGTCGCCCTGGCCTTTGGCTTCGTCCTGTACCACTACTTCACTGTCACGGTCGTCAGTCGTCGCCGCGGCAGCACGCGGGACGACGGCGCGAGGGTGGGGGCGCCATCGAACGCCCAGCAGCAGCGCGGCACGTTGTGGAGAGGACACGACGCCACTGCCGGCGGCCTTGACCCTTCGGTGCTCCGGGCGTTGCCGGTGACGCTTTACAAGGCGAAGGACGACCGTGCAGGCGAGGCGGCGCTGGAGTGCGCGGTGTGCCTCGCCGAACTCACCGACGGCGAGGCCGCCAGGTTCCTGCCCCGGTGCCAGCACGGCTTCCACGCCGAGTGCATCGACTTGTGGCTGCGCGGCCACACCACGTGCCCGCTCTGCCGCGTCGATGTCGACGTCGACCTGCTCCCCGCGCCGCCGTCGTCCTCGGCCCTCCCACCGGCGCTCCCGGAGCCCGCCAACTACCCCGCGAACCTGCCGACGAACGTCCTGTTCTGGGGATCCCTGGGCGCGGTCACCGTGGCGACAGCCTCCGGGTCGAGGACGACGACGGTCCACGGCGGCCCAAGCGCTGCTCCCGGTGGAGCATCTCCGCCGCCGCTGGTCATCCATGTCAGGGAAACGGCACCGGCAGTGGCTCCGCCGCCGCCGCCGCCGCCGCGTGAAGGCGATGCCGCGAAAGCGCCGGGCTTGGCGAGGCTGAGCTCTCTCCGGCGGCTGTGGAGCAGAGGGAGGCATGATGCGTCATGCGGAGGCTACTCGACACACGGTCCCATGGCAACAAACCACCTAATTTAACTAGTATCAACCTCCTGTTTGTTGTTTTAATTACTCCAGTGATCGTGATTTGTATGTAGTACACAGCTATTGATCATGGAATATTATCACGAGTCGTTTGCATCCCGACCGCGACCTTGCATTCGGCAAACCAAACCTTCCTTTACCATCACACCGTTGGCATTGGCACGGCACCATGGCTCTCACCGAGTACGAGCAACGCAATAATCTCGAGCGTCTCCGCGCCGCTGAGGTTGCTCGCATCGCGTTCGCGCAAAATTAAAGGTGATGCCAAGGAGCAGGCCAAAGAGCGCGCGCAGGGTGAGAACGAGGTTCGCGTCGCCGCCCTGGCGGCCGAAACCGTTGCTAGTCTCCACGCCCAGGCCATGGCGATCGTCAACTTTCGGTCCCTCACTCCCGTGTCCCGTCACTCTCGAGGCTCGAGCTCACCGAGACCAACTGCCCAACGACACGAGGTGGCCATCGTCGATCAACATTTGGTCCCTCACTCCCGTCACTCTCGACCTCACGGTGCCCAACGACACGAAATGCCCACGTCCTTTAGAGACTCTCAGACGACTACTTTCGCTTGATCCCAGTGTGGGCACGACGGATCGGAGTGCACTGCCCTCACTGCCTTCACAACACATGTGTGATTAGTGTGGAGGTCAAAGACTATAGAACACTCCATTGCGGTGCCCTAAAAGGTCTTCACTTCTCAGTTTGATCATAAATCAGTTGGTTGAGTTTCTCGTGGTAAAACCTGTCCACTGGGGTTTAAGTTCTCGAGTTGGCACTGGTGCTCGTATTTTTCTGGATTTATTTTAGGAGTTACCGACACTATGTGTTCAGTGGTAACCGACGTCCCCGTCGACAACGAGGCTCTTATGGTAACTTTATGAACCTCAAGATCTATCTTTGGAGGTATTCATGGGGGTAGAGTTTGCGTGCATGTGTTCATATGGGTGAGTATGCGTACGTGTTGAGTGTCTATGTTGTATTGTGTAATTTAAAAAAAAAAACATAGCGAATGTTACTACAACTCCTATTGAGAATATTGTTTTGTGAGGACACATGGTTTTTACCATAACCATTGTGTGGACCTTTGTGTGATGAGTGATCGTCAACATGCCAACACAAGGCGTGTGTGTGTGAGTCTTACTAACCGTGGCACGCGGCTTCGTGTCAAACAATGGTGTCTCTTGGCTCATGTTGTCTGCAGGTGTCGAGCTCGGAGACGGTGGTCGACGGTCGGTGAAGATCAAGTAGGGCGTGCCGTGCTGACGGACCGGGTGCGGTGAAGGGCGGACGTGAGGCTTGGATCGAGGGACCCGAGGACCGGGTGGCCAGCGTGGTGGTGGCCGATACCGGACATCGACGAGCGCAAGTGTACACGGCGGGGGATGCGTATGGGCTACGCTACTCGCGGAGGGTTTGGTGGTTTCGCCTCAAAACCATCGGCGGCGGGTTTCCCCGTTTGCGCCTCAAAACCGGGGCGGAGGTCCCGATGCGGACGGACGACACGTGGCGGCATCGGGAGATTGCTTGGAAGCAAGGCTACCGGTGAGGAGGCGCGGTGGCCGTCGGATCAAGTGAAGCCCGAGTTGGACCCTTATGCCCCCGGCTAAGTGGTGTGGCTCTTCATGTATCCAAGGGCAAAGAAGGAATGTAAAATAGACTTGCCCCTATAAATAAAGGATGAGGGTCTCCTTCCCCTCACCTCTTCCAATTCCATTTCCTCCTTTTAGGATTTCCTTCCTCCTTAGTTGTGTGAGAGAGAGGTCTGCAAATCTTTTGATTTGTACTCAAACCGATATGTGGCAAGCGAGCGCCTAGTCTCGTTGTTTCCTCCGGGATTAAATCATGTGTCTATGTTTTTGCTTTGAGCTCTTTTTGCCTCTTGTGTTCTTAATCTTGGTCTTGATTTGATTAAGTTCTGTCAAGTTTAGCTGCCCTTTTTATTCTGTTCATGATGCTGGTCCTCTTCACTTTTGTTCTTGGGCGTGCTTCTAGTTGAGGGGGAGTATCCAAAGTGGCGGTGCTACCCACGCCGACGACTCGGGCCGAGCGCTCCTTCGGAGCAAGATGCGCCGGGCTCGGAAAACTCACCGTCGATCTGGTTTTCTGGTTTGTGCTTGCCCGCTTGTTCGCTGCGTTTCGGATCGATCGAGTTGAGGGTCCCGCCGTAGCCCCCGCTCCAAATTTCTGAACTCGCCCATCGAGGTGGAGTCTTTGAGGTGACGCCGATGTGCACAGCGCGAGCAGGCCCTAGTGCTTCATCGCTGCCGGCCATTTATTCAGGTACTTGAGTATTCTTTTCAGCATCTTCTTGTTTAGTTCTTCGATTTGCTCAACTAGTTGTCGATGGTCAGTCGGATCTTGAGTAGCACTTGCAAGGAATAAATTCAATTCTTTTACTCTAGTTTCTTGCTCTGTGATTGTCTCCAAAGATATACTCATCTAGTACTAATTTATCCTGATGCCGCCGAAGAGTGCACCGATGCGCCTTTTCTTTGCCCGTTTGAGATTGGCTCCTTCATATATCGAGATTTGTTTCCGAGACCAAATTCCCAATCGACTTGCGACGAACTAGCGTTGCTAGCGGGAAGCTTCTCTTCGATTTGTTTGAGTCTCGGTGCCTTCGTGTCCCGTTCCTTTTGTCTGGTTCCGGGAAGCTTTTGTCTTGATTAAAGGAACAAGCTACGTGCTTGAATTTGCTAGATAAAAAGCAATATCTTTTATAGCACGAGAGATACTTCTTGCTGTTATTTTCTTGCTCACGGTTTCTGCTAGCAAAAGTATTTTCCCTGTGTTCCTTCGATCTGTAGCAGTTCAAGCAGATGGTCATCTCAGAGTTGGTGAGACCAATGAACGATTTTTCTGCTGATTTTCTAGGGATTTTTCACTAGCCCCGATTTCCTGTTTTGTGCGCAGTTTTGTTGTTCGTGCTCCGATTCATAAGCCGTCATTGCGTTGGGTTTCTACCGTCCCAAAAATTTATCTAGGTACTCCCGTCACCGGTTGACGTGAGTATTTTAGACTTGGGGATTTTACTTCTTGGGGTTTGAATCTGGGACAGTGGCCAAATATTTCACGAGAAATTTGAGGCTCCCATTCACCCCCCCTCTGGTCGCCAATTCCGGTCCTTCAATTGGTATCAGAGCCGGTTAAGGATCACATCACCTTAATCGGTCCGTGATCCCCGAAGGCGACATCATGGAGAACCGTGGGCTTGGAAAGCCACCGCACTTCGATGGCAAGAACTATCCCTATTGGAAGATCCGCATGTCGGCGCATCTCCAAGGGATTGATTCGCGTGTTTGGGAGATCTGTGAGAATGCGGACTACGTGGTACTTGCTGCCCGTGTTGACCAAGCACGATCGACCAACACAAGGCGAACAACACCGCGTAACTGTCTTGTTTTCTCGCTCTTTCTATGGAAGAATTTGAGCGTGTTTCGATTGTGCTATCGCTCGAGAGATCTCGGTCTAGACTGCGAAATATCATGAGGGTACTGCCCATGTCAAGACCGGACTCTATGAGACACACAAGAGAGAGTACGAGAACTTTGTTCAAACCGATGGTGAATCTATTGATTCTTTGTTCACTCGCTTTCAAACCATCGTGAACAAGATGAGGGCAAACAACCCTCGATGCCCTATGACGATCATCGAGAGCGCTTAAGCTTCTATATGCTCTAGATCGGAGGGTTTGGGAAGTAAAGGTCTCGGCGATCATTGAATCGCCCGGCTATGAGACTCTCACTTGTGGATGAGCTGTTCGGTAAGCTCAAGTCCACCGAGATTGACCACCGCACGCAGCGCGAGGATCGAAATCCGTCCGCCCCTACCATGGCTTTGGTCTCGGTACGGAGGTTCAAGTTCTTTGACTAACCCTTCACAACTGTCTTTTGCCCTGTCTTCTCTGGTCTCAGCTACAGAGGAGCAGATGGAGGCTCTTGGGGACGACGAGCTCGCCTTGGTGATTAGCCGGTTCTCACGGTTTCACAACAACCGTTTGAATCGCCGGCGTGGCATCACCAAGCAAGGATGCTTTGGGTGTGGAGATCCCGACCACTACGTCGCCAACTGTCCCAAGGCCGACAAGAACCACTACAACAACAAGAACGACTACAGCAAGCGCAAGGACAAGCACGAGTCCTCTGCACCCAAGTACAAGTACAAGTACAAGGGAGGATTCGACAAGGAAGCTGTCAAGAAGAAGTACTTCGAGAAGCAAGAGGCAAGGCAGCGAGCTTTCCTCGCATCCCTCAGCGATCTCGACGACGACTCCGACAGCGGCTCTCCTCCAAGTGATGATGAGGCCGAGCAGAAGGTCGAGAACAAGTTCAACGGGCTGTGCTTCTTCGCTGACTCCAAGCCGGGAGGCTACTGCACCATGGCGCTCGATGAGTCTACTCCAAGCATTGAGAAGAACGACAACACCGAGCCCGAGGTAGAACAAACTCCCCGAATCTCTTGCTTCCGAGGTTGATAGCTTGACTACCACTTTGCTTAGACAAGATGCTCTGCTTAAGCTTGCTTTGCTCGTGAGAGGAAAGATTTCAAGGCTAAGTGGTTGCTTCTTTGTCGAAGAGCTAGAGTCTGTTAGGGAGACAGTGCACATCTCTGATGAGTCTGAATGTGATGCTTGTGCCATTCATATGGCGAGCCTAGCTGATGTGCAATCTAAGTATGTTGCTTTGGTAGATGAACTTGATGAGGTTAGAGCTAAGTCTATCATTTTGGGTCCTTGCAAGTCTTGTGATGAGTTGAAGTCTGAGCTAGGTGAGAAAATGACTAGGATTGCCATGCTAGAGAAAACTAGTCAAGTTTCTAGATGTGCTTGTTGTGAAGCTTTGGAACTAGAACTAGGCTCTTGTAGGCATGACAAGAAAAGGGCCGAAGAAGAAATCACAAATCTTCGGTCCATGCTCAGTTGGTTGCCTTGCAATGAACCGCAGCTTGGCATGATGATGAGTCGGTTCAAGAGGGAACCGACACAACGGGATTAGGCTTTGCTACGGGTGGGAAAGGTGAAAATGTTTTTGGTAAGGTTGGTGAACACGGTGGTATGAGTGCATCCGACAAATCCACCAAGCCTTCCACTACTCCCAAGTTGATCAAAATCACTCCACCTCACCTAACAAGCCCAAAGGTGAAAGATGGTGTGTTTGAGGAACCTCCTAAAGCTTCACCTCCAAAGCAAGTGTGGACTCCAAAACCAAACCACCTAAGGAACCCACTTGACACACTTCCCGACATCTCTATTAAACCCCTCCAAAGAACAAGCAAACCCAAAGAGTGATCCATACTCATGAGAGAGTGAGTCAACCACCACCCAAGAGAGGTGTATCACCGTGATTATTGTCACCATGATGGTCACTTGTTTGAGTTCTCGTTTTCGGAGGAAGAGAGATGAGCGGCATGAGTATGAGTTTTTCCATAACTCTACTCATGGTGTGTTTGCTCCACGTTTCCGAGGCACGGTGCTAGGCCAAGAGGTGCAACACCTCAAGGATCTAGGCCTCAAGGTGTGAGACCACGAGGTGGTCGTGCCGCGGGGTTCGGGTTTTTCTTATGACCTTGGATCTCGTGACCGTGGCTTTCGGTCTTACAGATGAGCGGACCACGTTTTTCTCGTCGTGGTGATCGCTCTACTCAAATGGGACATGGCATGCATGATGTTTTTGTTAACACTTCTCGTGGGCGAATGAGCCAACACCGGTTTTCTCCTCGCTTACTAACCCTAGTGTTGGATCATTTGCTCATCCTATGTCTCGCTATTAATGCGGATGATGAAGGGCCGGAGAACACGTGGCTAGTTGATTCCGGTTGCTCTCGACACATGACCGGGAACTCAAAATGGTTCTCCAGCCTCACCCAAATGAAGTGTAGTGAATACATTACATTTGGGGATAACAAAGAAGGGTAAAGTGCTTTCACGTGGGTCCATTCGTCGAATGAGAACTTTGTGCTTAAAGATGTGGCCTTGGTTTCAAATTTGCACTTCAATCGCTTTGTTTCTCGGCTTCTTGATGACGGTTTTGAGGTTCGATTTAAGCCAAGACTTTGTCGTGTTCTTGATGCTCGGGAGAACCTCGTTTGCAAGATTGTGCCTTTTGGGAAAGTGTTTCGTGCTGATTTTTCTCGCTCATTTGGTCTTTCCCGCTTGTTTGATGGCAAACTCCTCCTCGTAGCTCGGGAAGTGGCACCGCAGACTTGGTCACTTGAGTTTTGACTTGCTTGCAAGATTGAGCTCACTTGATCTAATTCGGGGTTTGCCCAAGCTCAAGTTTGAGAAGGATCTTGTTTGTCATCCGTGCCATCACGGGAAGATGATTGCAGCTTCTCATCCTCCCGTGAACCAAGTGATGACCAAGGGGCCCGGCGAGCTTTTACATATGGACACTGTAGGTCCAGCTCGGGTCCGGTCAGATGGTGGAAAGTGGTACGTGTTGGTCGTGGTTGATGACTTTTCTCGCTATTCGTGGGTCTTTTTCATGGAGAGCAAAGATGAGGCTTTTACTCATGTTCATGACTTGATCTTAAGGTTGCAAAATGAGTTACCAAAGCATGCCATGCGAGCTATTCGCGAGTGACAATGGCACTTGAATTCAAGAATACTCATTTTGAGACCTTTTGCTCATCTATAGGTCTTGAACATCGGTTTTCCTCGCCGTATGTCCCACACAAAATGGGATTGTTGAACGCAAGAATCGGACCCTTGTTGAGATGGCCGGGACGATGCTTGATGAGCATAGGACTCCTAGGCGCTATTGGGCTGAAGCAATCAACACGGCTTGTTATGTTTCAAATCGCATTTTCCTTCGAGCTTTTACGAAGAAGACCTCTTATGAGCAACGCGGTTTGACCGTTTGCCAAAAGTGAGCCATTTTCGGGTGTTTGGCTGCAAGTGCTTTATCTTGAAGAAGGGAAACTTAGACAAATTTGAATCGAGATCTTTTGATGGGATTTTTCTTGGTTATGCATCTCATTCGCATGCTTATCGAGTACTTAACCTTGAAACTAACCGTGTCATGGAGACTTGTGAAGTCACCTTCGACGAGACCGCACCTTGTTCCTCTCCCGTCTTTGAAAGTGCGGTGATGAGGAGATGAACAAGAGCATTTTTGTGGAGGAGGAGCGGGACGATGCCGATTGGGGTGATCCCGAGCCGACTCCACCGGCTGCCCCAGTTGACCTGCGACGACTACTTCGGTTGACGGCCCCACGCTACATCCTCCACCACATGGGGACCGTACGACCCGGCTCCTCGGCTTGTTCCACTGCACCCGAGGAGCTCCAGTGGCTTTGTTGAGGGGGAGGCGTCTTCATCAAGGGAAGCACCGCGACACATTCAGCATCGCCATCCTCCTTCAACCATGATCGGTAACATAAATGAGCGGGTCACTCGTAACGAGATCTTATGAGATTTCGCACTTTGCACATTCCGCTTTTGTTGCAAATTTCGAACCCAAAGAAGTGGTTGAGGCATTAACTGATCCGCAGTTGGGTGAATGCCATGCATGAGGAGCTTGAGAACTTTGAGAGAAACCAAGTGTGGGTTTTAGTGCCACCTCCACCTCGGTGTCATCCCATAGGAACCAAGTGGGTGTTCAAGAACAAGCGAGTGAGGATGGGGTTGTGGTGAGAAACAAGGCTAGGTTGGTTGCTCGGGGGTACCGTCGAAAGAGGGGATAGATTATGAGGAAACTTTTGCACTGTTGCCCGTTTAGAAGCCATTAGGATCTTCCTAGCTTATGCGGCTTCGAAAGGGTTCAAGCCGTATCAAATGGATGTAAAGAGCGCTTTTCCGAATGGGTACATAGATGAGGAAGTGTATGTGAGGCAACCCCCGGGCTTTGAAAATCCCAAGCATCCCGACCATGTTTTTAAACTCCACAAAGCCCTATATGGTCTCAAACAAGCCCCAAGAGCGTGGTATGAGCGATTGAAGTCCTTTTGCTTGGGCAAGGGTTTTACCATGGGGTCGGTTGACAAAACCTTGTTTCTCCTCAAGCATGGCGAGTGACACTCTCTTGGTGCGGATTTATGTCGATGACATCATTTTTGGTGGTTCGTCACATGCTCTTGTTGCAAAGTTTTCGAGATATGATGAGCGGGGAGTTCGAGATGAGCATGATGGGTGAGTCGACGTTCTTTCTCGGTTTGCAAATCAAGCAAACTCGAGAAGGGACATTTGTACATCAAGGCAAGTACACGAAGGATCTTCGAAGCGCTTCGACATGGGTGATGCCAAGCCACTTCAAACTCCCATGTCGACCACGACCGCCTTGGATGCTGATCTAGAAGGAGAAGTCATGGACCGGAAGGAGTACCGCGGCATGATCGGGTCGTTCTTTGTACTGACGGCGACAAGGCCCGACATCCGGTTCGCCGTCTGCCTTTGCGCACGCTTCCGGTCTTCACCGCGCACTTCGCATCGGGAGTTGTCAAACGCATCTTACGGTACCTTCGCTTCACTTCCGAGCTTGGTCTATGGTACTCGACCTCTTCATCTCTTTCTCTTCGGGTTATTCGATGCGATTATGCGGGTGATCGAATTAAGAGAAAGTCCACTTCGGAACTTGTGAGTTTTTGGGTTCGTCGTTGATCTCTTGGTCTTCTCGCAAACAGTCTTCTATTTCCCAATCCACTTGTGAGGCCGAGTATGTCGCTGCTGCTGCGTGTTGTTCTCAGTTGCTTTGGGTGGTTGCTACCTTGAGAGACTATGGGTTGAACTTTAGGAAAGTGCCTCTTTTCGGTGACAAAGACTAGTGCCATTAGCGTTGCTAAGAACCCAAGACTCCACTCAAAAACCAAGCACATTGAGATCCGATATCACTTCTTGAGAGATCACCAAGAGAAAGGAGACATAGACCTTCACTGTGAGAACCCATGAACAACTTTGCGATATCTTCACAAAGCCCCTCGATCAAACCCAGTTTGCCCACTTGAGAGCGGAGTTGGGCATTTGCTACCCTTTTTAGAGTAGGGTAGCTGTATTTTGATGTATAGTATGATCTTTGGCTTTCTTCTTTGCTTTTGTTTGGCTTTACATGTGTATCATATTGCATATCATCATGTATCATATTATCTTTACGAGCTTCATGACTATAGTAGTTTTTGATTACATTCATGCTCTTGCTAGTATGTCTTGTGTATGTCACTTGGAGCTTGCGGCTTAGGCTTCTTCGATCACTTGTTACATGTTATGAGCTAAGCCTGTTTTCTAAATGTGAACTCCGCTTAAATCTTGATGCAACCCGAAAAATGTTCACCTTTGAGATGGCAACTAGCATGTGTAGGTTTTGTGAGAACCTTGTTGCTTTCATATGTATGCTTGAGTTGCTATGTCTCATGTTTCTTGAGTCATTCACTTAGCTCGGATCTCTTGATAATCTTGTGCTAAAACTTGATGTCTAAGCTAAGAAATGATGAAAAGTTTTGAGTTGGATCTTTTACGTCCCACGGCAATGTCACGAGATTGCTTCTCATTCATTCGAGTGAGATGAACTTGGGCATTGTAGTGCTAGTCCACAACCACTCGTGACGAGACAACTTCCCACTTGCACTAAGGGATGAACTCGGCGTGGTTGAAAAACATGATAAAAACAATCTTTTTGGCGGACAGTTTTGATCCTCTCGTTTACACATGTCTAAATGAAACCTTGTTAACTACTTTGTTTTAACTCGATCAATGTTGTAGTTACAAGTGTTGTTAAGTGTATCTTTGAGACATGATGTGTGACCGTTATATGGGGTAGTTCACTCTTGTATACCTGTGTTAGCACTTGTTTGATCTCCTGCTTACATGTGCCACGTGCTATTCTTTTTGGTGAACACCTTTTATAAAATGCCCAACACCTGATCAAATGCTTATGTTTCATACTCCGTACCACTTGATCAGCTTGAGCATTGGTTTTGTCTTGTGCCATTTGTTATACACTTTCCATACTTGCTAGATCATCCATGTACTCAAATTGCTATACTTGTGAAGCTCGTCATTTTGCATTTCTTTCATGGCATGATTTGAGGGGGAGTTGCGATCTCTTTTTGATCTAATCTTGATAAGTGCATGTGCCAACAAGGGGGAGAAACATCCACAAATCCGAGAGCTCATTTGTGAGTATGCATTTGTCAAGGGGGAGTTGCACTCCGCTTTGAGCTGTTTTTGCTAGATGTGTTGAGCCGTTGCCTCTTCTTGAGGGTCTTGCTTGTTCTTCATGTTTTCTTTGCCTTGCTAGTGGTGTTGAGCCTTTTGCCTCTTCTTGAGGGCTAGCTTTGGTTTTCTTGGTCGCGTCGAGCCGTTGCCCATGTCTTTGGGGACCAAGTTGTGACTTTGCTTTGCTCATTGCAAATGACCCGTTTTCTGCTTTTCTTTGGCTCTTGGTCATTTGGATGGGTTGTCTCTGGTTTGTGTTGGTGTTGACAATGCACTCATCAAGGGGGAGATTGAGGACACATGGTTTTTACCATAACCATTGTGTGGACCTTTGTGTGATGAGTGATCGTCAACATGCCAACACAAGGCGTGTGTGTGTGAGTCTTACTAACCGTGGCACGCGGCTTCGTGTCAAACAATGGTGTCTCTTGGCTCATGTTGTCTGCAGGTGTCGAGCTCGGAGACGGTGGTCGACGGTCGGTGAAGATCAAGTAGGGCGTGCCGTGCTGACGGACCGGGTGCGGTGAAGGGCGGACGTGAGGCTTGGATCGAGGACCCGAGGACCGGGTGGCCGGCGTGGTGGCTAACGGTTGGGACATCGACGAGCGCAAGTGTACACGGCGGGGATGCGTACGGGCTATGCTACTCGCGGAGGGTTTGGTGGTTTCGCCTCAAAACCATCGGCGGCGGGTTTCACAGGTTTGCGCCTCAAAACCCAGGCGGAGGTCCCGATGCGGACGGACGGCACGTGGCGGCATCGGGGACATCGCATGGAAGCGAGGCTAGCGGTGAGGAGGCGCGGTGGCCGTCGGATCAAGTGAAGCTGAGTTGGACCCTTATGCCCCGGCTAAGTGGTGTGGCTCTTCATGTATCCAAGGGCAAAGAAGGAATGTAAAATAGACTTGCCCCTATAAATAAAGGATGAGGGTCTCCCTTCCCCTCACCTCTTCCAATTCCATTTCCTCCTTTTAGGATTTCCCTTCCTCTAGTTCTTTGTGTGAGAGAGAGGTCTCGCAAATCTTTTGATTTGTACTCGAACCGGTGTGTGGCAAACGAGCGCCTAGTCTCTCGTTGTTTCCTCCGGGATTAAATCATGTGTCTATGTTTTTGCTTTGAGCTCTTTTTGCCTCTTGTGTTCTTAATCTTGGTCTTGATTTGATTAAGTTCTGTCAAGTTTAGCTGCCCTTTTATTCTGTTCATGATGCTTGGTCCTCTTCACTTTTGTTCTTGGGCGTGCTTCTAGTTGAGGGGAGTATCCGGTGGCGGTGCTACCCACGCCGACGACTCGGGCGTCGAGCGCTCCTTCGGAGCGATGCGCGGGGCTCGGAAAACTCACCGTCGATCGGTTTTCGGTTTGTGCTTGCCCGCTGTTCGCCGCGTTTCGGATCGAGATCGAGTTGAGGGTCCCGCCGTAGCCCCCTGCTCCAAATTTCGAACTCGCCCATCGAGGTGGAGTGCTTTGAGCGGGACGCCGATGTGCACGGCGCGAGCGAGGCCCTAGTGCTTCATCGCTGCCGGCCATTTATTCAGGTACTTGAGTATTCTTTTCAAAGCATCTTCTTGTTTAGTTCTTCGATTTGCTCAACTAGTTGTCGGATGGTCATCGGATCTTGAGTAGCACTTGCAAGGAATAAATTCAATTCTTTTACTCTAGTTTCTTGCTCTGTGATTGTCTCCAGCATATACTCATCTAGTACTAATTTATCCTGGATGCCACACGAGCGACCGATGCGCCTTTTCTTTGCCTGTTTGAGATTGGCTCCTTCATATATCGAGATTTGTTTCCAAACCAAATTCCCAATCGACTTGCTTTAACTAGCGTTGCTAGCGGAAGCTTCTCTTCGATTTGTTTGAGTCGGTGCCTTCGTGTCCCGTTCCTTTTGTCTGGTTCCGGGAAGCTTTTGTCTTGATTAAAGGAACAAGCTACGTGCTTGAATTTGCTAGATAAAAAGCAATATCTTTTATAGCACGAGAGATACTTCTTGCTGTTATTTTCTTGCTCACGGTTTCTGCTAGCAAAAGTATTTTCCCTGTGTTCCTTCGATCTGTAGTAGTTCAAGCAGATGGTCATCTCAGAGTTGGTGAGACCAATGAACGATTTTTCTGCTGATTTTCTAGGGATTTTTCACTAGCCCCGATTTCCTGTTTTGTGCGCAGTTTTGTTGTTCGTGCTCCGATTCATAAGCCGTCTGTTGCGTTGGGTTTCTACCGTCCCAAAAAATTTATCTAGGTACTCCCGTCACCGGTTGACGTGAGTATTTTAGACTTGGGGATTTTAGTTCTTGGGGTTTGAATCTGGGACAGTGGCCAAATATTTCACGAGAAATTTGAGGCTCCCATTCACCCCCCCTCTGGTCGCCAATTCCGGTCCTTCATTTTGGTAGATGATGTATCCAATGATTAGGAAGCTATCTAACAAGTGATTGAGGACCCCATATTTCTCATCACCATGGAAGATAACCTAATGCATTATATATGACTGAGGTCAAGGCAGAAGTGTTCTATCTAATAGAGGAACACTAATAAAGGCAATGTCTTCTCCAGGCAACACAACTATGAAGGGGGCCTTGCATGTTAACATAAGACCTGTCATGGATCTTTATTTCATCAAAGTGCCTGCTTTGCACAGCATGTTAAAAGATTTATATATTGTACAGAAATGATGGAAAACTCAATGACAATGTACTGCAAGATATTCTAGACTATCTGAAGGAAATGTTTCCATCGGATCTCTTCAAAATCCCAACGATGGATTTAAAAGGTCATGCCTTCAAAGACACCTTGTGGTGGACATCTCTTTGCCTCTTCATTAGGTACTATACGGGTTTGTCAGTGTTGTTCTTGTTGTTAAAGGTGTTGCTTTTCTCATTGTAAGTGACTTGTCATTGGCTGAGTTGTGGCTGATGAGTTTAGTGTCTTATTTTTTTTTAATTTTCTTTGTATACTTTTTCCAGAGTGGTTGTTTATCCACGTGGTGACTTGCACGTGATGACTTCTTTTTTATTAGTATAATCGACATCTCTCATACATATTCTCTTTAGAGAAAAAGTTGATTTTATTCAGGTGGATACTTATGTCCATCCTCTAGTGGCCCACAATACTTTCTTCCACAGTGCGTTCATGGTTCATTGTTTACTTCCCATGAACAACACACCCACTACAATCCCCTACGATCACTGCACATCTATCTATACTATAATTGGATTCTTCCAAAAGAGTGGGAAGCTTGGATCTCACCCCCTGACCCCACATGTCAGGCTTCCCACCTCCTCACCCACGCCCTCACCTCCTCACCCACGCAACGGAAGTAAACCTCAAATCAAGGAACAAATCAACACGGAACATATATCTGAGTCCATCACGGTCGTACACATTTGAAATTCAAACTCCACAAAGCCCGCGTGCCGCCGAGCGTCCGTCGTCTGCGCCGCCGTCTCCTCCGAGTCCACCGCTGCTCCCATCTCCTCCGTGGCTATCGGCAAGCACGAGAGAGCCTCTCGCGGAGGTACCAGACACGCCGCCACCGCGGATACGCGAGCGCTTGGAGCGACTACACCGTTCGCCGCCGCGGATACGCGAGTTCTCGGAGCGACTCCGCCATCTCCTCCGTGTCCATCGCGTGGACCTCATCGGGGAGTCCTCGCCGTCGACAGGGAAGGGGAAGGCAGGAAGGGAGCCAACAATCGGGCAGGGGAGGAGGGCAGCGGCACCACTAAAGATCCCCGCCTCCGCCACCAAAGAGGAGGCCTCCATGGATCCCTCGGGGGCGGTGGCACGCGACGCACCCGCCACACGTGATCCCCGCGGCAGCACATGCCTCGATGGTCTCCTGGACGGCGGGCCTCGATGTCCGGCGCACCGCGATCCAAGGCGGCCACCGCCACGCACTTGAGCGCTTGTTCCTGTGCGCAAGGCACGCCCCTTTCTTCTGGTAATGTTAGGTATTGTATCTTCGGTTGTAGACCCGGGTACGCAAGGATGATAGGTTTAATTTTGTGTTCTATACTTATTTTGGATCCCAATTTAAACTGAGGTTTTTGATTGTGGAGATTTCCTGGAGTGTTCCGGATGGAGGGATGATTTATCTTCAATCGTTCTGTAATTGACGCAAATAAGGCCCATCGATTGATGAGTGGTTACCCCAGACGTCGTTTCAATGGATGCCTGGATGTGGATGATAATGCCGTGTCACCTACTCTCTGTTGTAATTGTTTTGGTGCAGGAGATGCAGGAGTTCGTCAAGAGGAATTTCAAGTTTCTAAACACGGATACAGTTGAGCACAGCGATGCTATTCAGATGGATATGTTACTTACTACCACAGTAATTTATGTGATTAATTATCCTCTCTTTTTGAGTAAAATTGCAGTTATCAACTTTTTCTATATATTTATCATGCTTCATTCTGCTTGTTCTTTTCTTGCAGTCCTCTCATCGTTGTCTGGATTACATGTTCGAGCTACTGGTTTAGAGCATAGTGTAAGTACAAATCATCTCTATCAACTCACAATTATTGATGCAAAATTCCTGAAATACAACCCTGGTTGTTATGGAGTAATATCAGTTGCAAATCTATAGAAATATGCGTAAATTTGCTTGATTAATAGGAGTAACATATTATCATAGAACATTAGTGGATGAACGAAAGTGCTTGCATTTCTTTTCCGTTTTTTTGTGTCTTTTATTTAAGAGATATTACCTTTTATCATTTAGATATTCTCTGGCATGCTTTTTAAAATCACCAACCAGTTTATTTACTCCAAAACTTGATCCTGCTGTTCTTCACATGCAGTTTGTGTCCTATCCAGGTTGTGTAGTTCTCCGTTCATGCATTGTGTTGATTGGTATGCTTGGACTTGCAAACACCGAGATACAGGCATGCATCAATAGGCACCGCATGATCAGATAGGGATTACTATGTACTGACCTATTCATTGAATCTATAATATTGGGACAAAAAAACTCTGGTTACTAACTGTTTGATAATTGTTTTGGACTTAGGTGTTGATACTTGGCTGAGTTAGCTCTGTCAATTTTTAAGTGGATTTCAGATTTTGGAACTGTTTGTTCAGTGGACATGTGGTCTCAGTATGATAGGCAATAGCTGTAAAATGCTTCTCTGAATTTACTCTGAAGTCTGAATCATTGTTATTTCCCACAGGGAAGGCAACTGAAGATGACGCTACAGCTGGTAGGAAAGATATGGGGAGGTTTAGCAGATTTATACACCACATGTCAGTGCAATGCATGTGCTCTGGGGATCAGACGAATCATGATGAATCGGACACCCCAATTTTCATGATGAACTGGCACTCATCTCCAAATCTTGTGGCTGGAAGGCATGTCAATAATGCTGCCATGGAGAAGGCTGAGTTGTTCCAGGGAGGTGGCTATCTTAACTATGAGGTTGGTGCTCCATCAGTTCAAATGCCTGATGTTACTTTTACTAACTTCTTTGGATTTTGAACTTTCAGACAAGATATATACACACACACCTAAGTTGCTCGAGTTTTTTGTGCATTCTTTCCTATGTTTGCAGTTGCAGATAATATCAATGCAAAAATGGGAGAAGGTCAGTTTGGATGGCCATGTCTTCTGAAAACTGAAATAATTGATTAACTCGCATTAGGCATGCTGTGCCATACATGCAGCAGGTTTTGTTCATACTGAATGTGTCTCGCACATGTCTGGAATACATCGATACCTTTGGTCGTGTGTTCAAGTGTAGGAATAGAGGAAGGAAAGGAATGGTGGCTATGAAGATCAGCAGGGGCATTAAGAAGTACAATGATGCTGCAATGATAGAAATTAGCATGCTTGAGCGGCTTGGTAAATATGATGAAAGTATATCCCGGTGAGTCCGCTGTTTCACTTAGTGCCTTTCGTGTGTAAAAAAATTTTATTATTCAAAGAAAAACTTTCAACTCATGATGTATCGTCTGTGTGCAAGGTATTTTCTTTAACGTGCTCCATGCTCTGTGATTCTTCGCTCTTGCCTTCATAAGAGTGCACTTCTTCAAACTAAAACACATGGTTTCAAGAAAGACAAAAAGGTCAAAGATGAGGGATTGTAAATAATATGCATGGTTCCGAGAAAAAATAAAGACAGGGATATCATGTCAAAGAAGCTGACAAAATGCTTGGTTTTCTTTTAGCTTTTGCAATCTGCACTCGATGAAGATAATCAGTTACACATATCCTAGCATGTCAAGATCCATTAAGATGTTTTAGTCTAATAAATTTTTTCTCTCCCTTTTGACTTCAAATTCAGAAATGTGTCATGTTCATCAGGTTTTTATAGAGGATAGGTGCTTAGTTAGAAATGGACATGATCGTTACCACTGGCAGTGACAAAAAGAAGGTGAGAATTTTCGATTTATATTATTCTTTTGATTCTACTTCATTCAGAGTGTACCAAGATCCCCAATGTTCATGCCATCTACTAGCATTGCTAAAAGTTTTCCAGGTTGGTGTGATTGGGCCTCCTGAACTCGGCTTTTGACATGCAAAATTTTGGATCTAATAATTTTTGGCACATTTCATTTTGTTATCAGTTACTAGCATAAGCTAAAGCTATCTTGCTATTGTTAGCTGTTCTGGTCAAGCTTTAGGGAATCCGGTCCTGCACATGTACTGACTTGGGCTATTGGTGTGGAAGGCAAGGGTGGTTCCTATAGCAAGTCCGACGAGAAGGCACGGAGTATGGTTGATGGCCCGCGAGGAGGGATCAGGGGAATGTGAATTTTATTCTCAGAGACCATGTAATAGGGTAGTATAAATATCTGAAGGTGTGCTGAGAGGATCAGGGGAATGACAAGAAATCTGTAACTGAATTTTATTCTCTAAACAAATTACCCTATCCTCTCTAAATAAACTGTTATTCGTCTGATTTTATACGTACTCAAGTACAATTGTGTAAAAGTTAAACTATAAAAAAAATATTGGTTGTTTTTATATGTATCCCCAAGATAATACCATAGCGTTAGCACGGGCATTATACTAGTGATATTTAGGTCAGCAAAATTGTTTCGAACGCTCCTTCTGTGTTCGCCATGCTTTGCTTGTTGAGAATAATAAAAAAACGCGACCGGAGAGGAAAGTCACAGCTTCTCGGCCGCGAAAAAACCCCCAAACCCTGGCTTTGCCAGCGAGGGGATTTTTATTGTGCAACACCCAAGCTTTGAACACTGGATGGGTGGCTTCCCAACCGGAAGTCCTACCACTGAGCTACGAGCTCATTTGCTTGTTGAGAATAATAGAAAACTTGATGAGGATTCAATGCAAGATATGGTAGACTGGCTGAAGAAATGTTTTTGACGATTCTCCTCATGAAGCCACTGATTGCCGTGCCTTTTGGAACCTTGTGGCAGAGGTCTCTTGCTTCTTTATCATTAGGGACCGTAGGGGTTAGTCATTGTTGTGGTTGTATATATGTGTAGTTGTTTTGATCATGTTGTGACGATCTGCTTGCCATTGGCTGAGTTGTCTAAGCCCTTGTAGTGTCTTATTGTCTTCTACTATTTATTTTTCCATTGTATGCTCCTTGTTAAGGGTGGTTGTTTGTCCGATATGAATATTTTTTTTTTGTTAATATAATCGATATTCGTCCCACTCGTTTCGTTTTTTTAAACCACGCGTGTAGTTATGTTGCCCTTTTGGTACTGCCATACCTCCTCCATTCAGTTCCCATGACTATGAGCAACGACGAACCCCCGTTACCTTTTCACCTACGATCACTACTGCACTTGCTACTTCGGGCTGCACAATTGTTCCCGACGACGCTACGATGCTACTGCATGCGCTCTGCTATACTAACTTCAAGAGGGGTGTTATAGTGCATTATTCATGACATGAGGTAACACGTACGCCAGGTGATGCATGTCAGGGTTTGGTAGGAAGTAGTAGTGGACACAGTTTTCTTGTCATCTACTATTCCTACTTTCGCATAAACAGCTAGTCTCCATGGATGTTCGGTAGTATAACAGCCGTCACATACCAATTCTTCTCGTCAACAGTCTAGTGGAGCGAGGTGAGTAGTGACGACGATTGAGAGCACACATGCTAGCTATAGCTGCGATCCAAACCGGTCGAGTAGCAGGCTAGCAGCTAGTAGGACAGCAAACCAGCTAGTGACAACTGGAAAAAGAGATACTATACTATATATTCGTTTGGTGCATCGTGCATATAGAGCATACGTGGGGAAGACACCATGAGTTCTTCATATGGTTAGTGGAAGCAAGAACTACATAGAACGAAGAAAGAAATTTAAAAAATGTTTTGACGATACATGCGCTGCCACGTGAAAACATTCAATATACAATGGATGGACGAGGTGCTCCAAAACATTTAACGTAGGCAGCATTATCCTGTTTTTGTATCCTCTATCCAAACTTTATAGGTCTAAAACCTTTAGAGCACTTCTCAGTTTTGAGGTCTATAGATGGACTAAAGTTTTTTTTTTTTTCCTGTGAATGAGGTGAACTAAAGTTTAGAGCTAACTTTAGACCACCTATTTGAGACTTTAGCTCTAATAAAGTTTAGAAGCGAATAAGAAAAAAGCCCATATATGTCGCTGATGAGATCGAGTATAGTTGGAACGAAGTATATGAAGTACTCCCTCCGCCCATGTAACGCGGGCTCACACAGACAGCTAGCTTTTTCATGTATGGCACTTGAAGTGAGTGAGGCCCCCAGCCCTTAGCTTTGGGGGCATGCACTTGTTAACTCTTGGGGCCGGGCCTGAGGACGGAACATCGTCACTGTGTGCGATGAACAGTCATACAATCGCTCACAAGTGAGCATACGCTCCGATCGACTTTCGTCTGGCTCCCCAGGCCCATTCCTGGATCCTACTCTTTATTGGCAAGCGTAGGCACGTACGCCTAGCTAGCGAACCTCACTCGCGGCTCCGTCCGACATGGTCGTGTGACGCTGCCGTGTGTGTGCTTGCTTGATCTGCGCGCTGCACCTGCGCGCGGGCCGGCCGGCCGGGCACGCACGCAGCGGGCATGCTGCATCTGCATGCCTGCGTGTGTGGTCTGTGGAGGGCCGGCCGGGCGGACCGGGGCGCTCTGCTGGCTGCGTGCGACGGCGAGACGAGCTGCGAGCGAGATGCTGAGCACGCAGCGTGCGTGCATGGAGGTAGCAGGGCATTGTAGCAGCACAGCGGCGTGACGGGACTTGACGAGCCGGCCGGCATGCAGCTGGAGCTGGTTGGTGGTGCCCCCGGCCGGCACGCCGTACTGCGCTGGCACGCTGCGCGCGCGCGCATGCCACACCATGTGAAACGAAACCCCCAGCGAGGATACATGGGCGCATGCATGCGCGTACGTCGTACTAGCGTATACAGACGCAGGAACAGGTGCTGCTGCTCTGCGAATTTTTTTTTTATTTTTAGCACTTTTTTTTAACTATTTACAAATCTGACACGGTGAAAAAACTGTTTCCAAATCTAGCAGGTTTTCACGCGCCTCAGGCAAAGGCGCGGCTTCCCAACGTAACCGCGCCTTGCATGGAGGCGCGACTTGGGCGGCCACGTGGCCACCCAAGTCGCCGCTCGAGCCGACGTGGCGGTCAAGCCGCGCCTCCATCTACGGCGCGGTTTAACCGCGCCTGCATCTAAGGCGCGGCTCGGGCGGACTCAGGTCTAGCCCGAGGCCCAGCCGTTACCCACCTCCGCTCATTGTCTCTCGCCCCGCTCCGCCGCCAGCGCCTCTCCGCCGCCGCTCCGCCGCCAGGGAGGCCACCGGGGAGGGTGTTCCGCCGCCGCCACCTGCCTGGGAGTTCGGCCGCCGCCACCGGGGAGGTCCGGCGCCGCCGCGGCCACCGCGAGGGGGCTCCGCCGCCTCCGCCGTCGCCGCCACCTGGGAGCTCCGCCGCCGCCATTGTTGGTCGTGTCGCCCCGTCAGCTCCTCCCCTGCCTCTGCCGGCCGCATTTGGCCCGCCATTGTTGGCCGTCCGCAGCTTGTCCCTTCCGGGGCCATCTCGTGGTGAGGTGAGGTGGGGGAGCGCCCCCCGGGGCGGCCATGGCTTGAGGTGGGGGGAGGAGGTGGAGTCTCCAGGCGCCCCGGCCTTCCTTTACACCATTGATAACCACTGAACAGAAGGTAGCTAGGATCAAACTTGTCCGGCCCGTCGATCCATTGGAAGAAATAACACTTCTTATGGTCCTGCAAAACAACCATAAATTAAATTTTTGGTTGACTAGTCACGTAAAATATGACAAATTGAAAGTGCAAGAATTACTTACCGCTTGTGAACTACAAGTGTAGAAGGCACGGGCGGCGGTGTCGGGATGGCGAGATAGGTACACGTGACATTCTCTACCACATCACAAACAGGGACGGGAGTTCGGAGGGACGGGGGCATCTTTGCAAGAGGCATCGGGGTATAATTCTTTAGGGCGACCCCTCTTGGTCCAATACTCCTTACGATACAAGTCGTTCATCTATCGAAAAATATGGAACAATATATAGTGTGGAATCAATAATTAACCATGGACACATAATTAAACTAACCAAATATCCACTTAGCTACAACTAAGTAACGCTAACCAAATCATCCTAGCCAACTAACTATAGAACCATGGCCACATAATTCAACTAATCATGTCACTCTAACCAAAGAGGGGTAAAACAAAGGATCGGGACACTTACGGTTCTCAGCTGTGGGTAGTGAAGCGTGGGGGGCTTCCCCAAGCGGTGGAGATGGCCTAAGGCGGCGCCATCCCACAGCCCACCGTGCCTCACCCCCCACTAGCCGCCCCCCTACCCGCCCCTCTACCCACAAAGACTAAAGGGGAGAGGCAGGGGAGGGGCAAGGACGTGGTGGAGGAGGGGAAGACCGCCGGGCGACGGGCGGCGGCGACGGGACGACGACGGCGACGGGCGGCGGCGACGGGAGACGGAGAGAAACAAATGAACTGCTCGGGCTCGGGCTGGACCTCTATACGCCCGAGCCGCGCCTTCGATGCAGGCGCGGTTAAGCCGCGCCCTCGTTGCAGGCGCGGCTTGACCGGCCACGTCGGCAGGAGCGGCGACTCGGGTGGCCACGTGGCCACCCAAGCCGCGCCTCCATGCAAGGCGCGGTTAAGGTGAAATGCCGCGCCTTCGTCACCGGCGCGTAAAAACCTGCTAGATTTGGAAATAGTTTTTTCACCGTGGCAGATTTGTAAATAGTTAAAAAAAGGTGCTAAAAATAAAAAAAAAAATTCTGCTCTGCTAGTGCTAGCTGGATACATGCATGCTGCCATATCGATGGCCGGTTCGAGTAACTACATTGTTGTTACTGAAAGGAGGGAGCTGTTTGAGAATGGATCGTGTCAGATCAACCTGTGTGTGTGCCATGCATGCATGCATCTCGATATTGTGTATGTATATCTACTATACTAGGAGTAGCTACTTAGCTAGGGTTGTCCGCCCGGCGTATTGCAGCGTTGCATTGTGAGCTTAGGACTTACGACTAGCACTGTATATGTGTCCTTGGGAGCAGACAAATTTGTACACTTTTCAGGATTCTGAATCGCTGATTGATGCCTGCAGCCACTACATAGTACATACTACAGGCACGCAGTTGCGAGAGACGACGGAGACGTATATATATATGTATACTACTGTAGTAGAGTAGTAGAGTATGGACGCCTGTTAGCCTAGTAGGCCCTAGCTA
Organism: Themeda triandra; assembly: GCA_018135685.1. Lineage (NCBI taxonomy): Eukaryota > Viridiplantae > Streptophyta > Magnoliopsida > Poales > Poaceae > Themeda > Themeda triandra. Next base: position 943,827 of record JAENPR010000045.1, on the reverse strand, counting down.
GAAAAGCTCACGCCGCCTGAATGCCTGATCACCACATCTCTGATCTCCTCCTGCCTGTTCAGAGCGCGCGTCGTCCTGGCTCTAGCAAGCTCGCCGATGCGCCTACGCCGGCGTAGCACGGAGCTCAGCTGCATGCATGATGAAGTGAAGAGATCAGGCGACCGTAGACGAGACCAGCCCATGTTCATCTCCATAATTAGCCCGTCGATGGATTCCCCAGCAGGTGGCTGGTGAGGTGTCCTGTTCACGCAACAGTGCCTCGACTCTGATTCGTTCAAGCACCTCTCACTACTGGACTGGACCACCACCGGCCCTGCCCGGGTAAACCTTAACTTCCTCATGGTCATGGTTGCGTTGCATGCCCATCGGGCACGTACCGACAGGCCTCTGAACGGTCCTCTCCGGATTCCGCCCGGGCCTGTTATGGCTCGGTCTCCTCTACCCAGATGAGTTCACTCCAAGAGTTTAATCTGCTGGCCAGACTGGATCGGAGCAGTTGCATGCACTCCCTCCAATCTTTTTACATCATGTTATATTTACTAGGTTTTGTTGTAAGTTAAATATATAAAGTATTTATCATACTGAATCTAAAAACATGTCTTTATTATGTTGTTAACCTATACATTTTTTTTATAAAAACAGTAGTCAAAGATAAAAATGGTTTCTTTTTTTTACATAGGTGAAAATCCACCTCCTTACACTTATCCCACCCCAAAGCTTCCATGTTGTAAGCCCAAATGACTTGCGTGATTTTACACCGGAAAAAAAATGTGGTCTAATATTGTGACTCTTTTCATTTCTTTTTGTTCATACTGACACTTGATTGGACTTTTGTTGTGTGTATATAGCCAGAGGAAAATCTTAAGTTTCAGTAGCGCAACATTTTTCCAAATCTTTTTCCATTCTTTTGTTGAGCCCACCCCTCTAAACAAAATTCTTTGATACACTGATCTAGTAGCATACACCCCGATCCTTCAAAACCCAATTAAGGACCTAATTGGATGACATGGTTTTCAAAAATCGTAGTATCGTAAAACTATGGTTTCATAAACCAAAGAGAGACAAAACCGTGGTTTAGAAAAAAACAGGTCATAAGTCGAGTTTTTAAAACTCCAAAAAGGCTATAGTTTTACCAAAACCATAGTTTTAGAGACTAAAAGATTTGTTGCATCCAAACACCCATTAGCTTTTAGAAACCAAAGTATTTTGCAAAACCATAGTATTTCTCCAATACTTCAAAATTACTTTGCATCCAAACATGGCCTAACTCGTCTTCATTCAACATGGAGTTTTTGAGCAAAGAGGTACATTCTCCATTTCCTGCATATCCTACACCCTAAAAGCTCTTCTGAATTCCACCCTCCAGTTATCCTCCATCCAATAGTTACTCCCCAACCACTCCTTTTTTTTTTTTTTGAAACCAAAAGGAAAACTTGACGCTCCCTCCTTGTGGTGATAAGGAGTGGTACTCCCCAACCACTCCTTATCACCACAAGGAGCAATACTTACTATACATCCAATCCCAATTTTAGTGGAACTTCACAAGCCCATACCCACCCAAAAAAAGAGTATCCCTACCCGTATTTACTGTAGCCTTGGTCCCCATTTCATATTGTGGTTTACTTTATTTATCACTTTACCAAAATTGCAAACCAGTGTTACTCTTAAATTGTGCTAGAAATATATATGTTGTGTCTCATCATCATGTTGCAGGCATAGGCATGCTTTTAAGAGGAGGATGGAAACCATTTGTAAATGCATATATTCAAGTCAGCTCTACTTGTGCATCTCTAAAAATTAGGGAATTCTAGAAGTGGGTATCCAACAACCTCAAGAAATCACTTTCTAGAGGACACGCCGACGAAATTAATAATTTTCTTGAATTTGTAAATTTGGCCAAAAAGTAACTAACAAAACTAACGTGAGAGACGTTAAGTAGCCAACCCCAAGCGATACTCAAGAAAATAAAAACCCTTTGTGACGAGCGACCTCTAAAAATCAATTTCTAGATGAGGTGGGTTGGCTTTCAAATACCATCTTTAGAGGCAGATTTTGATAGAAGTACCTCTACCCAAAAAAGGGAGGCACCACTATATATTTTCTGTAATAGTGAACACATGTTTTGCCATTAACTATCAATATTTTCCAAACTCATTTACCCTAAAGAGCCTCAATCATTAACCTTATGTTGAGAATCCCAAGACCTCCATAATGTTTTTTAAAGGCATAGGTTATCCCATTTGGTCATATGATACTTGATATTGAACTTTTCCCCTGCACCCTTGACAAAATTCTTAGCTCTAGTAGTATCAAACTATTGATTGATGCCCTCGTATAGCATATACCCCCATGTTATAAATAGACTTGCTTATTAATAAAAAAGTATTTGTCAGCATCAACGTGCCCTGAAGTTAGGTTTCTCCATTTCCATGGCTGGAGTCTTTTTCTTAGCTTCTCATTATTTGCCCCTGAATAAGCACTTCTATTTTGTGATAATTTACTTTCAGTCTAGTCAACCATTCAAGACAATATAGAAGAAATTTCATGTGGATGACAGATTTTCTCCTCAAAAATAGAAATTTTTTACTTACAAAAAAACTAATAAAACACATAAAAGTAGAGTTTATGTATTCCGTTGTGAGTACTATATAGCTAGTCCCTTTTCGTTCTAAATCATAAGTTGTTTTGGTTTTTCTAGGTACATATATATAGCAAAAGTTATGTGTATCTAGACATTGTGTATATGTACACGCATTATGTGTACCTAGCTAGAAAAGGTAGATCGACTCGTAATTTGGAATGGAGTGAGGAGTGTACAGTCATGTTATTGCAAATTTGAATGTTTGAACTGTTAATGACCCTTTCATGTGCATGTGTTATTACAAATTTGAATGTCTGTAACTGTTAATATGGCCCTAGCTTACATGTGCACCAGTAGTTCAAGTATACACGCACTGCTCCAAAATGCAGCACTCATCCAATCGCCGACGGTGTGAAGGCCGAGGAGATGGATCAGACGCTGTATATAGCTCCGAGAAGAGGTACTAGCTATGCGTACGTGATGATAGTGATGATCACACAGGCGGTTCAACTGTCGCCGTTCCAGAAGTGAACGAAAGCCCCCCAGCTGATCATGGATCTCATTACTACTCAGCTGAGCTGGTGACTAGTACTGACTATCTAGATGGTAAAGGAGGTCCATCCTACTAGCTCCATCGATAACACATGCATGTTGTAGCCAGTACAACGGGAGGAGACAGGGAGTCAGAGAAAGGCAACCACGCATGAAATGAAATTAATCAGTGCATGTCGCAAGTGTACGCGCGCGCGAGACTCACTCAGATCAAGCCCGGCCGGTGAGCTCGCTCGAGCGATCGAGCCAGGACTCCAGCCAGTACTCCAGATGACTAGCTTTGTTGGATCTCGGTTTCGTTCCAGAGAGCGCCTTCGTCCTAGCAGCTAATAATGGAGGGAGCCGATCGATGTCGTCCGCCCTGGCTCTGGCGGTGGCCTAGCTGGGTAGCCAGTACGCGCGCGAGAGCGAACCCTAGGTAGCTAGCCCGGCCATTCGGCGTGGTCCTCTCGTCCTCCCCGTGCGAGCGCGCACAGTGCCATGCACATATGCGCCAACAGTTGAGAGGGCGAAAGCGCGCGCGCGCAGACATCGATCGAGATGCATGAGAGAGATCGATCGATCGATCGAGTAACATAGCCCTAGCCTAAGCTACGACTCTCTAGGAGTACTATAGCCTAGCAAGTGTCCGGCGATCGACCAGAGCAGGAAAGAGGCCGGCGCGCCGCGAGTTAACCATGTATCCTAGGCGTCCTAGGCACGCGCGCCCTGAAGGTTGGCTGATGCGAGCTGCTGAACAGCTGATGGATTCCCCTGCCGGCCTCGGCCTCTGGCCTGCAGGCAGGCCAGACAGCCAGCCTGACAGCCTCACGCACCGAGCGATATGATTTTACTGCGCGGCAAGCGTTTCCTGCGGCATCGTCAACTGTTTTGCTCAGGCAGCGGTTCAGTTTCCCGACAGGGACAGGCCAAAGGCCGAACCCCACCATGCGGTCCAGTGCACCAGCGGCCCGCGAGCCATGTCCCATGATATCATGTCATGGCGCACCCGCGCGCCTCCATCCCTCGGCTCCTCTCCTCCAGTGGGGAGCTGCCACATTCCTCCACCCGGATCACCTCGCGTGTCCGGCCGGCAGATGCCTGCCTTCCCCTCCCCGTTGCATTGGCTAGCTCCGATCCGATCCATCCTGCTGGTTGCCGTGAGACCCTGACCTCCTGAGGCGCGGTACGAATACGGGCGGCAGCCAGCAGCAGCAGGTGAATTAGTTAGCCAGCAGCGGCGTAGCCCCAGCCCAAGCTCCAATGGACAGGGGGATGGCGGACAGGCTCCTCGCCTCCTGTATGCCGGGCACGGCGGCGGCGGCGGAAAGGGAGGACGAGGGGCTGGAGCTCAGCCTGTCGCTGCACCCGTCGCCGTCGTCGCCGCCAAGGTTCCAGGCGGTGTTCGCCTGCTGCTACTGCCCCAGAAAGTTCCGCAGCTCGCAAGCGCTCGGCGGCCACCAGAACGCGCACAAGCTGCAGCGCAACCTGGCAAGGCGAGGCCGGGAGGTCGCATCCGCGCCACCCGCGCCGCTGCCGCCACCGCCGCCACCGCCGGTTGCAGCCAACCAGCAGGGCAGCAGCAGCAGCAGGGCGTCAACCGGCGGCAGCGAGAGCGCGCCGACGCCGCGCTCCAGGGCGGAGCCCCCGCCGGGCGCCGCCGATGCGTGGGGGGAGGGGAGGCACCACCGCCGTCATCATCAGCAGCACCACCACATTTATCAGCGCCCGGCCCCGGCGCCGGCGGGGGCTGCGCAAGCCTCGTCCGGTGCATCAAGCAGGGCCGGCGGACAGGGTGCGGAGGAGATCATTGACCTGTCCCTCAAGCTATGAACTGATCTGGCCATCCATCCATCCATCCATGAGCTCGAGCTAGCTAGCGGCCGATTGCTAGCAGCAACTCCTCCATAATCCTCTTCTGGTCTCTTCCATTAGCTTATTGCTTAGTCGTTTCTTCATCACGTCATTATTTCTTGTTTGATGATCTACCGTACGCGTGTTATTCCTTGTGTCTCAGTTTTTTGTGGACTTATATGCATGGTTGAGATATTCTAGTGTTCAGTTCAGCTGGGAGCACACGTTGGGTGCACGGATCAGAAGCTTCTTCACGAATGGAACTCTTTGTAGTACTACTAGTGCTGATCGCTCTGTAAATGATGTTCTGTCGTCCTAGATTTGGCTTTCCGCAGGTTTCAGGTAATTAACTAACTGCTTTTAGTTTGTTGCTTTTGGAGATTGTTTTTTTTTAAAAAAAAAAAATTCTCTTCCGAGGATCCATATGGCCTTCGTCTCTCCCGGCCAGTAAACTAGTCCTAGTAGTCAATTTGTGCCATAAACCTCATGCCTAATAATGCTGTGTTGAGTAGGAACGTTGACGACTCAAGAAGTTAATATAAAGCCATTTTGTCATGTTTTTTTAGGATTGTAGTTACTGAAAAAAATATTATAGACAAACACTATCATATATATACATTCATACTAGGTGTCCTTTTATTCCCTAATGAAAAATGCTTATTATTATTTAAGGACGTATTCCTTCATCAGAATGTGCTCTTTGAGTCCATATAGTACTTTCTATATATTGGTGAATTTATTAGTTCATTCTTCATTATTGGGAGCAGACATATATATATCAGGTCTCATCAGCTAGCAGCAGAAGTAGCCTAGAATAAGGTGCATGCTATTGTAGTCACATGTGATGGCCAGATGTACAGATATATACATTTACGCGTATACTCCCTGCTTTATTATTAATTATCTCCTGAGACCACATATATATGAATGCCAAATAGGTGGAACTACATTCAGGTGAAAAAAAAAACACTTGCACTGCATCTCTAGAGTATCTACATAGATTGCCGCAGCTAGCCAGCATACAATTGGTTGAGTAACCTGTGTTATATGTGTGCATTCTGAAAAAGTGAGAGGGAAGCTGACAGAGCCACTATGAAAGAACAGCACCAGCATAGATGTTGCATGTTTCTCACTGCTCACTCTTCTGTTTTTCAAACGTTTAATTTGATCTTTTCTTGATGCCGTATATACCACTAATTACGGTTTCAAAGATTGAATTGGATGTGCTGATATTTTCTTATATTCCGGAGTTCGATAGGAAGGGTTTAGTTAATTTAATTCGATGATGCAAAATAGCTCTTCATCAACTAGATGCATATGAACTTTTTCTTTTTCTTTTTTCTTAGTTTTAGAACAAATACTATAAGTGACCAGAGCTAGTTAACAAAGTACAATCTCCATTCTGAAATATATTGCATTCTATATTTGTTCCAAGTCAAAGTACCATAACTTTGACCAAGTTTAAATATATATAAGAGTATTGGCATCTATTACATCAAAGAGATCAAGTATGAAAGTATATATTTCCTAATGTATCTAATTATGCTTATTTAATATCATAAATATATATCATTGTCCTTTTTCCTATAAACTTGGATCAAACTTAGGGCACTTTGACCTAGAACAAATAAACTCCTAATCCCTTGTATTTCAGGACAATTAGTATGCTACTTACTACTTAGTGGGTTATTTCTTCATTGAGTGTATAGATTTTCATGGGTGCTGAGAGGTTAGACTCAACGGTTCTTATATATGACCACATGTCTCTCTGTTTTTAAATTAAATATATGATGTGTAAGACAAGCTAATTGATTAAAAAACAAAGTGAATAGCCTGTCTTAGAAGCATTTTTCATGGAAAAAAACAGTGCATGTAGATGTTTTGTTTTCATCTAGTGGACCTTCATAGATTATTGCATGTTATTTATTTTCATGATATCATTATACCATACTAGGCTTGAAGAAAATGGGGGAAATGAGATATTATTAGGCCCCCTCAATTAGTTTTTCCCATTATATTTGCCTTTTCTGGAAGAAAATTAACCAAAGGCTCATGTAAAAAAAAATAACCAAAGGTTTGAACACGGTCTCTCTCTCTTTTTTTTTTGCTACTGAAAAAAGAAAAAGGTTCTGCCAAAAGTGGTGTTACAAACTAGTTCTACACACTAGTTATTACCTGTAACATTGTAGTGAAGATTCTCTTCATATACGGTGCAGCTAGGAACAAAAGGTGAGCTAGCCGCTAGCGAGTGTGATTGGTGGACTAAAGATGATGATATGCCTTTTGGTGCTGCAGCTCTGGCAACCAATCAACAGCTCTTTAATTTATTTGGAGGATTTTTTTTGCAAAAAAAATATTTGGAGGATTTGCTCGTATGAGATAATAATAATTTGATCGGCTGGCTGAGCTAAGGCATGGTGCACAAATTGAATGATCCAAGCGCATGTGTTACGAACTTGTTGATTTAATTTGTAAATTAAACTAGTCGATCGGCTTCGTAAAAGTTTTTTTGTGTTTGTTCAAACATCAGGAAAGAAGTGGAAAAAAAAGTGTAAAGCAGGATGGGAGTGTGTGTACTCCCACATCTTAATCACTTTGCTTAATGAAAGATAGCAAGCCTTACACCTGGCTGGACATAATTTATGACATTTATGGCAAATTATATTAACAGTTAGTTAAATTTTAGACTAATTAGCTTATTTCAAATGGATCATATATAGTATATAATTAATGAGGTAGTTCTCGGCAAAAGCTCAACTCCATCGATGCACGAGTTCATGATATTATCGAATACGTGCCCCCTCTCTAATTTCTCAACTTGTGTACCCTCTGTTTTCTTGTCAAGGAATTAACTTTAGAGTTAGGCCATTATACTCATGTTTTGTTCCTTGTTGGCACCAAGAGCTTATTTCTCTAGCAAAACTCATGCATTGGCTCTGGCTTTGGTGTAACAACTTCACAAAAAGGAGCCAGAGAAGTCATACCAGATATTCTAGGAGGAGAAGTTATTTTTTCATGTACTAAAGAGGATAGAAGTCTTTTTTATGTATAAAGGTGGACTAGCAATCCTCTTCCATATGAGCACTTAGGGTGTCCTCAATGGGCTTAGAATCGCTAGCTTGGAACAGAAGGGAGCCAATCAGAAGTAGGAAAGTCACTGCGCTAGTGATCGCTCAAGCGCCTATCTCGCACAGTTTCCCAGACTTTCTTTAGTCACTAACACACCATTGCACCATTTAACTTTCTTCTTTTGATTTGTTTCTGGTGCCTACTCAGCTAGCGAATTCCATCTCTTGTTAGGGACGCTCTTAGAGGAGAAGTTGTACAACAAAAAAAAGCACTAAATGATATGAGGAGTGCTTCCCATACGGAGTAGCATTACTCTAGGTTCCTCTTCATTGATGTGGCTATGTATCATCCCAAAAGTGAATAGGTGTTCAGTATTAGTTAACCACTTTCTTTGGTGGTTCCTTTGTGGTATTTTCTATTTAGCCCTTTATATATGTCTGGTTCATTTGTATTGCTAGGCACAGGGTTAGGCACAGGATAAATACTCCACCTGTGCGCATTATGATGTGTCAGCCTAACTTTCTTAAATCTGGCTAGGTCAAACTTTCTTAAATCTGGCTAGGTTAAGTTTATAGAGACTATTAGTAATAAATTTATTTTCAAACAAGTCTATGATAAAAAGTAGAACAACATCTATTAATAAGCATTGGATTCCTCGAAAATCGTAGAAGTGCATCTATTTTAGGGCCGACGGAGTAGGACACAATGTCATCTACAGGTCGTTATGCAGTACGTAAATCGCTGGTATGCCAGTACAATTCCAATTCAAATAATGATGCGAGAGTATCCCTCGAAAAAACTCACGTGTCTGAAACAGCATTAACAGTTCCACCCACAGGCGATTCTGGCCAGGAGTACTACGGAGCACCTGGCTGGCGCTGCCATTTGCGACTCCTGTGGTGCAATCACGGACCCTGGCACAGATCTGCCATTACCGGCCAAATCATGTCACAGAGACGCAGTAACAATTCGTACGGACTACGAGCAGTAGCGTGCACCTGTGGATCGGCCCACCAGTCAGCGAGACCACTCCTTCCTCCAATCAAATCTTCTGACAGGTGGGTCCCATGAACCTCGTCCCGCGGTAGATGGCCAGCTCAGCTCGGAAGTGCGCAGAAAAGTTACTAGCCCGAATATCCCACCGAGCCGCCGGCCACCAGCTCCACTTCTCCCACTGACGCAGGGCCCCGCAGACCTACCCCACCTGTCACTCAAACTTCCGGCCACCACAGCCTAGCGCGCCGCTCCCGTGGGCCCCGCCCGTCAGTCACCGCGCGCAGTCAAGGCTCCTCGTACGCGGACCAAAAGCAGTAAACAAACCGGTGGGCAAAGGCGAAATCCCGGCACGCACACCCACCCCACAGATCTCCCACCTGTCCCCGACCCCGTCGCTCGTGCTCGCACCAAGTCGTCGTCGTCGTCGTCGTCGCCCAGTCGCTGCGCCGCTGAGCTCCGACGCTGCTCTGCGCCGCGCGGCGCCGCAGTGCGGACTTGTTGCTCGCGCAGGCTGCTGCGGCCTGCGGGGGTGAGCAGTTGGTCATCCGTGCGCGCTGCGGTGATGGATTTTCCTTGGTTTTGTTTGTTGGGCGGGGGATTTGTTTTTTAATTATCTGGGTTTGTGGCGGCGTGTTCGCAGATCTGAGTGGCGGCTCCGGGGCCGGGGGAGGCGGCGATGCAGAGGCAGGGGCGGCACCTGGAGCGGTCCAGCTCGAAGCGGGCGCTCGACCATGGCGGCGGCGGCGGCGGTGACGACGACGACGACCGCCCGTCGAAGCGCCCGCGCGTCCCCGCGCTCGCCAGGTGACTGCGTTGAACCCGTCTAAAGTGGTGACTCTGTTTGGGAAGAGTGTTTCGTGTTAGCTAGCTGGCACCTGCTACCATGTATGTAGCCTCACTTTTTTCCAAACCATGTATGTAGCCTCACTGAGGAATCGCTGATTCTTCATACTGTGATCGTAAATGCTACACTTGAAAGTTAACTCAATCGCTAATGGGGTTTTAGTTCGTGTGATAAAAGATGGAACAAGTCTGCGATTAATCGCTTGAGCTGAAACAAGTGCTTAAAAAATCACTTGAACTGAAACAAGTGCTTAAAATGTGGGGATATCAGCTCTATACTGTAGTGTCTTGCACATAGAATCTGTGCCTTTGTTTGGGATTGTGAAAGAGCAGAGAGCACTCCCCAGTCCCACACCCTTCCAGACATCCTCGATCTTACCTATTTACCTTTAAGGCCCCCTTTGGACTACTCTTTATTTTTCCTGTTTTCTGCATTTTTTCCGTTAAGACGAACTGATTCCTGTTAACCTGGTGTATGTTCCAAAGGGACCCTAAATATGTGCAATCAAACTATATGTGCATGTACTGTAATGTATAGTTACTTTCTAATATAAAGCGTACTACATGCACTTAAGTAGCACATATAACCATCTTCCTTACTGTTTAAAGGCATCTTACCATTACTAATTAGACGCTCATTCTGGAGCTGCCACCTTAATCATCATCAGATGCACTAGAAAAGATATAAATTCTAGATTTTTTGACAAAAAAGTTAGAAACATCTATCCATAAAGTCGACATACTATAACAACAATTGACTATAATAGACGCTGTATGCATTCCGTTTTTCTAATAAAAATAATTAGCCACCTCGCAATTTTTAGAAATATTCTAAAGTAATCTCCTAAATCTCTATATGAATTACTGCCTATACATTTTGAAAAAAAAATAATAAAAAGTCACCCCCTCCCACACTAAATGAAGCCATAAGACTGCATCTACCTATGCCATTATAAATTAAAATTCCAAAGTATTCCTATATATGCTTCTAAATTACCTTTTCTTCTATTGTTAACATAATAATAAATAAATCAAGGTATATATGCATGATGTGTGTCATCCTGCAGGAAGTGATTGCCCATGATATCAATTTCCATGTCAAACAAATATACATAGCCAAAACTAAGGGTTCAAATAAACATATGTCGAACACACATGCAATCCTTTGAAATTATTTCCCTGTGCAGGAGCATAATCTATGATTTTGCCAAATTCTAGAAATGGTGTCATTTTTTATTATATAAAATCTAATTGCCGAATGATGTTGTTAAAATATATTTGCAGCTTTGCAGTTTCTATGAGTCATTGAATATCCATTTCTACAGAACTATGTGGAAACAGTGAAATATGCCTCAACAAATATCTGTAAATCAAGATGAACAATTATTTCAGTTGTTTGGGTGGTGAGAATCGAAGTTCGTCCCTACCATTCCTTAATATGTTTCCCCAATGGTTTCAGTGTCATTGTAGAAGCACTCAAGGTAGACAGTTTACAGAAGCTTTGCTCATCATTGGAGCCAATTCTGCGCAGAGTTGTGAGTTGAAGCGCTTGGACAACTTTTTATATAAGATAACCATCTGACTGCTTTTCTTGTCATTAGCCAATAGCCAACCGACGTTTGCTGTGTAGGTCAGTGAAGAAGTAGAGCGTGCTTTAGCCAAATTGGGTCCTGCAGGTCCTGCCAGGATCCAAGGAAGGTACAAAATCTGGAACTTGATCTTTATGGTTGTTTCTGTAGTTTTACCTGGATATGCTGCAATAAATTATGGACTTACCAAATAAAAACAGGAGCTCTCCGAAACGAATTGAAGGCCCTGATGGTAGAAACCTCCAGCTTCAGTTTAGGACTAGGTTATCCCTTCCACTCTTTACTGGAGGGAAAGTAGAAGGTGAGCAGGGAGCAGCAATTCATGTTGTGCTGCTTGATGCAAACACTGGGCATGTTGTTACTTCAGGACCTGAGTCATCTGTGAAACTGGACATTCTGGTGCTTGAGGGTGATTTTAATAAAGAGGAAGACGAGGGTTGGACTGAAGAAGACTTTGAAAGTTACATTGTTAAAGAACGAGAAGGGAAGAGGCCTCTTTTAACTGGTGACCTGCAGGTAACCCTTAAAGAAGGTGTTGGGACTATAGGAGAGCTTATTTTCACTGACAATTCCAGCTGGATAAGAAGCCGGAAATTTAGACTTGGTTTGAGAGTCTCCTCAGGGTTTTGTGAAGGAATTCGTGTTATGGAAGCGAAAACAGAGGCTTTTACTGTTAAAGATCACAGAGGCGAATGTATGTTCTTTTTACTGTGGTGTCATCGTTAAATAATCTAACATATAGTTTTTAAACATGAATATGTTACCTGACTCTTTTTCAGTGTATAAGAAGCACTATCCTCCTGCACTAAAGGATGAGGTATGGAGATTAGAAAAGATTGGAAAGGATGGTTCATTCCACAAGAGGTTAAATTCAAGTGGAATCTATACAGTTGAACAATTTCTTCAATTCCTTGTTAGAGACCAACAGAAATTAAGAAGTGTAAGTTTAGCATCTCTACTTTTAACTATGTTTCATCCACTCTGTAGTCTTGTGACCCATACCATTTTCTTTCTGTCTGGTTACTCTGCAGATTCTTGGAAGTAACATGTCAAATAGGATGTGGGAAAGTCTTATTGAGCATGCAAAGACGTGTGTTCTGAGTGGCAACCATTATATATATTACTCAAATGATGCAAGAAGTGTAGGCGCAATATTCAACAACATATATGAGTTCACTGGTTTGATTGCTGATGATCAATTCATTTCAGCTGAAAATCTCACTGAAAACCAGAGGGTTAGTGTCATTTCAATGCCTTTTTTAATGCTAGTCTTGGGAATCTCATAAATTTTCAGCATTCGTAATTTATGGATTGAGATTATTAAGGTTATGAATTAATTTCTCTGATATGTAATTTCAACTGCATCCATAATCAGTGTCACCCACTATAGATATTTTTTTCACTTTTCACAATCTGTGCAATTCTGTTGTCAGTCTTGCCTAGTGGTCTGCTATGCTTGTTTTTGACTTAGGCACAGCATTCATTACAAACTTGTACATTTCTTCGTTTAAGTTTGGCCATTGCCTAAATTAGCTGCATTTAGCTGTTTTTTACCAACAGGAAACAAACAATCACAACCGCAAACATTTTAAATATCACAGTATAAGAACACATTCTTACTTATTTATAAACCACCCATGCTTCTGATACAAGTTCCATGAATGATGTCGACAAATCCTTCAGAGGATGTTAGTTTTTTAATAATTTATAAATTCTGCCATTGGAATATGACTTTTTCATGACGGAAAATGCATTCGGTTCTCATTGTGAAAAATCACGATACAAGTTCCATGAACAATGTCTATAAATCCTTCAGAAAATGTTATATTTTTTTATAATTTATAAATGGTGCCACTGGAATATGCCTTTTTCATGATGGGAAGTGCATTCAATTCCCATTCTAAAAAATGCATTTGTTTTTACAGACTTCCATTTTAGTTAGAAGATGTATAACCATCTCTTCTATTTATGATATATTTCTTATTAATTAGTATGCTGATTGAGTTCGATATGCTGGCCCTAGTTTTATCCTCCCTCCATTCCAAACTATATAAGATGTTTTGGTTTTTTTAGATATATTGCTTTTACTTGTATCTAGGCATAGTGTATATCTAAGTGCATAGCAAAAGTTATGTATCTAGAAAAACTAAAATGTCTTATAGTTTGGAATAATGGAGGGAGTTGGTGACATGACATACTATGGATGCAATATGAGTCAATTATATTGTAGAGAAGGATGGTGGGGTGCTTGGGCTGTCACCATTTTTCTTTGAGAAAACAATATATATCTCTTTTTGCAGACCTCTTAGTTAAAGCTGGCATGCAGCTGTGTGCTACATAAAAAAATGAAAGAAGATTGTATGTTTTTTTTACAGGTTCTTTCAGTGATCTAATGATGTATCAGGAATCTTTTTTTCATGTTGCCTCGAACTTTCAGTCATTTCCCCTGTTCACTTGCTTAAATTGCTATCCTTATAAGATGTAAAGTGTTTGACCCTTTTTATGATGATAAATTAAATATTAAATCATTTGTTGCAAAAGTCACGATGTCACTCTACCTTGTCACAGGTGTTTGCTGACACATTGGTTAAGCAAGCATATGATGATTGGATCAATGTTGTAGAATATGATGGGAAGGTGCTATTGGGATTCAAGCAGAAAAATAAATCTGTTACAACTAGAAGTGAAACAGCAAAAGCTTCAGCAAGCTACCCTGCATCAAATGGTTTAGTGAACTCACAGAAACAACTGGCTGGAGTTCCTGTAAATGCTGAGCAATCTTCCCTGAGCAATATGAGTGAAGGTATCTGGATTTGTTCTTGTAGTATAGCATTCATATCCTGTATGTTTCTTGGGTACTGTTTTCTTTTAACTATTCTTGAGCTTCCATTAATTAATTTTGGAACAAATAATAATGAACTTCCTTTTTTCTATGCACTGACTTACATTGTTCTGAATCTGTGGAGTTATACTATTTATAGGACCCATTTTTGTCACATAAAAACATATTTTTTTTGTGAGTCTTACAAATCAATCTTGATTAAATTTAGCTGTATCCTTCAAAAGCTTTGCTAACACTATTGTTACTTTGGCAAAAAAAAAAAAATAACTATTTACCTGCTGACCATAATTCTGCATCTATATTCTCACTTACCGGTTTCATTGTTCACTTAGTGTATTTTTTTATAAAAACAAACCGACAGTAGAGCTGGTGATTCTATTAAAAAGATGAACCCAGAGGATTGTTCACTTAGTATTGGTTGCTAACTTCTGGTAGCTTGGACTTATAAACTTATTTTCTCTGTTCAGTAGGTGGAACTAGAATCTCATCCATGGGAAACCATGTAGCAAGAGAATATGCAGGCAATCCTCAGCACATGGCACCAAGTATTACCATGCAATACAACATGAGTTCATTGGTCCCCGGAGGCCAGTTGAGTGGTTCCTCCATGCAAACTCAAACTTCACGAAGCTCAAACATGCTTGCACTGCGGCCAATGCAGCAGCCTCAAAACTTCGACTTCTCTGGGCTTGGTCAGTCCACACAGCCTTCAGGGCTCAACCCTTTCGATGACTGGTCTCGATTGCAGGAGAACCGTGGAGGCGTAGATGACTACTTGATGGATGAGATAAGGGCGAGGAGCCACGAGATATTGGAGAATGATGAGATGCAGCAGATGCTGCGCATCCTGAGCATGGGCGGGGTACAGACCGGCCTGAATAATGTTGACGGCTTCCCTTCATATCCGTCTCCTGCCCCAGCCTTCAGCTTTGAGGACGACCGCGCTCGCCCCTCGGGCAAAGCTGTCGTCGGGTGGCTGAAGATCAAGGCTGCCATGCGGTGGGGCATCTTTGTCAGGAGGAAAGCAGCCGAGAGACGAGCTCAGCTTGTTGAGCTGGAAGACTAGCAGGTGCTTCTCGGGCTCAGTGTTGCACATATTTATGCGGCAGGGCTAGTAGAACTGCAAAATGTTGTGTGTATAATACGCTTCCCTTTTGGCTGCCCTTGCACAATAGCTCCATTGATATTGTATATTAATGGGTACATGGAAGGGCGATCAGGATCCTGAACTCACGTTGGTTGTGTATTAATCCCTGATGACGCTTGACCTTAGCTGTGCTTTGAAATATTCTTGTCTGAGGCTTTAGACTGACAGGAATGAAAGGGAAAGTTCAGAAGGTCATTTGTTCTGTAGCAATTGAAGGCGAAGTTCAGGGTTTTGGGTGTGTGAGTGCATCCGAAAATTCGGAATAGAGCTTTTTAGTGGATACTAGAGCTGTGCTTTGTACTCCTATTTGGTGGCGATGTCCAGTAGCAGTTGCAGCAGTCATTTTTTTTAATTGACCGGGGGAGAGGATCCCCATCTGAATATTTCATTGCTTACTTAGTGCCTAGTGGCAAATATGAACACAGTTTTTACATCATTTGATCACTTGTGATCTAAATTGTTTTACATAGCATTTGTGAAGACACCAACCCTACGTTCAACCTGGATTTCCAGAGTTTGGCATCCGGGTCCGGGTTAGTTAAAAGTCCCTCCCTTTTGCTCGCATGAGAGAAATCGGAGCATTGGTGGCGGCTTCCCATGTCGACACGTCTCATTGCCTGTTTTTGTATAAAAGTCCTCCATTTGCCTGCAATTCACCCCGTTGTCCCAAAACAGTGAACCTGTTATAAAATGTTTTATATGAACCCCTGTTGTAAATTTTATTCTGGCAAGAAGAAGAGAAAATTCGAGAGTTGGTTCATTTTTCACGTACCCCCTGAAGATTTTGTAGAGAGGCCCCTCCACAGCTCCACCCAACCCGAACCCTAACCCCGCCATCGTTCCTCTCTTCTCTGGGCTGCCGGCCGCCGATGCCGCTCGTGTACAGTCGTCGCTCCTCCACCTCCTCCACAGGCGTTCCTCCGCCTAGCTAGCGTGCAGGCCCCCTAGGAGAGGCAACTTCTTCTTTCCCTCCATGGCTTTATCTTCGCGCCGTCTCTATTTTCATTCCGGCTCTCTCCAACGCTTAGTACCTGGGCTGCTCCCCGAGATCTCGAGCGTGGTTACAGCCTATGGCGAACTAGCCTCCGATGGAGATCCATGGCGTGGAGGTGTCGTTTGCTCGCAAGGATCTGTGGCCGTATCCAAGACGAGAGGAGGCTGCACTCTGGCTTTTCTCTGTGGATTATTATGTGCCTTGCTCTGTTCTTCTTGGAGCATCAGTGTCGCTTATTGGCAGTGATGGATTAACATACTGAGAGAGGATTGTTTTTTGTTCTAGCATGTACTATGGTCCCAATAGCATCTGCAACCCACCGAAGACATACTTCCTAGATGTCTCCACCATGAACGACCTCACTTGGCTGCAATCGGATGCCCCCTGTGTTAGCTGCAACAAGGTACAGTTACTTTGTTATCCGATCCATTGGTTCTTGTGTTCAAATCAACTGCGTTTCCTAGATTCGATGTTAGTGGGACTGTAGGCAGTAGTTCTGCGTGGATATGGATTTGTGTTGATTGCAACTGCTGAATGGTGGGTTAATTACCTGGAGACTTAGAACTGCCTTAGTTTTTTTTTTTTTTATATATATGTTCAATTGCAACTCCTGATCGTTTGTAAGACTTCCAATCCTGATACATTTTACTATTGTTACTGTCTAACAATAGACTGATCGTTCATTTCTATTCCAGCTGCCTACACTGAGTTCTGTGCTTCCCAAATCCCTCCAGCCTCTTGCTGGTTCTTACAGTTGGTCACGTATTTTTTGATTGATGTGTGGCATCTTGTGTTTAGAAAGACATACCTCAAAATGATGGAAATTGAGTTTAGTCAGCACATTCAAACTGTGGCGAGTTTATGGATTTATTAGTGATACAAATATGCTTATGAAACTATCAAATGATGGAAAAAGGCTTATCACCTGCAGGTAGTGAAAATGGACTGCTGATAGCTTCTCATCCTGGAGCTTGGTAAGTGGGGGAAAATTGCCATTTCTATTTTGTGTGCAATGATAAACTCAACTCAAGGGAGAACACTATAGCCGGCCATCTTAAAGTTCGTTCCTTCAGGAAAAGAAATACTCCAACAAGGAAACTAAAGATAGCAAAAACTGAAAAGATTGTGTGCTGATAAACTGATGAAATGCAAAACAAAGACTGTAGAAACTCTCGATGAAGAGAAACAACTTTGTGAAACTATCTTTAGCCGATAAATTCACCTAAGGTTAATATAGTCTAATAGAATTGGAATGGCATAGTTTCAATCTTATTTTGTACTATGATGCCTTTCATGTTTTGAGTGTGCTTTAACACCCGTTTCCATTTACAAAGAAGGGAGGATGGTTGCACTGTTTTTTCTCCATCCTTTGCAGTCAGCCGTTTATATGTACATGTTCACCTGCTGACCAGTATCTTAACGTTCAATGCGAGCTATGTAATCAATGGTATGGCAGAACAGAAACATACAGGCAGCTGAGGTGGACATTGAAGATATTGCTTCATAATTTGCACTATGCATATGTATGTGTTTGATATGCCAGATCTTAAATGCTGGTGGCAATGACTGTATGTATATATATAAATGTTTGTATTTGGGTCCTAGCGTTAGCATCTAATTATAAAGGCATAGTCATCAGTTCAGACATGGACAATAGCTTTTGTTATAAAATCATTGCAGGGCGCCCGAAGGATGCCTGATGTTCTAATTCTATAAATCAATTGCAGTCTATTCTAATTCTATAGTGTATTTTTTATTCTTTCATTTGATTCTGTGCACTCCACTCAGAGTTTGCAAGTTTTTATACTTAATTAGTTCGAAAGCATGTCTCTAATGCCTTTGTCCATTTACAGGGCATTCAGAGATACCTAATCACCAACAGAGGAAGGTCTCACTGCTTTTCCTCTACCATTTACAGCGGGTCTTTTATGTGTATATGTTACCTGTTGATTATTGTCTTACATTCAAGGCACATCGAGGCATGTAATCGTTGCTATGGGTGAACTGAAACATAAGACACGACTATGATGATGTCACGACCAAAACCTTACGGATATATGCTTAATTTATAATTTGTGCTATGTTTCTGTTAGTGATATATATGCTTAGTTCCATATTGATGAAGCGTGTAGAATAGCTCCTTTTTTTTAAGTAATAATAGCTCCTATTTTTTAAGTCACTGTAGGGCGCCCAAAGGGCGCCTGACGTTCTAGTCAGAGATGCAAGTTGCCAGCATTTGTTGATGCCCTACTCTTTCTGATCGGAATACGACTCCATTCCTATGCTTCCAAAGCTGCCAGAAACAGAGAGCGATGAAGGTCGCGAAGTGTTTCTGAGGAATATTGCTCGGGCACTGAACACTTTGAAAGTCATCGAGGCCAGCAGAAATGAGAAGAGGAGTTAGCCCATTTTTTTGCGAGAAATCTTTTGCAAACTGGCACTCCATAATGACATGTTCCGGCGTCTCCTCCATTTGTGCACACACTTCACAGACGCATCAAGAACCGAGTTAATCAGAACCGTTCTTTCCATTGCATTAAGCATGCTAGCTTACCTTGCCATCCCGCTAGCTAGGTAGCGATCATAGCAGTCATTGTGGAACGGATCATTAGTGTTTCCCATACATGTGATTCACGTGGAGCATGACTAAATCGAGCTTCTCGAATGTGGTTGTGGGAAGGTAACATCAATCAAGAAAGCTTGTTGTTCTTGTGTAACGAGCGAGTGCAGGACGTTAACTTCTTTTCGTTCATGATTAAAAAAAAAATCTTTTCGTTCAAAAAAGGACGTCAACTTTTCATACCTTATGATGCAAAGGAAAGCTGCGACTTAATCCTTGTTGAGTAGAGGTACAATAAGCATCACTAACGAGTATGCTTTACTAGTCTAATTAGTTGACGTGTTGATGAAGTGATGATATGTTTTTATATTAGCTAGCCTTATGTTTTCTGGCCAATATTACGCAACCTACCTGCTAGACTGTGAAGCTCTACACGACTCTTGACCTAAACACAGTCCCTGGAGACACGCGAAGAGCCGAGCAGGCTTGAAGGCTATTTGTGTTAGCGGGTAAAATTAACCCTTTAAATATCCTAACTAATAATCCAACTAATAACTTAATGAACATCGCAGCTAAGAAAAAGCAATTAACTGGGTTTTCTAAATTAAATATTACTCTCTACATCCTAAATGCCATTCCAACTTTCCTGAATAGTTAAAACATCTCAGTACAAGTTTGACCAAATCGATAAAAAATAATAACATTTACGATAACAAACAAAAATCATTACATTACCTATTTCATGTCATAAACCTTTGTATTTTTTTATAATTTTGGTGAAACTTAAGATTCTTTGACTTTAGAAAAATTAGAATGACTTATAATTTAGAATGGAGGGAGTACTAACTATTAGATGAAGAATGCAATCAGACTTAACTAATATGTTAATAATTTCGCTAATAAAATTTATTAATTTGCTTTTAGTTTATTGCTATCGCCTAATATTCTAATTAATTGAATGGTTTTAATTCTTGTCCTCATACTGAAATGAATTGAGATTGAAAAGGATGGTAATAGGTATTTATTACATGAACTAAAGCTTATTTATTTCTCTTCATTTTCTATCACAATAAGATTGACTTTACCCAAGATGAGAAGAATGGATTGGTTATCAAATCTTGGATGGAAATTTCTTTTGCCTATTTCGTTGGGTGATCTCTTATTAACAACTTCTTCCCATCTAGTTTCACTATAAATAAGAATACAATAACAATAAGAATATTTTCAACTCAAAAGTTCTCTCAAATAAGAGAAAATAAACATACCTTTTTCATATATAGATTTAGAATATATTCCCTATGCTAACGGGGTTCATAATTATGGTCAACAAACAATACGCGCCGCAAGATACATTGGTCACGGTTTCATAATCACCTTATCCCGCACAATCTTTTATGTATAATGATTCATTATCAGTATGAAAAATCAATTATATCAGAATGTATCTAGGGGAAAATACACTTTACATTTGATAAATGCATTGCTTAATTATGAGGTATGTATTTGCGAATGAGTAGCAATATATGTAAGGGGGTGAAGGTAGAACCGGTCCATCCTCAACAATCATAGCCTGCAATAGTGGCTTAGCCAAAGTCGAGCACCAATGTTGTCTGAATTCATCCTACTTCCTACCTTATGTAATTTTGGCTTCACCACTTCGTTCTGAATCAAAATAAGCCATTATCTTATGAAGTGAGCCTACATTAGTTAAAGTACACTTGACACCCAATGGTTAATGACTCGTCTAAATATGTTGCTTCAACAAGGCTTTAGGCATCATTAGACATGGAAGATGTAGAATAGGATTGAAGGAAGCCGGGTTGATCTCTTCTCCCCCTCGCTCTCTCTCTCCATTTTTATTCTTTCCTCCATCTCTTCTTCTCCCTCACCCTCCTCATATTTCCATTGATGCACCCCCGTAGCCCCATGTGGATCTGCTCCTGACAATAGATTAAATGCTTGTTTGATGGGCTAAAAGAAAGTTCAATCGAGGTATTGGCTAAAATTAGCAATTATTAGCCATCCAAGCATTTGAGCAGGACTTTTTTTTTTTTTGTTTACATACATATATTCTAGCCATTAAGCTCTTAGTCGGCTAAAGAAAGCTAACTTGAGCAAACTTAAACTAACTACCCCTTCAATGTCAAATTGTAAGTCGTCGTTTTGAATTTTTTTTTTTTTTTATGTTTGTATGCATCTTAACATACGGCCTGTTTGAATACATAGTAAAATTGTGTTTGCTGAGAAGAAAAAACAATTTAAAATTTAAAATTTTGAACCGAGTGAGTACGTAGTACAGAAAGGCTCCATTAGGTTAGGACAGAGACCCGCGCGTATGACCACCACTGACCGCTGAAATATATCCCGATATGATTCTCTCCCAGCTCCTCTCGTCCTCGCTTTGCCGAGACAAGGCAGGGGCCAGCAGCTAACCACGACTTGTATAATCACTGGACCGTACACAATTAGATTAAATTAACCTAGTACAGAGCCCCTAGATTTCCGGCAGAATTAACAAAACCGCGGGCAGCAGAGCCGATGCCGCTCTGCCGATGACAACAAAGAAAGCCGGAGCGCGCGGAGCTGGTTGCCATCTGCCTGCTGAGGCGGCAGCTATGGCCTATGACAGGCAGGGGTGGGGGCCGCTGGACTCATAGAAAAACCCGAGGAAATGGCAGATTGGCAGCGAGAAGCACGTCCGAGGCCGATAGGGAGTCAGGCCTCACAGGCGGGCAGCGATTCAGCCGGGGTGGCCAGGGGAGACGAACCCCCCGCGCCTGCCTGGAACCCGTCGAAAAGCCCCGCCTTCCCTGCATAATATATTCGTCCACCATCGCCACAACTTGCACGGGGGCCGATGACTAACTTGCGCCAGATGCACTGCATCGGTGCCTCCAGCCTCCAACGTTCCTGTACCAGGTCTCTCGCCTCCCTCTTGTGCCTGTCTGCGTTTGCGTCTGCGTCTGCGTCTCCATCGCTGCGACTGCGTGGATCAGGTTGACGACCGAGCGAGCTAAAACTGGCATGGACATGCCATCCTGATGCTGCGTCAATCGATCTCACCAGGTATGCTGCTGCTACACGATTGCAGCCTTTGCTCGATGCCGATGTTTATTTGCATGTCATCGTATGTATGCCCCCTCCCAGTCGAGTACCTTTTTTCAGTTGATCTTGATACTAATAATCCATCGTCCTAATATATACTCCACGCTTATTAGTTCACTTTGTTGGGTTGAGAAACTATATATGGTGCTGCTTGCTCGATCTCTTTCTAGTATATTCTTATTATTAGTCTAGCTCTTTTCGAATTGGATGCCTACCTTTACAAGTTTTTCTTCCCTTTGTCTATGGCTTTGTACCAGCTTTTCCTTCCTGATAAAATAACTTAAACGTATGTCTTACGCATAAGCAGGTGCCGATCGATCCTTCGGCTGTCTGAATATCTGATCATCATATCGCTTCATGTGTGCTGATGAGATATTTTTCTCCGAAACTACAGTGCTAAGTAGATCTGGCCGGACGATCGAGCAGTCAGAATCATCCATGAGATCGAGTGCTTCAGCTCCAAGACTGCAGGCTACCTAGCTGTGTCCACTGTCCACTGCATGCGTGCCTTGGACTTGAAGACGGCACACGCAAAGCAGGCAAGGTATCGACGACTGAACCGGCTCTTCGATCCTCATGTTCTTGAGCCCCAGAAACGATGAACAGGAGGACATCCAACAGCTGATTAACAGTGCCACTAGTAGCCCCAGCCGCAGTAGTCCATCCGCCGTGCTGCCCAGCGACGACATGGAGAGCGGCGGCGTCAGGGGTGGCGGCGGAAGCGTGTCCTCGTCGCGCGCTTCAACGTCCGGCCAGAGGTCCGCCCACAGCCACCGGGAGGAGGAGCCGGCGGCGGCTAGCGGCCATGGCGATGGCGGTAGCCTCTGGTCCAGATGCTTCTCGCTCCCAGTGCTGCTGCTCGTCGGCGTCACCGCGTCGCTGGTGATCCTCCCGCTCGTGCTGCCCCCGCTACCGCCTCCGCCGTCGATGCTGATGCTGGTCCCGGTGGCAATGCTGGCCTTGCTGCTCGTGCTGGCGTTCATGCCGACGTCGTCGAGCGTCATCCGCGGTGGGACGACGGGGCCGACCTACATGTAGATAGCCCTTGTTTAGATGGCTAGAAACTTGCCTGAAAAGCACGGTAGCATTTTCGTTTGTATTTGACAATTATTGTCCAATCATGGTCTAATTAGGATCAAATGATTCGTCTCGCAAATTAGAGATAAACTGTGCAATTAATTAAATGTTTTATCTATATTTAATGCTCCATGCATGTGTGTTAAGATTCGATGTGATGGAGAGAGAGTCAAAAAAATTTCACCTTTTTGCACCAACTAAACAAGGCCATAGTCACATTGGTTTTTTTTTTCTTTGTATCTTTTGTCCTTTCGTTTGAATTTTGTGATAGAGGTCATGCGATGGATTTCTGATATCTCCGCTTGTCAATCGTACAATGTCTCTGTTCGGCTAATTAATTTGCGTAGTTATAGCCGGGTATATATGCTTAGTACTAGTCACAGTAAGTTCAGAGAAAGTTAAATTGTTTCATTTTTTTATTTGTTCAACTTCACATCATTTATGCACACTGATATGATATATACTAGACTAGATAAAACACAGCATTTAGTTTAACAAACTACATTATTACAGAACCTACAAATTCAGTCTGTTACATGTAAATTTCCAAGGCCATATATCAATTTCCAGGTGGGTAGTAGGTGATCGACCGTAACACTTACATAGGCGAGCGAATTCTCTACCAGCTCACCATGACGAAAACGGTCACAAAAATCAAAATAATATTTTTTTCTGTTGATAAAAATAATATATACACGTGCGATAAGTGCCCAAGAGTAGTATATTTTCCTTGAATTAGTGAGATCTATTGTTTTAATTAAGTTTTTCCTAATATACTGAGTCGTTAGAGTTAGTATTTTTTTCATACCATAAATTTTGGTAGTGGAGTTCTATCTCCTTCTCCACCTCTCCGGTGACGGTGAAGGCAAATGTTGAAATCGTCTTCTCCATGGCGGCTCCATTGAAAATGAGGGCTATAACTTCGGCTTTAGTTTCATCGACATGACGACATAGAGACTTTTATTTCCGGACGATGACATCAACGCAGAGATGATGTCGTTGCTATGGAATAGTTTTCTCCGGTCTCTTCTCCATTTTGTTGTGATTAAATCTGCTCATAATGAAGGCAATTAATAGAGAATATTTTTCAGATCAGTCTTCCTCATTCTTCGTTGATAGAAGAAGGAAGACACTAAAAAGGAGAAGAAGATCCTCAATTCAGCCTACATGAATGTTGGTTGTCGTTCGTTGAACATTTGTTCTCAAATCGTCTTTCATTCCCGAGTGTTTGCCTGTACAATTATCCACACTGCAAAGCATCTAACATGTTAAGTTTTGAGTTGTGCTATTCACAGCGTGAGTACTTTTTTTATAATCCTGAGTGTTTGTAATATCTTAACGTACTGTTGGGAAAAGGCATCTCGGCCGGCGGAGACATGGCATGAGCCTACGGTCAATTGACCCCATTTATCTTGTTTACTACGGTTGTCTTTGCTTGATTACGCGGGTTTGGATCGGAGGTATTGGGACCGCCGGCGGAGACCATGCCGGCTGCGCTCGAGAAGGTCTCCGGTCCGCCATCCGGAGACAACGGCCGGCATCCGACCTCGGGCCTCCGAGCGGAGGTAGCGAGCCGGAGCGGAGACCCTTGGCCTCGGCCACCGGCGGAGACCACGCCGGCTGCGCTCGAGATGGTCTCCGGCCGCCATCCGGAGACAACAGCCGGCATCCGACCTCGGGCCTCCGAGCGGAGGTAGCGAGCCGGAGGCGGAGTCCTTGGCCTCGGCCCGGCGGAGGCACCGGACGGAGGCGCAAGCCTCCGATCCCGGGCGGAGACATCCGGTGGCCCAAGAGGCGGCCCGCCGCGGCCCGGGAGCGGGAGGACATCACACGCCTAGGAGGCCTGGAAGGGTCCAGCGGGCCCATCGCCGCAACGGCGGACGATCTTGCCCCCGTCGACCCCACTTGGCGCGAGTCTTAAAATTAGGGTTTCCCCGTCTCCCCTTTGGGGTTGTAATGTCTTTTCATATTGGGGAGCCGGGGGCTATAAAAGGAGCCCCGGTCCTGTTGTAAGTCGGGATCGGGCCGGAGTGGAAGAGTTTCTCGTTCTTCACACTCTAGCATTGTAATTGTAATTACGATTGAATACTAAACCCGCCGGAACCGTGTTCCAACGGTTAGCGCCCACCGTGTGTCCGGCCGAGGATATCACTCACGGATGCCAACAAGAAAACAGACAGCGGCCGCCGCGCGCTCGACGAAAACGTGCCGCCGCGGGCGGAGACACCGCGGAGGCACCCGAACCACCGCGAAGGGGCGGACCGCGAAGGTCCGCCCGAAGCACGTATGCCTCGAGCGAGCAACCGAAGATGAGCGAACGATGATGACCACGGCGAAGATGAACGGCCTCCGCAAGCCGGGACGGTGACCGGCACCGGAAAATGAGGTAAGTCGGTGAGAGCCGAAATGCGCGCATGGAAGCGAACGAGACAGGGCGAGAGCGAGCAAGCGGCTACGCACGGGGCAATACACACCTCCCGGCGAGAGGAGATTAGGCGGCAAATGGCAATATTGCAAGCGGAGATTCGAGCATGCAACCCATAACAATGCATCAAAACAATACTATGACAACCCCACAACTCGGCCAATACATGGCCGCAACACCCCCGAGATACCTCGGATCATGGTTTACCGAGAGGACGTTCGACCCGAAATCCCCACCGTCGGAAGGCTTACGTAAAGCACCATGGCCTCCGGGCTACAAGCCCATGGTCCCGCCTAGGTACAATGGAAAACAGATCCACGGCAGTTCTCGATGAGTTTTGAGGCGGCGGTCGCCTCCGCGGGAGGAAATGACGTGTCCTAGCCAAATCCTTCGTTGTCGCCGCAGGGGCGACGCACGACATGGTACTCCATGCTGCAGCCTAGCACAATCTACTCATGGGAGAACCCGAGGGATAAGATAATCGCCAATTTCAAAGGTTTCTCAAGTGAGTCATTGTCGTCGCGGACTGTTCGGCAACAAACATGACAAGGGAGAGCCGTTAAGGGATTACTTCCGAGAGATTCTTACACCTCGGCGAAGGCGCCCGAGATGTGCCGGGCAGTCGCGATAGAGGCAGCAATTAAAGGTCTCCGCATTGGACCCTTCGCAAGCCACCTAGCGAGAGAAAAGCCGGCTACCATGGAAAAGCTTGCATGAAGAGTTCGAAAATACTGCAGATCGTTACAATGACCTCCGGAAAAGACTGGATGAAGGAGAAGGCGAAGCAAAAGGTATTCCGGTAGGAACAACAATAGAGACAACAGTCCTATGACAAAGGAATGCTCGGCAAAGGCAAGTCTTCAATGTGCAAAACAGCCAGCCTCAACGTTCGCGGACAAGGAGCCGGGAAACGGCCAAGACACAAAGGCTCGAGAATAACCAGAATTTCAACAAGAGCAAGTCGAAGAACTGGAATAGGAACCGAGAAACCAAGAAGGCATTATTGTATCTTCCACGGGGAAGAAAAGGGGCATAGCACCAAGGAATGCCTCGAAACCAAAGAAACAATGGATCGGATGAAGAACAAGCAACGCCTCCACCCGTTCCGAACCAACCGAGACAAGTGAATCACACCTTCACCACACAACACCATCGCGGTACAACCCAAGCTATCCGGGGTACACTAACGGTGTCTTCCCTCGCCGAACGTCGCACGCGGTACTATCCACCGTCCCTACCGGCATGGCGGCTGTGCGGTACCGGATGTCTCGCACGGCAACCGGGCACCCGTCGGAGCGGAGAGTGCGATCACTTATGTCAACACTCGACCCCCACAGATATCCATGGTAGAAACACCTCGGTCTTCACATCAACGGCGAGGCGGCGTACGCGGCATTACCTCCACCTCCGCAACAAAGGCAATTCGAGGCACCGCGCACCTCCGCGACGGGTCACCCGCCCCAACCATGCCAAAGGCTGAACCTCCGATTGAGAATCGATGAACCCCCACTCTTTGCTTCCGCCCACAATAGGAATGATACTACCAATAGCCGCGGTTCAGCGATGGAATTCGAGACAAAGAAACGAAAAAAGATCACCTCCGATTGGTGAACAATGTGGGCTGTGCGGGGAGCACACCGAACAACGTAATGGTCTAAGGCCCAAATCAGTTTTTCGAAGAGGACCTCCGATTGGAGAGTTACCCTCACACCGACGCGATGGTCATAAAAGCAAATGTGGCGGGATGGGAGATAAACGAGAATCTTGGTTGACTCGGGAGTTCGGCGGATATCATCTTCGCAAGTGTGTTCGATCAAATGAAGCTCGCGGGTCTCACCGCAACCACCGGATACACCTCGATAGGATTCGGAGGAAGGAAGATTCACGCCCTCGGAAAAATTTCCCTACCCGTGTCTTTTCAAGATGGGGACAACGCGAGAACAGAATACATCACCTTTGATGTAGTAGACATATATTACCCATACAATGCAATCCTAGGAAGAGGATTCGCAAACAAGTTCAATGTGGCAATCCACATGGGTTACCTTTGCATGAAAATGCCAGCACTGCATGGAATAATCACGGTTCGAGGAAGCCAAAAGGAAGCAAGAAACATAGAGAGAGCAATATACAAGGCTCACAGGAACATAAACACAGTGGCATCAGATGAGCCACCAGATATGCCCGGAGGAAAGACGGACATGAAGGATCAGGAGGACACAATAACAGTGCCCCTCGACGAGGCAGTGCCAAACAGGAAGGTCACGATCGGAGCAAATCTATCAGAGGAAGAACGAAGAGAATTACTTAGCCTATTGTTCAAAAACAGAGATGTCTTTGCATGGTCAGCAGAAGACCTCAAAGGAATTGGGAGAGATATAATCGAGCACACTTTGGATTTAAATGAGAATGTAAAGCCAAGGAAGCAAAGCGAGAGGAAAATGTCGGAAGAACGAACCTTGGCCGCAAAGGCGGAGGTGCGAGATTATTGGATGCAAACGTCATACGAGAGGTCAAATACTCGTAATGGCTAGCAAATGTGGTACTTGTCCCAAAGAAGAATGGCAAAATGTGAATGTGCATCGACTTCACCGACTGAACAAGGCATGCAAAAAAGACCCATTCCCGCTACCTAGAATAGACACCTCGGTTGATAAGGCCGCGAGGATGCAAAAGATTCTCCCTCCCGGACATGTTTTCGGGATATCATCGGGTCGGCTCGGGAAAGAAGACGAGGAAAAGACAAGTTTCACTATACCTCTTTGGAACCTACTGTTTTGTGCGAATGCTGAAGGGCTCAAGAATGCGGGTCAACCTTTGCAAGAATGGTACAAGCCGTTACTACGGTCTCGGTTGCGAGAAACATCATAGCCTATGTAGATGACATTGCCGTGGTAAGCAAAGAACCGGAGAACCATCTCGGAAGATCTCAAGGAAACCTTTGCAAACCTTAGGGAGGCCGGATTGAAGCTAAACCCGAAAAAATGTGTCTTTGGAGTCGCGGGGAAAAATGTTGGGATATGTCGTCGGACCCGAAGGTCTCGGGGCCAATCCGAGACAAAACAAAAGCTGTCCTGGCCATGCCCGAGCCATCAAACAAAAAAGAGATCCGGCGACTCACGGGAAGAATCGCGGCATTGAACAGGTTTATCTCCAAATCAGGTGAACGCGGCCTCCCTTTCTTCAAAGCACTCAAGGCCAACGAAAAGTTTGAATGGGGATCGAGCAATCGAAGCTTTCGGGCGGCTCAAGAAATACATGGCCGAGGACCTAATGGTGGCAGCCCGAATAGCGACGAGCCACTCGTTGTACGTGTCGGCATCGCGGGGGCGGTAAGTGCGGTACTCGTGCAAGAGAGACAGATAAATGGTAAGCGAGTGCGGCGGCCGATATACTATGTGTCCGAGGCATTGCAAGGAGCAAAGCTGAACTACACGTAGATTGAAAAGATAGCGTATGCGGTAATCACGGCATCAAGGAAGCTAAAGCACTACTTTCAGGACCACACTATTCGATACCGACAACGCAGCCACCGGCCGAGATCCCGAACAACAAAGAAGCCTCGGGAAGAATTGGCAAGTGGGCTACGTAGCCATCTCGGTTCGAGATCAAGTTTGTTGCAAGAACGACAATCAAGTCGCAAGCACTAGCGGATTTTCTCTCGAAATGGGTGCCAACAAATACCTCCGAATCAAAATCGGAGGTATCCCACTTTAGAAGCTTTACACGAGATGGTGCACGGGGAGTCCGGGGGCCGGGCCTCCGCAATCCCGTTTTCACCATCGGGAGTCGGGACAAAGTATGCGGCTAGGCGTGCTTCAAAGCCACAAACAATACAAACGAGTATGAAGGTGTCATATTGGGGTTGACAAAAGCAAAGGCACTCGGGGCTACTCACGTGCTAGTAAACACGGACTCACGGTTGGTAGCGAGGTCAAGTGGAAAAAGAGTACACCGCGAGGGAACTCGAACTCGCAAGATACCTAGAGGTCATGAGAAGCCTTGAGAAGAGATTCAAAGGTTTCACCCTCGAGCACATACCGAGAGGAGAAAACATGGAGGCTGATGAGTTGGCAAAGGCGCAGCAAACAAGCTTGACATGCCGCGGGCACCTTTTACCAAGAGCTACGGACAACCAGCCACGGCAAGGTTAAACAGCATTTGCGGAGGTACTACTAATTCACTCCGAAGACGGAGTGCGAGGCAATCATAGATCAAATCGGTGGCAATCATGTAACCTCGAGATGAAGCCGGCGCGGCAAGGTCGGCTCGAGCAAGAAGCTACACCATGATAGAGGGACAGCTATTCAAAAAAGGCATAGTGCAACCACTACTCAAATGCCTAATCAATGAAGAAGGCCAGGAACTCCTACGCAACATTCATGCAGGGATTTGTGGATCCCACATAGGCCCAAGGGCATTATCCGCAAAGGCCATTCGTCAAGGTTTTTACTTGGCCCACTCACATCAAAGATGCCCTACACATAGTGAAGACGTGCGCGCCTTTGCCAAAATTTCTCACCAAACCAAAACAAGCCGGGGGGAGTCACGGCTCATCCCACCAACGTGGCCTATGCGGAGATGGGGTATGGACCTCGTTGGGCCGCTCCCACCAGCTCAAGGAGGTAGCAAGTATGCGGTTGTGGCGGTAGAATATTTTACAAGGTGCATTGAGGCCAAGCCACTATCAACCATCACTTCTTGAAACAAAAAGTTTTTACGGCAAAACATAGTGTGCGATTCGGTGTTCCAAGAACCCTAACAGTAGACAATGGAAAGCAATTCGATTCGAAAAGTTCAAAGAGTACCCGAAGCATTGGCACAAAGTGGCCTTTGCCTTAGTATACCACCCGGAGAGCAACGGGGCGGTTGAGAGGTCCAACGAGAATCATATTCTCGGCAATCTCAAAAACACCGCACGGCTACCGAAGAAAGGAAAGTGGGTTGAGGAGTTGCCTAAGGTCGTGTGGTCTCACAACACCAATATCTCACGGGCTACCGGCTTCACACCTTTCAAGTTGCTATATGGGGAAGAAGCTATGATGCCGGAAGAGTTAAGAAACCAAAGTCTCCTAGGGTCACAAAACAAGCGCTAGCGAAAAATGAAGAGTACAAAGAAAGAGATGATAGAGGCGAGAGAGACTAGAAGCCGTGGACAACATAATCAAGTACCAAAACCAAACGAAGAAATGGAGGGATGCCAAAGTGGTAATCAAAGACATCAAAGAAGGAGACTGGATCCTCCGCCGGAAACCAAATGCACCAAACGCAGGAAACCGCAACCAAAGTGGGAAGGACCTTACCTAGCTCACCAAGCGGAAGGAAAGGATCGTTCTTCTTACGGGATGAAAATGGGAAAGTATCAACCCACACCCGGAATGTGGACAACCTCGGGAAATACTACATCTAAAATGTAAGGAACCTCCGTAAATCTATAAGCGGAGGCATCCAAGAGTTCATTTTCATGTTTCTTTTCTTTCCCTTCAAACCGGATTGCACTCTTTTCCTCACGCGGGACTCCTTATCGGAGGTGAGGTTTTTAACGAGGCAACTCCGTTGTAATCAACCTCTCGCAATATATAAAGAGGGCCCCGAGAAATGCGAGAATGCGGCAAAGTCGCGGTGGCAGCAACGGCCGCAATATTCGACGGTGCTTTAAGCATCGGAAGAGGTCACTTCAAACTTCTCCTTGACCGGCGGACCTCAAAAAGATTTGTAAGCGACCTCCAAAAAGGTTGAAAACCCTTGGAAAAAGACCCGATCAGTCGGGCACTAAGGGGTACAAAATAAGCGACCTCCAAAAAGGTTGAAAACCCTTGGAAAAAGACGACCGGTCGGGCGCTAAGGGGTACAAAAAGCCAAAAAAGGCATCACCAAAATCGGAAAAAGACCCAAAGAAGCGGCTAGGGCACCGATATTAAAGCAAAGATCGCTTGATCGGCCGGCGGCTTCTCATGCCTCCGCAAGATCGGCGGAGGCATGCCAAACACGAAAACCAAAAATTGAAGAAATCGGAGCAATCTAATCGTCATAAGCAAAAAAGGCAACCGAAAACAAAGAGAAGGTAACACGGCGGGCCGAGCAAGCCACTCCGGTCCATTAATTTGCATACAAATATGAAATTAAGGCTACAAGAATCACCAATGCCCTAGCTCCAACTAGTGTAGACTCTAGAGAAGGTATGCCACCTCTTACTATTACAATCGGCAAACGAGCCCGCAAAGAGCAAAGAGCGCCGCAATTTTCCATCTCCGAGAAGGGAGGGAGCCTTAGTACTGGCGGACTTCGGCTCCTGGTACCCAAAACACAAACTGCCAACCGACACACCTCGGACTAGCCCGCCCCACTACACACCTCAGAAGAATAGGCCAAGCAGCAAGCACAGTTGTATTCGTAGCCGGATACCACTCCAGACCTCTCAGCAGAAGAGCGACACACCATTGTGATATAGCCTTTACGAATTCTTACTCGCATCGGCCTCAAAGCACATCTAACAAAGAACGCCATACGCTAACGAAAGTGAAGTGTTGGCAACACTACCCCAAATGACCAAGCACCACCGAAAACATAAGCCTTATATAGCCCCTAGGGAGGAGACGAGGCAAATAAATGCCTCGATCTGCAATCTAATGCATTAAACAAGCAAGATCGTACCATAACCCATAGTAGCAATCAAGCTCATTCAAGCCACGAGTACCACCGGCGATTGTTTTGGTCCTCGAGCAATCAAGAGAGCGTATCACGAGAAATCAAACACAAGATCCACAGCATTTACTAAGAAATGTACCAAAGAGGTCAGAGACATTTAAGCCAATTAGCCATACCAAGGCCTATAAAAGGAAGGCGCTTCCGATCCACCCCGGCATCACACAAGGCACGTATCAAGAGTAGGGGGATGGAGGTTGATGTATATTTACAAGAGTTTCACAGTAGCAGTAGAGAGACAGCGTAAGAGTTCGTAAGCAGAGGGCCACATAGACCAAAATGCAAACCACCCTTTTCTTCAGAGCATGCACCAACAAGCCTTTCCTCAGGGAAGAAAACGGGCTAGGGGGGACACCGCGTAAGAATTCGTAACGTCCCCATCCCCGGTCAAAATCGCTCGGCAAAAAAGCGTGGAATGTCACATGAAAGTGAGCCCAAGGACGGGTGGTACCTAGTCACAAGTTGAGAGTCCCCATTAGCAAGGGACCATGTCCAATTAGCTACGATCGGAGAAAAGGCGGCGCTAAGACCATAACCTCCATGCCTTAGCATGGAACCATGTAACCTAACAAGCTGACCATTCAAAATGATCAATAAAAGGTTCCCAACAGAAAGTCTCCGGAATCCAACTAGTAACCTCCGCGCGCAATTCAAACGTAGTATGGACTAACATTGCAACGCGCGAAGACAAGTTCAAAAAACTACGTCTTAGCAAAGACAATACCTCCGCTTTAATACCTTAGCTCAGAATCAGGTAACATTAGCATATGACACAAGAAAAAACATGTATACGATAATCTAAGATTTCTTCCATAGCCTCCGCGTATGAAATGAATACATCTAAGTCCCATTACACAAAGACAAACCTCAGGCAAAAGGCCGCAAGTAAATACATACATAGCCTCCGAAAAGAAAAAGGCAACGAGGAAAAAGAAACATCTCATGTAAAAAACCGACGAGCAACAAATTCAAGGAGGACCCCTCCATGCTAGCGACCCAACGAAGGTGTCGCGCCTATCATCCAAATGAGCGCGAACAAATTCAAACATATCATCAACGCCGCGATGGGGGAACACCGATCGCCGCAATCCCACGTAAAACCGCTAACGTAAACACCATCGCGCATAAGGGTTGCGGGTTCCACCTCCCGCACGAGGCCCAAAATCGGAGACTGCGCGGGAGGATTGACCCATAAGTTTCGTTACAATACGCGCACCACAGCGCCACGGCCAAAAGTAACAAGTGTATTTACATCATAAGACATAGAAAAGTAAGACCCTAGTCTACCTCCTCCCCGCGGACGTCGTGGGCCTCGGCGGCTTTATCGGCATCTCCGTCTTGCCTCTCTTGTAACGTCTCCGCGGGAGGCGGCACGAGCATCGAGTGTGCCCGGGTTTCCGTCGGAACCTCCGTCTCGGCCTTTGTCCTCGCCGGAGACGCGGTTGCCTGAGGAACTTGAGAGCCTCCGCCGTAGCCGGGTTTGGAAGTCTCACCAAGGACGGGGACACCTTTCATCACAAGCCGGACTGGTGTCCGGCCTCCGGCGCGACCTTAAAAACGCAAAAACGTTAGCTCCATGAGGAAGCAAAAGAAAAGATAAAACATAAAAGACAAAGGAAGAGAAATTTCACCTTCCGCATAGAGTGAGCAACGGCAACGGCTTCCGCCCCGCCAAAAGGCACCCGAGAAAGACTTCAAGAATTTTTGAACGGTCTTGCGGATTGGGCGGGCGGTCTCCCGAGCTCGAGGAATCGGAGATCTCGGAGTAGACCAACGGCGCCGATGTCCGGACCTCCGCGAACCAAGCTCTTAAGTAAACCGGTGGCGAGAGGCCTTTGCCGCAAAATCGGACACGCCTCCGACGAACAGGGGATAGCTTCGCCGATTGGACTTGATCCAAGACATCAACCCACCGCGTACGGTTAGCGGGAAGAGGAGATGCAACACCGCCAAACTCTTCAAGAACAGACGGCAGATACGTCTCCGCAATCTCGGTCTGCGGCAACTCGATCTCCTCAATCTCCGACCAATCCCTCCGCCTCCTTCCGGAAGGTCTCCGCGATCTTTTCCATTGAGGCCGGTGGGTACGGAGGTTCTCGGACACCTCCGTTGCCTTGTTGGCACGCTCGCAGCAACATCCTTGGCTTCATTGGTAGATTTAAGCCTCGCCTCCAAATCCTCAACCTTTTCTTCGGGCCTCCGATTGCTTTGGAGCGCGTTTTCCAAGTTAGAAACCTTGGCCGCAAGCTCGGTCTTCTCACGGCCAAGGGTCTCCACTTCCCCCGGGACCTCAATGGCCCGAGTCCGTGGGCAAGCTCCGCAAAGACCCCGGTGCTCAATAGCGAAGGCCATGTGATGAGTCTATAGACAGTAATAAGAGTGAGAAAAAGCAGGCAAGGAAAAGATTAAAAGGTAAAAAGCCCAAAGTACACTCACCATGCGGTGGTGCTCCGGTTGAAGGCGCGAGAAGGCGTTCGTAGAGGCGCGCATCAAGGTAGTTATCAACTTGGGCTGGGGTCAAAGCAAAAACTAGAGGAAAAATGATTGTAAATACAAGCACGCAACAGAGCAAAATCGCGGAGACAAAGAATAAAACTATAAGGCAAAAACCTCCGTAATGCTCAAAAATATCGTGAACATTCAAGCCCCACGCACCGAACGTAGCGGAGGCATCGAAAGAAAAACGAAGACATATCTTAGCAAGTCAATCATGCAATCAAACGCGTGACCTAAAAATGAGACAAAAATAAGAAATCTTTACCTCCGAAGCATGAGCGGCGGATGTAGAACCTCCGCCGGAGGCATGGTCGAGCACCCCGCGCCGGAACACGCGCGCCAAATCAACACCGGGAGGAGGCCTCATGCTCCCAAAGCAATACCGGCGGCTCGGGCCGCGGGAAAAAAAAGGTTAAAGGTCTCCTCGGACTCAATGTTACGACGAGATGTTCAAGAAAAAAAAACCGGGCGAAATTAGCTTACGAAGAGAAAGCCCGCCCACCGGACCCTTGTCACCCGGAGCGGAGGCCCGCCCTTCGCCGGAGGCCTGCCGGCGCGGCCTTATCGGCAACAAACTCGGCATCGATGTGCCTCTCGACGGCTTATGGCCGGGACTCCCAACAAAATCATCATCGAGACTTCGTCGGGGAAGTCACGAACCTCGATGGGTTGGCGAGAGTGATGCCTCGGCATCCCCGGCCTCCTCGTCTTCCCCGCCTCTTCCTCCTCTTCACCAGCCTCGCCGTCGTCAGAGCTAGACAGCTCGGCAAAAGCACTAGGAAAGGGATGGACGGACACCTCCGCGACGGAGCACGTGCGGAAGCGAAGGTTGTGAAGCCGAGTTGTGTCTCCGCCATAGGCAAGGGCTCGCGAGACGCTCCCGCATCCTTGGCAACCTCTTCTCCCCCGTCGTCGCCCGTAGCCGGCCTCGGACGCATCCGGAGATACGACGCGGAAGCTTCAACAACCTCCGCCTCGGAGGTCTTCTCCTTCTTGGAAGGCCCGCGGCCAACGCACGAACGTTTCCTCTTTTTGACGCCTCCGCCTTGATCGTAGCAATAGCGGAGGCATTCTTCGCGCCCTTGACTCTATCTTCCGAGAACCTTGCCGGGGACAGGCCGGGAGGAATAGGGGATTTGAAGTTCCTCAAAGACGCGGTTCGGGCGCGGCATGAAACCCGGCCTCCGCCTTCCGCGCAAGGTATTCACGTTCGGAGACCTCTCCGATCAGCTCCACAACTTTCCTTTCAATTCGATTGACGAAATTGGTCCCGCCTCCCCTCGAGGTAAGCCGAGACCGAAGACGGGCACGGTATGCCCGCGGCTTCTCCGAAAACCGGCGGTTCCTTCCGGACAATCTCAAACTTTGGCCTGTCCTTGGCCAAGGGCCGGCGGCCGGAGGCCACTATCTCCTCCGAGGTCGCGACCTCCGGAGTACTTGCAAGCCGGCGCGAAGGCCTTGCGGCACGACTTCTCGCGGCGGCGGGGCAGCGGCGGAAGGCGCCGGAAGAGGCTTCAAATTGGTGTGCGGCTTCATCGCCGTCATAGCGGAGGCCGGGGGTACCTCACAATCTTATTGCCATCGTCATCCTCCCCGGTGACACCGATGGTCTGCACATAGAACCAATACTCCATCCAATTGGCCGGCTCCCACTTGCCCTTCTGACACCACGAGATCTCCAAACGTTCATCCTGAAACCTTTTCGCCATAAAGGTACGAGGCCCGAACTGTGCTTTCACCTTGTCCTCGCCAAACGACCGTGGTTGCTTCTGAAGTTCATAGTGCCTCACAAAGGCATTGACATCGATCTCTCCGCCATAAGACTCCACTTTGCCCGGACAAATTTGCTAAGGTTCAAGAAGGCATGAGGAGTAAGGTGGTGGATCCGAGCATTGAACTCCCCCAAAACTCTCCTCGAGAAAGGATGGGCCGGCGGCCGAAGGCCACAAGTGAAGAAATCCCCGAAAACGACCGCATACCCCGCGGGGGTGGGCTCGCCGACCCCGGAGCTTGGCACGTCCGACCGGGATAACGCCACATTTGCTCAAGGTCTTCGATCATCGCCTTGGTCATTTTGCTAGGACCGAAATCGTAGGTAATAGCCGCCATACCTCCGGGCCGTGTGAAGGAATGAGGTCTTCGACGGAGGCTTCAACGTCAGAAAGAGACTCTTCCAGGTCCCTAGCCTCCGCCGCAACAAGCATACACTTCTCAAAGATGTCCAGCCAATCTTCGACCTTCACTCTCTGAAACCGGGAATAAGGACCGGTGTAGTGGTGGCGGAGGCAAGCGCGCCGCAGCGGAGGTGCCACGATGGAAATCGGAGGCAACCGTCGTATGCGGAGGTGGCATGAGAGAGTGAGTAGAAAACCACAGCTTGGGGTAAAAAACTATTACCGCCCCCTCCCCTTTTATAGTGGCCGGATGGCCGGTCGTGGGGGAGGTCATCCCCCCACGCCAACGGTAAAAAATCCAACGGTCGAAAAACCGCACCCGGATCCAACGGCGGAAAGAGAGAGAAGGCAAAAGAGAGAAAACCTTTTTCGGACCCCGAAGTCTCCGTCCACCAAAGGCGAGCCGGGGGGCATGGTCTCCGCCGATCTAGCCAAGAGTTGATGGCCGGGGCCCGCCTCCGCCGGACCTAACCCTCAAAGGGGAATGTTGGGAAAAGGCATCTCGGCGCGGAGACATGGCATGAGCCTACGGTCAATTGACCCCCATTTATCTTGTTTACTACGGTTGTCTTTGCTTGATTACGCGAGGTTTGGATCGGAGGTATTGGGACCGCCGGCGGAGACC
This sequence comes from Themeda triandra, assembly GCA_018135685.1. Lineage (NCBI taxonomy): Eukaryota > Viridiplantae > Streptophyta > Magnoliopsida > Poales > Poaceae > Themeda > Themeda triandra. The sequence continues at coordinate 906,214 of JAENPR010000045.1, read as the reverse complement.
ATGCCGGCTCGCGCTGCGAGAAGGTCTCCGGTCGCCATCCGGAGACAACTGGCCGGCATCCTGACCTCGGGCCTCCGAGCGGAGGTAGCGAGCCGGAGGCGGAGACCCTTGGCCTCTGGCCACCGGCGGAGACCACGCCGGCCTGCGCCTGAGATGGTCTCCGGTCGCCATCCGGAGACAACGAGGCCGGCATCGACCTCGGGCCTCCGAGCGGAGGTAGCGGCCGGAGCGGAGTCCCTTGGCCTCGGCCACCGGCGGAGGCACCGGGACGGAGCGCAAGCCTCCGATCCCGGCGGAGACATCCGGTGGCCCAAGAGGCGGCCCGCCGGCGCCCGGGAGCGAGGAGGACATCACACGCCTAGGAGGCCCGGGAAGGGTCCAGCGGGCCCATCGCGCAACGGCGGACGATCTTGCCCCCGTCGACCCCACTTGGCGAGTCTTAAAATTAGGGTTTCCCCGTCTCCCCTTTGGGGTTGTAATGTCTTTTCATATTGGGGAGCTGGGATGGCTATAAAAGGAGCCCCGGTCCTGTTGTAAGTCGGGATCGGCCGGAGTGGAAGAGTTTCTGTTCTTCACACTCTAGCATTGTAATTGTAATTACGATTGAATACTAAACCTCTTTGGAACTGTGTTCCAACAGGTACCTCACTATCAAATAATATAATTCTTCTTTCGTCACAAAAAAATTTAGACTATTTTAAGCTTGACCAAACTTTACCGAAAACTCAATATTGATACCAAATTCATATCACTAGATATATTATAAAATATTTCCATATAATCCACTTATTTGGTCAAACTTATGATTTGAACTAATGGTGATTCTATGAATTGATTTATTTTGAGATAAAGGGAGTACAAAATAATCACTGATTTTGTTACAAAGCTGCCATGTTTACGTTCAGTGGCATCTGCATTTTCGATCTTCCATTTTGTTACAAAACGATCCATGTGGTTGGATCTTGTTGTTTAATTAGGTAACTAATTATGAATAGAGTTTACAGTTAATGCGTTGATTAGCTTAGTTCGTTTGGTCTCATTTTGTGCTGGCTTTTTTAAAATTCACCATATCAAATCTCTAAAAAGAATACCGGGGCTGAAACATCATAACTTTATTATGGTCCACTACTAAAACTATATTCCGATAAATCGAAAATAATCCTATTTACATAATTTTTTCAAACCTATTAAATATAACAAAATTGTTTCAAGGTAAACAAACAGATATAGTTGCGTGCACGAATTAAATACGATCGCTGTCCCACACAAAGTTCAGGTTGCTTCGTCGCACAAAATTGGGGTGCCGCCTGTTGCTTCCTCGCTCGGCTCCGCTACCAGCAGACAGCCAGCATCGTCACTGGCAATGGCAGCGGCGGCCACCCTGCTGTTGCGCCTCCGCGCGCCATCGGCTCAGCCTCTGATGTGCTCCGCGACACCTTCCGCGAAGACGGCGCTCTTGAGCGAGCTCCCCATCTGAATTGCAACATCCATTCATTAGTTAGGTACTTATTAGTTTGTGTGATTCATATCGATATTCCACATATCACTGGATCATTGCCATCGGTAGCAAAGTCAAACAGATGAGTGGCCGGCACTCACATGAGTGACGATCGCGTAGAGAGGGAGCGTGCTGTAGCTGCAGAGGACCTCCACGACGACACTGACGAGGAACAGAGGAAAGAGCAACAAAAGCAAAGCGTTAGCTAGATCGCTGCACCCTGATCTCGCAAACTTTGATGACTGATCGACCAATCGTTCAGCGTGAGATGAGAAGGATGATGGATTAAGAGGTTCTCAATTGGTACCATATGACGATTCTTGACATGCTGTATCCTAGTCCGTCCATCATGTACTCTCTCCGTTTCAAATTACAAGTCGCTTTGATTTTTTGATATATCTATTTTACTTTTTGTCTAGATCTCGTATGTCTAAATATATAGCAAAATAAGTGTACTAAAAAGACAAAGCGTCTTACAGTTTGAAATGGAGGGAGTAGGAGTTGACGCCGAATGTCGGATCGCCTACATAAAAAAAGCATAACCATTGCCGAATTGCCAAAACCACCGCCGACAAACAAGAGCTGCATTGTCAGCAAGCCTACCGGCCTCGGGGCCACTTTGGAGGGGGCATCTTCTGGACCTTCCCCGCCAACCTATGAGGCTGGAGATGCACCAGCGTTGGCAGTGGCGGAGCTGGGATTGAGGTAAAGGGGGGGCTAAACAAGGAAGATTTAGGACTAAAGCTAAAAATTAATGGCAATTTCACATAAAACAACAGTGATTTAGTAAGTAATCAAGCTGATTAGGGGGGGCTGGAGCCCCCCCTGTAGATCCGCCCCTGAGCGTTGGGGCGGCAACGGGCGTGGTTGACGTGTGGGGCGGAGAGCACCGCGTCGTGACCGCGACTACGACGTGGGAGGACGTTGGCTCTGTAGGCAGCGCTGACAGCGGCCGGCCATGCGGCCGCCAGCGGCGGGGCTGCCGGGCTCGAGGGAGAGGTCACGCCACACGGCACGGGTTTCCCACGACGAGTGTTTGAAATCCCCGTGCTGGCCGCGACCGCCATCCAGGAACACGGCGCGTTGGACGATGACAAAAGATGCAGGACGCCGCCACCGAGCTTCCCTATGGCAGCGTACAAAGATGTTGTTGAGGGCGCGACTGAGGAGCAGTTTCTCACCCCCACCCCCTACCACTAGGATGGACCGAGACGCGTCGTGTGATAACGACGATGATGCAGCCAGCGCGCTCCAATCTTCATCGCTCAATGGTCGTATCTAGGGGTTCGCCCAACGGGTGTTGAAGAAGGTCGCCACATCCCTGCTGCAAGTGCCCGCAACACCCCTGCTGTGGACCAGGGTCTACAACCCCTCGTCCAGGCTCCCCCTCAGGAGCGCGCCGATAGCGGCATAGCCGCTCGCCAACATCCCGGTCTCCGGGCGAGGGCCCCTCGCCATACAACAGTTGGGACTGCTTGAGGGAAGAATGATGGCGGAGGCCAAGCAGGGGCACGAGGCCATGTTCGACAACGACCCCATTGAATCGGACGCCGAGTCGATGCGGGAACTCTTCCCTGACCTCGCATGTCCACGACGGCCTCGCAGGCGACGCGGCACCCACGCATGAGCGCCACCATCGATCCACTGATCCAAGCCGGTGCGTGCGCTCTAGGTTGTTTCGTGAGTAATAATCCTCTTTGTAGGAAATATATGGGAGTTGCATTTCTTATAATATCTTAACTTCCAGGAACACATGAAAGCGTGGGTATAAAAACTCTTTTCTACTTAAATATACGTAAATCTTTAGCGTATTTGAAAAAAAAAAAAGCGAACTCAAACGCGTTCTGGAACAGAATGAAGTGTGGATGACGCTGAGCACCAGCCGGGGGCTCCGGAACCAGAACAGGTCGTCTAAATTTAAAGGGCTCATCACCGTGCCGTCCTTGCGCACGCCACCCTCTTCGTCCTCGGCATCCGCAGCACTGTGCTTCGTGGCCACCTCGTGAGCAACCTGTTTACCTGTTTACGATGTGCTCCAGAACTTCGCTCCGATCAGAAGCAGCAGCTGCAAATAGGATATAACTACTTCAGCATACAGCAACAGTTTGCATAAAGCTAGTTTTTTTTTTATAGTACGGCGTTCAACATTCGGAAGCTGCTTGTACTTGGAATCGCACAGGTGGTACTTAAGATCAAATTGACGTGCCATCTTGAACCCAGAAATTGACGTAAAAAACAAACGTTGGCCTAGGATAAAAATTTGTAAAAAACATTCAGAAGCTTGTTATTATAAACTAATCGCCCACGAGAGCATATGCTCAAAAGGGTTAATGTTATATAGCTCACGTGTTGTGAGTTGTGACGTCCACAACTTAAGATCAAATTCAAGCGCTCTGTTGTACCATCTTTAATTCAACCCTTATTTCACACTTTATTCAAAAATAGTAGTAGATTCCAGGACCTAGACTACAATCTTTAATTCCAAACGGCATAATCAACCATTTCCAACCAAAGAACAACAAAGCTGATGAACAGAGCTCGATCAGCCTCTCAAATCAGGAACTAACTAGCTATCAATCCTGGAGAAAAGACACAATCACATATGCAACCTCTCTTTTCTCAGTCAGCTGGTACTAGTAACCATTTGCTCGCTTGCCAGTCAAACCCCAAAGCCTAAATGAAGACGGGCTGAGACAGCATACACGTGCCCTGCAGATTGAGAAATTTTCAATATACACGTGCGACGTGCCCTGCGACAGCATACACGTGCGGCAGAGATTGACGCCCTTCGGTTCTTTCCTCAGAACTTCACAAGCAAGGAAGAACTCAGAAGGAGATGCTCCGAGGCTGCTGAGTTGGGCGGCTCCTCTCGGCCATCAATCTCCAGCCGGCGGCGCCTCCCCAGCCCCGTCCAGCCGCCGGCGTACCCAGGCAACTGGCTTCGACATCCGTGGCAGATCTTCGCACGCGCCTCCGAGCACCGTCGGCCCAGCCTCTGAGATGCTCCGCGACGTCGTCCGCGAACACGGCGCTCTTGAACGAACTCCCCATCTGACAACACATTCATTTCAGACAAGTGTTTATTGTCAGAACTAGAATGCGAAACACAGTCACACATAAATATGTACAATCATGTAAGCATGCATCCTACTACTGACATGGGACACGATGGCGTAGAGCGGGAGCGTGCTGTAGCTGCAGAGCACTTGGACGACGACGCTGAAGAGCAAAGAATAAACACAAGAAAACGTCAGGTTGATGAACATTGACATCTATCTGACAAGATGGCCTGAATCAGGAGAAATCAACAGTAATGTTCTTAGTACCAAATGATGATTCGCGATACGCTGTATCCAAGACTGTCCATGATGCAGGAGTTGACGCCGAACATTGTCTGCGTTGCAACATGTACAGGAATCAGGAATGCGACAGATAGTCACTGACCAAATGGGAAGGTACCTCTGGCTCTTCATATTGATCATATCGACGGTAGCTTGTAGCTACATTTGAAAGTGACAGAGATTGCGTGGATGACACATGACAAATGATTACCAGTGTCCAGAAGAAATAGGCGAACTCAAAGGCGTTCTGGAAGAGGATGAAGTGGATGAGGACGAGCACCAGCCGTGGGCTGTGGAACCAGAACAGCTCGTCTGAAGGGCTCACGACGATGCCCTCTTCACCCCCTTGCCCAGCGGTGTGCTTCGACGCCACCTGGTAGGCCAGCTTGTTTATGATGTGCTCCAGCTTTGTTCCAATCAGAAGCAGCAACTGCAATGCAATGTACAAATAAAGGGCATCATATAGTAGTGGTGATTAGCACAAACCACAAATAAATACTCTTCTAGTATGAGATGTCATTAAGAGTTTGTTCTTACAGCCAATGGAATCAATGAGATCCAGAAGTAAGAATGCCACCCTGAACCAACAAATTGTAGGTTAGTGCTACTGTGCTAAAATACAGATACTAGTCCGAAAAACTGAGAACATATAGATGACTGACGTTAGAAAAAAAATATATAGCATACCGGTGACATTGAGTAGCAAAAAGATCATCACAAAAATCCAGTAATACCATCTGCATAGATTACAACAAAGGCAAGTCACTAATGTGCCAGTTGTCGAATAAGTTCTGATAAGGCTCCTGCATAAAGCATAAATTCCGAAAAACAACAACCTGTAGCCACCAAATACAGACTTACTTTATGCTAACTACTCTCTTGAAATCTTTCTCGAGAGCTTTGATCATGTAGTCATAAAAATTGAACTTGAGGTGCCCCCTAAAGTGCTCCTGTATGTGACCCATGATAGAGAGATCAGAAAGAGCACATCTGCACATGGATGAGAGGTCTGAAAGAGAAAAACGACAGCATCAATAATGCCAGCAGGTATACTAGTAGAGTAGTAGTATGTACCATGACGAAACCAAGCCTCATTGCAATGTAGTCGTCTTTGGATACAGATCCGTAGAACTGCTTGAAGAAGGAACGCTGCAACGAAGAAGAGCTCTCTTACTGAAGTTTAGACATTCATCGATCAAGAAATGAAACAGAGATGAGATTTGTTCTAGTAGCAGACCAGCCAAATTATGGCCCAAGTGGCCTTCTCGTACCCCTTACACCGGTCCTGGACGAACCTGATTTTCTGCACACGGGCGATCATCTTGGGAGCTGTATAGTTAGTTAGTGGTGTGCAACAGTTAGCCTCATTGGATTCTCAAAAGGCCAAAAGAGAGAGAGAGAGAGGAGAATTGGTTGTCCTACCAGAGCTGCCCTCTTCCTGAATGGTGTTCTCCCAGTGCATCCATATCCGCATCTGAACATGTAAATTACTATATTAATTGGTAATTTCTAGATGATCTTGAGAGTTTTTTGTTTGGCAAATACTAAGATACTAGATGGATCATGTTTGAGGACGAAGAGCTATATATAAAGACGAATTGTTATGATAGAATGGACTAACCTGTAGAAGTCCCAGTAGGACGGTGGTGACGCTAAGAACGACTTGACTTATGGCTAGGACGAAGATGAAAATGTGTACCTGCTCCAAGGCGTGGAGTGATAGCAACGGGACTTTTCCCTGAAACACACAACAAAAGTTTGCTCAAACTCAAATTAGCTGCTTTTCCCTGAAAACGTTTCCTTACTAAGTTATGCACTAAATTACTTGAGTAGTTGAATTATTGCATATCGTGACGAATTAGTCAGAAATATCCTATAGCCGACATATGCAATGGCTTTTGAAAAGACCTTTTGGAACTCAAGGCATAGGTGCATTATGACCGTAGCTGATGCATCCGGAAATTACGCGCTTACTACCTTGATTGAACAGTGCCCCAAAGCTGCCCCTCCGCCTGTGAGCATCCTCCTCCCGCCACCGACAGCGGAGGAGACGCCGTGATGAGCCGTCGCCGAGGTGGCGCTGGCGCCCCGGCACGGCCGCCAGTGCTCCATGAGGCTCTCGTCGATGCAGACCTTCTGTATCAGCTCCTGGAAGACGACGAGGAGCAGCGAGACGAACCCCAACAGCATGAGCTCTGCAAATTGACGGCAGAAATGGATGAGCCACCGTTACAGGTGGGCAAGCAAGCATCGATCGAGAATTCGAGATGCTGCACAAACGCAGAGCAAACGACAATGATGAGCACCACCGAACTAACCTTCTTTGAGCTTCAGCAGCGCCTCGTACAGGGTCTTCCTCCGGCGCTGCAGTGCCTGCACGGATCGGACTCGTCAGCTTTGCTGGCGGTGCTGCATGGATGTGCATTTGGAGCTTTTCAAGAAGGAGGTTTGGTCCTCACCTTGCCGAGGTAATGGAGCGCGCGCTCGAAGACGAAGGAGATGAGGACGATGACGGAGCACACGGACGCCACGATCCATGTCGGCGTATCCTCTAGTGCCGCCTCCGACTCCGACATGGCCGACGACGTCGAAGAACTCCCTCTACAGGTACTACTGGTGGTACTGCCCTGAACTCAAGTGTGTGCCTGTGTGGTAGCTGAACACTGCTGACTGCTGAGCTCCTCACAGTTTTGCACGCGGCAATGCAGTTATGCACTCTTCAGTGTTGTACCGGTACTACCGTGTGGTAGGTAGCTGAACAGCTGAAGTCTTCAGTGTTGCATGCTGCAATATTAGTGTTCATATGCACTGATCCCAGAGCTCGTGCACAATTTCTTTTCGCTGTTTTTTTATCAAGATGCTTTATCTGTGCATTAGTATGCTCCATACAGTATTTTAACGTACACTGCCTAAAGATATAAAGTGAGAGTAGACCTAAAATAATGTGAAGATTTGAATAATAATTTATATAAAAGCTGCTGTATGGATCGTTGCTTAGATAATTGACTTGACTGCACGATTATATTCGTGAAACCACACTTTTTATTCTTCAATTCAATCCATCAACGCGGAAAATAAAGCATCCTTGTGCCTTTGCGCTGCGTACGTAGCACCACAGCGATTACTTCAAGTGCAAGGCTGCAATGTGCAATGCAACCTAGGAGCACATGTTGCTTTAGACTCGATATCCTGGATTATTACGAAGAAATGCAGCATACTGGTGTTTGGCATGCGAAGACATTTATACGGGTTTGCGTATAGATGGACAAAAGGGCCTGGCTCAGACTGTCATGGACACCGGCGGAGCCAGGAATTTTGTATAGAGAAGGCCGTACTACAATATGTTCAGGTTTAGGTGTTAATTCTCTAGCTAATTTCTAACTCCCACAATTGAACCTAATAATATCCTTGTAGTGACAAAAAATGGCTTATTAGCTGTACACTATGGCTCAGTAGATGTTGAGAAATCTATTTCAACCTCATGAGAAAGTTTGTTTCCAATATCACGAGAGAAATGTTCCAGGTTTGAGAGAAATTGACACATTTATTTGAATTATTAAAGAGACCATAAAATTGAATTAGACCACAAATTTAAAAAGACCGATAACAAAGTTAACGAGGAAAAGGGGAAAAGGTCTTCACTGGTGGATCTGCAAAAAAATAGAAAATATTATTGGTGACAAGAGTTGCAATAATGAAAGCAACTATAAGAAAAACTAAAACATGAATTAAGAAAAATAACAATTTTGAAAAAGAGAGAGAGAGAGAGAAAAAAAAAAAAAAAACAAGTGCCGTGGCAAAATAAAGGAAAAAAAAAAGAACTAACAAGTTTCGTGGGCCGGTCTCCCTTACGAACCTGCAGAAAAAGAAATGGAAATTAAAAAAAAAAAAGGAGAAATCGGCCCAATAGCCCACAACTCTTGTTGCTTTCTTCTCGGAATTCCTTCCTTTTCCCCACCCCGTTACCCTTTCCTGGCCCGCGACCGAGAACTCCTCCGTTTCCGCCGGGCTTGAGCGCCGCCGCCCAACTCCCAGCTGCCCAGGTCTTCGTCTTGCTCGAGCCCTTTGCCGGCGACGAGCACACACCACACCAGGTATGCCTGCCCCTTCCCTTCCCCTCCGTGCAAAACTGAGCACCCAAAAGGCCGAACCCTAATTTAAGCTATTTGGCTATCTGTATTCAATCGGATCTGATCTAATCACAAGTGCATGGTAGAGTAGCCGATTGGATCTTGTTGGTAGGGAGCTGGCAGTTCAAGTCTTCTTCATAGCTTTCTGCTACTTTAATTTGGCTAGATGTGGTTTTAGGATGCTTGATTATGCCTCAGGTTTAGGAATGTGTGTGGAAATCAGCGTGATTATCGAGACTTGCGTCTTGTTTCTACTGGTCGAGGGTTAATTATCCCCTGTAGTGGTGTCTGGTGGTTAGCTGTCTCCTGCGCTTTCCTGGTTAATTGAAGCATACCTGTTTTGTGCGATGCTGATCATTAGTGTTACTTTTTTTTTTTAATTCTAACTAGTATATGTGTATCTGTCAAGGCTGCGTTGAAATTTCCTATGACTCCTATTAAGTGATGTGTTTAGATTTAGTGCTTCCTCAATGATAATTTCTGTGCTTCTGTGTCAAACTTTCACTTACAGAACTGGATAATTGATCTTTGCTGAATTGATTATTTCTTGCACACACGAAACAGGGTTATGCTCTTCTCCTTCTGAGTGTGTAGCTTTGCTGCTGCCAGTTATTATATGGAACCATGTGTTTTTTTTTCCTTCTGACAAATTGTTGTGGCATGAAAGGATTGATCGTGCATTTAGCTATTCCAGAAGTTATACTGTCTTCTAATTAAATAGCTGGTTGCACAAAATAGATTTCCTTGGTACTGCCAGAAGCCATGTATTGTTTTGGTGGCTGGATCATCATAAATCTCATGCATATGCCACAATTTGGTGTCATTATTTAAGGCTGTTGATGGAATATATGTTTGTTTTTTTCTAGATGTTGGATTATTTAGTCTGATGTGAAATTTAAGGATTTCCCCCTTTTGTCCTGGCAGATTTTTAGCTCATTTTCTAATGGTACCTTAATGTTTGTTATATTGGTATGTAGGGTGTAACAATGTCTTCTTCAATGGAATCATCATACCTTCCTGCTACAACTGAGTCATTAGCCAAGGCTCAAGAGGCCAAGGATGCTTCAGAGTCCATTTCAATCCTTTACCGTGTCATTCAGGACCCATCTTCTTCTGCTGATGCACTGAGAACAAAAGAAGTTGCAATTACAAATCTTACAAACTACCTCACTAAAGAGAACAGAGCTGAGGAGCTGCGTAATCTTCTGACCCAGCTCAGGCCATTTTTTGCAGTTATTCCTAAGGCAAAGACTGCAAAAATTGTCCGCGGAATAATTGATGCTGTCGCCAAGATACCTGGAACATCTGATCTTCAGATTTCACTCTGCAAGGAAATGGTGGAATGGACCCGTGCAGAGAAGCGTACTTTCCTCAGGCAGCGTGTGGAGGCGAGGTTGGCGGCTCTCCTGTTAGAGAATCAGGAGTATACTGAAGCCCTTACCCTCCTTACTAGTCTTATCAAGGAAGTCAGGAGGCTTGATGACAAGTTACTTCTTGTGGACATTGACCTTCTGGAAAGCAAACTCCACTTCTCCCTGAGAAACCTGCCAAAGGCCAAAGCCTCCCTAACTGCTGCTAAAACAGCAGCAAATGCCATTTATGTTCCGCCTGCCCAGCAAGGGATTATTGATCTCCAGAGTGGAATCCTCCATGCTGAAGAAAAGGATTACAAGACTGCTTACAGCTACTTCTTTGAAGCATTTGAAGCTTTCAGTGCACTGGAGGACCCAAAGGCCATTTTCAGCCTGAAGTACATGCTGTTGTGCAAGATAATGGTCAACCAAGCTGATGATGTTGCAGGGATAATCTCATCTAAGGCTGGCCTAAAGTATCTGGGTCCTGATGTTGATGCTATGAAGGCTGTTGCTGATGCATACTCTAAAAGATCTCTCAAGTTTTTTGAAACCGCCCTTCGTGATTACAAGTCCCAGCTGGAGGAGGACCCTATTGTACACAGGCATCTTTCTTCTCTGTATGATACGCTTCTGGAGCAGAATCTCTGCAGGTTGATTGAGCCCTACTCAAGGGTGGAGATTGCACATATAGCAGAGATGATTGAATTGCCGGTTGACCATGTTGAGAAAAAGCTGTCGCAGATGATCCTCGACAAGAAATTTGCTGGGACTCTTGATCAAGGTGCTGGCTGCCTCATTATCTTTGAGGATCCCAAGACGGAGGAAATCTTCCCTGCAACTCTAGAAACCATTTCGAATGTCGGGAAGGTTGTCGACAGCCTTTACGTGAGGTCGGCCAAGATCATGGCTTGAAAGCAGCTAGTCTTACCTCTTTGCTCTGATTTCATTTTCAGTTCTGTCGATGTCCTCAGACATTTAGTCCTTCGGTCATCAATATTTGACAGTTTATTGTGCTTGTTGCCTCTCAATTTAGTTCAAGAAAACATACTGTCTTGCTTGCTGCATACTGCTAGGAACAATACAGTTTGCTGTTTCTGCGTGGTGGAAGTACTGTGAACACTTGCTGGTCCCAAACGTAATTATATTGTGCTACTGCGATATCATTGGCCCAATGTTGGGCTGCCTTATTCTTTACCGCTACAGGTTCATATGAAAGGCTGACTATTTTTATAGTTGAATGAGTTTTTCATTTATTGATCTTTTAATATCAGCTTGCAGAGTCGGATCGATTTGTGTTAATTAATCTACTATGGTATCGAAGTGCTCTGTAGCTCCACTATGGCTTGCGCTTTATAGGGCTTCCATAATACTGACTAGAGGATGTTATTCTCATGCTGCCGATTGCTGATTAGTGATTATATTGTTTGAACTATCAGTAGGTAATGCCACACCAAAAGCAGAAATGCCGACTGTTTCATTGTATTGGAGAACACGATCATGCTGAAAGGATTAGCCGGGAATGCCTGTATGCGTAACTGATGAGGTGGATGACATGATGAATGATCAACTTTGTGTTTGCTGTGAACTGTTGATAGCAGCAGACAATGTCCTAGAACAATTAACACTGACTGAATTATTTCATGAAATGTTTAAGAATCTTCTAAATTTTACCACAATTTCGCCGGTACATTGTCACCCCGTCTGCAGTGTATATATCTTTCTGGACAGCGTGACAGCAATAGACTTTACTCCCAGCTAAATCTTGACAGCAAATCATCAAAGAAACAACCAATGCCAACAACAAACGCATTACCAAATGAAATGAAACGGCTCCCCCACAGCGACAGGGAGATGCTCATCAGGTCATGGGTTTCTCGAGCAGCGCCGACACGTACCACTCGTTCCTCTCGGGGCCGAGGTCGAGCTTCCGGCCGGCCTTCCACCGGAGCCGTCGGAATCCGACGCGGTCGAAGATGGGCACGTAGGTGGCGTTGAGCTGCGGGCCGAGGCAGAAGAAGTGGTCGAGCCAGAAGACGCCGCCGGGCCTGAGCACCCGGTAGATGTCGAAGAGCGTGGACTCGAGCACGGCGTCGGGCACCCAGTTGCTGAGCACGTTGAAGGAGTGCACCATGTCCAGCACGCCGTCCGCGAAGGGGAGCCGCTGCATGAGCGTCAGCTGCAGCGGCACGAGGCCCCGGGACGCCACGAAGCGGTTGAAAGGCGCGTCCAGGTCCAGCGTCGTGGTCACCACCGTCACGTTCCGCTCCCGCATCCGCGCCGCGAACGTGCCCGTGCCGCCGCCGATGTCCAGCCCGATCCGCACCGTGCCGGGCGGCCGCGACCGCAGCACGCTGTCGACGCTGAACCCGGGACCGCCGTTGTCGGCCTGCCACCGCCGCCGCTCCTTCCCCTCCAGGTCGAAGCAGTCCTTGCAGAAGTAGGCGCCGCCCCTGGTGCGCGCGCGCTGCACCAGGCAGGTGTAGTTCTTGCACGTGTACGGCGCCCAGCGCACGGTGGTGTCCGCCGGGAGCGACCACAGGCTCCGCGGCAGCGGCGCGGGCTCCGCGTACCTCGCCGGCTCCCTCGGCCGGCATCGGCGGCGGGGCAGCGGCTCGCACCCCTTGAGCGCCAGCCGCAGCGCGAGCGCGTCGTCGTCGGGGCACTCGCCGCTCACGTTGTACGTCATGTACCGCGCCAGCTCGTCCTGGAAGTTGCGGCACGCGAAGCCCAGCCCCGGGAACAGCTCGTCGGTGCCGAAGTTGGCGTGGAAGCCGAGCGGCAGACGGTGGGGCTCGATGGCGAGCTTGAGCTCGCCCCGGGGCTCCTCGGGCCAGCCGCCGAAGTCCTTGGACTCCGGCGCGTCCCCGTGCACGGCGCCCAGGCCCGCCAGCACGGACTCGAGGAGGTACGACGACGCGTTGCACTGCGCCCGCAGCGCCGCGAGCTCCGCGCGTGCCCCGGCCAGCGCGTCGCGCGTGGCGTTGAGGTCCCGCAGCAGCGCGGCCGAGTCCCACAGGTGGATCCGCGGCGCCGACGCTGGGACGTGCACGGACAGCGACGCGCCGGAGAAGAGGTAGACGGAGACGAGGTTGGTGGCGATGACGACGAGAAGGATCTTGAGCTTGGCGCGCCGAGGCGCCGGCCGCGGCGATGGCCGGTGCCCGTGGCCATTGGCGGTAGCCGTACCGCCCATCATCCCCTCGTCGATACTGTGCTGTTGCGATGAGTGGCCCCGGTGCTTGGCCGCGTACATGGCGGCCGCGCGCGCGCGCCGGCGATCGGCGACTGCTAGCTAGCAGGTACGATCGATCAGTTCACGATACGCTGATCAATTCGACATTGCCGGATGGTTTTTCCAAATCGATGTGAAGTGCAGCTGTGCCAGTGCTACGCGTGTGTTTGACTTTGGATATGTGTTTGCATTGCATGTGTTCGTGGATTGCAGATTACACATCGCCTTGCTTTGCTTTGCGAGGAGAAAAGCGGACAATTTTGCTTCGCAAGTCAAAGCTGTGCTACGACTACTAATGAGTAGCTATCGTTCGGGGAGCGAGTTGTGTGGCCGACTTGTGGGTCCTCCCGGGCAGCGATTATTTAGCGGATACGTCATCGTCGTGGGCGTACGCGTCCTCGGGCACTGCTCTGCGGCATAGAAAAGGGAAATTTGCCATTGTTGGGGGCTAAGCAAGAGCGTAAAGGCACGAACGGCGGATGGGACATGGGGCCGGGGTGACCGATCTTGAGAAGCAATTGTACATGTACATTGGCAGTTCATTTCTCTAAAGGCCGAGCTTGCTCGAGTCGGGCAATACAAAAACAAAGCAACAATACAGTACTCCGTATAGGTCAGTAGCGACACCCCTTTGGAACGCAGAGATTTTATAGGATTCCACGAGAAAAACGCACCAGCATGAAAGAAAATCCTAGGTTCCAAAAGGATCTGAGATTGTTGTTATATTACCAATATATTAAGGCTGCTTTGGATGCAAGAATTTTTACACAGATTTCACTATAATCAATTTATTTTCATAGGAAAAATATAGAAGACGAGACGCTTTATGTTGACACTTAAAAAAAGTCCAAGGGTGAAAATGGCACTATGAATAAGTTGTGATAGCCATGGCATGGTCGAGGTCAAGCGGCATCGCCAACGGAGCAAAGAATCGTGCGGAGAAGACGGCGAGCTGCAAGCGAGCCAGCCCAGTCGGCTATGCACCCCGAGCCGACTTAGCCGGGTCCCTGGACCGGCTAAGCCGGCTGTGACTTAAAGCGGCTGGTCAGCCAGCCCGAGCCGGCGAAAACCGACTAAGCCGGGTCTCCTAGCCGCTAGGCCGGTTCTACCCAGAATTCGAGTCGACTTGATCCTAAATCGAATTTTGGCAAGTTTTAAGCGTGGGAAACTTGGAGATTACGATCTGGAGTTTTTTTTTTCTACTCGGATAAGACCACCCCCACTATTTATATGAGAGGAGCACGGCCGATTGATCCCATCTATGATCTATCAATCGTCAAAACAAACCAACCCAAAACTCCTCTTTTACCCTAATTCTCTCCTCAACCCCTCTACCTGTTGTTCGGCACTTTTCTCCATGAGATTTGTTGGCATCTTAGGCGGCCTTGCTGGTCCTAAGAGATCCTCCACGTGCTTTCTCCTGACAGATCCTTCCGGAGGTGGTTCGGGAGTACTTTCAGCCATCAACGAGCTCCACATTAGCCGATTACGCTGCATTGCAGGTCGTAGAGACAACCTCCTTGGACGTACAAAGCCTGCTGGTGTGTTGGCACGGACCGGATTCATCGTCAACATTTCACTACAATTACAACAATTCAAAGGGGGCCTAAACTTAGAACTAGAAAAGGCTAAAAAGACATTGGTTAACTTAAGAGCTAGAAACAGCTAAAAGGACATTGGTTGGGGAAAAAGGGGATTGTTATTGTACGTATGCTTGATTTTTTTAACGGGGTCAGGCGACGTGCAAACCATATATACTTATCATTCGTGTTCTAAGCCAACTCAAATAAAAAAGCAGAAGACAAAGCATGGATAACCGTCGCCTGAAATCTCAGGCGACTCAACTATAGGATTTTGTGGGGAAAAAAGAGAGAAAAACAAGTAAAGAAACTCATCTCCAAGAGTTTGCCATCTTCACTTGGCATCCATCTATTTTTGGCAAAACAAGAAAAAACCTCCTTCAACAGTTTGGCATCCAACTTGGTAAATTTTAGCAAATTGCCAAATTCCACCCCGCCACGCGCATATATGCGCGCGCGCAGAGAGTTGCCATCCCGTTGCCATCGCGGCCTGGCCGCTCGCCGGTCTTCCCGGGTACACATGCAACCACTTGATTTTTGCCATCACGCATGCAACCACTTGATTTTTGCCAAAACAGTTGATTGGTTGCAAGTGAGCCTACTATTTTGATTCTTGCCAAGTCTAAATGACAAACTATTGGAGATCTTATGATATTTCAGGTTGTCATATGTTTTAATCACTTGCTAAATCACAAGATTTGGCAAGTGAATTTTAGCAAAACTCTTGGAGATGCTCCCAGAAAAAGAAGATAAGACAGGCTACCACTATGTGCGTCCAATTGATTTTAGCAGGCCAACATCTCAGGAGCCCATGTACAAAACAAAACAAAACAAAAACAAAAAACGTCGGATTCTGGTAGCCCAGAAAGTCAGAAACCTTCCGCAGCAGCCCGTTCGTTCTGGTCGACATCTCGATCCGGAGGAAACAAAACAAAAAAAAAAATCGCCAGGAAGACTAGTGGCCCAGGAGAGGATGGCAGACGTGCGGCCGAGACAAGCTCGAGCTCGTACGTCCGGTGGGCCCACGCACTAATGTTCACTTTGGCCGGGCCCTCGGCGAGAGCTATGGCCCGGGCCCACCGTCCTCGTCTCGCCAGTCGGCAGCCATCGTCTTGGATGTCCCTACCTGATCCCTCCGATCGCCGTGATGTCGAGAGGAGATTAATTGCGACAAGGCTGGGGATGCGAGGATACGCAGCGGCCACCGCGCGGCGCTGTCTCCCCGGCAATGGGCAGCCACCCTAATTTCCTTTGGTTACAAATTTTTATTTTCTATTTTGGAATTCGGCTGTGTTATGATCCTGTTGTCTTTGTCGGAGGATGAATGCGATGTTGCTAGGCGGAGGTATTCGGGTCCTAGTCATTGAAAATTCTTCGTGGGATGATAAGATCGGCTAGGGTCCTAGTCCAATTCAATGGAAACTCTTCGTGGGATGACAGGAACAACTAGATAAGGAACGACGGCTGGTAAATCCTGATTATCTCACCTCGGTAAATCCTGGTAAAACTGTTTCCGTTTGAATTTCTGTGGCACTCCTCGGCGCGCTTGTGGCCTTGTGCCTACAAGATAACTCATTTTCGAGTACTCCAGAAACATTAAGCTCATCTAAGATAGTCCCCCTGAAATTAAATACGAGGCATACAATCATTTAGAATTTATTTAATTATAAGAAATTACATGAAGTAACCACTAACTTACTTTTAAAATATACTATTCACAAGTATAGGTACCATTTATGTCTACCTATCATCTAGTAATCACTATATATTTTTTTCATGGTTAACGAAATATCGCATATATCATTTTCTTTACCTCATAATATATTTTAGAAATCTTATTAGGATATGTTGTATTTCAGGACAGGACAGATAGAGTAACAATTAAATCACCGGTTTGAAAGACAATTGTTTGTATAGTTTTCTCCTAGGTACCACCCGCTTATGTAATGGGGGCGTTGCTAGGTGAAATGATCCATTCTCATATGGAAATTCATCTCCGAATAATAATAACATTCAGTGCCAATGAGCATGATTGTATGGTTACCTCACTTCAGAACTAAAATGGAGTATGTAGCTTGAGTTTTTTTTTTTAAAAAAAAAAAAAAAATGATGACACTTGTCGTTTGGTCATAAATCCTTACATTCTTCATAGATAAGATTTTATGAAATTATTGAAACTTTAACCTTTATGTAAAGTCTTGTACATTATACTTCTATTTTTATTTTGCCATAGGCTATGTCCTATCAGTATTTTTTAAAAAATTTTGAAATGTTTGCTAACTCCGCATTAAAAGACTATACAATTTTCTTTAAAAACACATTAAAAAATCAAGTCTTTTTTATTCAATAGGCACTACTCTGTGAACTTTTGTTTTTTGAGGTAAACCGGAGTCCCCTACTGAACTTTATTAAACTTTAAGGAACAGTTTCTCTGTGAACATTTTTTTTTAACAGCTCGTGCTGCGAGTTTGATTATTTGTTTATTTGCCGGCTGATAAAAAAAAAAAAAAACCCTGCATACGGCATACCTGATCCGGTGGCGCACGGGTGGGGCCTTCCGAATCACACACTCAGCGTGTTCAGCTCACAGCAACGACGCAAACCACCTGACAATGGCATCCCCTCCCTGCGCGCCCCGCCCATCGCCGTCGGCGACGAGTCTCCCTAGTACCCGTATAAAGGCGGCGGGCCTAGCCCCACGGGACGCACAAAGCTAGCTAGTGCAGCCTTTCCCCGCCAGATTCTCTCTCGCGCGTCCGCTTTCCCAATTCCTCCCGGCCACGATGGCCCACGAGCGGGAGCCGCTCCTGACCGGCGGCGCCGGCAATGCCGCCGCCAGCGGTGCCAAGGGCTCGTCCTCGGCGCCGGCGTCGCTGGCGAGGACCGTGCTCAAGTTCCTGATGTGGGCGGTGTTCCTCACCTGGGCCGCGGGGGTCTTCCTCTACCCGACCAAGCCCGTGCAGGCCGTGTTCGAGAAGTGGGTCGGGCTCAGCAGGGAGTCCGTGCTCGGCATCGCCGGTACGGTCCCGGCGAGAAATTCTGCTCTTGTTCTTCTCCTCCTTTTCAGCCCCCTCAGGTTTATGAGATAGTGACTGGGGTTCTTTCCCCTTCTACTTCTTGTTCCTGGATTCTTGCAGGGGGGATTTTCCTGACCTTCAGCGGGCCCGTTCTGATCATTGCGTTTCTGGCATATGTGTACATCTGCTTCTTCCCCAGTGAGCATGTGGTGGAGTAAGTTTTTTCCCCTTGTTCTCTTCTACTCACTCGGGGAGATTCCTTCCTGAATTGTGGGAACCGTGTAGTTTAGTAATTTATTATTAGTTCAGAGAGGATGGCCAACTCACTGGCACTGAAAATTCAGAGTCACAGATGTTGACTATTTTGTAACTAGTATAGTACTTAAATTCTTAAAAAAAGACCAGGCATGTCAGTCCAATTATTTAGGTGCTATTTCAAGTACATATTTGTTCTTAATTGGCTACAGAACCAGCACAGGACGATAGTTCAGATTCGAACATTGTAAAAGTTCAGGATAATCTGAACGTTTTGAGTTCAGAGCAGAACCTTGCATAAGAAATATAGATTTCTTTAATAGTTGCCTGCTCCTGCTTCTTGTTCATGTCCATTATTCATCTCTACTCTTACTTGTGTGCCAGGAAAAAGAAGCTGCGGTCACTGAGTTTCAGGCTCTGGACTTTCCCTGTTCTCATAGACGGCCCCTTTGGAGTTGTCTCTGCAGTTGAGTTCATCGGAATTGTCCTGTTTATAACTTTTGTTGTCTACTCAATGACCTATTATGCCGCGGAGAGCGTGAGCCTTGTCTCAAAATTTGGCCTTCCATCAAAGATTGAGAGGTATTTTCTATAATGAAGGACTGTTTGACTGAAACCCACTTTTCTTTCTTTTTCTATATATATATAAAAAGATTTAAAGCCTGCAAAGTCAGCAGTATTTCTCGTTTATCTAGAATATAACAGTGTTATACACGCCAATAAACTATCTAGGCTGTTCATAGGAAAATCTTTATGTAGATGATTATATATGTACTGCAGTGTTAGTGTTGCTGCTTAAGTTGTGGGAAACCATGCACAAAATAGTTCATCGATGTAACGATCTTCTGTATGACGTTATTTATACAACACTTCTGTCTAATCTACCTTGTAATGATTCGTACACAATCAAATTATTCTTGTCTGCAGTACTGTAGATTTAGCCTAAAAGGCAATCACTGCAGAACTTGTGTAGTTGTCTTAGTTACTCATACCACTGTTGAATATTAAACAATGGATTTTAGTCAGTATCATGAATTAGTTTGATTTCTGAGCAATAAAGTTCTAAGGTATTATAAATTTTCCCTTGCACAGTGAATTGATACTGGCTGTCATTGGCGCCCGTTTAGGGTTGGTTGGGTTGTTCTGCATGCTCTTCCTCTTCCTGCCAGTCGCGAGAGGCTCAGTTCTCCTCCGGCTTATTGATATTCCATTTGAGCATGCTACAAGATACCACGTCTGGTTGGGGCATCTCACTATGGCTCTCTTTACATTGCATGGCTTGTGCTATGTGATATCATGGTCCATCGAAGGGCGTCTCCGTGAAGAAGTAAGTGCTAAGTGATTTACCCATTCCGGGTTAATGATTTGCGACAATTAAGAAAATTAAGCACCGGCTACTAAATCACACAAGGGAATATTTTGAAGGATAAACACTGAATTGGATTATTCTCGATCTGTGATCAAAGACGGCTTAATTTTTTTTTTTTTGACAGCATATAGTACTTTGCTGCTACACGTGTCATGCATCACAGAACACTAGTAACAAGCCTTGTTGGCTTTTGTTTTTCTATAGATGAGAGAATGGAAGGAAGTTGGAGTAGCAAACCTGCCTGGTGTGATCAGCTTGGCAGCCGGCCTACTTATGTGGGTGACATCACTTCACCCAGTGAGGAAGAGGTTCTTTGAGCTCTTCTTCTACACACACCAGCTCTACGTCGTCTTCATCGTGTTCTTGGCGTTCCATGTCGGCGACTTCATCTTCAGTTTTTCAGCCGGGGCTGTGTTCCTCTTCATGCTCGATCGCTTCTTAAGGTTCTGGCAGTCAAGGGCCAAAGTTGACATCATTTCAGCTTCTTGCCGCCCGTGTGGGACGGTGGAGCTAGTGTTCTCAAAACCACCAGGTAAATAGCCAAATCCCTTGCTCTGTATTAATTACTGTTCCATTTCTGTTGTCGCGGTTCCTCCAAGGCTTGAACAATGGCCTCTTGTGTTCTACAGGCCTCCGCTACAATGCTTTGAGTTTCATCTTCATTCAAGTGCGCGAGCTATCGTTCCTGCAGTGGCATCCGTTCAGTGTATCTTCAAGTCCCATGGATGGGAGATACCACATGTCGGTTCTCATAAAAGTACTCGGCACATGGACTGAAAAACTGAGGAACATCATCACCGATGTCCAGGAGAAGAACAGTGGTGACTCTGAGTTGCAATGTGGACGCATGACAGCCTGCGTGGAAGGCCCATATGGGCATGAATCACCCTACCACTTGATGTGAGTTCTCACTTGATCCGAATACTCCCTAGCTACTAGTTGATGCCAGTGGATAAATTTTTAAGTTCATGACTTCTGCTTGATACTTGTCCAGGTACGAGAATCTCATCTTGGTGGCAGGAGGCATTGGAATATCGCCGTTCCTGGCGATCTTGAGCGACATAATCCACAGGATTGAGGAGGGCAAGCAATGCATGCCCAAGAACGTGCTGGTCCTTTGGTCAGTTAAGAAGTCCAAGGAGCTTTCTCTCTTGTCTGCCGTTGATGCTCAGACCATCAGTTCATCTGTCTCGGACAGGTTGCAACTCGACATCCAGGCCTTCGTGACTCAAGAATCCCTTCCCCCACTGGTAAGAACAAGCCATCCGAATCTTCTTCTCCCTTTTCATACACAATCACAGATGAAATGCAGGCATAATGCTTGATCGAGAAAAAATACACAACCGCAGAAGTAGTTTCTCACTGTCCCACACTTGGAACTGTAGGAGGACGGCATCGTCGTAGACGACCAGAAAGTCCCCGGCATGTTCGTCAAGAACGGCACGACCATGTCCGGGCTGGTCGGCACCGGGGACAACTTCTGGGCAGCCGCGTACTTCGTGGCGTCCACGCTCGGCTTCCTCCTGGCTTACGTCCTGGTGCACGTGTACTACGTGAAGCCGCACAACGTGGTGGCGTGGTGGTACCTGGGCCTCCTGTTCATGCTGTGCATGGTCGCCGGCGTCGCCCTGCCCGGCGGCCTCGTGGTTCTCCTGTGGCATCTGTCCGAGAAGCAGAGGCTGGAGGGCGACAAGTGGGATGCCGCCGCCACCACCGCTTCGCAGTCACCACGCGCCGAGCAGACTGCGGCAGGTGGTGGCGACGATGCTGTTCCCGGCGTCAGCCTCGCCGCTCTGCGGACGACCCGATACGGGTGCCGGCCGAACTTCCAAGGTAACTACTGACTGTTCACACATGCAGCAGCACGCAGCCCTTATGCAGCGATCGAGCGAACTAACGGCGGATCGAGTTGTGTTTGTGGATTGGTTTCAGCGGAGTTCGCGGCGTTCGCGGAGCGCGCCGGGGACGCGGCAGACGTGGGCGTGCTGGTGTGCGGGCCGCAGGGGCTGCAGACGAGCGTGGCGAGGGAGTGCAGGGCGCGGAACCTCCGCCGCGGCGGCGGGGCGGAGAAGAGCAGGAGCCGCGCGGTCTTCCATTTCAACAGCCACAGCTTCGACCTCTAAACGAACTCTAATCACATTCGGTCGGTTCAACGAAGCATACACATAACACATCAGTACATGTTGCATAGCACACACAAGACACAGTTGGATATACATGTTGTTGATCCTGTATATGACATATGTATGGCGTATATAATTTGATATCGTGTATTTGTATGTAAATAGCTGATCATTACTACTGTATAGTAGTAAGTTATAAGAGATATATAAATCTGTATAGTTGAGAAAATATTCGCTTGGTACAATGTTTTCAGAATTTAGAAGATTCCTTCCTGAATTGTGGGAACCCTGTAGTTTAGTAATTTATTATTAGTTCAGAGAGGATGGCTAACTCACTGGCACTGAAAATTCAGAGTCACAGATGTCGACTATTTTATAACTGTATAGTACTTCAATTCTTTTAAAAAAGACCAGGCATGTTAATCCAATTATTTAGGTTCAATTTCAAGTACACATTTGTTCTTAATTGGCTACAGAACCACCACAGGACGATAGGTTCAGATTGGAACATTGTAAAAGTTCAGAATAATCTGAACATTTTGAGTTCAGGGCAGAGACTTGCATAATCTTTACACAGATTTCTTTAATAGTTGCCTGCTGCTCCTGCTTCTTGTTCATTCATGTCCATTATTCATCTATAATGAAGGACTGTTTGACTGAAACCCATTTTTCTTTCTTTTTTATATATATAAAAAAAGATTTAAAGCCTGGAAAGTCAGCAGTATTTCTCGTTTATTTATAATATAACAGTGTTATACACGCCAGTAAACTATCTAGGCTGTTCATAGGAAAATCTTTATGTAGTGCAGTGTTATATGTACTGCAGTGTTAGTGTTGCTGCTTAAGTTGTGGGAAACCATACACAAATAGTTCATCCATGTAACGATCATACTACACTTCTGTCTAATCTACCTTGTAATAATGATTCGTACACAATCAAATTCTTCTTGTCTGCAGTACTGTAGATTCAGCCTAAAAGGCAATCACTGCAGAACTTGTGTAGTTGTCTTAGTTGCTCATACCACTGTTGAATATTAAACAATAGATTTTAGTCAGTATCATGAATTAGTTTGATTTCTGAGCAATAAAGTTCTAAGGTATTATAAATTTTTCCTTGCACGGTGAATTGATATTGGCTGTCATTGGCGCCCGTTTAAGGTTGGTTGGGTTCATGCTCTTCCTCTTCCTGCCAGTCGCGGGAGGCTCAGTTCTCCTCCGGCTTATCGATGTTCCATTTGAGCATGCTACAAGATACCACGTCTGGTTGGGGCATCTCACTATGGCTCTCTTTACATTGCATAGCTTGTGCTATGTGATATCATGGTCCATGGAAGGGCGTCTCCGTGAAGAAGTAAGTGCTAAGTGATTTACCACCCATTCAGGGTTAATGATTTGTGACAATTAAGAAAATTAAGCACTGGCTACTAAATCACACAAGGGAAAATATTTTGAAGGATAAACACTGAATTGGATTATTCTCGATCTGTGATCAAAGATAGCTTAATTTTTGGTTGACAGCATATAGTGCTTTGCTGCTACAAATGTTTTTCTTCCCCGCCCCCGGTGTTGGCGCCCACGGCCACCATCTTGCCGTCGGCGTCCCCTTCCCCTTCCCTGACGCCGGCAGTTGGAGCTCGCTCCAAAAATCTCAGGTACCTCAAACGACAGGGTTTTGTCATTGTGGGACTCGTGGAGATGATCTCAAAACTTCGGTTATCATCTTCGGTCTCGTTTTTCGTAGCACACCAAACTGATCTACCATATTACCCGAACTCCGGAATTACCCCAAGTCTCCGGAACTATGCAGAAGGGAGGCAGAGTTGAAAAGATCTGGGATTGTCGGGAGACAGAGAGGCACACCGCTGACAGGTGCTCGGTGTTTCCAACACCAGGCACACATATGCATGACTTGGTATATGGTGTTTCTTTGTTGGCTTTGTCCTGTCAGGGTTATCTGGGATTTGTGTCCTTTTCAGTGCTTTTTGGTAGTACATACCATATTTTATATTGTTGATATAATTGAATAATTGGTCGTTTGATTTCTCCGTCCAATTTTGTTGCTTGCCCCGTTTGTCCTTGTCGTTGGGTGCCTAAGTATCAACCCCAAGTTTCTTCACCATCAGCTATATTTACAGTGCAAGATTCTTATATATTTTCAAAGTTGATGAAAACTAAGGCAATTTATTATTTGGAGAAGCAGTAGCTGTAACACTAAGGCAATGACGAGAATTGAAGCCCGTGCCAAGTCAGACCTACTATCATGGATCATCTGCCGTCCAGGTGGACATGGCGTAGAGCACACGTCCTTTCCATCCCTGGAGAAGCCACTGTTGATCCTCGTTGATCACGTAACACTTGTGACATTCCTTCTTCACCCTTTCCTTGAGCGCCTGAACGATCTCAGAGTCCAATGGCAGCTGCCTGAGCCCTGCGCGCCGGTTCCGTGCCTGCCATTGCTTGTAGTTCTCTGGGCGCTCCACCCGTTCCACGCCCTCGCACGCGATGACGTTCGTGACGCACCGGGCAAACACTTCCTGCTCCACGAGCAGCCTCTTGTCGTCGTCCCTCGGGACGACGGTGTCCATCATGTCGAACTGTGCCGTGTAGCGCTGCAGCACGTCGCGGAACCGTGCCATGAAGAAAGCGCTGCTATGTGATCCATTGCTTATGGTGTGAACGAACACGGACGGCCTCATCTTGCTGATGGTGCCGAGCACCACGTCCCTGGGGTTCGGCCTCTCGACCACGATGCTGTCGTCCATCACCGTCTCCAGGTGGAACATGGAGTTGACGACGAGCACCTCGTCAGGATCAATGTCCAGGTCCTCGACGTGGACAGCCTCTGGCGTCTTAGCGACGCCACGGAACTCGAAGGGAACGCCAAACTGGCGTGCGCAGGCACTGAGCCGGCGCCCTGTCCCCTCGACGTGCCAAGCTGGACGGAACCCAGGCTGTGGCTTGTCGATGCCGGTGAGCCTCACCTCCGGCGGCCCATCCTCTCTGCGCGAGAGCCACCGGAGCAAGTCTGGCCATTGGATCCCGTGGCCTAGACCATAAACGACGATGTGCAGCTTCTTCCTCCCAGCGACGGCCTTGTAGATGGTCTTGTTGGAGAATAAGAGTAGCTCGGGGAGGAAGCAGCCCGAGGTCATTGACAGCTGGTAGGTCTTGAGGATGCCGACCGTGGAGATACTTTTGGTCACGAGCGACTGGTAGATCTGGCTCCCCGTGCCGGCCAGCCGCGCCTCCAGGCCCTTGGCGAAGCAGTGCGCCAGGCGCTCTGTGCCGTCCCCCGTCGGCGACGAGTGATGCTTGATCCGCTCTAGCAGCCCAGCTGCAGCGCGCCAGTCGTTGGTGGATATGGCCTCGGCGCAGCGGATGAGCAAGGTATGCACGTCCACAGCATGCTTTGTGCTGCTGCGCCGCCTCCCAGACCACCGTGACATCGTCATCGTCTCCTCCGCCATGGCAACGTGGTGGAACTCCGCCGCAAGGCTTGCGTCGTAGCCGTCGAGCATCAACCGGTCCAGCATCTCGCGAGCGGCGGCTTCCTCCTCCGATTCAGACAGCAGCGGCACCGCCATCTGCTTGCTGCTCCTGCTGTGGCCCATGTCACCGCCGGTCTCTGCCGCCTCTGACTCGAGCCTCTTCTTCCAGCTGCTGCCATCGACGACCACCTCGCCGTCGCTGTCTCTGTTGTCTCTGTCTCTAGTGATGGCGATGTCGATGGGAGGCAACAATTTGTTCGCCTCCTCCATGCCTCTGAAGAATGCCACGCTCACCGCGTCCATGCAGCTACTCTCGGCTGGCAGCAAGCTGTTAGTCTCTACCATGCTCTCGGTGCCAACGTAGGGTGCCCCTACCGAGGTGTCCGGTAGCGGCTTGCCGGAGAGCTCGGCGGAGTTGCAGGGACGTGACGCGACGGCGTTCGAGATGATCTCCACGAAGGGCTGCTGGGCCTCGAGGAGCACAGGATCGTCGATGTCGTAATGCTGGTCCAATAATTTTTCCTCCATGTCCTCCATGAGCATGCGTGAGATGTAGGAGAGCACAAGGTCATTGTCCTGATGAGCTGACGAGTCGTTCTCCATGAGCATGCCGCCGCAGGGCGTCGGAGGCAGGTCAAGAAAGACAGAGGGGGAGGGTGGCGTGGCTTCCATGATGCGTCACCTGCAGCTCCCTCAGCTCCGGGCTACGGCCGGTGTAGGTGGCTATAGTAGTCTAGCGCCGTGCTAGACGACGCTCGAACTGAACTACCGGTGGCGGTCTGTAAGCGGCAACATCTATATATGTGGTGACCTGACGACATCAATATGGTGACCTGACGTGTTGTTAGATGTAGGTATATGTGTGGCATCCTCTGGATCGGTGAATCCAACACTGGACCAGAGCACATGACTGAATCAACATGTAGGAGAGAGATCAGAATAATTTATGATCCTTTTCGAATTTTAATCAAATGAACTAGCAAGGTGGCCTTTGCAGATTCCTAGTGAACTAGCAACACTAGTTCACCAACCCATGCTCTTGCACGGGTTAAAATCTTATAGACACTAACTAATAAGAATTACTTATATTAAATATATTTTTTACTTCACCAAATTTCAAAAATAATAGTTATAATAAATAGGTACGTCTATTTTTCAATTGCGATAATCTATGAAACCTAAATTTTGATTCTTTTAAGCTTATTCATTCCACAGGTACAATGGTGATTATAGTCTACGAATTCAGTGATCTTTTTTAAGATTTTTTAAGAATTTAGAATCTATTTTTTCTACTGTTTTTGTGAGTAATAATTTCTTTAATTTTCCTATTTTGTCGTCGCCTGCTTTTGTCCTTTCTGTCCAGGCGACACGCGGCGCTGTGGCACTCGTCCGCGCGCGGAGCCGAGCAGACCGCGAGCGGGATACGAGGCGTATTCGGGTTCTTGTCTGTTTCGGGTCGGACCCGTTTGTGTTGTCACTGTTCGAGCTGTCACTTTCCCCTTTCTCGTTCGCTTCGCTTCCTCCCGTCTCCTCATCTGCTCGTCAATGGCGATGGCGATTCTTCCCGTCGCCGCGCTGGCGTAGGGCGTTTCCCGGCGTCTGCAGGTGCTCGTGCCGTAGACCTTCATCGCCTTCATCTCCGACTCGTTGGCAGCGGGCTCATCGTGGCAGAGGGGGTGACCAACGATTGCTCTGTCCCTCTCCATTCTCCTCTCCGTCCAGACGCGTCGGAGGCTTTGTTAGCCAATTTGGAGGCTCGTTCGCGGCTGGCGTCAGTTGAGGTCGTTAGGTACGGCTCCTTCTCCCTAGACTTGTGCTAATTTGTTTGCGTTATCTCCGTTGTTTCTTTCTGGATCTGGTTATGTGGATGTCTAGGGTTCGATTTCATGTTGTCTGCATGTAGTTGTTGTTCGATTCCATGGATTACATGGCTTGCGTGGTGGTGGATTCGCAATCTGTTGCGTTCTGAGCTAGCCTGGCTATCTCTGGAAGGGATTTGTGTGGATAAGGTCAGCGCCATCCATGGCGTCGCCATGCAAATTTTTGCGGCATTGTATTATTATACTTCTTTGTTCTATTTTTAGCTCGTTCTGGAGATCTCGTGTTCTATTATGGTGCGTCCTCCCTTTTTTTTGTGATTTCAGAGGAATGAACTTCAGTGATGCTAGATTTTGTTGATAAACGGAGACACATTTTGTTGATGTCTGGTACATTGGGTTCAAATCCTTGGAGGGATGGTGCTAGGCTAGATTAGTTGGATGGGTGCCGATGATTAGGACCTCCCTGTTGCGTTGCTGTCAGAAATAGTAGCAGAACCAATAACTCGATCTTGCCTTGTTTGTTGTTGCCTGTGTGTGTGTGTGGTGACAATTTAGAGGAATGGACAATTTTTAGAGGACTGCACATTGGCATACACAATGTGAACATTGGGTGATGGATTTCTTTCGGTCAGGAGGTGCAGGAGTAGCTCTGTTCCTCTGTTGCTTTAAGCAGGTGGCCATCCTAATCCAAGTGTGCTTGGGACTGGTTATTTGTGGGAAATCTGTGCCGGTTTGTGAGGAGAGCCTAATTGGATTGTGTGCCTATTGTTTTGTTTCCTAGGTTGTTTAGGACCTTGTACTGGTCAACCTGAGGGCTAATCCTTATATTGTTGTGCAGGTAATATTGCTCTGTTCCTGTAAACATTTTTATTCTATCCTACTGCTTCCCCTCTTGTTCCAGCTTTATATCTTTTTTCAAACATGCTGCACATCTATAGGCTGCGAAAGAATACTCTAAACAACTAAGAGTAATATAAAATTATTTGAACAATTCAAAGCTTATGAGGACCTCTACTTTTTCTTGTGATCTGAAACTGCTCCTTGCTATACCACTGAACTATGTGATCCTATTTTTCTATTATATAGTTGTTGAAGTGACCAAACAAATAAAAGATTCCATTACATAATTGCAGTCAGCAACAACGTAAATTGCAAGTTTCGGACACCGCAATTGTTGTTCTAAGCATATGCAATATGCTGGTGTTGAACCATCTCCCTCGTCGTTTTGCTATTTTTCTGTTAGTTGATCTAAGTGGTTGTTGGCTTTGCATTTTCTGCAATCTGTCTTATGTAGAATGGCGTCTTGAATTATAGACTGAATATCATGTGTTTGGGATAGCACCTAGAGGTTGTTGCAATTGTCACAGGTCTAACAACTAAAAGAAACCTCAATGCATCAGAAAACCTTACGTACATACTGCCAATTTGGTTCTATACCCAGAATTTGCTAAGTGTTACTATGCATCCTTGTCCTATCATAGAAAATAAATTGTGTCGATCTAGGGAGAAATATTTGTCTTTCGTCCTCATAGAAAAAAATTGTCCTTTGTACTTGTGTTTTGTGCTTGTGCCGATCTAGAGTGAAATATTTGTCTTTTGTCCTTCCATAGAAAAAATGTTCTTTGTCTTTGTGCTTGTGTCGATCTAGGGAGTTATTTTTGTCTTTTGTCCTTTCATAGAAAAAAATTGTCCTTTGTCTTTGTGTTTTGTGCTTGTGCTGATCTAGGGTGAAATATTTGTCTTTTGTCCTTTCATAGAAAAAAATTGTCCTTTGTCTCTTTGCTTGTGTCGATCTAGGGAGAAATATTTGTCTTTTCTCCTCTCAGAAAAAAATTCCCATTGTCTTTTAACTTGTATTCTGTGTTAACACATCTTGTACTTTATTGTATTTTTATTGTCTTTGTCCATGTCTTTGTGTGTGTGGGGTTAAAGTTGTAGGTCCTGAATTAGAGTAGGCAAAGTTGTGGTACTTGTCCTTGTCTTTGCTATTGTGCTCCTCCTCCCCATGTTTGCCTGTAATTCTTGTACTATGTGGTTGTTTCTGTTATTGTGTTACACACCTCTTTGATTTGTGGAGTAATTTAGGACTTAGAGCGAGAATTTTGTAGATAGATTATCAAGAGCTACTAAGTAATGGTTTGCTTTTCAGGAACTACTAAGTGATGGGGTGTGTGATGCATTGTGCTTTCAAGAGGCTCTGAACTACACCAGGGGTCTAGTAGCTAAGCTGCTGCTCATTGAATTGTTAAGGTACTATTATTTGTTTACAGTGTGGTGAAGCTTTCCTTCATTATCTTACACTTTTTGTGCCTTTTGTTTACACCCAACAAACCACATCTGATTCAGTGCACCTGTATGCCATTCCTTTTGGGTATTAAGAGTGACTTGGTTTGCACCTAAAACTATATGATATGGACTCCCAACTTTGGTTATGTACTTGCCCTCTGTTCAACTCTCATGCTAAAGAGCATGAGCCCATGTCTCAACTGTTGTTCCTAGTTAAAAATCTGTTTTAAAGTATCAGTGTTCACTTTTCTCCTAGTCATTATCAGCCTTTTAGTTTAAGCAAACCATGTACATATACAATATTGTTGCATTTTCAATTAATTATAGTTGCACTAATTGAAATGTGCAATTTTTCTCATCTATGAATTGAAATTTCTACATCGTATACATGTTGTATTGTTTTATGTACAAATAACTATGCCTTCATAATTGTATTTGTTTTGAACACAGATCAATAACTATGCCTTTATTTGTTATTGTTAATTAATCTTCGTTTTCCAAGTAGTATATGTCATGCTATGGCCTTATCTATGTCAAGCTGCCAAAGCTGTTATG
The DNA here is from genome assembly GCA_018135685.1 of Themeda triandra. NCBI lineage: Eukaryota > Viridiplantae > Streptophyta > Magnoliopsida > Poales > Poaceae > Themeda > Themeda triandra. The sequence continues at coordinate 876,165 of JAENPR010000045.1, read as the reverse complement.
AGGAGCAGTTCCCTTAGATCTGTTCATTTTAAAAACAGTAAGGGGAAATGGTTAAGTTATGCCAGATTCCATTCACATGCACTAAATAAAATTTCTCCATAATGCTAGTACCATTTTTGGCTGTCCGCAAACACTCCCAATGCATGTTTATATGTGTGTGGATCTGAAAATAATTTACGTGGTTCACGCTACCGTTGTTGGTAATTTGTAAAGCACTGTTGTAACAATCGCTACATTTAAATTGTCTGATTGCTTTTCTACAGGTGGTAGTGATTAGAGAGAGACTTGCAAAGCTACGAGTCTGAGCAGCAATGGTCAAAATTGGCCTATTCCTTTCACTCAGGATGCTTGATGACACCAACAAATTATCCAAGTGTGTCAAGATTGCACGGCTCTATTTAAAGGATTATGCTCATTTTCTGGTCTGTAATTAATGCAGTGTAAACTTGCAAGTGTGTTTACTGGGCCAATAGTTCAATTCTGGCCCAAATGAGTACCAATTTAAGGTAACGGGTTCTGATCATGCGCCCGTTAAGGTTTTGGTGGGCTCGATAAGTACCTGGGTTGGGTTTACGGGTTCATTTGCGGACCCGTTTGGGCTGTAACAGTTACAGAAACAGATTTGACCCTTGGATGCAGACCAAGGGTCCATGACGTCGCCTGGATTTTTTTTTAAATCCCAGGCGACTAGGATATAGCAAGTCCCTTATAAAAAAGAAGAGAAAATAAAAAAGACTTGCATTTTGCATCAGGAACCCTGATCTTTTTGAAAATTGATTAAGTCCTTCCACCTTTTCTTCCTCTCTAGTATATTTACAGTTGGAACCTTGTATCTATACCTCTTATATAAACAAACCCCACTATAGAATTATCTCAACATGCAAGCTATCCACATAAGCAATCCACTAAGAAATCCACTAAACTTGTAATTATATCCAACTAGCACATGTAATTATGACAACTACCGCTTTATCCACTAACACACATTTAGTTGTTCACATCGACATGTCATCAAACCACATCAAAATTTATTTTAAGATTATTTCATTTTATAAATATAACATAAGCAATCCACTAAAATTGTAATTATATCCAACTAGCACATGTAATTATGACAACTACCACTTCATTCACTAACACACATTTAGTTGTTCGCATCGACATGTCATCAAACCATTCATCAAAATTTATTTTAAGATTATTTCATTTTTATAAATATAAATATAAATAATTTACTTTTAAAAATTAACTGAAATCCCGCAGCGCGGGGTATTCTCCTAGTTTTATCTATTCTCTTCCCCTCTTAATAATATCCTTTAAGTTGCGTAACTTTCACCTGCACAACACGATAAGGGTGACATCTAGCGGGAGACGGAGAGCTGAGCGACAGAAATTAACCGGCAAACTGAAATTTTGCCGTTTTATTATTAGGGTATAGATATAGATTTTAGACCTTAAGAGACCATATAAGATTCAAATAAATCTAAGAAAAAACATAGCATGATTTTAGAAAAATACAAAATTTTAGTCAAAACAAAATTATATGAATTTTATTAAACAAAATAATATTTTCGTATTTTTAGACACATATTTTTTGGAGAAACTAATTGGATTTATGAAAATTTTTTTGGAGACACATACAGTATTAGGAAAGTCTGATTGACCTTCTTGTAATTGATGTGCCACCATGTTAACTAAAACTTCTTTTAAAACTGTTACAGGTAAATTGGATGGTTTTAAAACTTGACAATTTAGTATATAGTTTTCTAATGAAGGAACACAAATCATATCGTTTGGTGTCAATCAATCAATCAATATTTACGAAAAAACGAACTGTACTTCCCTAGTAAAGATGACAATCTTTTTTGTTCCTTGAGAAACACAGATGACAATGAATCTGGCCCAGTAGTGCGGTCCAGCTTACCTAACGCGTGGGGCCCGAGAAGCGTCCAACCAAGGCCCAACTCGAAAGCAGAACCCGCGTCCGCGAGGCGGTTCCCACTTCCCAGACAGCCCCACGAATTTAATAAATTTACAGCGAAGCCCTTCATCTTCCCCCCCACCCGGTTCCGAATTTCTAACTAGAAATAAGCGCGGCGTTGCCGCGCGCCTGCCTATGTTAGGCCAGTCTATGTTGCGCAATTACGTGAGAGTATCAGTGTAGAGCAACCGCTTCGAATACGGTGTTGCCCCGTGTCCAGTTACATGTTATTTAGTTTAGACGATCGTAGTGTAGAAATATATGATCAGTCATAAATGATAAAACAAAATGAGTGGAGATCAAGAAAATGGAAAAGAAAGAAATAGGAGCATAGCTCATCTTAAAATAAATTCGTTTCTTGACTTGTCCCCTTGATAATTAGGTGTAATACATGGTAACAATTAGTGAAGTCAAAATCAAAACTCTATTTGAAGCTTTAGTAGCATGAAGTAGGTCTTAAATTTTAATGGAGCGAATGAAATGATGTGTTACAGGCATGCTGAGGTCGTGTTAAGTCACCTGATGTCATCAGGTTGCTCCTGATCTTCATTTACAGTAGTTCAAGTACCAGCATTTTAACACAAATATGCATATATCAGACGTTTGTTGAAGCCAAAGGATGCACCCTTTTTAAAAAAGATACTGTGGAACTCGTATCATGCCTAGTCACCAAAGAATCTTCAAATGAGTAGTCCGTAGCATTGGACATCACTACCTGCTTTGGGCATCAGTACCTGCACATGCTTGCATCTTACTCCAGATTACCTACTAAAGCAAAAAGAAAAAAATTACGAATACAGAATTTCTATTACTTGGATCTTATTTAGATGGTTGGGAGAGAAAAAAAGGCCACCCAATATAGGCATTTTCATATATTTTGAATCAAAGAATAACATTGAATGAGATCTGAACATTTAGATCTGAAAAATGTTAGTGAAAGGAACAAAGTTGGTTTGGTGATTTTGTGTGAAATCCAAGACCTGAAGAATTTGGTGGAGAAATAGTATTTAAGCTTGGTCATGTGATGACTATGTATGAGGAGCTCTGATTGGTTGGGAAGTAGGGTAATATTTTTCATGGGAGTGAAGAAAATATTTCTTTCTCCTTTGTTAAGATCATCGCTGGCCATTTATGTTATTAGTGTTAAGTGAACATAAAAGAATGCAAGATGTCAATATGAAAGTTCAAAATTGGAAAACCTCATGTTACACACAATTTTTTGGCGGCAGTGATGGTCACAGAGAAGAACAGAACTCTGTCTGATTTTAACTAAGCTACAAAAGATTTCGGAGGACCTATGTCTCAAGACTGTAATGGATTTTTTTAGTACTCAAGGTATAAGGTGCAACCTTAGTTTGAAGGTTTGATTTTTCAGATTCATATAAGCGTGAAAGTACTTACACTCCCGATTTGATCACTTGGCTTTGATTCTAGTTTTAGCCCAGGCCTGGCTAACCAGGAGCATGTTGCTGCGGCCTACAACAGTGTGCCTCCTTCATGCATGTTGAATCCATCCGACCCTGCGTTTGGTGCACTGGCGCATGGTATGCAGGCATTGCTCCAGTCGCACGAGTGCCTTTGCTGCCGACGCCTCCCATGTGCTCCACCTGCAAGCAATAGCCCATGCTTAATTTCAGCAGCCAGTGAGGACGCTTCTCTGCCCGAATCCGATCAATGGCGAGCCCCTGCACTCAGATCTGCGTGCTGTCTATGGGTGCCCTCCTTGGAGCACCTATTCTAGATTGGGCTAGTATAACAAGCAGTTATCACTTTGTGGTGTACTATGTAAGAACTCAACAGTAGAAATTGTTTAGACAATAAAGGCGCTAACAGAAATAATCCTCTAAGAACGCATGTATTTACTATGAAATTTGAATTCACATTCTTTGGCAACGGAAGGTTTTCAGAACAGGTAAACTAATACATTATAAACTATATCTTCCTAGAAAACAGGTATGGAATATAACAATAAAATTTATTGAAAACACATTAATAAAATGATCAGAACAGTGAGAAGTTTGATCCATTAATCAACTGAAACTCACCACAATTGTCGATAGCTGGATCACACTGCATTTGGTTCCAGAGTCATGGTTGGCATTTCATCAAACACCTTGCAAGCAATCGTTTCTTATGTCAGAGTAGTAGAAGCAAAGGGGCAGCAGTGGCAAAGAAGAACCTTGAGGGAGCTTACACCTAAAGTTGACGGTCGACTGCTGCTAGATGGGCTTCGTTGCTGTCCTACTCCACCGGCTGGTTAGCTCAATACAGCCCCATCGTCGCGCTCCCTGCCATATACTATGGTTGACAGAAGAAGCCATTGTACCTGCTCCTAGACACACATGAGTTTAACAGAGCTTATCACCCAGCGCGAGCGCACGACGCAGCGGTCTCGGTCACCCTGGTGCGAGCGTGGCCACGAGGTGGCACCCTTCTTCTTGTTCCTCAACGTAGGCAGAGCACGGGACGGCCTGGGAAATCCTCGATTCCGGCCGACCGGCCGGCGTGGATGGTGGCGGTGGGTAGACGAGGCTCACACATGGGTGGCCGTAGCCGGGCTGCTATGGCCTGTGGACGCGTAGCCACGCGCGGCGGCCAGTACCTGCGCCTGCCAGGATGGTTCGGGGTGGCCAGAGGCGCCACACCCGCGCGAGGCCAGGGTCGCTGGGGCCTCCGCCCGACCGCCCGCGCCGGGATGGCCACGACCGGAGTGGCCGGGATCGCCGCGCGGGCCGCTGGGGCCTTCGCCCAGGTAGGCGCCCCGCCATCACGACCGCGTTTGGATTGCCTGCGACGGGGGAAGGAGGTAGACGGGAGAGGAGCGGGCGGAAGCGCGGAGCAACATGACGGCCCGGGAAGGTTCGCGATGGGCAGGGACGACGGCTAAGCGGGTAGCAGACCCGATCTGACCCGCATTAGACGGTCCAGATCTCTTGGATGCTCGATCCAACGGCTGTAGTCTTAACGGGCGACGTGGCCCGATCCACCAGCCCGCTTTTGGTGCAGAAATCGTATATAGAGATCCTCTCCGCCCCTCCGCCCCCGCCAGGCCGCCGCACCACCACCTCTCTCCGACACCGCCTCCTCGCCCTCTCCCGCCTGAACCCTAGCCTCGCGTCGGCCGCCGCCGACACCGCTCCTCCCCGGCGGCTGCAGTGCGTCTGCTGCGCGGCCGCGATGGACGGGTCCGGCTCCGCCCCCGTCTTCCCGAACACGCGCACCCCCGAGGACGTCTTCACGGATTTCCGCGCCCGCCGCGCCGGCATTCTCAAGGCGCTCACCACCGGTACATCTCCCCACTTCCTTCATCCTGTTTCCTCGGTCGTATTTTCGTTCTGGATTTTGCTGTGGGGTTCGTGGCTTACGGTTTCGTTTTGCTTGGATGTTTTCGTGGCGCGCAGATGTGGAGCAGTTCTACAAGTTGTGCGACCCAGGTTAGTATTCTTGCTTGCTTCTGCCCTTTTGCTTCCGCTGGAGACGATTCGTGCGCAATGCAGTGGTGGCCATCTGCTGTTCAACCTCTTTAGGGTGTCTGGGTGTCGTTCTTTTACATTACTCGATTGGATTGCTCTTGTGGCGCTCGGTGAAGTTCCAGTGCGCCTTGTTGTGGTAGGGTTTTGCGGTGTATGGTTAATCGATTGCTGATGCTTGGCTCTACGTGTCTGCATGATGTCTAATCAGTAATCACTAGTTAGGTCAACCGTAGTGGGGGCGTCGAGATTAAGCTAAGTCTTGCAAAATTTGGGCCGCTTGTAGGGGGATGAAGCTTTTTCTATTCGTTATCTGACTTTTATTCATCGTTAATCTGATTTAGAGGATGCTAGCGCCTAGTTTCACCTGCAGTTATGCTTACTGCAGTCATGCTGAATATCAGGAAAAAAAAAAAATTGGTCCAGTTGACCACAGGGTGTGGTAGAATGCACAGGGCCTTTTTACCTGGCTGCAGAATTGTCCAAATTCTCTTGAATTGTCGCTTTGCTGAAAGATACTATATTGTTATGTACTTGTTTACTTGTTCTGTCTGGCAAAATCCACTTTTATATGCTTGCTTGCTTGCTTTGATCAGCCTACTACTTCATTCTTACACACTATAAGTGCCATTTTGTGTTATCTAAAGTGTCATTGAATGAGTCATGTTGTCTTCTCGGTGTCTATAATGCTGATCTGAAGTGGCTTTTTTTCTCCAGAGAAGGAGAACTTGTGCCTCTATGGGCTATCTAATGAAACCTGGGAAGTGACTGTTCCTGCTGAGGAAGTTCCTCCAGAACTACCTGAGCCAGCGCTGGGAATAAACTTTGCTCGTGATGGAATGCCAGAGAAAGATTGGCTCTCGCTGGTGGCTATGCACAGTGATGCATGGCTGATTGCTGTGGCATTTTACTTTGGGGCTCGCTTCGGATTTGATAAAGAGGCCAGGTCTGGTCATAGTTTCCAATCCAGTATCTTTAGTTCCTTTGTTAAAGTTTACCCTTTCAATTTGATATTTCCATGTGTCTAATCTATTTGCTTTCGAGAATTCTTCCTTTGCTTGCCATTGCCAACATGCCTCATTTTTTTCCTTGAACACATGTTATGATGCCTCTCAGGCTGTCAATGTCATGCAGAAACATTTCTATAACCTGTATGTTGGTTCCAGTTGGATTAGATATATGAGTCTAGGGCATTACGAATATTTGGAAAGGCTAGTTGGTGGATCAACATGCCTGCATTAACCCTAACCTAGAAAACTGCCGAGACACTGACCAATTCATTATGCACAAATATGTATTCCTAAATCTCGAATTTTCCTATGATATTTGTAGAATGGTGCACAAGCATGATACATACACATATGATCCCATTCCCATCCAGGGAAATGGTTGTCACTGTTTTGTTTGCTTCTGGTTATTGGGAAATCTGACAGCGGTCTTTGTTATGGATTTTGAATTGCAGGAGACGGCTCTACATGATGATCAATAATCATCCCACTGTATTTGAAGTTGTGACTGGAAGTGGGAAGAAGCAACCAAAAACCCCCAGCTCAAATGGCAAAACCAAGTCGAGTTCTAAGGTAAGCACATAAGCTCAACATAACATTCTTTGTTTCTTGCTCATACCTGCACAAGTTTCTGACAATGCGTTTTCCCTTCAACTCCTGCCATCCAAGAAACCCAATTCTAACAGCAAGCCAGCAAAGCAGCCTCAGCCAAAGCAGCAGCAACAGATCATCAAAGAAGATGGAGGCGACAAGGATCAGGCGTACCTGTGCGGTACATGTGGAGGGAGGTATTCTTCCAATGGTGAATTCTGGATCGGCTGTGACATTTGCGAGATGTGGTACCATGGTGAATGTGTCCGCATCACACCTGCGAAGGCAGACTACATCAAGCAGTACAAGTGCCCTGCTTGCAGCAACAAGAGGAGCAGAGATTGAGCATGGGTCACCGTGGCCCTTGGCTGATGTAGTTAGGACAGTAAGCAATTGGACTGGGAAGGGTTGGTGTTTCCTGCTGTTTCGGCAGCACCTGGGCCACCAGTTGCTTCTCACTGGCCGTAGTCGTTGTTACTCCTGCTTAGTAGTAGGGAGTGCTTTTTAGTAGCCTCGTAGCGGCAGCTGCTCATATAGTGCACTAGTGTTAATGGATTCTTAAACGTCAAAACTCTCCCCGAGTAGTCGTTTCTGGAAAATGGTAATGAACTGATGACCCATTTCTTCCATGCCGTTATCTCGATGTGATTACTATGGTCCAGTCATAGAGATGCCTGGTCTTTTCAGAAACCATGCTCCTTCCAATTTTTACATTATTATATACCAAATATTTTGTAGAACATCATACCTTCCGTACGTCGTAGAATTGGACTTTATATGTTCTGGACATGTATGAGCTGTTTGGTTTAGGGAGCGATTCTGTATCGGTTCATGCGACGATTTTACAGTGGAACGAGTAGGTGCTGTGAACATAATCGCGGAGGCAGGATCAGATGATTCCTGATAGTGCCATTCCGTGAACCAAACGTGCTGGTAATGTTCAGGAAAACGGGGAATGAGTTTGGATAACAGATGGGTCAACTCTATTCATTGAGTAAAACTAAAGATGGCAATGGTGCGGGTTCGGATCGGACGTAGTCTCAGGGCACCCAAAACTAAAAACCAAAACTAAAAACCAAAACCAAAACAGTACATAGCTGTAAAAGATCATGATCCTGAGATTGATATACTTCTTACGTTTCATAAAATAATTAATAAACTAATCCTGTACCCAATATAATTATCAATATAAACATTTTACTAATATAATATTGGATTGCACGAATGATTTTTTTTTGAGAATCTAGATTGCACGATTGTGATAGAATAAAGGAAAAAGTCTACATTTGCTCCTTCAACTTTTGTGAAAGTCTGATTTTGGTCCCTAAACTCGAAAACCAGACACAATTGCTCCCTCATCTTCTAATCCGTGCGCTTCAACTCCCTCGGTGGTTTTGACTCTGGTTTTTACCTCTCTGACGCCACATCAGATCGACTCTGCCGAAGGCTAAAAAAAAAAAAGGAGAGGCGGCCGGCTCATCTCCTACGCTACGCCCGTAGCGGCGATTGAAGCGGCGACGCCTCGTCCTTGGGCCACATTCAGCGTGGGGAGCCACGTCCGGCAGCGCGGCTCTGCGGCGAGCAGCGTAGCCGGCGACGCTCGCGAGCTACAGTAGTGGCAAGCACACGTTAGGTTGAGGCATGACCGAGCACGAGGCCGGCGGCGCTCGCGAGCTGCGGCAGTGGCAAGCACGGCACTGCGGCAATAGCGAGAGCACGACGGACGCCGGGGCGGGTCACCTGCGAGACGGACAGACATGACCGCCAGACTCGTTGATGGACGCCAGGTGCGTCCTCTATCGTCCCTGGCGGCGCAGCCCAAGACACGGTCCCACTGGTGGTCATGTGGCACTCCCCGAGGTGATCGCCGCGGCACAGCGGCAGCTCTTGTGTATCGAGCGGCAGACGGCGGCCATGCTCTGCATCTCCGTCGGCTGCAGCCTCTTGAGAATGCAATCGATAGACAGCTCCGGCATGTCGAGCACCCACGGCTCGACGCCAGGGGCGCCGGCCGCCTCCTCCGCATTCCCTAGCGTCGCCGCAGCCCGCTTCCATGAGCAGCATGGTCTCCGGGGCCTCGGAGGCGGCTGATTTAGAGAGATGTGATGACATATCTGCTTCTTCTCCCCGGAAGCATTGCAAAACAAATGGCGTGTTCTCTGCCCAATTTTACCAAAACAATATAAACCTGCTTGAACAATTTTGGATCCCTGTTGTGAGTTCTGGAAAGATGAAAGAAAACAAGACTCATCCATGAAATTCCTGTGTGTTAGAGTAGGTAATGCACAATGTCATGCATAAGAATTAAATCAGAAACAATTTGGCATACACCGCACAAATATGAGCATATTTCATATGGAAGCACAATATGTTAGCATGACTCTTGATAAGTTCAGAACGTTATCTTGATTTTGAAAGATAGAAGTAGTTATTCTGTAAATATAATGTTCACAGGAATTTGGCCTGAACAATAGCAGGCGGCAGCAAGCAGGGCAAGCCTCAGAAATCGTGAACGTCGTGTTCGACCACGTACTTGCACTCGACGGCGGCGTCCTGCCCACTGCGACCTCGTCTCGTTCCCTTCCTCCTCTACTGACGCTTTGGTACCGCCGCTACTGGCAGATGCCGCAGAATGGGGCCAGCAGCGCCTTCGTCCGGGCGAGTTGGGGCGGCAGCGCCTTCGTCCCGTTCCCTTCCTCACGTGCGAGCCAGAGCGGCGGCGCTCGCTCACAGCGGCCTGCGTGTGACGCGGAGCGGCAGCTCTCGCCCATGGCAGGTGGAGCTCGTCCCGTTCAATCGCCACAGCCGGCGTAGGAGATGAGATGCGCCGGCCACCATTTTTTTTTTAGACTCCGGCTGAGTCAGCAGGGGCCCATCCCGTCCGATGTGGCGGCAAAAGAAGGATGCACAAACCATCCTCAAAACCAGCCAGGGAGGTGAAGTGCACGGATTTGATAGATGAGGGAGCATTTGTGTCTGGTTTTCGAGTTCAGAGATCAAAATCAGACTTTGGCAAAAGTTAAGGGAGCAAATGTAGACTTTTTCCTAGAACTAGGTAATTACCCGTGCGTTGCAACGAGAACAAACTAATATATGGCCACCTCTATGCTGCGGCAACCAAAGTCCAGGTTGACAGGCAGCAACACTTTGTTCACAGTGATAAAATAAAATTAATAATATTCCAATGTAAAAATAAACCCTAACACCAAACAAATATGAAACAAGGTATGTCCGGTTCTACACGTGCTAATTTCAGTTACATCCTTTTTCACAAGTCAAATACATTCTATCAAGCTCGCTTACAACCTTTATGGTAAATCAAAGTAATATTGATGTTAACAAATAGTGCCAATTTTTTTATGTCCGACATGCTTTTGGTAATCATGAAGTATGAAAGATTTTCTGAAAGAAACGCACACAAACCTTGATTATGGTGAAGGAACATACATAAGGTTTTCCGTAGCAATGGAATCTCGGTATAGAGTGTTGGCACGAAATTCCTCCCATCTCCTGTAGGAAGCTCTCTTTGCCTGCTTCTTCTCGGAGATGCTTGCGTATATGTGCAAGCACATATACACTGTGTACCTGCTGAACCTGCACGAATGTGTCGTCGACCATCGACTCGTTGTGGTGCTCCCGCACCTCACCGTTGATCTCGACTACGCGAGTGCGCGGCAGGGAGTAGCCCCACGCCGCGGTGACAGGTAGATGGCATGAGCGTTCGTCGATCATTAGCCGCTGCTTGGCATGCGTATATCGTCGTCCATGCCCTCCGGCCGGCGGCGCGTATATATGTATACACCTGCCTTCTTCTTCCTGCCGTGCGGCCATCATATATGTGTTTTCGGTCTGCCGTGCGGCCGTCATATATGCTTCCATTGACGCAGTCATAGATGGGATGAGATGCGACGATCCCGCATAGATGGCGCCCTGGGTCTCTTCCTGGCGCCACGCCGTAACAGTGGGCAGCCCTCGGCCGGCCGCCGGCTTCGGTAGCTCCTCCGTGCGCGTGCTCGGCCATCTAGATGCACCAGCCTCCCGGCGCCTATCTATATCGGCGCCGCCGGAACCCCAACCAAACTCACACCATCGACGATAGATCTACCCGCCCTCCATACAGTTTTAGGCCCAATACGAGCGAGCGATCGCAGTAGCCACCCAGACTTCGCAGCAATCAATCCGCATGCGGGGAGGAACACACCAAGGAAGGGGATGGGGTTACCTCGAGGCAGGATCATCAGTACTTGTGCTGGTGGCCGGCATAGTCGTTCCTCTCTGCCGCAGTGATCGCGTCCGTTTTTACAGGCCGCAGCACGAGAAGCTGCTGTTGATTTCAGCGAGAGAAGGAAGGCACCGGTGATCGCGGTTGTGGCTGTGATCGTGGCTTTCTTTTGGGGCCGGGGGTTATTACGGCGCATGCGGAATCGCGGGAGGTTACCTGGTGTGTCAGCGGTGCGTACCAAGTCGGGCAGAGCGAAGGCGAGCGACGCACGTCGGCCTGCCGGGTAGAGTCTAGTTTTGGGTCTTTTTAGGAGTTTGATAAAACATAAATAAATCTATCAAAAAGCCACATCATCTGGGCTGGAGGCCCATTTGGTTGACCGTCTCCAACAGGCCCATCAGAACCACACCCACACAGTCGAATGTTGCTCAAAAAGAAAAAAAAAATCCACACAGTCTGAATCCTAAAAAAAAAAAAAAAAAAAAAAATCAGAGGCGCAGTAATCGCAGAGGACCAAAACCCGCCGCCGCCTGCCGTAGCATCTAGCCCCATCGCCGCGCCGCCGCCGCCAGCGCCCAGCCGGCCAGCCCCAGCGCTCGGCCAACGCCCGCAGCCAGCTCCAACACCCCGGCGTCCCCAGACCAAGGCAACGAGCGAGCCCCTCGATTGCCTGAATCTGACGCCTCCGGGCTCGTGCTACATCCAGCTCGTCGGTGCCGACGGGGCCGGAGGAATGGCGTGGCGGATGCTGCGAAGGAAGGTAAGATGGAACTAGTACCCGAGGGATCAGTCTTTGCGCGTGCGGAGCCCCGATTTTGGCTTCGGTTTTTCCATTCGTAAGCTCTTGTAGCCTCTGTGCTAACGTCTGCGTATCGCAGGATTTTCACACGGGTCTTGTGAATTTGGCGTTCCGTAAGGATCATGGGGTCGAAAAGCATTTCTCCAATGGAGCAATTGGAAATCTGGCCCGTAAGTTGATCGTTTCCTCTCTCTCATTGTCTAAATCTATCATAAATGGGTCGGAGTTATATGGAGTTACATCTGATTTGGCTTCCAAAATGCAGAGCTCTACCGCAGTGATAGGCCCAAACATTCTGCTAGTTGCATGCTCTCTAACCATTTCACTGTCAGGTATGTTTATATGTGTGCTTTGCTGCAATTATACAAGAATACGTGAAGCATCCATTCAAATAGTTGTTTGGTGGTTGCAACTTTTGTATGCAACAATTTGCATCTCATATTGTTTGACCTTTCATGTGACCACAAAATTGGGAAACTAAGTTGATGTGTACTTATCGGGTGAAGCTCCTGTTTGTTCAAATTTTACAATTGATTCATACAGATGCCATGTTGACATGTTGTATGCGACTAGTAATACCTTATTTGCTGCTAGATAAGTTTGTGAATTCCACCACACTTGTTAACACTGAAAACATGTGACGGTAGTGCTTCATATTTTGGCTTATCTCTGGTTCTCAAAAGTTATATATGTGGCTGATGAGCACATTGATGTGGACTTTTGATTGTTTAGATCTATTTCATTAAGTTCAAAGCTGTAAACAGCAGGATGGAGATTTTTGGGTGGTTTAAAGCTAACTTCTCTCTAAAGAGAAAGCTTATAGGTAGATTGAATATATGGACTTCAAGACATGATGCTGGATTGTATTTTGAGCTGGCTCACATGGCATATTTTAAACACGAACATTGTAAACCTTTGAGTTTATGATATAGGGTACTGTTCTGATTTAAGAAATATGGATCACAGTAATTAACATTATGGTTGAACAAATGAATTTAAACAATTTATTTGCCTTGGTAACAGTTCAATCCAGATTTCTAGGTTTGCTCTTGTCTCATTCTTTATCCTTCTAGTCTCATTTATTTGTTTGTCTTTTCAAATGATTGATGTTGTATATAATTGTTTTGCATTGGAGTTTAGACACCATTTTACTAAGATTCTTGCTACTGTTACTTTTATGTTGATTTCAGTTTATATGTTAGGTGACTATACCATCTTCTTTATAGGAATTTTCATGCAGGTGTTTATATGTTAGCATGGAGTCGGAAAAAGGAGGATGTTGTAGGTCTGAAAGCTCCCAAAAGGGAGAAGCGAGTGAAGAAAGAAAATAGAACGCAACCTCCTGTAGAAGCACCATATGTTGCACCAAAACCGAAGAAAGCTACCAAATCTGTACCAGATAAAACTGTTGAGATTTTTGATGGGATGACTTTGCTTGACCTTTCTAAACGAACTGGTGCATATATTAGTAAACTTCAAGGCATACTTGCAGATCTTGGTGAAAAGGTTGAATCTGAGTTTGACTCTATTAGCATTGATCTTGCTGAGTTGGTTGCTATGGTAAGTCTTAATTTTCTCTCTTCAAATTACATAAACTGGTATTGTTCTATCTGTTAATTGTACTAGAAATGGTCTATAGATATATGTCTTCACTCCTTTTCATTACATCCTATGTCACAAAGATAGGTCCGCTGAGCAAAGTTGGTTATCTTTGAATTGCAGATTGATTAGTAGTATAGAATAGAGATTATACCTTGCTCCCATTCTATTATTATCCATCTGCAATATTTTAAGTGTACCTATATTATTAGGTGCTTTCTTTCAAATGATATAGAAAATATGTAATATTGCAGATTGTGGCAGTGGTTTATTCCATGAGCCGGCAATAGCAAAATCAGTTATGCATAACTACTGATTTTATATATTTTTTTTATTTGAACCTGCACATGTCAGGTTTCATTTATGTTGCATATTTCCATTTTCTGCATTTTTTTCTGGCAAGTTTTGCCATGATGTAACATTTCAAGTATCTCTAGAAAAATTATGTTTCTTATAATATAAGAATCCACTGTTTCATGCTTCTTGCTCAGGAACTTGGTGTTAGTAGCAGAAGAATGCACACTGGTGAAGGCACAAATGAACCACGTCCTGCTGTTGTAACGGTAATGGGACATGTTGACCATGGTAAAACATCGCTTTTGGATGCTCTCCGTCAAACATCTGTTGCTGCCAAGGAAGCTGGTGGTATCACACAGCATATAGGTGCCTTCGTTGTTGAGATGCCGTCAGGAGCATCTATCACATTTCTTGATACTCCAGGACATGCTGCCTTTAGTGCCATGCGGGCCAGAGGTGCTGCGGTTACAGATATTGTAGTCCTTGTGGTTGCAGCAGATGATGGTGTTATGCCTCAGACACTGGAAGCTATGTCTCATGCAAAAGCAGCAAATGTTCCTATTGTAGTTGCAATAAACAAATGTGACAAATCTGGAGCTGATCCTGAGAGGGTCAGAATCCAACTTGGTTCTGAAGGTTTACTCTTGGAGGATATGGGTGGGGATGTGCAGGTTGTTGAAATCTCTGCAGTAGCAAAATCTGGTTTGGATAAATTGGAAGAGGCTTTGCTCCTTCAAGCTGAGATGATGGACCTGAAAGCCAGAGTAGATGGCCCTGCTCAGGCTTTTGTGGTGGAGGCAAGGGTGGACAGGGGCAGGGGTCCACTGGCAACAGCTATAGTCAAGTATGGCACATTAGTTAGTGGGCAACACATTGTTGTGGGAGCAGAGTGGGGAAGAATTAGGTCTCTTAGAGACACAGCAGGGAATATAACAGAGTCTGCAAAACCTGCAATGCCTATTGAGATCGAGGGGTTAAGGGGTCTTCCAATGGCTGGGGATGATGTCGTAGTTGTTGATTCAGAGGAAAGGGCAAGAATGCTTAGTCATGGGCGGAAGAAGAAGCAGGAGAAAGACAGGCTTCGAAAGATTGATGAAGGCATGGCAGAAGAGCTAGAAATTAAAGAAGAGGTTCCTGAAAGAGTTGAAATGCCCATTATTGTCAAAGCTGATGTACAAGGCAGCGTTCAAGCTGTTACAGATGCTTTACGAAGTCTTAATAGTGCACAGGTATTTTCTCGTTGAGATTTAATGCCTTATTTTCTTCTTCTGCAGTTAGTGTCACAAAATTTCACGATGCAGTTTTTAAGTTAAGCTCCCAAGTGCCAAGTGCCAACTGTGAATCTCTTGCTGGTTATTCTGTTTACATGATGCCATCTTTTTTTAATATAAGTTTGGAAGTTAATATACATAGTACATCCTTTGCAGGTGTTTGTGAATGTTGTTCATGTAGGTGTCGGCCCAATCAGTCAGCATGATATTGACCTGGCACAAGCATGTGGAGCATGTATAGTTGGTTTCAACATTCGCAGTCCACCTCTTTCTATCACTCAAGAAGCAGCAAGAGCCAACATAAAGGTGCCATATTCGTGACTCTTCTAGTGCTAGTTGTGATTATATGCTTCAAGAGACTTTGTTTTTGTTTCTTTGAGTTCTATGCTATCATTGAGTTTCAGACTTTCAGTGCATCTTTGGCTAAATGTTCCATTTTCTATTTTGGAAACTCTTGGTTTTGTGTGCAAATGCTATTATCTAGACCATCCATGTTCTGTTTTTCCTTTGCGATGGTAAACCAAATGAACCTTTATATTTAGATGTTATGGGAACTTTTGGGAAGATGATATTTATTAACATAATTTATCCCTCGGACTCCTGCAAGAATGAGGATATAAAGATTGAACACAGCAATGCGGTCTATAGATTCAAAACTCAAGTACTTAATGCAGATGTAATGTTCTGATCATAGAATGGCCTGTTCTCTTTCTTTGATATGCAAATCGATAGAACTTTAGTTAATCTTACGTGGAAATTGCTTTCTGGATTTGAATAATAGCCTGAGCTTCAAATATGCTTGTTTCTTGTTGTATTGCTTTGGCACCTCATACTAACATTTCACATAGAAGCAATTATGTGTTGAAATATTGCAAATCTGGTTTGCTGTTGTTCACATCATGTGTTGCTTTGAGTGTCATGAAATGGGAACCATCCTGTTGGTCTCGTTGTATTTCCACTTGCTAAAGTATCAACGACTACCATCCACACTACTGGAGTTCCATGAACTGATATATTTTGTTTGTATATGCTCAGTTGATATGTAATCTTTGTATACATCTGAGTGAATGGATTTAGCTGACATGATAATGTTAATTCTTTAGGTTTTGCTTCACAAGGTCATCTATCACCTTCTTGAGGAAATGGGAAGGGCCATTGTGGAGAAGGCACCAGGAACTGCTGAAACCCAGGTTTCAGGTGAGGCTGAGGTTCTAAACATATTTGAGCTGAAAGGGCGTAGCAAGTCAAAAGGACCAGATATCAAAATTGCTGGCTGCCGTATAACTGATGGACACTTCAGCAAATCCGGAACCATGAGACTGTTGAGGAGCGGAGATGTTGTTTTTGAGGGTCCATGTGCGTCTCTGAAACGGGAGCAGCAGGATGCAGAGACAATCGAAAAGGGTAACGACTGTGGACTGGTGATTCAGGATTGTGATGATTTCCAGGTAGGGGATATCATACAGTGCGTGGAGCAAGTGATTAGGAAGCCCAAGTTTATCTCAACGCAGAGTGGTTCGGTTCGGATTGAATGCTGATATAGTAATTGTTGCGGCTGACACTGTTCCATTTTCTATTAATTCAGCCAGTTGTGCTGAACTGACCAACGTTTCAGGTGTAACAAGATTTTGTTCGCTAGCAACTTGTTGCAACTGCAACCAAAACTCTTTGTAAACTCTGATATGAGATAATTAGGACGAAATTACTGCATTTAGTTGCCATTGTAGTCTTTTGTGTCATGTCTTCATCATAAAGATCAGTGGACTGTATATTCCGGTTCATAATTTATTGAATACTATGTCACGTACTCACGTGAATCCAAAGCATTTGCTATTGTAATTGACACACCGTTCAATTTTTCACCTCATGGATTCAGAATAAATATGTTTCTGTGTAAAACAATGTATGCAGTATTGCTCGTGCCCCTCTTTCTGGAAACACTGTCGACTCGCACCCATATGCTGTGAAATTTTATGGTGGATCTATTCTATAATGCTGTATCTGTATCGGTGTTGGAATAGATTGAAGTTGCATTTGTCACTATCTGTTGAAAATACTAGTTCCATGTGTGCAGTTGAGTGAGTATTTTCATCCGCTGTCCGGATTTGGAAACCGTCCTTTCATCAATCAATCACTCAAGCTATATTTCACTGCCAGCAGTTCCCACATGAACACAATGAAGATTTCTGGATCATAGCATATTAGCATGAGCTTGATCAGCTCGTGACTGCAACAGTTCTAGCCTGCTCTAGAATCCTGACCAGTGGTCTGCTGCTGCATCTCCGCCCTTCATCCAGCGGCGTGTTTCCCCACCTGCATTCAGCCACGCCATTGCGTCAAAGAATGCATCCCATTTCGCAAGAAAAGGAAAAAAAAAAAAATCTCTCAGATCTTCTACGGTGACCAAATGGTTTCCTCTGAAACTATTCTGAAATTCATGCATAATACTGCTACGCACCTGTCCTTGGCCAGAACATCTGCTCCGAAGTCAACGAGCATGCCGGCGACGAGGTGCAGGCCCTCGGCAGCGGCGACGTGAAGCGGCGTCCTCTGGTCGTAGTTCTTGCAGTTGGGGTCGACGCCGAACTTGAGCAGCCTCGTCAGCAGGTCGATCTTGCCGTCCGTGACGACCCTGCACAGGTACCCTCCGGCATCCTCTAGGTTCAGGGCTGCTCCGTGCTTCACTAAGAGAGAGGTGATCCTCTCATGGCCTGATTTCAGTGCTAGCAGCAAGGGTGAATTCCCAAACTTATCTGCAGTTTCAGATCCGTAGTTTCAGATACGGTTGTTTACCAAAACTTGTATATGTATTTATGATTGCAATGAACATTTTTCCTGCATACCTATGCTGTTGACATTGGCTCCTCGCTGAATTAGGAACCTGACGATATCTTCATATCCTCTTAATGCAGCAACATGCTGTAAGGAGAGATTTTGGTAAATATAAAATTCATCTAAAATGTGCTTCAGCCTTCATGTTGCAGTTTTTTTAGTGAACGCGAAGTTCTGAAGTCTGAATAGTAATTACTGTATGAGAGAGTTCACAAACCAGTGCAGTCCTTCCATCATGATCAGGTTTACTCGGATCTGCTCCTGCACTGATCAGTCCTTTAATACGGAACAAATCTCCATGGTAAGCGGCATTGTTCACTCCAAGCACCAGCTCTGCTTCTTGCCTTGATATCAGGTACGTGATATCTGATTCCAACTGCTTCCCCTCGGTTGTTCTCCCCTACAGAACAAATTCTTTTCAGAAAAATTTTGGCCTGGCCTACAAAAACATTACTTTGTTTGACTGACATGCTTACCTTGAGTAGGTTGCTTAAGATCTGACGGCTATCCTTGAAGTAAATCTGCAGGATGCTGGTCAGGGACTGCTTGTCGATTCTCAAGAGGCTACAAAGCTCACTGACCCTGACTGTGTGTGGCTGTGGAACGTTGCAGACTACAGAGACATCACTGATGATGTCATAGGGTAGGAGCTCTGAGATGATCTCCTCTGATCCATCTTCTCCAGTGGCCACCTCTTCCTGTGACAGACACAAACAGGATAGGATGACTGAAGGTTAGTCGTTTGTGCTCATGCAACGATGAAGCTCAGTTCTGTTTTCTCATCCTTCATGTATTTTTTTTCCTGAAAAAATGAACAATAGAATTATGGGTGTAATATGTTGACAATTCATACCAAGCATCCGTGTGCCACAATATAAATTTGATCCACCACACTGCCTTGCTCTAAGATTACCTCCCCAGGGAGGAAGAACTCTTCATGTAACTTTACCACCTGAAACCATGAATGGAAGGATTTGAATAGACGCTATGCATGTACTAATTGTATGACTAATGAAATCAAAGAAGCTTCTGCTACATCTGCAAATAAATCTTACAATCTGGCTAAGGAAGTCTTCTGAGCATCCTCTGAACAGGTGCACTCTTGAAACCATGTCCAGATACAGTGTCTGGGACATCTGCAAAACAAAATGCAAGTTCATATATATACAGTCTTAACTGCACTCACAACATTTTCAAATGAAGAAGCTGCTTTCTTGGCCATATATACTCCTGGTGTGAAGACTGAAGAAGAGTGGATATATAGATACCTTGGATCGGACAGCGACCGGGATGTCGTCGACGACTCTGTCCCTGGTGTAGCTGCTCTCATACTGCAGCAGCAGGTGATCCTTCACCTGTGACCTGATCCCAGCCCCCAGCTTGTTCCTGTTCATGTACCTGATGAGGTCGGTCATCTTGTCCCGGAACCTCTCGGTCCTCGACCCCTTCACAATGAGCGCCGTCATGTTGCCGATCAGGTACGCGCTGAGGAGGATGCTGAAGGAGATGTAGACCACGGAGAAAACCATCTCCCTCGGGTTCACAGCATGGACATCGCCGTAGCCGACGGTGGCCATGGTGACGACGGCGAGGTAGAGCGAGGTGACGTAGCGGGTGAGCAGGTCCATCTCCCTGAAGTTTATGTACCTGGTGTCCCCCAGCGTGAGGCTGCCGATCCAGGTGCCGCCCTCGCGCGCCGGCGGCAGCGTGGTGGCGAGGTAGTAGAAGAAGCAGGCCGCGGTGTGCGTGAAGTGGAGCTCCACGGTGATGAGCTTGAGGATGCGCGTGAAGAGGTAGCTGATCTGGATGTCCTTCTCCAGCCGCTTGAAGAAGGCCAGGATGTTCCGGGCCCTGTACAGGCGCAGCCACACCAGGCACCGCACCATCTCCGATCTTCCGGTGGCCTTGTATACCATGTCCCATGGGAAGCAGCCCAGGATGTCAAGAGCGAAGCTTCCTTTGATGTAGCTGCAATGCAAGAACAATAGTAAAATCATGGTTTGAGAAAAGATCATCAAAAGCATTGTGTGATCAGAGGGGCAGAGCAACCGGCCGGGCGGACGGGCTCACCGGAGCGCGATCTTGCGCTTGTCGTAGACCATGCGGTAGGTGTGGGGGTCCCTGTAGGCGAGGAAGAAGTGGACGGCGACGTCGGCGAGGAAGACGAGCTGCACGCACTCGAGGTCCTGGAGGTGCTCCGGGAGGCCCCGGAAGAAGCCGAACTCGAAGGGGGTGAAGAAGGTGGAGTAGATGGACCAAAGGAACATCGCGCTCGACCAGATCCTGTACCACCTGTAGTGTGCGGCAGATAGAGATGGTAGAGACGGTCAGGCAGATGATATATCAAGAACAATGGCATCATTGGACATGAGCTAGAACGCCTGAATGAAAGTGAAATGCAACGACGGTAGGCAGGTAGCCAGCTGCACTCCACTGCATGATTCCTTTCTTAATCAGGAACATGTCATTCCATGCACAAGTTCGTTCTCTGATTGGCTAGCTAGCTGCTCTGTATTACGTGCAATTAGAGACTTGCTTCTGCATGCATCGGCAGCTTCATTTCATCTTTTGCTACCTAGCTAGCTAGCATCATACAGCTGAAGTGCTGAACGGATATGAGATGTCAGATGAGATAATGAGGGGAAAAATCTCTTAATCCGTTGCATAAATACCTTCCATTAGGATGTATCACGAAGCTGCCATAGCAGCAGTTTTGTGGAAGCCTGAGGGCGCTGCTGTTGTGCCAGCTGCTTCTCCTCGACTTGAGCTCCCTCGCAAACAGGGAGAGCCTGCTCCCCACGGAGCCATGCAAGGTGTCCGCAGAATCTATCTCATTCAGCTCATACTCTGCAGACATCTCTGCCTCCTCTTGCTCGCGCACACTATCTCACTATACTCTCTTTTACCACCGTTCTAGCGTTTCTCTGTGCAGTGCCATGCAAGTCCAGAATGCCGCACACAGCGCATATATATATATGGCCGGTGTGTGCGAATGTGGCCCTGCCACTTGTGGTTGTTAATAAAACGTTTGCGCAAGGAGCAACTGGCAGTTGGGTCATTGGGTGCTGCACAGACGACAGACGGCACTAGCCAGCCACCAGCATTTCGGCACAAGGTTTGTTGGGGGCTGGGGATGGATGGCCGCCGGCCGGGAACGAGACTCCACAGTACTCCAGTTGCAGCACATGTCGTCAGTCGTCACCTCATCTCCTCACCTTTAAAATGATTGAAAACCCCCTCTGCAGCGCATGGCATTGCATGGCGCACTCATCAGGAGCCAAACCGGCCGCATGCAGGCCTCCTTTTCCCGGTCCTCTCTATTCCTCCGGCCGGTGCAGTCCGTTTCCACGGCGTGCTGACATGGATGACCATTTTATAAGCTCAAGTGTGCATGTCCTTCTTGAAGCTAGCTCGACCACCGTGAGGCTAGGCGCCTTTTGCTGAATGTGCCGTGTATCTCTTGCTACAACTTGCGTTGCAGAAACTAATTTCAAGTTTGCTTGTGCGATGTATTTATGTCGTCACTTTGTATAAGCATAGGTGTAGGCAGCTACATATTTTCCCATTTGACATGCCCACAGTTGATGGTTGCCGCTGCTTGCTGCAACACACTGCAATGGCCATCTCAAAACTTTATGCATCATGCATGGAGCCAAGTCACTTTATCTTGGCTTTACCTGCATTGCAGCCGCGCAAGGACAAGTCAAACATCCATATCCTGCAGGGATGAGCGCATCAGCTGATTTCGGGCAGCTAGCTACTTCTTTTTGCAGGCTGCAGCGTGCATCAGGAATCCTGTCCGTTTGGATCTCAGGCGGCATCGTCTGTTTGGGACTGGGACACGGCAAAATCGCCGGAATTGACATGACTCGTGCATTCCAAACAGCGCGGTGTGCTTTTGATCAAGGCATCGCCAAATTCCCCATGAACAAATTTGGCGGCGATCGACCAAACTAACTAGCAACGATTAATGCGAAATTTGCCTAACTGATCGACATATTGGAACTCAGCCAAACTCATCATCTGTGGCCGAAACTTGCCGAATTAAACGAAGAACCAGCAAAGTTCCAGCTGAATTTCGAGAACGGATTCAGCACATAAGCGGGGCTGCTTCAGGCCGGTAACAACAAACTGGTCAAAGTTCAATCAAAGAATAGCTAGGTCAGTCGCTGTCAGGGTATCTTTGCTAGTGCGCATCCTGCGTGTCGCATTCAGAGCTCAGAGTACCTCCTGTGATGGCACTGAGCCCCTCTTTTTGGCCACACAGGATTAAGGAAGAGGTCAAAATTAAAAGTCATTTTTGTGAGTAGTGAGTCGTGACACCACAGGGATGAGCCGATTAGCGTAGTGCTTTCACTAACCTGGGCACCTGAGCTTTTACGTTGACACATGAATTAGGAGGCTGACTAGAAGTCCAAATTAACCTTCCGATAACTCCTTTTTTTTCGAGGGGGGACGATGTAGCTCATAAGTTAACAATCTAACAAATATTTTTTATTTATTTATACTGTTTTAGTGCTTCTGCCCTGTCTGTGTAAGAAGCTTGTATTGGGGCATTTAACTTCTAGAAATAGCTAAATGATGAATTTTATTGTATTCCCTCCGTCCAAAAAAATAGCAAAATTATAGGATTTTTTTTCAATGAAACTAGCTCAAGTTTTATTAAATTTGTAATAAATATTATTATATCTCCAAACAAATTTATTATAGAAACATATTCTATAATTAATTTAATAATATTTGTTTATGTATCATAAATATTAGTACCTTTTCATATAATTTGGGTTAAAGTTTAAATTATTTGACTTCTTCAAAAAATAAAAATTACATTCTTTTTGGCCCGGAGCGAGTACTCCGTACGTACCTAAAAACACTTCTCAAGTTGCATATGGTGATGTGTGTCAAGTTGGCTTTTGTACTAGCAAAATACATTCATAATATTGAAAAATATCTATATGATATAAGCATATTTTTTTGAGACGCATCTACTCATGTCTTTATGTTAGCAAATTAAATATTTTAAGTATTTATCACCAGAGAGAGTATGTAATAGTAGGCTTTTGGCAGACATGAGAGTAGTCTTCAAGCCATATATAGTTATGAGCTTGTTTAGAACGCGGGAAAATTTCTTTGTTCTTATATTTTTATGTGAAACTAAACTAATTTCTTTGAGAATTCCAATATGATTCTCGTGGACCTTTTGTGTTCCAGACAACCTGTTGACTATCAGTAATCCTTAACAACTCAATCTTTTTGTGCCACTTGGCATATAAAACTAGATAGTAAAAAGTCACATAATACCTTACATCAAAACTATGTCCCAAATATTCTTGGGTTTTTCCTTCAAGGAGATCTAAGGTTTAATCGCTAAAGTTGAGGACGAAACTTTAGACTACCTTAGCTCACTCCGAGGTCTAGATGTTTTGTGAGGTGGTCTAAACCTTAGACCTTTCGTTTGAAGCCTCAAATGTTAAAAGTGATCTAAAATTTAGTGACTAAACTTTATAGATCAGACAAGGCTTAAACATTACCATGAGTACAGTGGTCATAAACAATCATATAACAATGTTAAATCTAGCTGGTTAGCGTACTTCCTTCCAACGACTTTTAAGGTATTGAACATTGTTCAGAAACTGAGACAGGGCAAGGGAAGTTAGGGTTTGGGGGTGCCGCCGCGCGCCGCCACCACCGCCAAGGGGCGCCGCCGCCGCCACCACCGCCTGTGGCCCCCGTTCCCTCGCCTCCGGCCTCGCTGCCGGCGGTGACGCGGAATGGGGGTCCGCCTCGATTTCCATTTTTTCTTGTTTTCATAGGGTCTTAATCGAGTCCTAGGTCTAGGGTTTGCTCGCCATCGATGTTCGGCGGCGGAGCTAGGTTTGATCGGAGGAGCGTGGCTCCTTTGCGACTTGGTCTTCCTGGCGACGCCAGCGATGCGGAAGCGGCGGCGGCACAGCGGAATAATTTCTCCGAGTCTCTTCCTTTCTCCGATGGCGATCTACTCCGACGTCAACGGAGAGGCTGGGGAGAACTCTCTTGGAGTCGAGGGCCGGCGCATCGTTGTCTTCGTCAGGTGATGATGCTGTTGACCCTGTTAATCTCGAGGAACATGTTTGGTGAAAACCTGAGCACTGCTCGGGTTGCCGGCGATGGAATCGAAGGATGCATCGTGGGTACAGGAGTTGGCCGATGCGCCTTGGAGGCAACGTCGGCTGATTCGCCCAGAAGTAAGTCCTCCTCTGCGGCCTCCACCCTGTGGAGTTTGGCTCTGGTGCCTGACGACGATTGGTACGCGGCTTCGTTGGCGGTGACAGATGGATCTCTGAAGGCTTCGAGGAAGATGAACAAGAGTTGTAAACTTCTATGTAATTTTCCTTTTCTTTGGAGTCCAGTCTATAAAAGGGCCAATATAAGGCAGATGAATACATGTTTCTTCTTAAAAAAAAAAAGCGTATTTCCTTCCAAAGCAAATCAGCTTCAATCCACAAAAGACAAAAACGGCAATTCCTTTTTGCTGCACAACGAAGGTTCCATAAGGGAAAAAAAAAAAACCTTCCACTCTCTAGCAGAGACAAATATTTGCAAACAAACTAGTGCAATTTGGGGGTTCCTCTTAGATGCACCAACGTCTTAAACTAGCTGCATTATGCCGGACAATTAAAGGCAAGAACACTGGGGGGAAGAAGTGGAGAGGAGATGGATGGCCATGGGAGATTGTTCCACTAATGAGTGCCAATGGGGATTAGATTAATTACACCAGGGAAATTAGTGAGATGTTTGATCAGGGGAGTTTAGCTTTTGAATCTGTGGTTTGGGCAGGTAAAGTGTTCGGATTAGGACGAAGTTGTAGTGCATCCGACACTCACTACCTGAGGGGTTTGTGCTTTGTTCCCTTTGGTTTTATAATTAAGCTTGTATGTGTGAGCATGATAATGCTAATGTTTTGCTTGCACGTACTAGTGCAAACTTGATTGAGCAATAATCTAATGCGTGGTGCACGGATTCTCGCGCTAAATGCAGCAGGGATTTGATATTCTGTTAAAACTGTTGCGTATTGCATTGCATATGTATAGAGTATAGTTCATGTTTTGCAATATATATTGCATTACGCTTCCAAACTTTCGTACACCTTCGATTTTGTATACATGAACATGGAGATAATAATAACATCATGTTTCAAGTTATTCTTCAAACCAGGAACAAGTATATTCCATGAACATGGAGATAATAACATGCATGAGAGTATGAGACAGAGCAAGAAATGCGTAGATTTACTACATAATTGTCGCTAAACACAAGCATTTTCTAGCCATATATTACTATGATGCCATAAAGCTTACTCCATAAAGCTTTGTAATTCAATCCACAAATGAAACGAAAAGGACCGAATACAAAAGTAGCATCTACGAAAATTGGTTCCACTTTCTTCCCAAAAAGGAGAGGACGACCTCCACAGCTTCTCACCCTTTTTGGCCTGGTATGTATTCTCTTTCTTCATTTTCCATTCTGGCATTATATTTTACATGACCTGGAATAAATCGTATTGCGTCAATTAGAAGCAAGTCGTGGACACGTCATCCACACAATCAAGCATTCACTAATTACATAATTAATCTGACTATAAAACTGGAGGGAACAAGATGACCTCTCCAGTCTCTCTTGGTTGCGTGTTATAGGCAGAGGAACAGCCCCTCGGGTGGCGTTACATGATTGTAGGATTACAATGAATCTCAGCCTATGAACACTAACTACCTCTATGACCAAATACATGGTTTACAATGGATCATGACTAAGTCTAACTATGACTAAGTCTAACACCCCCCCTCAATCTCAGCCACTAACAAGGTTGAGATTGTTTCTAAACATTTTCATCTTTGATACAGCAAGTGGTTTTGTGAATCCATCGGCAAGTTGATCATTGGTATGAATGTACCTGATGTCAAGTAGTTTCTGAGCTACTCGTTCCCGAACAAAATGAAAGTCTATTTCAATGTGTTTTGTTCTTGCATGGAACACAGGATTGGCAGATAAATACCGAGCACCAAGATTATCACACCACAATCTTGCAACCGGTTGGTGAGGAACCTTTAGGTCACTAAGCATTTTTTGAATCCACATGAGTTCTGCTGTTGCATTGGCTACAGCTTTGTATTCTGCCTCGGTACTGGATCGTGAAACTGTGGGCTGTTTCTTGGCACTCCAGGAGATCAAATTTGGTCCGAAGAACACAGCAAATCCCCTAGTGGATCTCCTGTCATCGATGCATCCTGCCCAATCCGCATCAGAGAATGCACTCACTAGCCTAGAATTTGACCGTCGAATTTTTAATCCCATATCTAAGGTTCCTTTGACATACCGAAGGATTCTTTTTACTGCTGACCAATGTGATGTTGTGGGTGCATGCAAAAATTGACATACCTTGTTGACAGCATAGGATATATCCGGTCTTGTAAGAGTGAGATATTGTAAGGCTCCAACAAGACTTCTGTACCTGGTGGAGTCATCTGGTCCTAAGCATGTCCCTTCTGTTGCGCTGAGCTTCTCAGAAACAGCAAGTGGTGTATCAACCGCTTTGCTCTTGTCCATTCCAGCTCGCTTCAAAACATCAGAGGCATACCTTGTTTGAGACATCAATAGTCCATCATCTCGTCTCTTTACTTCGATCCCAAGGAAATAATGTAAATTTCCTAGGTCTTTCAAGGCAAAATCCTTTTCTAAATCCTTTAGAAGAGCATTAGTCGCAGCATCAGAAGAACTTGCAACAATTATATCATCAACATAAATGAGTATAAACATAGTGTAACCATTTTTGCTGTAAAGGAATAATGATGTGTCCCCTTTGGATGGAGTGAAACCAAGTATGATGAGTTTGCTGCACAACCTTGCATACCATGCCCTCGGCGCTTGTTTTAACCCATATAATGCCTTATCAAGTTTGCACACATATGTAGGATGTTGGGTGTTCTTGTATCCAGGAGGTTGATACATGAATACCTCTTCTTCTAAGAGGCCATGTAAAAAAGCATTCTGAACATCGAGTTGACGTAGTGACCAACCGTTTGAGACAGCTATAGAGAGTATAAGTCTGATGGTTCCAGCTTTCACTACTGGACTAAAAGTATCCTCGTAGTCAAT
Source organism: Themeda triandra (assembly GCA_018135685.1). Lineage (NCBI taxonomy): Eukaryota > Viridiplantae > Streptophyta > Magnoliopsida > Poales > Poaceae > Themeda > Themeda triandra. Next base: position 848,964 of record JAENPR010000045.1, on the reverse strand, counting down.
GCCACAACGTTGTTTATACCCTTTTGCTACTAATCTGGCTTTGTATCGATCTACTGAGCCATCTGCTTTCCTCTTGATCTTATACACCCATTTACACCCTATTATATTTTTTCCTTTTGGTAAGGGTACCAAGTGCCAAGTTTTGTTATTCATGAGTGCTGAATATTCATCATTCATGGCAGCAACCCATTTTGGATCACTAAGAGCATCTTTTACCGTGGACGGCTTGCCAACCTCCGCACCAACTACACCTGACATTCCCCAACGGACAGTGCCATCAGTGTGTAATTTGGGTTTGGAGATACCTCGTTGAAGACGTGTGACCGGGCGTGGAGGAGGTGGCGGTGTATCAATTGTGTTTGTTGATGAAGGTGCCACACCGGGGTTCGCATCCGCTCCAGCCGCGGACGATCCGATGAGGAGATTGCGTGGGTCCACCCTCCCCCCCCCCGCGCCGGCCGGATCATGTTGTGGCTGTGTGGCCATGCTTGGCGAAGCAGGAGGAACCGGATCAGCCGCAGATGATCCGGTGTCGTCGGTTGGGGGCGCAGGCGCGCCCGACACGGGTGGGGAACCGGCAGCAAGCAGCTGCGATCCCAGAGTAGATGGCGCCGCAGGTTCCTGCTGTGGTACGGGCGGATCAACCTGGAATTCCGCGCTCGTTTCGTCGTTTTGTGGCTGCATGCAATATGGCTTGTATAGGCCAAAAATAGGCTCATTTGCACCCAAATTTTCATCTGCAATCTGGGAAACATCACAAGAACTTGGCACATCATTAGTAGATGGGCAATTAACCGATGTTTGATCATGAAGTGTTGCATCCCCAAAGGAAGAATTAGGATTTTTTAAGATGTCTGGTAGAAGGGCGAGTTCGGCGCGAAGTCGAGCCCCTGCATTTGGGTGTAGCTCAGAAAAAGGAAAAATGTGTTCATCAAAGACAACATCCCTAGAGATATAGATGCGTCCTTCAGAAAGATCTAAGCACTTGAATCCCTTATGTATATTGCTGTAGCCAAGAAATACACAGCGTTTCGAGCGAAACTGAAGTTTTCGAGAGTTATAGGGCCTAAGATTTGGCCAAACCGCGCAGCCAAAAGATCGAAGATAGGTGTAGTCGGGTGAGGAGCCATAAAGGCGATCATATGGTGTAGTGTTATTGAAAATTTTGGATGGCAATCTATTTATCAGAAACACAGCGGTGAGGAAAGATTCATCCCAATATTTCAAGGGCATGGAGGAATGCGCAAGGAGAGAGAGTCCTACTTCGACAATGTGTCGATGTTTGCGCTCGGCAGCACCATTTTGTTGATGAGAGTGAGGACACGAAACTTGATGAGAAATTCCAATTCGTTTAAAGAAGGTGTTTAATGTTTGGTATTCCCCACCCCAATCAGATTGTACAGCAATGATTTTTGTATCAAATTGTCGTTTGACCATGTTTTGGAAATCTTTGAAGCATTGGAAAACTTCAGATTTGAATCGCAAGAGATAAATCCAAGTAAACTTGGTAAAATCATCTATAAAACTGACATAGTAATTATGCCGGCCAACGGAGGTAGGTGCCGGTCCCCAAACATCAGAAAAAACAAGTTCGATGGTTTCGAGGAAATACTAGAGGATTTTGGTAGGGTAGTGATGACTCTTCCCTTTTTGGCAAGCGTCACAAACTACATTATGACTGGAATCTTTGATAAAAGGTAAATGATGATGGCTAAGTATTTGTTGGACAACATGTGATGAAGCGTGACCTAGCCTATGATGCCACATAGATGAAGTAGGTTTGAAGACGCCAAGGACTTCCTTATTCCGAATTGGCTTCAAAGGATAGAGACCGCCCTCACATGGACCTCTAAGAAGTGTTTTCCTCGTGTCCTGTGCCTTGATAACAAAATGATCGGGGTGAAACTCAAGAAAGGCATTATTATCTCGGGCAAGACGTTTAACAGAAAGTAAGTTTTTGCTGGAATGGGGAACATGTAGGATGCGATTCAGATTTAAATTTTGTGAATGGGTCTGCAAAACACTATGACCAACATGGTTTATTGCCATACCTGAGCCACTGGCCGTGTGGACTTGATCATTGCCATAGTAGCGGTCCTTCACCGTGAGTTTGTCGAGCTCACTGGTGATATGGTCCGTGGCACCGGAGTCCACGTACCAATTCGTATCCACCCCGTAGGATGAAGTAGTTGCTGACGACGCGCTCTTCTGGGAAGGCCCCTTGACGTTCTCGTCGAAGCGCTTGTAGCAGCGCTCCGCGCTATGGCCTTCAATCCCGCAGATCTGACAGAACACGCCGAAATTGCGGCCACGTCCGCGGCCGCCTCCATTGCGCCCGCGTCCGTTGCTGTTGCCGCCTCGGCCACCGCCGCCGCGGTGACCACCACCACCACGGTGGTTGTTGTAGGAGGAGCCACCGTTGTGGTTGCCCCTCGCAGCGACGTTGGCGGAGGAGTGAAGTCCACCGCCACGGATCTCCCGGCGCTGCTCATGGCTCACAAGTTGAGCCTGGAGTTCTTGAAGAGTGATGGGATTTTCACGGTTGGACACACCAGTCACAACCGAGTCAAAATCCTCCCCCAGTCCCATGAGGATGTAGGAGGCGATTTCATCATCATCGAGCTTCTTGCCCGCTGCCGCCATCTCGTCAGCGAGGCCTTTCATCTTGGTGAAGTACTCGACGATGGTGGACGATCCCTTCTGCGTGGTGGCGAGGGCCATCCTGGTGGACATCACGCGAGCGCGAGATTGAGCCGCTTGGAGGCCGGTGATGGCAGCCCAGAGCTCGGCTGCGGTGGTCTTGTCGGCCACTTGAGAGAAGACATCCTTGGATAAGGATGAGAAGAGGTAGCTGCGGACTTGGCTGTCCTTAGCAAACCACTTTTCGTACTCCGGGTTGGGATCGCTCTTGCCATCGGCGTTGACTGGAAGAAGTTCCGATGGGGGTTTGTGGTTGGGCTGGGTGTAGGACCAAAGTTGAGCACCCTGGAGGGTAGCAACAACCTGAGCTTTCCACATGGCGTGGTTGCCGCGGGTTAACTTCTCCGTTACCGGAGGAAGAAAACCGAAGGAGAGAGCAGCGGCGGTGTTGGATGTGGCCATGGATCGGTGGTACTCCGCAAGGAGAATTTAGAAGCATGATACCGTATAAAACTGGAGGGAACAAGATGACCTCTCCGGTCTCTCTTGGTTGTGTGTTATAGGCAGAGGAACAGCCCCTCTGGTGGCGTTACATGATTGTAGGATTACAATGAATCTCAGCCTATGAACACTAACTACCTCTATGACCAAATACATGGTTTACAATGGATCATGACTAAGTCTAACTATGACTAAGTCTAACACTGACTACGGTCCTTTATTTGTTCTTCCATTTCTTAGATAACGATATAATCGCTGTGATTTTTTAATTAAAGTTTTCGTATGCACGACGGGCTATACGCAGAGCACACTTTGGAAGCATAAATTATCTGAGCCAGTGATCCCAGGGGTCTTTTACCGAGAATTATGTTTTTTTTCTCAAGTTAATTCGGAAAAGGTGTAGTAACCATAAGCATGAGTTGGTTAAACCACACTAGGAAGCTCCTTTGCATATTTAGGTACCTAGAAAAAACAAAATGATTTAGATTTGAAATTTTTTTAGATAAAGGATATTTTATACCCGACTTCTTCTATCAAAAGATAGAATCAGTCCAATTATTACAAAGATTACCCAATGGGCAAAGAAACACCGGCTGTCAACAAACAGCCAACCGTGCTAGGAACCGAAACGGATAAAAGTTTAAGCTAAACATGACCAATTAATCTTGAAGATAGCCATCCTTTGGAACTAAAAAAATGCAGCGCCGACGTCTCAAGGAATCGTCCAACCATGACCAGCTGCTCTTTCTGATCATCATGCCGCTGCAGGCTTGCCCATTGTCGAAGCCAAAACGTTCCCCTGAAGAGTACCTGCAAGAAAGTTTTTGGTCTACATTTATCAAAAACCACTTCGTTTCTGGTTAACCAAATTGCCCAACACAATGCGGCAGCTGCTGTTAATAACAATGAATTATACTTTTTGTTTCCCCTCTTTGACCAGATTTGAAACATGTTATTCAAATCCGTTGGTGGGGCTAAACCAAGTAGAATATGTACAGCGCGCCATAAAAATTTGGCATAAACACAACCAAAAAAGAGATGGTTACTTGTTTCCGGAAGATGACAGAAACTACAGTATTTGTCACCATTCCAATTTCTCTTAAGTAAATTATCCTTAGTCAAGACCACTCCTTTTTTCGATACCAAAGAAAGATTTTAATTTTCGTTGGTATTTTGATTTGCCAAATATCTTGTGACACTCTCACACCGTTGTTAATTAGCGCAAAGATATACATGGACTTTACAGTGAAGGTTCCGGATGCATTTAGAGCCCACACAATGACATCTTTTTCCTCCGAGAAGGTTATATCTTGTACAGAAGCAACAATTCTATTCCACGCCAACAAGTTCTCCCCCACTAAATTCCTCCTGAAGGAAATATTAAAGGGAGTGGACCTAAGCACTTTTGCAACAGAATCTTGTTTGTTTCTGACTAAATTAAACAACGAGGGAAATTTGTCTTTAAGTGGCTTGTCTCCCAACCAAGTATCAAACCGTAACCGGATTGGGATCCATCCTTTATCCTAAAAGAACCGAAGTCCATAAAACAATCTTTTACATTCATTAAACTCTTCCAGAAATGTGAGTCCGTAGTTTTTTTAGTGCAACTACCTAAAGTCTTGTCTTTAATATACTTATTTCTTATAAGTTCTTGCCACATACCATCCTCATTGAGCAACTTAAACAACCATTTGCTTAACAGACACTTGTTTTGGATGTCTAAATTTTGTATCCCCAGACCTCCCTGGTCCTTGGGTTGACACATGACTTCCCACTTTGTCAGTCGATATTTTCTTTTGTGTTGATCACTCTGCCAATAAAAACGCGATCAAAGGCGATCTAGTTTCTCTAAAACCCCTCGGGGTAATTCAAAGAAAGACATCATAAACATCGGAAGACTAGAGAGTACCGAGTTTATTAACACTAGACGTCCACCTGCCGAAAGCATTTTTCCTTTCGAACCACTAAGCCTTTTTTCGATTCGATCCTCAATTGTTTTCCAGTCTTTATTATTTAATTTCCTAAAATTCATTGGTAGACCTAGGTAACGAAAGGGGAACTTGCCGACGGCACAACCAAATAATTGAGAATAAAACTCCTCATGGTCTTTTGCTGCACCAAAGCAAAATATTTCACTTTTGTGAAAATTTATCTTTAGGCCCGACAATTGTTCAAAGGTACTCAGTAAAAACTTCATGTTTACTGCCTTTTGAACATCATGACTCATAAAAAGTACAGTGTCATCTGCATATTGCAGAATAGACAAGCCATCCTCAATTAGATTTGGAATTAACCCCTCTACCTGCCCTTCCCCTTTTGCTCTGGCAATAAGTATGGCCAACATGTCAACCACTATGTTAAATAGTATGGGAGACATTGGGTCACCTTGCCTTAAGCCTTTTTTTGTTTGGAAATAAGCACCTACTTGATCGTTCACCTTTATATTAACATTACCCCCTTCAGTGAATTTTTGTATCCACTGGCACCATTTCTCTGAGAACCCTTTCATTCTTAAAGTCTGTTGTAGGAAACTCCAATTGACTTTGTCGTATGCTTTTTCGAAGTCAATTTTAAATATAATACCATCTTTCTTTTTGGAATGTAGTTCATGTATAGTCTCATGTAGGATAACAACACCTTCCATTATATTTCTTCCTGGCAAGAAAGCCGTCTGGGTAGGCCTAATTATCTTTTGTGCTATGGTAGTCAGTCTATTGGTTGCTACTTTTGTAAAGATTTTAAAAGATACATTCAACAAACAAATTGGTCTGTATTGTTGAATGGCTTTTGCATCTTTCAACTTGGGTAGAAGGATTATATTTCCAAAGTTCAGGCGCTTTAGTGGTAAATTTCCCTGATGAAAATCATCAAAAAGAGCCATCAGATCTTCTTTAATTACATTCCAGAAGACCTAATAAAACTCTGGGGGGAAACCATCTGGCCCTGGTGCCTTGTTATGTTCCATCTGGAAAATAGCATCCCTCACCTCTTGTTGTGAAAAAGCCTCAACCAAAAACTCATTTTCCAGTTGAGAAACTTGAGGAATGTCCTCAGTTCGCGTCTCATCTAAGAATAGGTGAGAACTCTCTGATGGACCAAACAAGTTTTTATAATAACTAGTGATATGCTCCTTAAGTTGAGCGTCACCTTGTATTATATTGCTACCATCCTCCAACTGAAAAATACGAGTTTTACGATGTCTACCATTGGCAAGTAAGTGGTAGTATTTTGTGTTTGCATCTCCCTCTAGCAGATGCTTAACTTTGGCCCTTTGGTACCATTTTAATTCCTCTTCCCTTAGTAATTCTGCCAGTCTCTCGTTTAACACATGTTTAAAGTCTAGTTCATCCTGAGTAAGCAAGGTGATCTCTGCTTTTTTGTCAAGTTCATCTAACTTATTCAGGATAGTTTTTTTTTTCCAATTTATACGCATCGCTCACATTTTTTGCCCAACCTCTAAGGTTTGTCGCAGCCTCCTAATTTTAGCTTGCCACCTCTCTATCGGGGAACCATTAACCGCGGTATTCTGCCACACATCAGCCACCATTTCAAAAAATCCATCTCGTAGTAACCAACCCAACTCAAACTTAAATTGTGGTTGATATACTATAGATGTATTGTTTGTGGAAACCAGTAGAGGAGTATGGTCAGATATTTCCATGTTTAATGCATGTACGGTGGTATGAGGAAAATTCGACTCAAAATCTGTGCAAACAAGAACCCTGTCTAATTTTTCAAAAGTCTGTTGTGGCAACCGATTAGCCCAAGTATAGTTCCTGCCTGACATTTCCAACTCCCTAAGATTTAAGGAGCCAATGACAGCATTAAACATAAAGGGCCATCTACCATTAAAATTATCATTATTTTTCTCATTCGGGTGACGTATAATGTTAAAATCACCACCTATGATAATAGGTAAGGTTTCTTTTGAACATACACGCACCAACTCGGAAAGGAAATTCGCTTTGTGTTCCTGTTGGGCTGGGCCATAAACTGAGATCAAGTTAAACTTGTAATCTTGTTCCCTATGTCTTACTTTAAAGCGAATAAAGAAATCTCCTTCCTCAGTCTCCCCTATATCAAGATTTAGCAAATGGACACCTAGAATCATGCCACCGGATCTTCCTTTTGGAGCCATGCAATGCCAAATAAAATCTCTGCACAGAGATATTATTCAACTTGGATTGCGAAAAATCAGCTCTACCGGTTTCCGATAAGGCAATGAAGTCTAAGTTTTTTTCTTTGTTAAATCAGATAAGAATCTAAACTTTTTAGGATCTGCAAAACCGTTACAATTCCAAAAAATTCCTTTCATTGTTAAGAACTTTTTTTTACCCTTTTTTTTACCCTTGGAGCTGGAGCCTTTTCTGTGGGACTTTTTACGTGATAAGGGAGTTTGTAGACACTTCGGGTCACAACCCCCATCACCTAGCCCCTCTGCTACATCTTTACAAATAAAATTTAAGGCCTCTAAGTCGATAAACTCATCATTAGAACAAAGAGAGTCACCCTCATCTAATGCTGCAACTTTAGCCTCCAATGCTAAAAACCCTCCCGTAGTCTCTTATTTTCTACTTGTCTTAATGTTTGCAACGACTTGTGAACATCAAAATTATTTTTCCCTAAAGAAATGCCTAAAGCTCTTGAAGTATCATCTCGAAAAATAAAGGAGTCGATGTGGGGCTGTCACTACTTGAAATGTGTTAATCAATGACGATTCCCTCATGACGATTAATAATTTCATCACCAAATGGGAGCATTCTCTGACGAAATTTACAGGTTCGTCATTAATCACAAGTGACGGAGCTTCGGCATGAAGAATAATGACGAAAACAAAATAATCGTCATCAATTAACAATGCAAAATCATCACTGAATGTTTGGCACTTGTTCCACCTCGAGGACATGGCGTTTGGCTCATGTTCCACCTCGAGGACATGGCGCCGTAGTCCCACCACCGGACCCACCTTCGGGCCCCAACCTCGACGACATGGCGTGCGGTCCCACCAGCGGAGCGTGCCGGCAAACCCGTGGCGCGGGACCTGCTGACGAATAGGTGGGAGCCTGCAACACGCCCCAATATTTTTTGGAAAAAAAAATTAGGTTCGAACCTGCGACCCCACAGGAACACACAGCCATTACTAATAACGTGATACTTGTTTTTAATCAAATTGTTTTTTTTGGCAAAAAGTTAAATCCCACGAGCAGCGATGTTCGAACCCGAGATCTCGCAGCTAAGAGAACAGAGCCTTACCACCGGTAAACATAGTCTTTTATGTTATAGCATACATGTTTTTTCTTTTTGTACTAATAACGTGATACTTTTTTTTAATCAACTTGTTTTTTAGCAAAAAGTTAAAAATCCCGCAAACAGCGATGCTTGAACCCGAGAACTCGCAGCTAGCAGAAGAGAGCCTTACCACTGGTAAACATAGTCTTTTGTGTTATAGCATAGCTGTTTTTCCTTTTGTATTGTAATCGTGATAATTTTTATTTTATTTAATTGAATTGTTTAATGGGCCGTACACATGATCGTGGGTCGCGAGTACGTCCGTGGCTGATCGCTTGTTGACGTGCTCCTTGGTCGATCGCGAGGACGTCCCTGGCGGCCGATCGGAAAGGCATCCGTGGCCCTAAACCCGGCGTCCAGGCACCCTCGGCGGCTGATCAACGCCGTGCCGGCGAGCACAGCGGCGCCGGGCAGCGGCGGCGTGCTTGTGACACAACAACAACTTGTTATGCCAAAGCACAGCCAACAACATGTCCCAGCATGGCCCTTTTCTGTTATCGCCAACATAGCCAAAGCACCTGAGCAGCTTCTTGTTTGATCCCCTAGGAGTGGAAGGGAGTGTCTGCTATGGAGGAGCGACGGCGGCGGCGCTATTGAAAAGAGTCACGGCGACGGAGAAGCGACTAAGTAAGAGGTTTCGATGGGCTGGCCTGCAGGCCTGATAATTTGGTCACGCTTTGATGTACTGTTTAAGAGAAACTGCACTCGAAAACTAACGGAAGCACTTGCGTAGCGCATTGGTAAGGCACTTTGAGTTTGTCCATCAACTCCTGGGTTCGAGCCCATAGGGAGCAATTTTTTTTTTCCTTTCCCCCTTTTTTTGTTTATAATTTTTATATTTGTCTATGTTTATTTTTTGCCAGATTTTTAATTAATCATTAATATATTATTGCTTTCCTCATTCATTTTCAAACACCTTATTACATTATATATATATATATATATATATATATATATATATATATATATATATAAAGTTCTTGCGCGCCTTCAGCTTGGCCGCTTTCTCCGAGAATCTTGGTTCACCGTTGAAGCCGCCCTCTTGCTTGACCTTTACGGAGACTCGGTCTCGCCCCTCGTGCCTCAATTTTATTTAATATTCCAGAGTCCTTGACAGGGTTTAAGAGCTTAGTTTGCCACTGACCATCGCCCTGAGGGGTCATTACTACCACTGGCTTTGCCGTAGCACTTGGTGGCTGTTTTCCAGTGCTACGGGGGAGCTCATCTTTGTTACTGTCAATGTCCATAGACTTTTCTCCAGTTAAATATGCTTTTGGGTTTGCATTGGGATCTTGACCGTTAGGTTCAGAGTTTCCACTCTTAGGATCTTCATCAGGGGTAGAGTCCAGGTCCAGTAGAGCTGGCTCACCACCAGATATATCCTCCTCTACCCCAAAGTGTAGCTGATAAACACGATCTCCAATCACCACATCCACCAAGGTTGGGATAAGACTGGAGTCTAGTACTGCTACCTTGCATCTTGCTCTACCATTAGCCTTAGTAAACTTGGTGTCAACAATTTTAGGGACACCTAGAATACTAGATACCGCCCAAATAATGGGGAAATCTCTTAATTCTTTAGGTAGACCCTTAAACTGTACCCACCTTTTTTCTAACTCATAACTGACCACATCTTCCTCCTTGCTTTTTTCAAATTCAATTTTTCCTTCAACAGTTTTTGTGTTCATAGCACCACAATTTACCACTGTCTCTAACCAGTCAGCTGATGGAAAATTAGTAGTGAAGGCATTCTTGCCTTTCTCCTCAATCTCCCACTTATGCTTAGCATGAAGAAGTTTTTCAGGTAGTAGTTTTTCCAGTTCCACTGCTAACACTTCAGCAGTAATGGAACCTTCCAAAACACGTACCACTCCCAACTTCTCTTCAGCTTTCACTTTCTCTTTTTCTTTGGGGCTTTCATTAGAGACAGGAATATAAAAGAAACCTAGGCCCTGAACAGCAAAGCCATAAGGTAAAGCACAAATCGTTGTCTTTTTCACATTTGGACAATTTTTTTCCACATGATCACCACAACAAATGTCACAGCACAGCACTGCAGTACACTCCTGTATGGTATGACCTTTTTTATGACAACGAAAACAAATAGGCTTGTTTTTTCCTTTTTTAACACCCTTAGAGGACTCTGGAACATCAATAATCATAGAATCACAATTGGCACTAGATTGGACTGAGTCTTTAGGAACATCAAGAGTAACCTGTTTACCATCACGCTGGTTGTTGTTTGGCACCCCTTCGCCCACCTTCCCTGCAGGCGCTTGAGTTGCTTGTTGAGGGCCAGCAAGGACCGTGCCACGGCCAAGTACCGCCTGCTGCTGCTGGTTCGCCCCTCCCCGGGCGCACCTCCCAAGGTCGAGGATTGGAGGTTGCCCGCGGCTCCCGTAGCAGTAGTCATGGCAGGCGCACCTCCTTGTGCAGCGCCTTTGTCCACCACCCCGGGCTGGGAGGGGCCACCAGATGGTGGATGCTGTCCACCCCGGTCACCCCCCCCCCCCCCCCACCGGCCGCGCCGGCTTGAGCTTCTCCCGCAGCGCCATCTGCCCCGAATGCTCCAAGATGGAGTCCATTCGGGCCTTGCTGCGCACCAAAACCTTCCTCCCCATGGAAGGCGCCTTGATGAGGTTGGTTGTAGGGGACGCCGAAATCGTTCCAGTTGTTATGGCCTCCACCGCCATATCCACCGTACCTTGGGCCACGGCCACCATTGTAGCCATTGAAGCCACCTCCATAGCCTCCACGGCCACGACCTCGGCGACGCATCGGGTATGTTTCACGATTGCGACCCCGTCCTCCATAACCGGGGTTGAACCCTGGATGGAATCCGGGGTTGAAGCCGCGACCGCCTGGACCTGCTCCTCTCCCGAAACCGCCCGCATCTCCACCCCTCCGATCCGCCATTACTCTCCCTTGCCGGACAACCTCCACGAAGCTGTGTCGCGAAGGTGCGGGATTGGTTAGAGGCGGCGCAGAACGAAGGGTTCTGGAAATAACTTTGGTCCCGGTTTTACTAAACAAGGCCGTAAGCCCCTTAGCGGGCCTAAAAACTTTCCCCGGACCAAGTACCACCACTGAAACGGACAGCACCCGATCCGTAATACGCGTTCGCACAGTTTGACCCCGATCTATTTCTCCCGTTCGTCGCGGGGCTTCTACGACCGAGACAGCCGCCGGAGATAGCGGAGGGAAGACAGATTGGGAATTCAAACTTTCAAACCAATGCGAATCCATCATCTCCTTTGTAGGCCGGCTTGTCATTCCCGGCGACTGGTTCAAGCCCGCCTCGACACACCGGACCTCCTCGGTCGGTAGTGTCTCAGCGATCATCCTTGCACCAGAACACCTGGACGACTCCCCTGAGCCTTTGACAAAATTTCGTTGGTATGTGGCCTTGTCTAGTGCGTCCCCAAGAGTTCTCGGAGGAGAAACTCTTGGAGGAGGCAAAGGACCTGACCAAGGCACACCTCCGAGCTTTTTTTTGCACCAATCTGGACACGATATTCTTTGCTAAACGGACATCACTGGAACAAGGCGACTGATTTTCTGAATCGAGAGATTTTTTAGCTCTATACAATTGATTTAAAGTAAAACCTGCATCCACAGCCTTGTTAATAAAAACTGGTGTCGAAAGATCCTCGTCGTCGTCCGAATCATCCAATTCTGAATCACAAGACTGTGACCAAAACTTGTAATGAATCGGGGCAGATTGTTCTTGCACTCCATGGACAGGTTTTGGCCGCTTCGACGCTTCAACAGCCAGATCGACTGCTCTCGAGAGCGCCTCTCGCCCTTCTGCATACCGTTTGGCTTCATCCACTTCCTCGTCGTCCCCATCTTGAACCGATGGGCGAAGAGCTTTGGCCGTCTCGGGAGCCAGAGTTAAACGCCTGGCTCGAATCTTCATCAGGAGCACATGGCCTACGCACACAACAGCAAAAGAACCACGGGAAACGGCAAAGAAGTAATGAAAAAACAGTCAGCAAACCTGTTATCACATGTGTCGGCGCCGGTGAGATAGCCCAAGAGATGCCGCTGAACGGGAGACGAGCTCGGATCCCGATGAAGATTTCCTGACCGCCGTCGTACGCCACTGCGTCACTGCCAGGCGCGATCAAGATCCGCCTCGAGACGGCGTGACGAATCGCGTGTAGCCGCGTGCCGAGGCGGTTCCCCTCGTCGGATCGGGTGAGGCGCTCGGCCCTCGTACGCCAGCGAACGGCGCACTGTGGCCGCGCAGCGGATCCCCAGCAGGAGCTCCGGCACTCCGACAAAGGACGGTGGCCGCCGGTCGCCCGTCCGATCCGGTTTACGCGGTGCTCTGTCTCCGCACTCGCTCAAGCCTAAGAGCGTCTCCAAGAGAGTCTATATGTTTTCTAATTTCTAGGAATAGAGATTTTGATGAGAAAACATCCTCCAACAACCTCTTCAATTAGATATGCAAAAAATAGATACCCCCTGTTCCAGATTTCCCTCTAGCTAAACATGGAGAGCGACAATGGCTCTCATAATAATTAAAAAAAGAAGTGTGACTTAGAAGTTAGGCGAAACTAGCAATAGAAGGGTTTTTTTTTTTGAGCAAACCTAGCAATAGAAGCTTGTTAATTAACCGAACAAAGCACGCCAAAATTGTTCCTATGCAGTGACTAACCAAAAAGAATCGTTTCTATGCATGGTCGCTAATCACCAGGAGGCCCGCGGCCAGGCCCATGAAAAGGTTAGGTATGTGTGCTGGGCCACGCGACGTGGACCGGCCCACAAGGAAACACTGACTTGGCCCAGCCCAAAAGGGACGCCGACTAAGATCCTTCGGGAGATCTCTCCCGCCATCATGTCGTTCGCCATGCGGCAAATCCTCTGCAACAACCTCGAATCCTCTCGAGCTCGTCGAACCTTCTCGCTCGCCACCGCTCTCCATTCTCCAGCTTCCTCACCACCCCATAAATATGCCTCCACCTCCGCCCCGTCCCCATCGCGTCAAAGCAAGCGAAGGCATACAGGCTTGGAAAAGCACATCGATTTTGAAACCTTGGCGAGTGTCGACCTTAATCGGGTGGAGTTTCTTGCTCACTGATCATCAAGTTCTGTTCGATTGAAGTTCGAAGTGCGCACGCACTGAAGCCGTCTGGTCCGTGACGATGTCGAGGAGAGCCGCAGCAGCGTTGGCGCTCGTGTGCCTCGCCGTGACGGCGGCGACGCTGGCAGACGGCGCGCTGCTCCCATGGTTCGGCGACGGCGGCAGGCGCGGGCGCGACGATGCCTCGGCGGTGTCGCCGCTGTCCGACGTGGGGCTCCTGGCGGACCCGTTCCGGATCCTGGAGCACGTGCCCTTCGGGTTCGACCGGGACGACGTGGCCATGGTGACCATGGCGCGCGTGGACTGGCGCGAGACCCCCGACGCGCACGAGATCGTGGTGGACGTGCCCGGGATGCGGAAGGAGGACCTCAAGATCGAGGTGGAGGACAACCGGGTGCTGCGCGTCAGCGGCGAGCGCCGGCGCGCGGAGGAGCGCAGGGGCGACCACTGGCACCGCGAGGAGCGCTCCTACGGCAGGTTCTGGCGCCAGTTCCGCCTCCCCGAGAACGCCGACCTCGACTCCGTCGCCGCCAGCCTCGACAACGGCGTGCTCACCGTGCGGTTCAAGAAGCTGGCGCCCGAGCAGATCAAGGGCCCGCGCGTTGTCGGGATCGCCGGCGGAGACGGTGACGGCGCCGAGGCCAAGAAGAGCATCGGCGCCGGCGCCGGGGATGATCGTCAGGCCAAGAAGGTGGAGCTCTGAACTGTGAAATGAGGGAGATGGCTGTGCCTAGTATGTGTGTTGGCGCATGTTTCTTGTGTGTGGTCTGTATGTTTGGGGTGCTCCACGACGTGTATCCACTTGTATGGAGAGGAAGTGTGCGATGTAACTGAGGAATAAAAACCTGCAGGACTATTGATCTTCCTTCCACTCAAAGCGCAGTTACTGATGATCTTGCGAGACTGAGTTTTTTTTATATATTTTTTGAATAAATGTTAACTGTATTAGAAAAATCTGAAAAGTAATATTATACGACTTTCGGGATAAACATCTCCGTGTATACACAACGTCTGAGATGGACTCGTTCACATTGTTGGGCGACATGGGCGGAGCTAGATCCGAGCGCCACGGCCTCGATGCTAAACGCCTAAACATCGTTAGACGAGTGCCTTCTCAGATCTCCTGAATGCCTCTCCCTCCCACCAACGCCACCATAATTTCCAGCTTTCCTTTCTGCGGTGCGACGTGCGCGGTTTCGTTCTTGTGGTGACTGCCCGCGGTGCGCCGCGCATGGCTTCGTTCTTGTGGTGGCATCTGACTATCTGAGGCGTCAGCGCCGGCAGCTCGAGCTGACATTCGAACGGAGGCTAAGGCAACTGCGTGGTGGTGAGAGCGTTTGATCCCTCGCTTGCTATCATTGCAGGAAACTTTCGTTTCTCTGCATATTGTTCAGTCGTTTGCTATAATTTGCATTCTTCTAGCTGCAGAAATGTGCATGTTCAATTTATCTCTGTAGGCTTACAGCCTATCCGATTTGCCTGATCTGTGTCGACTTTTCTTTTGATTAGGCCGTGTTTGATCCAGTGGGTAATCACCCGCCAACTAAAAATTACTCTGTAGACCAAAATTAACTCTAGACACGAGCTAAATGG
The DNA here is from genome assembly GCA_018135685.1 of Themeda triandra. Lineage (NCBI taxonomy): Eukaryota > Viridiplantae > Streptophyta > Magnoliopsida > Poales > Poaceae > Themeda > Themeda triandra. Next base: position 833,852 of record JAENPR010000045.1, on the reverse strand, counting down.
TGGGTTAACTTTTAGCCAAATCTCTAAGAGCAACTAGACATGGTAAAATTAGATGCTATTATAAATTTTAGCCATTTTGTAAAATAGAAAACTCATCTTTAGAAAACACATATAGCAAACAAGACTCGCTAGGTAAATAGGGCTAGCGAGAACGGTAGGGTATCCGGTTGGGAAAAAAACGATATAGCCAAACCGTTGAAATATATTTATTGGAACACAATTGCCATAAATAGCTTGGTGAATATATTTACCTTTTTTTTTACAAACAACACATATATTGATTAACAACACCAAGCTGTCAGTAACCTTACATAGGGCACGAATTCAGCGCCATAAGCAATGGACACTGTGATCTATGAGCACTATAAGTGCAAGCAGCCTGAAGAGGCTGATGAAAAAAAACTCGACCCAACCTAGGAGGAACTAGGGGGCTTTTAATTAAGAAGAAAATAGGCACCCAAATTCGCTCCTGACGGGATTCGAACCTGGATGGCCAGGTGTAGTGCCACATTGAATCACCTAGCGAAGTGAGCCCCTTGAAGAGGCTGATGAGATTCTACATGCACAGAGGAAGCTTGCCTAGCAAGGGCATCAGCTATGAAATTATTAGACCTACTAATCTTGTGCAATCTCATTGTAGAAGCTTCTCTGCAATTATCGAATTCTTGAGTAAATGTTTTCATCCTCCAATCTGGTGGGTTATTGCGGTTTTCAGAGGCCAAGAATCGAACCAGCTGACTATTGTCAGAGAGGAATGCAACATTGTTGAAGTGGAGGTGTGGAGTCTTGCACCATCGCATTGATGTATATGTAGGACACCGGCTGAACCTGCATACAGCATATTAACAAAATAAATACCTTTATTGGAGTTGCTCGAACTAGTGACTACTCTACTAGTTGAGAAACCGTAGCTATTTTGGGCTAAAATGAGAAAAGAGCACTCGGTCTTCCTAGTCGGGCCTCGCTGCCCTACTCAACCTCCTTCACCTGATTCGGCGCTCGTCCACATCCTTCCCCACTAGAGTAGCTCTCCTCGGGGACTAGAGTCTAGTCATGACTGCTACAGCCTGTGCACCCACATGGCTCAAGACGATGCTCACGTTCGAGGCATGGATGCTCAGCCGTCAACATTGCAGGAGCCCGATCGTGCATGCTAGATAAATACACCAATAAATACATGTTTTTCGGAAAAGACGAAGTATCATATACATGCAATCCATAATATGTTCTTCTGAAAAGACAGAGTAGCGCATTTACATAAATAATCCCTGCATCTCACGAGAAGCAACTCGCCATTAGGACCTACATATGACAAGTTTCAAAAAAAAAGGACCTATATATGACATCGTTCGGGGTCTTCATCCTAAAAGCCTTAACACAATTGACCTCGATACCACATGTAAGAACATCTTCAATAACTTCTTAAAATAGGTTGCTATTCTTATAACTTTGGCCAAATCACAAAATTCCTTCTCCAACAACTCCTCAAAGAAACTTGGTATTTTTTCGCACTTGCTATCTTGCGGTCTCGCGCGCGGACTCCACTTGCTATCCGAAATTCTCTCCCTCGCCGGCTCCCGTCCCGCGCATGCGCGCCGTCTCCGCTCGCGCCAAAGACTCCCGTCCGCTCGTGTGCTGTTGTTGTGGCCTGGTACTGCATGGATGTGACCGAGAAATCAACTTTGAATGGATGGCCTGCATGGACATTGGATGCTCGCCTGCATGGACGTTGGATGGCCGACAAATCTGTTGCATGCTACTGAAAGAAGATGGCCGGCTTCACTTGTTGGGGAGGAAGACCGGCAGAGCAGATTACCGTCGACGCGGCGCTTGGAGAAGTCGCGGCGCTGCGAGAAGTCACGAAGGCGGGCGATCACGTGAGGAGGCCGACGGTCGCACGAGCAGGCCTCGCGAGTTGGATTGGATTTCCTACTTGGTGGGCCTACTTTTTTCAAGCTTACCAAGTTGGAATAGCATATTGTTGGAGATGGGTCTTTTTTTCACTTGCCAAATAAATTAGGAACTTGCTAAAACTCAAGATTTGGCAAGTGATTTTTTGCAAGTTGTTGGAGATGCTCTAACACTTTTATTGTACACACTGTCCATGTTTCTGATATTATGGTGCATTCGTGATAGGGTACCCAAGTTTTTTATCGTCTTTCTCAGTTTTTGTAGTCTCATTACCTCAGCCAATGATTTTGAATGCACGACTTCAACATCTCCCACCCGAGTTGAGTAGCGCCACAGTAAAAGGGGTGGTCTGATTTCTTCTTTGGTCAGCATGCAATTGAGAAATAGTCACCCCACTTTTTCCTAATCTTAAGAAGGTGCTGGATTGACCCAAAGGTCTGAAAGGTCACAATGGCTGGGGGGGGGGGATAGCCTAATAAAATTCTTGCAATGACACTCAACCACAAATTAGATAGCAAGGCGGCAAAAGTGCAAAGCTAAAGCTTCGACTATTTTATGCAAGCCGTCCTACACAATGCAAGGCTACTCAATTCAATTGCACAACAACCACGGTGATTAAGCTACACAATGACGGTTCACTGGCGACCGAACAAGCAATTCTAACCCACGCGATTTAGTCTACACAAAGATTGGTTCACGGCCGACCACACAAGCAATTCTAACCCACGCGATTTAAGCTACACAAGAAGTGGTTCGCGGCCAACCACACAAGCAATTCTACTTTACGGAAATGTAAAGAGGGGATGAAGGTTTATACCGCCACGTAGAGATGAAGATGGCCAATCACCGACGTAGAAACCAATCACCTACACAAGCTCAAGCACAAGAACAATGGAGGTCAAAGCCTCGGCAATCACAAATCAACACAAAATTTTTTTACCGAGGTTCACTTGCTTCCCGGCAAGCTAGTCCTCGTTATGGCGATGCACTTGCTTGGTGAGTTGCCCGCTCAATTGGCTCGATGCCAAAGACCCCGACGGGGAGCCGCAATCTCCACACAAGACAAGGATCCACAAGCCACGAGCAATCCACTAGAGTATCCTTTCACGAACTCCCGCGGGGAAGGATCAAGAACCCGGTGTGGCCTCGAACAATCACGAAGTCAAGCTCACCACCACCCGCTGCTCAAAACCGTCTACGGTGATGGGAATCACCAAAGAGTAACAAGAAACCGCAGCCCACTCGAAGAACAAGTGCCTCTAGATGCAACTCTCAATGCAACACACTTGATCTCACTCAAATCTCTCTCAAGATTAGCAAGAGAATCAAAGAGATGAGTGGGGGAGGGAGTCGCTAGCTCAAAGTATGCTCAGGTATGAAGAAATGGCCAAGAGAAGCTCCCCCAACCGGCCATGGGTCTATTTATAGCCCCCTCCAAAGAATAGAGCCGTTGCTCCTCGGGGCGCCCAGAAAGCCTGCGTCGGACACGTCCGACGGTGTCCACCACCATGACGCGCTCGACCGTTGGTGCACACATCAGCGTCTGTCTCCCTGGCTTGCCGTGCGTCCGACGCCGTCCACCGGACGCGTTCATCGGTCCGGCCTTCTCCAGGACTTTCTGTTCCGCGTCTGTCGCTCCATCCGCGTCCGTCGCCCCGTGCCGGCAGCGTCTGTCGCCACGGACCAAACAGCCGTGCCATGCACCAGGCAAGCAACCGCCAGACGCGGGGCGCCGTACACCCTTGCGCCAGCGTCCACCGGAGCACCGCCAGCCGCGTCCGTCGATGAAGACTTGTCCTAGGCTGAGCCGACGCCGAGCCCGCCGGACGCCGGGCCGCAGCGTCCAACGCCACGAGACTGCGTCCGTCGCCCACGTCTGGGGAAGCAACCAGCCAGCAGGGTCACTGGTCCGTGTCCGACGCGAAATCAGCGTCCGACGCCCTGCCCCGGCCGCATCCAGCGCTGCCTAGAAGACACCTCTTCGTCGATTTGAAGCACCGTCTTCGATCCAAACCAAACCTCTTGCCTTGGGTACCAACTCCACCAAGTGTAGACCTCGTCTCAAGCACCGGAGTTAGTAGCACAAGTCACGAACATGTCGGCAAGAGTTAGCTCTATAGTTAGTCTCTCATGCATCATGCAAAGTCACAATTAGAGGCACTTAGTACCGCGAATGAACCGAGGAATCCCCTCTTGATAGTCGGTTATCGATCCTAAATGTGATCACACTCTCTAAGTGTCTTGATCACAAAACTGAAAAGCCCTATCAAGTATACCTTCGCCTTGATCTCCATGGGCGTTTCCATCCACCTCCGGAGCTCGATCATCTCACATGTCCACCATGTCTATCACCATGATCTCCATGCTCCAATGACCATCGTCACATTGCTATGTGTCTAACCACACTTAGAGCAAAGCATTAGCAACGTTTGAGTGTCATTAATTACCAAAACCAAACCGGAGCTTTCAAGGTCGCCGCCCTTCTTCTCCAACTCCAGCACGACCAACGTGATTCGCTAGTGCCACTGGCATCTGGAGGGTTGAGGCTACACCATCATACCACTACATCAACCTCTTCATGCTCGCATCCCTACTCCATCGATGACAGACGAACTATCGCAAAGTCTAAGATCCCTAATGTTTTGTGTTGCGTTCATTATGATTAGGCCAGATCATCCCTCTGTGTTGACCTTGATCTTCAGCTAATGCTTCGCCTCTTGCCAGTTAGCTAACGTACTTCACTCCTCTCAATGGGACTATCTTCTCATTATGGAGAGAGGGGCTTGAAATTAGGCTGGGGTGAAGGAGTTTGACCTAGCACTACATGAGGATGTGTCTGTTGACCCAACAACTTAGGGTGATAATGACCCCACAAGTGTATGAGGCAAACCCAGGGACGGAGGGGCACTCCATCAGGTTGGCTCTAAAGGTCATGAAGAATAATATTACTCATGTAATCAGGAGAGCCACTCCCACCTCAGATAATGCTAAGAAGTATCTAGCAAACATTGAGTAGTAGTTCCAACGCTCTTCTAAAGCTGAGGCTATTACTTTAATTATGAAAATATGTTCAACTAAGTACTCAAGGTCCGCCAGCATTAGAGAGCATATCATGATGATGGTTGATATGGCCGAAAGACTTAGAACATGGATATGGAAATCTCTGATGGCTTCTTAGTGCACTTTATCATGACTTCACTTCCTAGTCCCAATTTGAGGTGCTTAAGGTTAACCACAACCTTTTTAGCCTTTCGCCTATGTTCTTTCTGAACACACTTATAGGATTATAGCAATTAATGAGCTTACTCTCACATTCCACTTTTCCTCTAGGAGGTTGTAGTTAACCTTAAACACCTCAAATTTGGGACTAGGAAGTTAATTCATGATAAATTGAACTAAGAAGCCAAGAAAGATTTCCATATCCATGGTCATAAGTCTTTTGGCCATATCGACCATCATCGTGATATGCTCTCTAATACTAGTGGACCCTAAATACTTAGTTGAACACATTTTCATAATTAAAGTACTAACTACTCTTTAATGTTTGCTAGGTACTTCTTAGCATTATCTGAGGTAGGAATAGCTCTCGTAATTGCAGGAGTAATATTGTTCTTCATGACCTTTACACCCAACCTGGTGGAGCATCCCCACTTCTCTAGGTTTACCTCATAGTTACTTGTCCTTTCAGCTTAGGTGGGATCATTATCACCTTGAGCTGTTAGGTCAACATGCACATCCTCACACAGTACCAGGTCCATTTTCTCCACCCTAGTCAAATATTAAGCTTCTCTTTCCCTGATGAGAAGATAGTGTCTCATAGTTACTTGTCCAATTCCCCTTCTGAGTGTTGTAGCTTATCTTCAAAGGGGTGTAGTGAGCTGGCAGTGAAGTCATAATGAAGTGCACAAGAAAACCCTATGAAATGGACATATCAATTGCCTTAAACTTAATAGTCATGTCACACATGCTCATAATTAATGTGCTCCCTAATTCCACTTTGCACATCGTAGCCTGAGGTGCATATATTCATGATGAGGGTGATCATCACATAGTGTGTGGTCGTAGTTCTTGACTCTAAGCATGACTAGCATCTTCTGCTTCCGTGCAGGATAGTTGGTGCCATTGAGAGGATTGATGTTGCTAATGAGGCCTGCAACATTGCTCACTATTTTTTTTATCAAAATGTCTCATTTAAGACTATACACAAAAGTAACAGAACAAATTATATCAAAATGTCTCATGAGGTCATGCTGCTGACCACTTCTGAAACAGGGTCACGTCACGGGCATATATGACTCGTGCCCTAGTGTTTACTTGAATCATATGGTTCGAACCAAGTTTGGTTCGGCAGCTGCAGCGTGGATATCGATTCCGTGACCAGGTGCATGGAGACAGGAGACAACGCCGTGAAGAAACATTATTTCTGATTCTGACACCTACGGTTCGTTTAACTCCAGTGTTGACAGTTCAATTTTCTCCTCCATGGTACGCTTCTGTGCATGGAGACAGGAGAGACAACGCCGTGAAGAAACATTATTTCTGATTCTGACACCTACGGTTCGTTTAACTCCAGTGTTGACAGTTCAATTTTCTCCTCCATGGTACGCTTCTGTCCAATGGAGGTGCTCTTATGCGTCCACCAATCTAACAGCCTAGACCCACATGGTATCCGAGTGGGGTCCGGCAAGATATTGATATACAGAAATTATATCCGTGTATGGCTGCATACTCACATTAAATAATTTTACACATAAATTGTCTGTTTAGATATTTGTATGTGGAATAAATAGAAATTGCAGACAGTAACCCGTCTGTAGGTTGTGCTTGTCCTAAGCGAAGTGACAAATTCAGAAATGCCACGACAACACGCGACGGGTGTGACGACGCACATTTGCCGCCATCACCGTGCCCACCGCGCGATGAAATCATATCGGGCCAGCTGTTTCTTGTTCCGGTGTGAACAAAGTCCTCCCAATGAAATGGTCCACTGTATTTGCACGCTCACTCGGCAGCTTAAATAAACTATTCAGCGCCCTAGTTGTGACAGTCCGGCATCTGCATAAACAATAGTGTCAGCACCTAAACCGGTTTTAGCTGCTTCTGTAAGGGTAAGGAATCTGTCGACGAAACTGCTAGACACATTTGTATCTGCTCGGCAAATCTTATTAGATCCATGCAGAATAAAAATTTTCTTTTGTGAGCTCAGCTGAAGTGTAGGCATTGTCGCATTGACATATTCTTCAACATGAAGACACTTGAAAAACGTAAAGGTAGCACTTGATGGGAGGAGATTCAGCGTGCATGGGTGATTGTATTCTTGATAGGTGAAGTCTGTAACTAGCACCCAATCGGAAAAGAACTCACACAACACTCAATACACTGTAGTGCCACTGAAGTCTGTAAAAGAATACTCTAACTGTGAACCCATTATTGAAAATGTGTGGCAGCCTTCTCTTGACACTCGATCATCAGCTTCAATGAAATCCAGCAGGAGCATTATTGAGCTGTTACATCCAAGGAAGTTGCTACTTATTTTCGCCACGGATGTAAACCGTTTAACAAATAGCAAATGCTTTTGAACACCTAATCTATTGGTAAATCTCCTCAGCCTTTCCTTGAGAAGATGGCCATAATAATAGTTGTCTCCAAATGCAGCAGCATATTATTTGTGGATGTATAGGCATATAGCTATCTCATTGGTGGAAACTACTAAATAATAGTCCCTCCGTTTCAATTATATGCCATTTTAGCTTTTTTAGATTCATAATTTTAGTTATACACCTAGATATATCTTATGTCAGATACATAGAAAAATATAAAAGGCAGAACGATTTGCAATTTTGAACGGAGCGACTACATTAATTAGAGACTCAAATTAATATTATGTCAACTAATATTCTAAGCCGTCCACGTGGAAATGGCGTAGAGTACCCTCCCTTTCCATGCCTGGAGAAGCCACTGCTGATCCTCACTGATCACGAAATGCTCGTGGTATTCCCTTTTCACCTTGTCTTTGATCGTCTGAACAATGTCACCGTCCAAAGGCAGCTGCCGCAGCCCCGCGCGCCGGCTCCTCACCTGCCACTGCTTGTAGCTCCGAGGGTGCAGCAGCCGGTCGGCGCCCTCGCAGGCTATGACGTTCACGGCGCCCTGCGCCAGGATGTCCCGCTCGAAGAGCAGCCTGCTTTCGTTGTCCCGGGGCAAGATGGTGTCCGTCATGTCGAACAGCGCCGTGAAGTTGTAGAGCGCCTCCCGGAACCGCGTCGCGAAGAACGCCGTGCTGTAGGACGCGTTGAGGACCGCGTGGACGAACACGGACGGCTTCATCTTCCTGATGGCGCCGAGCACCTCGGCAATGGGGTCTGGGCCTACCGCGCCGTCGGCGGCCACTGTGCTCTCGTCCGTCAACGTCCTGAAATGGAACAGGCTGCTGACGACGAGCACCTCGTCGGGATCGATGTCCAGGTCGCTCGCACGGACAGCTTCTGATTTCGCAGCGATGCCGTGGAACGTGAACGGCACGCCAAGCTGGCGCGCCCAGGCGGTGAGCCGGTGCCCCGCCTCCTCGATCAGCCGCGCTGGACGAAACCCGGGCTGGGGGACGTTGATGCCAGTGAGCCGCACCTCCGGTGGGCCGCCGTCCCTGCGTGCGAGCCACCGGAGCAGGGTTGCCCACTGGAGCCCGTGGTCCAGACCGTAGTTGACGATGTGCAGCTTCTTCTTCCCGGCGGCAGCGTTGTAGATGGCCTTATTGGAGAAGAGCATGTTCACCGGGAGAAAGCAGCACGTGGCCATGAAGAACTGCTGCGCCTTGAGCTGGACGCCTTTCACCATTAACGACGACGACCGGTGATGCAGCAGGCTCCCCGTGCCGTTCAGCCGCACCTCCAGCCCCTCGGCGAAGTAGTGCGCCAGACGCTGTGTGGCGTCCCCCTTCGGCGAAGAGTGGCGCCTGATCCGCGCCAGAACATCGGCCGCGTTGCGGCGGTCGTTGCTGGCCACGGCGTCGGCGCAGCGGATGAGCATGCTGTGGAGGTCCACCGCCTGCTCTTGCTGCTGATCCGGATCCGCCCTGGTGCCGGCCGGCCTCCCCGGCGGCGTCTTGGCCATCTCCATGGCAGCGCGCAGCTCCGGCATGTCGCCGAGGCTTGGTTCGTCGTCGCCGTTGAGCATCAGCTTGTCCAGCATCTCTCGCGCGGCGGCTTCCTCCGACTCCTCGCCGTCAGCTGCCATTTGCTTGCTGCTCCTGCCCTCCGCCGCCTCGTCATCTCCGCCAACATCAAGCCTCTTCTTCCTGCCCCTGCAATCCGCTGTGTAGCCGCCACCGCTGCCAGCGCCGGGCAAGAATTTGTTGGCCTCTTCCATGCCTCTTAAGAACGCCATGCTCACTGCGTCCTTCCAGCTGCTGCTGCCCTCCACTGGTAACAAGGCACTGGCCGGCTCCACGGCGCCTGTAGCCGTGCTGCTGTTCAAGGAGGGTGGATCCTGGATGTCGTTGTTGCCTTGGGCACCGGTGGCCTGCACGGCGGCGAGGGCGCTGGTGGTGGTGTCGGAAAGGGCCTGGGCGAAGAGCTGCTGGGTCTGGAGGAGCGCGGGGTTGTGGTCAGAGAACTGCTGGTACAAGAACTCGTCGACGGCGTCGTCCTCCATGAGCATGCGAGAGATGAAGGGGAGAACATTGTAGTCTTGGCTGCCGGTGAGATGGGGCGTTGGGAGGAGGTTGCTGAAGGAGAGTGCAGTGGGTTTCATGAGTGATGAAGCCCGCTAGTTGCAAGTGTGTTGCCAATTGCCGATGAGGTTAAGGTTATAGTCATATAGGCTTGGAGAGCTAGAGGTATTTTGGCTTTACTGCCATGGGCACGATGAACCCAACATGAGGCTACAGCCTACTACAGACAATAGAGCTGAGAAAGATGATAGTAGAACTGACATAGATGATAGATGAAACTGACAACAAAATATAAGATTCACACTGTACCTTATAAAGTACTGTAGTAGTATTTAGTTACAGGGAAATTGCCTAACCAACTTAATTTACAGGGAACTACATCTCAAGTGTACACCTCGAATGTGGAATAACTGCCAAAAAAAATCTTAATCTTTCTTAAATGCATGGGCAACGAAAAGGTCTTTTGGGCGGACTAATCAAGGTCATGTTTTGTTTGGTAGTCAATTAGTAATCTTAAACTCTTTTCAGATCTTGTTAACATACTAATTCTCACGGGATATGTACACCAGAAAAATAATCTAATAAACTATCCCAAAAACAGTCATCTGACCATCAACCTGGTACCAGGATTTTTGCTATTTAACATGTCCTTAAAATTTCTCTTCTTCCCTGCCAAACAGGATGAGATTCAAGCACCTGTAGTTTAGGAAGTGTGCTAAAGTAAACCCTAAAATTGCATATATATATACATATAAATTATCACCGCTAGTATGAAAATAGATGTGAATCTAATTAACTGCCTCCACTGCTACGAAAAACTATTGCAAAGTATTCATATGCTCCCTCTGTTCTAATATAAAGCTTGTTTTAGTTTTTGTCCTAAGTCAAGCTCCTCTAACCTGGCAAAATTTGCAAGATAAATTTCATGGTTTGACAGAATCAAATTGATGTTTTCATATGGAAATCTTCAACATAGGATAGAGCAAACATTCATGGTGGTATGAATATGATGCAAAAGGGGAAAAACTGAGTGGAGATGAAAATGGATATATAGAAAGTAATTGGTAATTGTTACTGTATAGTCTATCACAATCAGATAAACATAAAATATCTATGTGCGTATTGTGTTAGAATCTAAAGAAACAAGAGAGAAAGACAGTTTTGATTAACTTTGAATCCCAAGTTTATCCATGGACTAGCGTTTAATAATGCAGTAGCAAACCTCAACGATGATGCAGGTGAACACTTCAGAATTAGACCTTCTAGCAATCAAACAACCATCAAGTGCTGCCCGTTTGTGATCAGATACATAGACACAAATGATGCAGATGAAACATGCATGCACAGTTTCAAGAAACTAATATGTGTACATCAATCTTGAATAGCAAGTGCAAGTACTGCCTAGTTGATCATGAACAAACCTGATTCAATGAAGTCGCCCGTCAGTGTAAAACGTGCTCATCACATGCACACAGTAATTAATTGACTGGCTCAATGAAGTCGCCCCTAGAGCAGCAGTTGTTTTCTGCAGCTGCAAGAAACTAGAGCTGAAGATTTCGTTCTATAGAGTCCAAGATCAAAGTCGAACATTCTAACTTGAACATTAGCACTTGCAGTTATCTAGTGCAACGTACGTCCTAACAGGTACATCAATGGCATAATAACAACATAAACTGTTATCAAGGAGTCGCTGCACCAGCACTGAATGACTAAACTACAATGGTGTATACATGGATAAGTGGTTCTCAGAGAGCAGCTGAAGACCGTGTTATCATTCAGCAGCAAGAAACTAAAGCTTCATTCAGAAGTTGCGTTGTCTGCTACCCATGTCGAGTGGGCAAAGAGGACACGACCTTTCCATCCTTGCAATAGCCACCCGTCATCTTCGCTGAGCAAAAAGTTCTTGTGGTGGTGCTTATTGACCAAGTCCTTTAGTTCCTTAACAATGTTTGGTTCGAGCGGCAGCTGCCTCAGACCAGCCCGTCGATTCCTCACCTGCCACCGTCTATACTTCTCAGGGCGATCAATGAGGTCCACACCGTCACAGGCAACGGAGTTCAGTGCCCAACGCCCAAGCATGCCCTGCTCCAGCAGCAATCGTTGTTCACTGTCCCGTGGGACAATTGAGTCTAACATGTCAAACAGTGCTGAGTAACAATACAGTACCTCTCGAAACCGTGACAAGAAGGAGGTACCATGTGAGCGATTCGAAACACTCTGGATGAACATATTGGGCTTCATGTTCCTGATGTTATTGAGGACAGTATCTCTAGGACTCAAGGCACCAAAGAATGCACTCTCGCCCATCAAGCTGCTGAAACTAAAGATGTCATTCACGATGAGCACCTCATCTTCATCTATATTCAAGTTCTCTATGGAAACTTCCTCCCGCTTCATTGTGATGGCTCGAAATGTGAATGGCATGCCAAACTCACTAGCACACATGTTGAGCCGGTGCTCTTGCTCCTCAATCCATTGACTTGGACAGGCCCTGGGCGGGGAACCACTAATAACGGTGATCTTCATCTCAGGTGACCCACCTTCCCTGTTTCTGTTTGCCAGCAACCGGATCAAGTCTGCCCACTGGAACTCATGATTCATAGCACCATAGTCCACAATGTGCAGCCTGTTCTTCCCCACCATGGTCTGCATGATGCTCCTTATGGAAAAAAAGTGTACTATCTTGTTGAAGGAGCAGGCTGCCATGTACAGGCTGTAGGCCTTGCGGAACTCCACAGCTGATGGTCGCTCTGCCATGAGCAACTTCGAAACCTGGCTTCCTGTGCCCGCTAGCCGGGCCTCTAGCCCCTTGGAGAAAGGTAGAGCTAACCGCTGTGCGGCATCCCCTGTTGCTGATGCGTCCTGTTTGATCTGCTTCAGTAGCTCAACTGCAACCTTGAGATTGCTGGTGTCTACCGCTTGTGCACAATGGATCAACAAAGTGTGTAGGTCCACCAGATCCCTTGCTACCTTGCTACGGCCCTTTCTGTTTTTCTTCACTACCTTGTTGTTCTTCACTACCTGGTTGTTCATGGCGATGCGCAACTTCTCCATGTCCCGGACAAATGTCTCATATCCACCCAACGACATATCTTCAAACATCTGGATGCCAATCTCTTGTGGCCCCTCCATCATCATCATACCTTTGCTGGTCCTGCTTATCTCCTCCAGATGCTCACACTTGTTACACCTCCCTACCTCCTCTAGATGCTCACACCTGTTACACCGCTTCTTAAACCCTCTTTGGTCACTGGATTCTCTGAACTTTTGGTTCATGTGATCATCCTCTAACAAACTGTTCCCCCTTGGTAAGAACTGCCTACCCTCTCGCATGCCCTTCAAGAATGCCCCCACCACATCAGCACCCTTGTTGTCCCTTGGTAAGAACTTCCTACCCTCTTCCATGCCCTTCAAAAATGCCCCCACCACATCAGCACCCTTGTCGAAGCCCAAGCTAACCCTGGTTGGATCACCACTAGAACCATGCAACAAACCCTCAGTCCCCTCTGAGTTGCCCTTGTTGATTGAACTGTTTTTAGTGCTGGAGGAAGGGGAGGAGAGAATATGGGCTAAGGCCTGCTGCATCTGGAGTAACCGCACCACATCAGCACCCATGTCAAAGCCCAAGCTGACACTGGTTGGATCACCACTGGAACCATGCAGCAAACCCCCAGTTCCCTCTGAATTCCCATTGTTGACTGTGTTGTTTTTAGCAGTGGAGGAAGGGGAGGAGAGAATATGGGCTAAGGCCTGCTGCATCTGGAGCAACGCAGGGTGATCATAGTATTGGCACAAGATTTGATCATCAATGTTGTCCTCCAAGAGCATGTGAGAGATGTAGGAATGCGCCATGTTATCAGGGGAGAGAAGACCCTCACCGTTGTGTGGAGATGGTACCGATGTTTCCATGCTACCCTCCCAATGAATTCTCCGAGATTGCTGGCCAACAGGACCACAGGTGGTAGTGATACGTTATTGTGATGTAGCCCTCTTTCTTATATCGTCATGAGGACAACAGACCTTGCCAATATATATGTATTCTAGTGCTAGATAGTTCCAACAACCTGCCATCTGGAGTTCAAGCGTTTGATGATTCCAATGTTGCTTGGACAATGGAGACAGTGGCAAGCTACAATTCCAATGTTACTACACTTGGATAACAGAGACACTAGCTAGCAAACTTTGGATAATAGAGACACTAGCAAACTTTAGGTTAGTTATGTAGGATTGTGTGAGTATCATACTGTAACTTTCCTAAGAAAAATTTCCATGAAAATATAAGGAAAACACCATGCTGTTACATAAGAAGCTATGGCTCTAAGGCTCCAGGCAGGGCATGAATCACATGATACAGGTTCCACTTGTCATATAGGAATAAAAGGCCTAACAGAACGTCAGTGTGAATAGACGCTGCCTCAAATCTCAAACAGGGCTTTATTAAGCCGTTTAACTCTGTGTGTGCACCTACTTCACTGCCTCCGTTGCTATGAAAAAATATCGTAAAATATTCATATGCCCCGTCTGTTCTAGTATAAAGCTCAATTTAGTTTATGTCCTAGATCAAGCTCCTCTAACCTTGGCAAAGTGTATGTAAAAGTATATTACAAATTTTATGGTTTAATAACAGAATAAATTTGTTGTTTTTATACAGAAATCTTAAACTAAAGATAGAGCAAACATTCATGCAGGTATGAATATGATGCAAAACTATGAGCGGAGGTGAAAATAGATATAGAGTTAGAGTAATTAGTGATTATCGTATATCACAATAAGATAATAAAGATAAAAATATCTATGTGTGTGTTGTGTTAGAATCTAAAGAAACGAGAGAGCAAAGATAAACAGTTTTGATTAGCTTCGAATCCCAAATTTATCCATGGACTTTTAACACCTTATATAGAAAATTAATAGCCCGTGCAGAAGCAAGGCATGATAGACAGCATGCAGTTGCAAATCTCAACATTGATGCCGAACTAAACCTTCTAGCGAGCAAACAAGCATCAAGTGTTGCCTGCTCGTGATCAGATACAGAGACAAATGATGCAGATGAAACATGCATGCACAGCTTCATGAAACTAATATGTGCACATCAATCTTAAATTCTTAATTCTTAAATACCAATGCCTAGTTGATCACAAACAAACCTGATACTATAGAACATTTTTAGCCCATTAAACCCATCACATGCACAAAGTAATTAATTGGACTGATTCAAAGAACTCGCCCCAAGAGCAGCAGTTTTTTCTGCTACTGCAAAAAACAGTGCTGAAGATGTTTGTTCTATAGACTTCAAAACCTAAGTCGAACATTCTAACCTGAACATTAGCACTGGCAGTTATCTAGTGTAACATCGTACGTCCTGAATACCAGGTACATCAATGACATAATAACAACATAAACTGTTTTTCAGGAGTCGCTGCACCAGCACTGAATGACTAAACTACAATGGTGTATACATGGATAAATGGTTCTCAGAGAGCATGTGAAGACCGTGTTATCATTTAGCAGAAAGAAGCTAAAGCTTCACTCAGAAGATGCGTCGTCTGCTACCCATGTCGAATGCGCAAAGAGGACGCGACCTTTCCATCCTTGCAATAGCCACTGGTCATCTTCGCTGAGCAAAAAGTTCTTGTGGTGGTGCTTTGTGACCATGTCCTTGAGTTCCTTAACGATGTTTGGTTCGAGCGGCAGCTGCCTCAGACCGGCCCGTCGATTCCTCACCTGCCACGGTCTATACTTCTCAGGGCGATCAATGAGGTCCATACCGTCACAGGCAATGGCGTTCAGTGCCCAAGGCCCAAACATGTCCTGCTCCAGCAGCTGTCGTTGTTCACTGTCCCGTGGGACAATTGAGTCTAACATGTCAAACAGTGCTGAGTAAGTAAACAATGCCTCTCGGAACCGTGACAAGAAGTAGGTACCATGTGAGCAATTCAAAACGCTCTGGATGAAAATATTGGGCTTCATCTTCCTGATGTTATTAAGGACGGTATCCCTAGGACTCAAGGCACCAAAGCATGCGCTCTCACCCACCAAGCTGCTGAAATTAAAGATGTCATTCACGACAAGCACCTCATCTTCGTCTATATTCAAGTTCTCTATGGAAACTTCCTCCGGCTTCATTGTGATGGCTCGAAATGTGAATGGCATGCCAAACTCACTAGCACACATGTTGAGCCGGTGCTCTTGCTCCTCAATCCATTGACTTGGACAGGTCCTAGGTTGGGAACTGCTAATGGCGGTGATCTTCATCTCAGGTGGGTCACCTTCCCTGTTTCTGTTTGCCAGCAACCGGATCAAGTCTGCCCACCGGAACTCATGACTCATAAAACCATAGTCCACAATGTGCAGCCTGTTCTTCCCCACCATGGTCTGCATAATGCTCCTAGTGGAAAAGATGTGTTCCACCTTGTTGAAGGAGCAGGCTGAAACATAAAGGCTGTGGGCCTTGCGGAACTCCACAGCTGATGGTCGCTCTGCCATGAGCAAATTCGAAACCTGGCTTCCTGTGCCCGCTAGCCGGGCCTCTAACCCCTTGGAGAAAGGTAGAGCTAACCGCTGTGCGGCATCCCCTGTTGCTGATGCGTGCTGTTTGATCTGCTTCAGTAGCTCAACTGCAACCTTGAGATTGCTGGTGTCCACCGCTTGTGCACAATGGATCAACAAAGTGTGTATGTCCACCAGATCCCTTGCTACCTTGCTACGGCCCTTTCTGTTGTTCTTCACTACCTTGTTGTTCATGGCGATGCGCAACTTCTCCATGTCCCTGACAAATGTCTCATATCCACCCAACGACATATCTTCAAACATCTGGATGCCAATCTCTTCTGGCCCCTCCATCATCATACCTTTGCTGGTCCTGCCTACCTCCTCCAGATGCTCACACTTGTTACACCTCCCTACCTCCTCTAGATGCTCACACCTGTTACACCTCTTCTTAAACCCTCTTTGGCCACTGGATTCCCTGAACTTTTGGTTCATGCGATCATCCTCTAACAAACTGTTGCCTCTTGGTAAGAACTGCCTACCCTCTCGCATGCCCTTCAAGAATGCCCCCACCACATCAGCATCAGCACCCTTGTTGTCCCTTGGTAAGAAGTTCATACCCTCTTCCATGCCCTTCAAAAATGCCCCAACCGCATCAGCACCCTTGTCGAAGCCCAAGCTAACCCTGGTTGGATCACCACTGGAACCAGGCAACACACCCTCAGTCCCCTCTGAGTTGCCCTTGTTGACTGAGCTGTTTTTAGTGCTGGAGGAAGGGGAGGACAGAATATGGGCTAAGGCCTGCTGCATCTGGAGTAACCCCGCCACATCAGCACCCATGTCAAAGCTCAAGCTGACACTGGTCGGATCACCACTAGAACCATGCAACAAACCCTCAGTCCCCTCTGAGTTGCCATTGTTGATTGTGCTGTTTTCAGCAGTGGAGGAAGCGGATGAGAGAATATGGGCTAAGGCCTGCTGCATCTGGGGCAACGCAGGGTGATCATTGTATTGGCGCAAGATTTGACCATCAATGTTGTCCTCCAAAAGCATGTGAGAGATGTAGGAATGCGCCATGTTATCAGGGGAGAGAGGACCCTCACCGTTGTGAGATACAGGTGGAGATGGTGCCGATGGTTCCATTCGACCCTCGAAAATGAATTCTCCGAGATTGGTGGCCAACAGGACCACTGGTGGTAGTGATACATTATTGCGATGCAGCCCTCTTTCTTATATCATCATGAGGACAACAGACCTTGTATTCTAGTGCTAGATAGTTCCAACAACCTGCCATCTGGAGTTCAAATGTTTGATGATTTCAATGTTGCTTGGACAATGGAGACAGTGGCAAGCTACAATTCCAATGTGACTACACTTGGATAATAGAGACAGTAGCTAGCAAACTTTGGATAATAGAGACGCTAGTGACAGCACAAAGCTAGCAATTTTTTTTACCTTTTGTGAAATAGCAAAGAAAAAAAAAAACTGAAGACAAAACCATATTGAAATAAGGCTTGCATGCTAAGATAACATGTTTAGGTTAGTTATGTAGGAATTGTGTGAGTATCATACTGTAACTGTCCCAAGAAAAAAATTTCATGAAAAACTCAAGGAAAACACCAT
This sequence comes from Themeda triandra, assembly GCA_018135685.1. Lineage (NCBI taxonomy): Eukaryota > Viridiplantae > Streptophyta > Magnoliopsida > Poales > Poaceae > Themeda > Themeda triandra. Next base: position 816,163 of record JAENPR010000045.1, on the reverse strand, counting down.
GCTGTTACATAAGCTATGGCTCTACGGATCCAGGCAAGGCATGAATCACATGTACAGGTTCCATTAGCCATATAAGGAGCAAAACGCCTAGCAGAACATCAGTGTGAACAGGCGCCGCCTCAAATCTCAAACATAGCTTTATTATTATTAAGGGCACCGTTTAACTCTAGAACAGAGCATCAGAGGTTCAGTGTATAACAAGAGCACAGCAAGTACACAAGCACATGGCAGGAACTCTAGGAAGGTAGCGGGAGCAATCGAAACATTTGGACCAGGCCATCACCAATCACTGCCACTGCATACCACACGTCGGCGGCGGGGGGCTACTCGAAGTTGTAGTGCTTGTCGACGGCCTCGGCGACGTCCCAGGTGCAGCTCATGCCCTTGGGGAAGACGACGAGGTCCCCCGCGGCGATCTCGACGAAGTCCTCGCCGTGGCCGTCCGGGTACACCTTCACCTTCCCCTGCAGCAGGTAGCACGTCTCCTTGGCGGAGTAGGTCCACGGGAACTTGCTCTTCTCGCACCCCCACCTGACCCATCCATCCACCAGCAGCAGGCCGGAACCGTCAGCAACGGCGCGCGTAGGACGGCGGGCGAGTTCAGAGATCGAGAGGGTCGCTTACTTGGGCCACTGGCGGACGCCGAGCTCGGAGAGGCGGGACTCGGGCGGGTTGCGCTCCACCTTGATGCCCAGCTTCTCCGTCGCCATCGTCTCCGCCGACGACGCCCGCGCCGCCGCGAATCGCCGTCGGGTTGTGCCGGGGAAGGAGGAGGAGGAGAAGCTGAGGCGGCCGGGTGTGCGGAGCTGGACCGGGGTGGCCACCATCGGGCTCGTCATCTCGCAGCTGGGTGGCCTAGTGGGCCTGCGTGGGTGGTGGTAGTGAACTGAGGCGTGGCGAAACGAAGGCTCTCGAAGCGGCGGCGGTTTGTGGCCCAGGTTTCTCTTCATCGAGGCCCACTCGTTGCTTATCTTCATCCACTTCGCACGGAGCCGGAGCTTTCTCCTCCACGCACGATTTTTTTTTTTTTCATTTCGTAGTAGTGACTAGGAATTTTCTATACTTGTATTTCAGTGTCTTTCGTCGCAAGAAAATACTTGTATTTCCAGTGAGGGGAGACTGGAAAGCGTGGAGACGAGACACGGAGAGGAATCATCATGCCGAAGCACTTTGCGTAGCCCCACACGCTGCCAACAGCGGGAAAAACGGCCGTCCTGTCAAATTCCGGAAGTCGAGGAAGATGGCAGCACAAGCGTGAATAATGCGTAACGATATTTAGCACGATGGAGCGCTACGTTACCCCAGATTTGAGCGCTACGTTACAGCCTTGACAGGTTATATGTTAGCACGATCGATGGAGCCCTACGCGTTAACCCAGCGCTACGTTACAGCCCATTGGTGCTAGCTCGTCTTCAACAGGTTACACGACGGATCGATGAACAAGAATTTTTTTCACTATTTTTCTTTTATTTTTTGCGGTTAGCTGAGCAAAGAGTTGAGCGAAGGAATATAAACACCTCACCAAAATTAAGTTTATTCCGACCAATCTAGGAGGAACTAGACCGTTTTTCATTAGGAAGAGAAAAGACATCCAAATTCGGTTCAAAACGGGATTCGTTGGGTGTATTGCCACATCTTTTACCCAACGAAGTGAGCTCCCAAAATTCAGTTTGTAGAAACAATAAATAAAAGCATTTGTGGTGACGCCACGTACTTTTTATTCCATAGATGCCCGAGGGGAAAACCCCTGGTTGGTGAAAGGGCATGACGCACTACCGGAGACAGAGTGTCTGCCAATGGCACGGTCAGTTGCCATCGGCAAAAAATGTTTGCCGATGCCCGATTTGCCGATGGCAACGTGACTTTGCCATCGGCAAACTCTTCGCCGGCGGGGTCCTGGTGTTTGCCGATGGCATCAAGCCATCGGCAAACACTCTGGATCCGGTAGTGACGCTAGTTCAAATACAAACGATTCCAGAGAATTACAACGGGGAAGAGAGAGATTACAACAATATAGCGACTCCAACAACATACTTGTGGCGTGAACTTCTGCTCTAGGGGCAGTCCCAACGGAGGCAGCACCTTGCTATTAGCCTCAGCAAAAACCATTGTCCGCTCCGTTCTTTGCTTCGACTTTTGCTATTCCCGTTTGTTTCTAGTTGCTTCTGGTGTTCTTCCTTTATATATAAAAAAAAAGAAAAAAAATCTTCTTTCTCTTTCTGAGTTGTTCTTTTATGATCTTGTTGCTTTTCTTCCTTCTTGTGCATGCTTTTTATTGTTGTTGCTCTATCCCTCTATTTGCCTTCGTCTTTCTTTCCTAGCATGAGTACTGAGTACACTCCTGATAATAGCCATCCTCCGGCTCCTCCTAACCCGCCTGATCCTCCTCCCCAAGCTACAGAAACAGTTCTTCGAATGTGTGCTGCTGCTGACTCTGCTCCTCAACTTGTTGCTAGCGGTCATGGTCTTCCCACTGATGGCGTCGTTTCCAGTGTTCATCTTCAAAGCGCCTTAGGTCTCCTAGCGTGGAACTGTCAGGGCATCGGCGGGAGCCTCAACAGTCCTAAGATGCGCCACCTAGCCCGTGTCATATCATCCACTAACTCTCAGGTAATTTTCATTTCAGAAACTAGAACCTCTAAATTCTCTAAATCTCAATTAGTTAATAGGTTCAATCTTGACAATGCCCACATTGTTTCAGCTGATGGTCTTTCCGGTGGGCTTTGGTTGCTTTCCAAACATGATGTTCAAATAGATGTCGTCGAATCCAGTCCGTTCTTCATTTTCAGTAGCTGTGTCCACAAGCCTTCTTCCAAGAACTTTGGCCTTGTTTGCATCTATGGTGACCCTCATCGCAACAGGACCAAATGGATTTGGAAGAAAGTCCGTTGTTTTATTGATTTGAATCAGAATTTTCCTGTCATTTGCATGGGAGATTTAAATAATATCATGCATGTTTCTGAAAAGTTGGGTCCTAAACCAGCTAATTATAGAACTATTTCATCGTTCTGTTGTTTAGTTAAAGACTGTGGCTTGTTTGATTTGGGTTTTAATGGTCCTGCCTATACTTGGTCCAATAAGCGTTTTGATTCTACTCCGACTTATGAGCGTCTTGATCGTTTTCTTGCGAATGCGGATTGGTGTGCTAATTTCCCAAATACTCAAGTTTATCATTTGCCAATGTTCAGAAGTGATCATGCTCCGATTCTTGCTGTTTTAAATTCTTCGAGGCGCAAAGTTTCTAAACCATTCAGGTTCGAAAACTGGTGGATGCTTACAAATGATTATGAGCAGGTTGCAAAGGAAAGCTGGAAAAAATCTTCCTCTAGGCCTTTTCATCTTAAAACCATGTATCTTGCTAAAGATCTTTGCAGGTGGCAGAAAAACAAGCCAAAGAATTCAGAAATCTTGAATCAAATAGAGGAAAGACTTTTGGAGCTCCAAGGTAAGCCCCCTGGTGAGCAAAACCCTTTTCTTCAAAAGCATCTCATTGCCCAACACGAAAACTTGCTTGCAAGGGAGGAAGCCTACCACGAGACAAAGATATAAGAAAAATTGGGCTGTTGCAAGGGACAGAAATACAAGATTTTTTCATCATAGCATTATGAAGCGAGCTAGACGAAATACTATAACTTGTTTTTGCAGGCCTGATGGTTCGTATGCCACAACTCAGGAACAACTTCATGAGGTTGCAAATAATTATTTTCAGAATCTTTTTTCTTCTGATGCAAATAGCAGATACTTAGACCATTGGTAGATGGAAGTGGAGCCGAGTAACAATATAGAAGAAGATCCCTTCACAGATTCTATTCCTGATGAGAAAGAGATTCACAATATTGTCAAGAATATGAGAAGCAATGCTGCTCCTGGGCCTGATGGATTAAGTGCAGGTTTCTATAAATCATCTTGGGAATGGACTGGGAGAGATGTCGTCAAACTGGTAACTGACTTTTACACATCTGCTAGTTTACCAAAGGAAATAAATAAAACTTATATTACTCTGATTCCCAAAACTATCAATCCTTCCTCTCCCAAAGACTACAGGCCAATTAGCCTCTGCAATGTTGCCTATAAAATCATTTTCAAATCTTTGGTTGACAGAATCAGACATCATCTTCCTCACATCATTCACCCCACTCAGTCAGCCTTCATTCAAGGAAGACATATTCATTCCAATATCATTCTGGCTCAGGAAATCATTCATAGTTTTAATCTTAAGAATTAGAAACAAAAGGCCTTCTTCCTTAAAGTAGATCTAGCAAAGGCCTTTGATAGAATAGAATGGTCCTTCATCATTTCTGCCATGAAAAGACAGGGGTTCAAACATTCTTTCATTGAGCTGATCTACCAATGCATCTCCTCCACTACCATGTCTGTTCTCATAAATGGTGATCCATCTCCTATTTTTTGTCCTCAACGTGGGATTAGACAAGGCTGCCCCCTGTCTCCCTACCTTTTCATTATTGCAATCAATGAACTTTCCATTTGCCTTCAACAGCATTCCACCTCCCATCAAATCAAAGGCATTACCCTTGGTCCTAATTGTCCTCCTATTCACTCCATTTTGTTTGCTGATGATCTCATAGTCTGTGGCCAAGCTAACAGGGAAGAGGCTAATAGAATACACAGTATTTTAATATCTTTCTGCAGAGCTTCAGGTCAAACTCCTAACTTGGAGAAATCCTCAATCACCTTCAGTGCTAATGTGGATGATCAAGGTAAAGCTGAGGTAAGGTCCATTTTTCCAGTCCAATACTTGCAAGCAAATTCTATTTATCTTGGTCATCCACTTATTTTCAATCATTGTGATAGAAATAGAGCTTACAATTTTATCATAAACAAATTTAAAGCCAAATTGACTAAACTAAAAGCTCATAAGCTCAATCATGCTGGTAGACTTACTTTCATCAACTCTGTGCTCTCCTCAATACCTATTTATTATATGACCACTATTTTGTTCTCCAAAAAGTTCATTGCTAATATAACTTCCATTATAAGAAAATTCTGGTGGTCAGGTATTAATATTCACAAGAGTTTTCAATTTAGATCTTGGAAAGATATATGCAGACCAAAAGAAGAAGGTGGCTTGGGCATCAGAGATCTACTTACAGTCAACAGAAGTCTGCTCCTCAATGCAGCTTGAAACATTGCAACAGGTAAAAATGAATTCCTCTCCCAGGTTCTGAAATCCAAATATCATCCTTCCAGTAGCTTCTGAAATGCTAAATGCAGCCACACCAGATCAGCCTTCTGGTCTTCAATTCTTCACATCAAAAACACCCTCATAGACAATTGCACCACCCAAATCCAAAGAGGCAATTCTTGTATATGGACCTCTCCTTGGTGTCCTATTTGGAAAGAAATCCGCAGCCATCTTAAATTTCCTATCACAGTTCCTAAACTCCCAGACACCATAGCTGACCTTTGGTCCACTGATTCAACCCAATGGAACTCTGATTTCATAAATCAAGTTTTTGATCACACTGCTTCTACCGCCATTTGTAATCTTCCCATTATTCCGAATACTAATGATGATATCATAAGATGGAACCATTCTAACAAAGGTGATTGTTCCACCAAGGATGCTTTCAATTTTCTTAACAGTCAAACGCAGGTACAGCTTCCCACTCAAGGACCCAGGAGCATCTCCACAGGTGCAATGAATATTCTAAAAAAGGTTTGGAAACATAAATCTCTATCTCCTAATATAAAAACCTTTATGTGGAGAATTATTCGAAGAGCTATCCCTACAGGTCAAAGAGTTGGGATCCTCTCTTCCCACATTGACAGTAACTGCTCTTATTGTGGTCAAGTTGAAAATGACAGCCACTTATTCTTCCATTGTGATTTTGCAAGAGCGATTTGGTTTTCTGCCAAACCCTCCATACGCTCTGTTGCTCTCCCTTTTGAACAGGATGGCATCCAGCAAGGATTAGAATCTCTCCTTGCTCATTACTCTACTGATGATCACTTGTGGTGCAACATAATTGTTACCCTCTGGTTCATTTGGATTGCTCGTAATGAATATCGTTTCAGGAAAAGGAAGTGGTCTGTTTCACAGGTCCACTATGCTGTTCGTGCCCATGTTAGCATGATGAATCTTGTCTTTGAGAAAGAAACTAAACAATTAAACTCGTCTGTCCCGTTGGGACAGCGTGAATGCTCAGATGCACATTTGTTTGATTCTTTTCTTGCAGGTTGAAAGGTCCCTTGTTTGGTTTTGATAATTGAGTGACAACTTAGGTAGACTAATAGTGTGATCATGAGAATACACAGGGGTTTAGTCCACAGGTGAATGTGAGATGAAGGAGCTTCATTGAATATGTGACATGACATGGAGTCATGTGACCAATGGTGAAGATCGAGATGAGGCTTGGCTCGAGACCGGAGGGTGTGTGAAGGACAAGTCGAGGCAGTGGAGCGATGGACCATGAGATGGTGAAGCTCGGGCAAGACTTGGTTCCAATGGACCATGAGGCGGTGAAGAGCAAGTGAGATCAAGATCGATGGACCGAGAGGGTTGCATGACGATATGAAGTGGATCATATCATCTTGAGGTCGTGTCGGTGCATGTGTTGCATTGGCACGTCGGTAGGAGACGGTGGAAGTGGAAATGCGCAAGGCAAAGGTATGCTATAGGGTATTTTATTTCACCGGTCATGAGGTGTGTAGAGAAGTTGATGACCGGATTTAGGATTGATAGCCGTACTATCAAGGGGGGCAAACTTGTTTGCATCCCAGTCATCTAGTGCCACTTGAGCGATCTAACATTGCGACATGCTAGGATCGAGTGGCGGTTTGAGAGAGCTAACCCTTGGCCTTGTTTCTACGAGAGAAATGCTAACTCGTGTGGACATGTGGTCTATCTGTTGGAGTTGGCATCCCAAAGGCAAGTGGTTTTGGTTGGATCGACGACGGCGTGAAGACGGCGACGAAACAACGAAGACGGCGTGCTGGTGCACGCGCCGAACGCGGGTGCCCGGGGCACCGGACGCGTCGGTTACGCGCCGGACGCCACCCAGTGGCTTCCTCGGCTGGCGCGGACAGCGGACGCGGCGGCCGGACGCACGGCCTGGTGGGCTGGACGCGTCCGGCGTGTGCTGGCTGGGCGCTGGTTGCTGGCTCGGGCGTAGGAGGCACCGGACGCGGCAATGGCACGTCCGACGGACGCCGGATGCTACCCAGAGAGGGTTGCGGCGCTGCACGATGTAAGGTCCTAGATGGCTAGAGGGGGGGTGAATAGCCTATAAAAATTTCTACAAACTCACTAAGCAAACTTCGTTAGATACACAAACGGCGGAAAGCAAGTTATGCTTAGCCTACTAGGTGTTGCAAGCCTCCTATCCAAACAATTCTAGTAGGTGATCACTAGTACACACAAGAGCTACCACTAGTAATCAAGAGTTCTACCCACGGGATTTAGTCTACACAAGAAGTGGTTCCCGACCGACCACACAAGCAATTCTACCCACGGGATTTAGTCTACACAAGATGTGGTTCCCGACTGACCACACAAGCAATTCTACTTTGCAAGAATGTAATCAAAGTAATACAAGAGAGGTTGAGACTTGTTATACCGACGCGTCGAGTTGAGGTTGCCAATCACCAAGAAGATGAACAATCAATCACAATCGGCAACACATAAAGGATGATGACCAATCACCGGGAGACAAGATGAACACAATGATTTATCCTCGGATGTTCACTTGGGCACCGCCAAGCTACGTCACCCGTTGTGTCGATCAACACCTAGATGGTCCTTTGGTGTGACCCTCAAGCCACTTGCCCCGCAAGGCACTTCCCCGCAAGGAAACCACAAGGCGCCACTCTCAAGTGTGATACTCAATGACACGCGCAATCCAATAGAGTTACTCTTCGCGATCCCCGCGAGGTGAGCACAAGAACCTCTCACAAATCAACCGGAGGTGGCCAAGAACAATCACCTTCTCTTACCAACGCCTCCAACAATCTCCAAGCCGGCTAGGAGCGGTACTCTCCAAGAGTAACAAGAAATCCACCGGCTAAACCACCCACAAGTGCCACTAGAATGCTCTCAAGCAATGCAATGCACTAGGTGATCTCTCAATCTCACTTTGGATGAGCAACAAGCAAGAGAGATGAGAGGGAGAGTGTTTCTTCAGCTCAAAGGATGAATGAATGAGTTGGGAGAGCCAAGAGAGGGAGCCAAGCCCGGCCTCCCATCTATTTATAAGCCCAACACTTCAAACTAGCCGTTACCCCCTCGGGGGCGCAAATTCACTGCGCCGGACGCGTCCGGCGCCACCTCCCGCGCGTGCGAGCCAGTCGACCGTTGGCGCCTCGGCCAATCGCGAGCCGCCACGTCGGCGTCCGGCGCTGCGTCCGGCGCTCGCCGCTGCGCGTCCGGCGCCCACGTCCGACTGACCGGCCGAAACTCAAAAATTTCTGGTCCGCGTCCGCTGGCCGCCGGACGCGACGCTCCGCGTCCGCCGCCTTCAACTCGCCAGCCAGCACCATGCCGTGGCCCAGTACGCGCCGTACTGCAGCAAGTGATCGCGCCGCCCGCCGCTCGCGTCCGGGCCGCGTCCGCGCTCGCCGCGCAAAGTCACTGCCCGAGCCAATTCAACACGCGCCGGACGCGTCCCGGCGCAAAGCCTCCCTAAGCGCGTCCGGCGCGCAAAACTCCGTTTTTCAGCCCGTTGAGACGCCAACTTCTCGGACATGCTATCCAACAAGTATACCAACTTGATCAACGAGATAGCATGATTTCAACCAAATTTTGCATCCGGCGCAATAGAAAATATGCATCCATTTTTCCCGAAAGCGCCGAATCCCACCTCACAGGCTCGGCGGGAGGAAGAAAGGGACCCAAACCCATCTCTACCCTGCAAACCACAGCGCGCCCCCAAACGCCACCTTTGTAAATGTGCCAACACCACCAAGTGTACATCTCCATGTGCTTGTGTGTTAGCTTTTCACAATCATTTCCCAAAGGTTAGGTTAGCTCACTAGGCCCTACATGCAATGCACTTCATGAATTCACCTAGTGGCACCCGTGCGTCGAATAGCCGATAAGACTTCCCCTCTTAATAGTGCGGCTATCGATCCTAAACCACTCACACCCTCTATGGTGTCTTGAGTGCAAAACAAAATGGCCCTATCGGTTATACCTTTGCCTTGAGCCCATTTTGTTCTTCCAAATGATATGAACGCTTCACACCATCATGTGACCGTCTCGATCCATCGATCTTGACTTCACTTGCCCTTCACCGTGCATCGGTCCATCGGCGCCTAGTCTTGCCCGAGCTTCACCATCGCATGGTCCTTCACTCCGAAGCCTCGACTAGCCCTTCACCTTCAACACCGGTCCATGGAGCCAAGCATCGTCTTGATCTTCATCTTTGATCACATGACACGTGTCATGCTTCATATTCAATATGCTCATCATGTGGACAACCTTTCTCTAAATCAACCACTTAGATAAATAAGGTTAGTCCTAGGTTTCATCAATTAGCCAAAACCAAACTAGGGACTTTCACACGACCGTCGGACGCGTTCGATCGAGCATGCCGGACGCACGTTGTTTGCACGGGCCGGACGCTGACGTCATCAGTTTTCGACCGTTGGAGCGCAACGGCTATGAGCGCCGGACGCGTCCGGCGGTGGGCAACTGACGCGTCCGACGTGTGTATTCCGGGCGGCCGTTTGCCGAAAACGCCGCGCCAGTCATACGCGTCCTGCGCGTGTTATCTGGCATCCCGAGCATCCCAATGGCTAGTTTCGTGGTGGAGCCTATATATACATGTGTTGGCCGGCCATGAGTTGATGGTCGTTAACTCATAAAATCAACCGTCAACTCAGCATGCAAATGGACCTATTTATAAATACTTGATAGATATAGGGTTACCACCGACGTAATTCCACGAGTTTTGGTGAATATCTATTTCTGCGGGTGACAACAAAACTACCCAAGATGGTCCACATGTCGGGTTTACATAGAGAGAAAGACCGAACGGGTGAAAAAGTATAATCTAGAAGACTCCAGAAGGCGACACCTGAAACCTGGGACCCACCTGGCATTCGCCAGGGGTGGCCGACCCTAGGGTTGGGGCGGCCGACTCCCCACCTCCACCAATCAGGTGGACTCTCGCGGATCCTGCCTCCACCGACTTTGAAGATGAATAATAATCGTCCATTTAGGTCGGTTTGATCCGAGGGCTGTGGTGCATCCTAGAGGGCTATATATTCAGAGCCCCTGGCCCCGGGAGAAACCCTAATTCATTCTAGACTTCGATTAATTCATTCCGAGAGAGAGAATTAGATAGAGAAGGGTCCCTCGAATGGATCTATCTCTATAGGGTATTAGTATCAAGAGAGATTGAGAGAGTATAGAGTGGAGGTAGATTTGGAGGAAGCCCGGCTGTCGGTGTCTCCTCTCCAGGTGTACTGCGGGATCAAGTCTCCTAACCCGAGGCTTGGTTTCGGGATCATTCGGCAATTCAACTTCTAATACTAGTAAGTTCGTTGTTATTATTGTTCTTTGGTTTACAAGTTTACTTTATTCGCTTCGCGTTGGGAATAGAGTAATCGTTCTTTAGCATAAGCGTGGTGCTTAGGCTAGGTTCACTTGTAGATGCTCCCTATTCGGCCGAACCGTGGTAGTAGTGAGGGAAGTGACAATCCCTTTATTACCTTTGTAATCCACTTCCCGTTGGTAGGTAAGGTAGGTCCTTTGTGCCCGGTTTAGCATCCTCTGCGGTGTCTTTTCCTCGGGTACCCCCTTAGAACAAAAGTCTCAAAGCTTGCCATAGGTTAGAAGAAGAATGACGAAGGAGTTCTCTCTATATCGCTTAATTCTCACTTGACTAGCAGCCCAGGGGTAGAAGTAAAGATCAGGTTAGTCTATTGCACGTTTTCTCCTAGCGGATAAAAACAAATACGATACTCAGGATTTATTTCCCGGGTGAAGTGCTCACCGATATCCGTGCGCTTGCGGATTATTTCTCTTTGATTCTTTCGTGTGCGTATCTAATGTCAACAAGCATTTCTGGCGCCGTTGCCGGGGAGAAAGACGGTCTGCTTAGATAACCTAAATCTTGCTCTACCTTGTACCTATACTTTTATCTTTTTCTTTCGCTTTACTTTTCTGTACACTTTATCTTTTCTATCCTTATGGATAATTTAAATTCCATTCCTATCTTCCAATTTTCTGCACCCACGGAGACCAGCCTAGTGCCACATGAGTCATCACAATCTATCCAAACACCTAGCTATAGGCTGAGTTCGCGGTTGATTGCATTGGTCCAAAGCCTATCCTTTTCAGGAGAAGGAGACGAAAACCCTTACCTTCACATTAGAGACTTTGAACAAACCTGTGACTGTCTTCGCATAGAGGGCATGTCCGACAAAACCCTCCGTTGGAAGCTATTTCCTTTCTCATTAAAAGGAAAAGCTAGACAATGGTATGATAAAGCTGTAGGTAAGCAACAAGGGGATTGGGGATCCTTACGCTCCAACTTTTGCCTAGATTTCTATCCCATCTCCCAAATCGTCGACCTTAGAGTCAAGGTTCTGACTATCAAGCAAGAACCTGAAGAATCTTTGGCCTCATCCTGGAATCGTTTTACTACACTTTTAGCATCAGGCCCGGACCTTAGTCTACCGATCCCATTCTTTTACAACACTTTTATAAAGGTTTGAGTAGAGACAAAGAGAAAACCGCTCGACACAACTTCGGGAGGATCATTCTTGCATATCTCTCGCGAGAAAGCAAGATCAATCCTAGACCAAATCCTATCCAAAGTGAATTAGACTACCTCCTAGAAGTAGAACCTCAAGTAGCTGAAGCCAAACCTTTGCCAGATACACCATCAACTTCAGCTAACCCACGTCTTGAGCAAGACAAGGAAGACATTCCACTTCCTGATTTTATGCTAGATATTGAACCTGATTTGTTTTCCGATTTTGGAAACATCTTCAACTATCACACAGTTAAGAAGCCACAAGGCAAATATTACCCAATCAAGCCATGCAATATTGATGAGGATATTCCAACAGGAAAGACCTCAGGAGAGTTAGTGTCTGTTATGAGCAATGAATGGTTAGAAGAGTTAGAGCTTTCCTCTGAAATAATTCGTTTGGATTCATTCTCTCTCCCCATTCATTGCATAATTAACAAAGATCGCATAGACGCTCTCTATGATCCAGTTGTGGGTATAAATATCATGTCTACCACACTAGCAAAATATTTGCAAAGAGACATGACATTAACCCCAACAATGAAGTTCATGAGAATCGAGACAAATTCTTCCCTGTTTAGGAATCTTACATGTCCTACCACTCCGGGTAGAAGAAACCCCTGTCCACTTAAGCTTTTATGTCTTTGACATAGAGGATTTCCACCTGTTGATAGGACAACCATTTAGAAGGCTTCTTTATGAAGGACAAACGGGAAACTAAACATTTGTTTAGGAAAGAAACTCCAGTTTGCAATGTCCATCTCACACTCTTTAAATGCTAGGACCGAGCCCTATCCGCATTATGATCCATTGGAGGAATTTAGAGCAGCTTCTCTAGAATTCCTAGTTAAACCAGAATTAGAAGACGAAGCTAGATTCTTCATAGAAAAAGAAGCTGACCCTTCTGAGAATGAACCCTTAGATGAGTTTACCTTACCACCTAGGCCTCCTATTGAGTTCAAACTCTTACCAGCCAGTCTTAGATATGCCTTTCTAGGAAATGATCCAGAGTCTCCTGTTATCATAAGTGACACTCTCACTCAGGAGCAGACTTTTCACTTGATGGCTGTCCTAGAAAAACATCAAAAAGCTTTTGGCTACTCACTCCAGGACCTCAAAGGAATTAGTCCTACCCTTTGTACCCATCGCATTCCCACAGATCCCGATGTTCCACCATCTAGAGAACCCCAATGTAGACTCAATAACGCGATGAGGGAAATTGTTAAGAAAGAAGTTTTAAAACTGTTGCACGCCGGGATCATTTACCCCGTGCCACACAGCGAGTGGGTCAGCCCTGTCCAAGTTGTGCCTAAAAAGGAAGGCATGACTGTTGTCCAAAATGAGAAGAATGAGTTAATCCCTCAACGAACCGTCACAAGATGGCGAATGTGCATAGATTATAGAAAGCTTAATAAGGCAACAAGAAAAGATCACTTTCCTTTGCCTTTCATTGATGAGATGCTAGAGCGATTAGCAAACCATTCTTACTTTTGCTTCCTTGATGGATATTCTGGATATCATCAAATCCCTATCCATCCTGATGATCAAAACAAAACGACCTTTACATGCCCTTATGGAACCTTTGCTTATCGTAGGATGTCTTTTGGGTTATGTAATGCGCCAGCTTCTTTTCAAAGATGTATGATGTCTATATTTTCTGATATGATTGAAAAGATTATGGAAGTTTTCATGGATGATTTTTCTATTTATGGAAAAACTTTTGATGAATGTCTTGAGAACATAGATCGAGTTTTGCAAAGATGTGAGGAAAACACTTAGTCCTTAATTGGGAAAAGTGTCATTTCATGGTTAGAGAAGGAATAGTGCTAGGACACTTAGTGTCTGAGAGAGGCATCGAGGTAGATAGAGTCAAAATAGAAGTAATTGAGCAACTGCCTCCCCCTATCAATGTGAAAGGAATTAGAAGTTTCCTTGGCCATGCTGGTTTTTATCATAGATTCATAAAAGATTTTTCATTCATCGCTAGACCTCTTACCCGCTTATTGGCTAAGGATGTTCCTTTTGATTTTGATGATGCATGCTTGCAATCATTTGAGATTCTTAAGAAAGCACTTATCTCTGCTCCAATCATTCAACCCCCTGATTGGACTTTACCTTTTCAAATTATGCGTGATGCAAGTGATTACGCTGTAGGAGCAGTGTTAGGACAGACTAAGGATAAGAAGCATCATGCAATAGCCTACGCTAGCAAAACTTTGACCGGACCTCAGCTTAATTATGCTACCACTGAAAAAGAGCTTCTAGCTGTTGTCTTTGCTATTGATAAGTTTAGATCCTACTTAGTGGGTGCCAAAGTGATTGTTTACACCGATCATGCCGCTTTGAAATATTTGCTCACTAAGAAAGATGCTAAACCTCATTTGATAAGATGGATTTTATTACTCCAAGAATTTGACTTAGAAATAAAAGATAAAAAGGGAGTAGAAAATTCATTGCCGATCACTTGTCTAGAATGCGCTTTGAGAAACCACGGGAACTACCCATCGACGACGCACTCCGGACGACATGCTCTACGGAATCAACGAGATCGACCCCCGGTATGCGAGATATTGTTAATTTTATGGTTACAGGTTATGTACCACCAGGAGGCAACAAAAGGAAACTTATCCAGGAGAGTCGTACTCACATATGGGATGAACCCTACCTCTTCCGAGTGTGTTCTGATGGCCTGCTCAGAAGATGTGTGCCCACTGAAGAAGGAATCAAAATTATTGAAAGATGCCACTCATCACCATATGGAGGCCATTATGGGGTGTTCCGTACACATGCAAAGATTTGGCAATGTGGATTTTTCTGGCCAACAATGTATGAAGACACAAAAGACTTCATTCGGAGATGCAGTCCTTGTCAAAGACATGGCAACATTAACTCAAGAGACGCCATGCCACTTGTCAACAATCTCCAAATCGAGCTCTTTGATGTCTGGGGAGTTGACTTTATGGGGCCATTTCCAGCATCGAAGAAATGTAAATACATTCTTGTAGCAGTGGACTATGTGTCCAAATGGGTCGAAGCTCTGCCATGCAAAAAGGCAGATAATTCAAGCTCCAAGAAGATGTTTGAAGAAATAATATTTCCAAGATTCGGTGTCCCGAGGATAGTCATAAGTGATGGAGGATCACATTTCATCGACAAGCGTTTTGAGCAATACTTATTGAAGCATGGGGTATGTCATAACGTCGCTACTCCGTATCACCCTCAGACAAGTGGCCAAGCAGAGACATCAAATAAGCAAATTAAGAATATTCTTCAGAAGACAGTTAATGAAATGGGAACTGCATGGAAGGACAAGCTTCCCGATGCACTATGGGCATACCGAACAGCATACAAGACACCCATTGGGATGTCACCATATCAACTGGTCTATGGAAAGACCTGCCACTTACCAAAAGAGAGCTAGAATTCAAAGCTCACTAGGCCATCAAGAAATGGAATATGGATCTAGAAGCGACGGGAGAGAAGAGGAGGATGCAAACCTCGAATTAGAAGAATGGAGAGAAAAAGCCCATCACAATGCCAAAATATACAAAGAGAGAGTGAAAAGATGGCATGACAAGAGAATCAAGATCAAGGAGTTCACACCCGGAGACAAGGTATTACTTTTTAATTCCAGGGTCAAACTCTTCGGGCAAGGAAAGCTTCGAAGCAAATGGGAAGGACCGTTCGAAGTAGTAAGCTCATCATCGCATGGAGCCGTTACGCTTCGCAACAACGAAGGTACGATATTCAAGCTAAATGGTCAACGTCTTAAAATATTTTTAGAGCCCATTGAAGAAATAGGTGAAATAGATGAATTAAATTTCTTCCTCAATTAGGTAGTTGGGCCCGACCATTTTACTTTTCGTTTTTCGGGGTCCAGGGTATTTTTCCGAATGACAAAAATACGTAAAATAGGTTGCGAAAAACCCTGACCGGGGAGGCCACCTGTCAGAGGCGGCCTCCTCTGACCTAGAGTCAGCCGCCCCGTGGCTTCGCCCATTCGCCGCCGCCTTTTGCATTCGTGATCCTTCTATACTCTTCCTTCGGGAATTTTTGCCGATTAGGGTTTTTGAGTTTGCGTTGACGCGTTATTCCTTCGGAGATTCCTTTTAGATTCTTTCCCAGCCCCCTATATAAAGAAGCCCAGCCTTAGGCCAACCTCATTCCATCTAAGCCTCCTCCTCCTAGCATCAAGCTTGCTACGCAGCAATGGTGAAGCCAGAGCCAGAAAACTTAGATAGGAGATTGATCCGCTTCGGGATTGATCTCAACACCATCCCAAAGGAGGAGCCTGAGTCCAAGGCCATTGTTCTTGCTGAGCCAAAACCTCTAGCCTCTATCTCTCCAAAACCCCAAGCCTACAGCCATTGCTATTTCGCTCAACCAGTCATCGCTGCACCCAAGCCTTTGCTCCTAGATGGACCTCCACCAAAGGGTCCCATTGTGAAGCTCCCTGGAGGCACCAAGATCCTCCCTCCTAAGCATAATGAGATGCTTATGGGAGTGAAGACCAACAAGCAAGGGGAGATCGTCTGTGCTAGATATAGCACTGGAGAGCGCTCCTATTTTGAGGGAGTCCGTGCTCACCCGAGCAAGGTCAAGTTCATCCCTCCAAAGGAAGCCCCAAGAGCAGCTCTCGCCGCCTCAGAAGCTCCAAGGAAGCGTCGCAAGACCGTTGCAGACTTAGAGAAGGAGTTAGAAACTCAGCGCGAAATTATTGCATCTTTACAAAACTGCCAACGTGTCCAGAGCAGTAGTATTGTCACTGTCATAGATAGACTTCGTACGCTAGAGAAGAAGACGGATAAGTTAGAGAAGAAGTTAGATGCTCTGGAGAAGCGAGTTAATTAGACAAGATTTATCTTAGCATCGGAAAGGCCTAGGGAGATTTAGATTGCTCAGTTTAAAGTTTAAAGTTTTAGTTTGCAGTGTGCTTAGTTAAAGTTTAGCTCGATCTTAGTTCCTTTCAATACTTGTAATCCAGGCCTTAATGAAGATGAAATAAAGTTCTCTAGTTATATTTATTATTGGATATGTGTTGCCTCTTTTGTCTCCATCTTGTTGTGAATGAAGATAACAGGAATCTAGTGTGGGGGAGGCAACCGACGATGAAACTAACGGATATCAGCGAAACAGCAAAAATATTTGAAAAGATATGACATAAAGATCTCACGCGGCGAAGCGGACCTCGAGGGGCCACCTGCCAGAGGCGGCCGACCCAAATCTTGAGGCGCCCGCCCCTGAGGTGGGCCCACTTGGCTCCAGCTTTCGTCCACGGTCAGGTTTGCTTCCCTACGTTCCAAATTTTATACCGATCATGTTTTTCCGATTCATTTGGGGAACACCTTGAATTAAATCACATGCTATATATATTGAGAAGGTAGATTATTTTAATCATGACCCCAAGATAGACTCACACCATGATAATTCCTGGGAATCCCTGTTGCTGTTGGGAACGTTATTTATAGGGACTCCATTTTACTTAAGTTGTTGTGGACAGTGAGATAGCATGGACCATGAGAACCTGATTTCTTGATATCTAGTTGCTTGGAGAATTTCTTTTTCAAAATCTTAAAATTTTAGCTTCACTTCTCCTCTGTGGTAATAAATGCCTATAGAGCCTCGTCGACAAAAATCTGAAAGACCAGCACATAAGCTTTTTTATTTGTGTTGAGAATAGTCTTTGCGGTGTTAGAGCCAAGAGAAGGGTCTCTTACTCATTTGATCAAGTGCACTTACACCCACATATATATATCTGCTGCTCCTACACTGGGAGTACGCAAAAACATGCTTTCCGCCATTTATCCATCTCCTACACTGGGAGAGGATACATACACTTTTTAGGACTTCTATATGCTCCAAGGAGTGTTATCATCATCTAGTATTTTTGGAAGAAGATTATCATCATCATCGTATCGTCATCATCGTCATCATCATGTTCAAGAAAGTTATTGTATCCAAGATTGAGACATGGGCTATGCAAAAACAGTTGTAAAAAAAAAGAAAAAGAAAGAAAAGAAAGAAAGAGAAAAGAGATAGCCCATGAGCTCCAAAGCATTCTGATCCTAAGAGAAGGAAATTCAAAGAAGCTCAAAGAGTTATTCGAAAGAAAATCAATTCATCATTCAAGAGAAGATCAGCAAAGCAATACTCAAGAGAAGACAGTGCAAGAGAGGGAAGGAGCATCATTATCATCAATTTAGCCTCCAAATATTCCACACACTTGCACACACTTGATCTAGAGTAAGGTCCCCCTCTCCGTGGTTCCCGTTTTTGACTAATCAATATACGCAGTTAAAAATGCTATTCCTTGAAACACCCTAAACTCCACATAAGCCTTTATAGAATAGGAGGCATACCCTTCACATGCCTCAAGTGAGTTCCATAAATACTACATACATTGAGAGATTTGAGTGCTCTATACATAATGGTGAGTTCTACAAATACCACATATAATGAGTGATTCGAGTGTGCTACATGATGGAGAAGGGTAAGCTAAGTTTTCTTTGCAAAATTATTATAAAAACTCCAAGTGACAGGGATTGATAGAAGAAGGATCTCTACTTGCGCTGTTCCATCTTTCAACTCCCCAAAGTTCAATGGTAGACACTTTGAATCCCCGATGCGGGTATGATCGGGGATAGTCTAATGTTGATGTCTTGGTTTGAGGCTATGCTTAAAGTAATCCATCCTTTTCCTCGAGGACGAGTAAAAGACAAGTGTGGGGGAGTTTGTTGACGGTCGTTAACTCATAAAATCAACGATCAACTCGGCATGCAAATGGACCTATTTATAAATACTTGATAGATATAGGGTTACCACCGAGAATTCTACGAGTTTTGGTGAATATCTATTTCGCAAGGTGACAAAAAAAACTACCCAAGATGGTCCACATGTCGGGTTTACATAGAGAGAAAGACCGAACGGGTGAAAAAGTATAATCTAGAAGACTCCAGAAGGCGACACCTGAAACCTGGGGCCCACCTGGCATTGGCCAAGGGCGGCCGACCCTAGGGTTGGGGAGGCCGACTCCCCACCTCCACCAATCAGGTGGAGTCTCGCGGATCCTGCCTCCACCGACTTTGAAGATGAATAATAATCGTCCATTTAGGTCGGTTTGATCCGAGGGCTGTGGTGCATCCTAGAGGGCTATATATTCAAAGCCCCTGGCCCTGGGAGAAACCCTAATTCATTCTAGACTTCAGATTAATTCATTCCAGAGAGAGAGAATTAGATAGAGAAGGGTCCCTCGAATGGATCTATCTCTATAGGGTATTAGTATCAAGAGAGATTGAGAGAGTATAGAGTGGAGGTAGATTTGGAGGAAGCCCGGCCTGTCGGTGTCTCCTCTCCAAGTACTGCGGGATCAAGTCTCCTAACCCGAGGCTTGATTTCGGGATCATTCGGCAATTCAACTTCTAATACTAGTAAGTTCGTTGTTATTATTGTTCTTTGGTTTACAAGTTTACTTTATTTCCGCTTCGCGTTGGGAATAGAGTAATCGTTCTTTAGCATAAGCGTGGTGCTTAGGCTAGGTTCACTTGTAGATGCTCCCTATTCGGTCGGAACCGTGGTAGTAGTGAGGGAAGTGACAATCCCTTTATTACCTTTGTAATCCACTTCCCATTGGTAGGTAAGGTAGGTCCTTTGTGCCCGGTTTAGCATCCTCTGCGGTGTCTTTTCCTCAGGTACCCCCTTAGAACAGTTGTCTCAAAGCTTGCCATAGGTTAGAAGAAGACTGACGAAGGAGTTCTCTCTATATCGCTTAATTCTCACTTGACTAGCAGCCCAGGGGTAGAAGTAAAGATCAGGTTAGTCTATTGCACGTTTTCTCCTAGCGGATAAAAACAAATACGATACTCAGGATTTATCTCCCGGGTGAAGTGCTCACCGATATCCGTGCGCTTGCGGATTATTTCTCTTTGATTCTTTCGTGCGCGTATCTAGTGTCAACACCATGGCCGGTTGCTGAGCACTCTAGGGCCTTGGTGGCTTGTGTGGTAGTGCTTGGGAGCCCTCTAACTCATCCATGCTTGAGAGAGTTCATCCACTTGAGTTAGAGATCGATTCTAGTGCGTTGCTTTGAGAGATTGCATCGTGTGGCACTAGGTGATCGTGTTGCAAGCCGGTGAGCTTGTTACTCTTGGAGGGCGCCACCTCCTAGACGGCTTGGTGGCAAGAGACTCCGTTGAAGCACGCGTGGAGATTGTGCGGTGCTCCGGAGGAGGATTTGTGAGGGGTTCTTGAGCCTTTCCCGCGGGTGCGCGAATTGGGTACTCTAGTTGAGCGTGGCTTGGAGGATCCTGTTCTTGTGTTGATTGGAGTTGGGGCTCCACGGAGGGGTTGTTGGCAGTGAGCCAACTTGAGCGGCCATCTCATCACCAAGTCGGTGTATCGCCACAACTGGACGTAGCTTGGTGGCGACCAAGTGAACCAGGGGAAAAATCGTGTGTCGATTTGTGATTGTCGAGGCTTCGACCTCCTTGTTCTTGTGTGTGAGGCTTCGACCTCCCTTGAGCTTGTTTGCAGGTGGTTGGTCTCTACCCCGGTGATTTGCCACCGCCGCGACTTCGTGTGTCCACTCTTCGCGGTGGTTTGCATCCTTTCTACTCAAGCTTGTTTTACATTGCTATATTCTTGCTTAGCTTGAGTAGTTGCTCTTGTGCTCTTTTGCTTGTGTAGTTAGTTGAGCACCTTCTTGCTTGTGTAGCTAGAAGTAGAGTAAGTGTTTTGCTTAGCTTGTGTAGTTAAGTAAATTGCGCTCTTGGGTTCGGCTTGTGTAGCCTTGTCCTTGAGCATCTAGTGAGCTTAGGTTTGGCTTAGTGCTCTTGCTCATTAGAATTGTGTAGGTGCTCCCCGGTGTGACAAAGTACTAGTTGCTTAGGTTTGTGTGACCTTGCAAGCTATATTTGATTAGAAGAGCACTAGCTAGTTTAGCACCTTGCTTGCTTGTTTAGGTTCTTTTACAAGGTGCTACTAGAGTTGTAGTTAGTGGGGGTTAGTCTTGGCTAGACCGATAGTTTTATTTTCGCAATTGTTTCGGTTAGCCGGTGCGTAAGTTTTTAGTAAGGACTATTCAAACCCCCCCCCCTCTAGTCCATCTCGACCCTACACAGGTTCTACAAATGGACGAGATATAGTGCAATGCTTCATTGATGCCTCAATTGATCCCGACGATGGTCTTTGGAGACCAAGGCAAGCTGGGCTGGGCATATACATAAAAGGGCCTTCAGGCTGTTACTCTCTCAAATTGTTTTTGCAGGTCCCTAACTGCACGTTGGTGCTAATGGCGGAAGCTGCTGCCTTGGCGGCTGCATCACAAATAACAAGCAAATTGCAATCTACAAAAATCGCCTTTTATACTGACAACCAAATCTTGTCGGACTTCATCAACTCAGGTGACTTTGAGTCCCTGCCAGATTGGAGGATCAAAAGCTACATACAGAAATTTGCAGATTGTGTTTCCCCTGGCACGTATACTCTGATCAAAATCCCTAGAAGCCAGAATGAAGTAGCTCACTCTATAGCTTCTGCTGCTTTCAAACATGCTTCAAACTCCTCTGGAAGCATTCATATAGCCTGCTCCAAAGCAGGGCATGTAGCAGGTTGTCCATTAGCAATGGCGCTCAATAATGTACCATTGGAACTTTGTAATTTCTTGGCAGCGAGTTGCTGCTAGTTAATATATTCTGGTTTTCTTGTCAAAAAAAAATGAAGGCTTGTCTTTTTTAATCCTTTTACTGTATTGCACAAGTGGAATCTTTTGTGTGTACACAGAGAGGACATAGTAGGCCGGCGTGGTCCCAAATGAAGCAACGGTCATACGACACCAACGCGCTTCTCAAGTGCTGCTTGGCCTTTGTCTAATGAACATGTCGCAGCTTCTGCAGCTATTGACAGTCTGCGGAAACCAACGTTCAGCATGACATGGACGCATATGCAGCCGATGTGAACACTGAGGCAGTACACAATACCCTTGTACCATTGGGGAAGCTCTAACTAACTAGTTGAAAAACAATGACGACAGACCTAAGCTTGCTCAAAAAAAAAAAAAAAAAAAAAAAAAAAAAAAACAAAACAAAACTACCAAGAGGGGGCCTCGGTGGACGTCATGGACAATGCTGTGTACATGCATGGATGAGGGCTTCTTGTCTAGAGCATGGCACGAGGCCTTGTGTCGGGCAAAGCATTGGGCTCGAGTAGTCGACTGCAGCATCCCGCATTGGTAGGTTGGAGAATGGCACGAGTGTCACGCTTCGTGAGAGATGCAACACGTATAGAGGCTGTGAGCTGGTCGAGAAGCAAACGCACTCGACATGATAGAGCATGCTTACATTATACGTGTGACGTGTCACTCGATCAAACAAGGCACAAATCAGTTTTTTTTTAAGATAATAACCAGGCACAAATCAGTTGATCCATCCAAAACCGATATATGTATCCATGTATGTAGTCTCTCCATCCCAAATAAATCAGTTCTCACAAGTCACAATCATGCTAAAACAAAAATATCTTATGTTTGTAGTTTGATTAATAATTTTATAAAAAGAATAACATCTACACCAAATAACAATCATAAAAATATGCTCTTTACTAATTTTAGTGTCGTCAATATCTGTATTTTTTTCCTGTAAACTACTAAATTTGATTAAATTGTTTGATTTAAAAACTCTAGATAGTTGATTTAATTTAGAATGAACGAAAAAATCACTAATAGTTTCTCTGGGTAAAAACGGTATGATTGTTTCCTAAAAAAAAGTCGGTACGATTGAGATGGCTATGTCTAAATGTATATTTATTGCTAGTATATATGTACGAACTACGTAGTCCTACATATGCTTTCATTTATGTTGTACTTACTTTCGTCTCTGAATAAATTAATTCCTAAATTATCTTAAGTCGAACTTATTAAATTTACATCAGATCAAATTTATATAAAAGAAATACTTATGATATTAAATAGTTATATATTATAAGAAATATTTATGATAAATTTAATTAACTTGGTGCTATAATTCGTAGTACTTTCTTTTTACAAATTTAGTTATCTTTCAAGATATTTGACTTTAGAAATGATTTTTACTAGTGCTACCAATCACATGATAGAGCATCCACAACTTACATGCTTACGGCGCTGCGCTGTTATTCGTATCACAAGCTTTCTTAAATTAGATTAGGTTTAAAATATACTAATAATATCTCTAAATAAAATTATTATTAAAATAGATTCAACGATCTATCTAATAATATTAATCATGTGCTATAAATATGAATATTTTCTTAGATATTTAGTTAGAATTAAAAAGTATTTGACTTCTTTATCAACGGGAAACGACATTTATTTTTGAGACCCAGTGCATATATAATCTATAGCTATACAGCTATATACTAGGCTATAGCATTCATCGCCGCCGCCCAGCAATCTCCAATTAGACCATGATCATCAATCAATAAATAAACGAGAATCCTCTGCCCAAGATTTCAACATCCCAACATGGCTACAAAAACCCATCCAAAGCTCGCAGGCAAAGCGGCAACAACACACCACCAACCTGCTGGCACTAGCACTAGAGCACACGCACCCCTCCCAGCAATCAACGATGGCGGCGAGGCTTGTCTCCGTCCCCGTTCCCCACCTCCTCCTGCTGCTCATCGTTGTCCTTGCCGGCTCCCGCGCGGCGCTGGCCTCCAAGACCGTGGACCAGACCTGCGCCAGGGCCACGTCGGGCGCGCAGCGCAACAGGGAGGCGCTGGCGTCCTTCTGCGTGTCGTCGCTGCAGGCGGCGCCGGGCAGCGAGCGCGCCGACGCGCGAGGGCTGGCCGCCATCGCCACCAACCTGACGCTGGCCAACTACACGGCCGCCGTGGCCACCATCAAGGCGCTGGAGCGGCGCGCCGGGGGCTGGCCCGAGCCGTCGCGGCGCGCGCTGGCCACGTGCCGCCTGCGGTACATCGAGGCGCTCAACGTCGTGCACAGCGCCGTGCACGCGCTCGCCACGGGGCGGCTCCGCGACTACGTGTCCGACATGGAGGTCGTCCGGAAGGCGGCGGCCGACTGCGAGGGCGCGTTCGCCGCCGGCGGGAACGACGGCAAGCCGTCGCCGCTGCGGAAGGTGGACCAGGACGCCGATAACCTCACCGTGGTGGCCATGCTCATCGTCAGATCCCTCCAGTAATTAAACGGGGGAGCATTGGTGTTGCGTTACCTTGCAATTGTAGACAAAAATAATCAAAGTGTCCTCTTGAGGTTCTTGTTTGATGTGTCAATCAATGAGAATGGACGAGATAATACTTGTCTGATGTTCCTCAAGCCTGATTTGATTGGATATTTCGCCCATTTAGTTTTCTTGATGAAGGAATATTTCGTCCATTTTTTGCTGCTTTCTTTCGAGCCTTGACATGAAAACGGTGTCACGTACAAAAATAGAAATTCTGATGGCCATTGGACATGGAACGCAAGCGCACGCGAGTAGGAGTACGCAACACAAGCGCTTCTGTTCATCGAGACGTACTGTATGCAATGCTGAACTTGACGTTTGTTGTTTTCTGCCTGCAAATCTGCCCGTGACGCGCTCGATATAGAATGACGTAGCCGGTGCTGCATTACACGGTCCCCTTGTCGTTTTCGAGAGAGATGCCTTCTTCTTCTAGCTTCCTTTTTTTTAGAATCTCCTTCTTCTTCTAGCTGGAACATGCCAGTTTACAGAGTGGGCTAATTTTAGGCATCGAGACGAAGCCCAATTTTGATGAGCCCAACAACCTTCCCCAAGAGGGGTCTCTACGGGCCTACTTGGTTCGGTAATGCTAGTAATCAGACGTTCTACTCATCGAACGCCACGGATGGGCCGGCTCCTCTAAAAGCCCATCTCCCTACTCGTCCGCTTGAGTGATCCGACAATAAAAAAATACGGAGTAGAGCGCCGTGCGCGTGCGCGTCCAGCATGGCAAGGCTGCAATGGGTACTGTGCGCATGCAGCATGCAATGGCTACTGTGCGCCCCCTCCCAGGATCTTCTGTGGCCGTGTGGGCATGGAAGTGGGTGCGTGGTGGCTCAGAGGATCCGACCACTAGGGAAACGTGATATGTACGTAGGGGCTAGGTTGAGTTGTACTATTTGCTAAATAATTTGACATATATTTTTTTGACATCTGCAATCTATAAAAAAAATATAATGTCATTTAAAAAACTGTATATATGTTTTTGAGATTTGCCACTATATAAATATATTCTAAAAAAGTTGTATATATGTTTTGAGAGATATATTGTAGTTGTTTCGTACGGATGTTTGCAAAAGTAGATCGTGATATGTATTTGTACATTTTTGCATATGTCAAAAGTGTTTCAAAGACTTGTTGCAAAAGTTTGTTCAAAATGTTTCATTTAATTTAGACGTATATTGCTAGGGTTTTGATATGGATGTTGCATTTGTTTGTTACATGTCCCATTTGTTTGACACATGTGTTGCAATTGCAATAGTATTTTTTCCAAGGTTTCATCTGTTCCAATATAGTGTTGTAGAAAGTGTTTTTATATTCGGAAACCATTTGACACGGTCGTCCGTACGGGCCATGTCCGTACCCGGTACGACGTGCATGTGTGTACTGTGCGTGTGTGGTGTGCGTGTGTTTTTCTACAACAACATATACGTGGATGCACATGCCTTGTTTCCAAAAGTACACGACACATGTACACATCCTTTCACTATTGGTTTGCTGCTATTTTATTTCTAGATTGTTTCAACATATATTTATGGATTGTTTCGATATAGATTTGTGGATTTTTCGCAACAGGTAATAGGGTTGTTTCAACATATATTTATGGCTTGTTTTAACAGATGTTTCTAGGTTGTTCAACATATGTTCATGGATTCTTCGCAAATAAGGTTTTTTGGATTGTTTTCAACATATGTTTCTAGGTGTTTCAACGTATGTTCCTAGGTATTTTAACATGATTTCAGATGTATTTTCAACATATGATTTTGTTGTTGTTGTAATAGGTATTTCTGGGGTGTTTGAATATATGTCTCAGGATTGTTTCAACAAATATCCTGGGGTTGTTTCAACAGCCGATTTTTGGCGTGTTGCAATAGATAACCTGCTTTGTTTCAACATATTACCCCGGTTTGTTTCAATATACGTTTTGTATTATTTCAAAACTAGATCTACTCTACATCGAGATGAGAAAATTATTTTTTTTAAAAAAGTTATCAAAATATATCCATGAGGGGTCTTGTTTTAAAAATCTTATCACGAAATACGCCTGGTGCAATCTGATTTAAAATTTAATATTTGATTAATGAGATATGATTTTTTATGTCTCTTGCATGTGCACATGCACAATTTGGTAACAGCTACGTGCAGCAGCCCCGCAGTGGCGCCCGGCCCACAACCCCCTCTCCCATTCAGGAATCAGGATGTACTGTACAAGCAGGACAAAACGTACATGCAGCTCCTCTTACGGTAGGACTGTAGGATTTTTTTTTTTGAGTGGAGTTAGGACTGTAGGATGAGACGAGCCGAGACGCATGCGGACTGCAAGCGCGGCAGCAGGCCGGGCCTGGCACTGACGTCTTTTTTCCTGTGCAGATCAGTGTGCAGCTCGGCCGTCCGATAGCTGTTCGGGTGGGCCTTTGAGTCCTGGTGGGCCGCAGGACGAGCGTTCTACACCTAGAACGTTCTATCGCTAGCACTGCCCTGCTTGGTTGGCTATCAAAATTTGCTTACACCGCGATTTTCGGCAGCCAAAAAGTTAAGCAAAAAAATTGCCAATGAATTGGCAAGCCAAATGTGAGAGGTTGGCGAGTTTTGGTAGCCAACCAAATGCTTGCCAAATTCATGGCTTGCCAATTCTTTGGTTGGGCAAATTTTGAATGCCAACCAAGTAATTTAGGCCCGACGCCCTTCACCGCCGCAGCGGCCGGAGCCGGAACAGCAGGAGCACGCCGCCACTCCCCTTGGTTTCCGAGGCGGCCGGTGGCGGTGCGGCGCTGGACCGGGGTTGCCATCATCGTCCACTCGGCTACCCCCGTCCCCGCGCCGCCGCGCGCTCGTCGGACGCAAATCCTCCGCCCTGTTCTACGTTTCCTCGGACACCCTAACGTCGCCACCTCTCCTGCCTCAATGACCTGCTTATCCCGCCCCACGCGTCCTCTCTTCTCTTTCATGGCCTCTGCAACGCCTCACTGCTGGCCGTCAGCGCTTGCGCGACGAGTTTCCTCGCTCATGGTACCTTTCTGTCGCGTGTCCCGGTGTGTTTTCTTGTCCTGAACTCCTGATGCTTAAGTTTGTTCCTTTACTTAGCTGCTGTAGTTCTGGATGTGCAAACTTAGCTGCTGCAGTTCTGGATTGTGGACTAGTTCACCTGTGTCTTTTTAAGGCAAATGGGGGCATTTGTGTTTTCTTGTTCTGATGCTAAAGTCTGCGTCTTTTCCTTAATCAGGACTATGGCCAACTCTGGGTTTTTATTGACTAGTATATTGCTATATGATTGGTTTTTTCAAAGCAGATGAGGTTTTTTTTTTTTTGAAATTAAAGCAGATGAGGTTTTAGCTATGCATATGACTCGTAAGACAGATAATAATGAGATTGGAAAAAACTAGAAATCAATTTCAGACTTGGATAATGTCACATTAAGATTCCAGTCCTCACTGTATCTGTATGTGAAATGATGCTATTTTATTTTTTTATGTTCTTCAGTGATAGATTTCCTCATGAACGTCGGACCATAGCCACAACCAATCCAGTAAAAGGTGACAAGTCTGGTAAACCAGACAGGCGGCTATCCATCTCTTCTGCCAACGCTATTACTAGATCCCAGAACAAGCATTCTACTGTCACCCAAGGCATGAAAAACGTCACCAGTGGCAGAGTCTTGGAGGTTATAGCTGGAGATGGGAAAAGTGATCAAGATGATTGTGGAGTCGCCTCAGAGTTCATATATGATAAACATGATAAATCGAGGCCAGTTGTGAAGCACACTGGTTATGGTGAGGAAGACCGAAGGAATGCAATGGATAATCAAAGGGTTGAAATCGTTGCCAGCAACGACAAAGAACTCAGTGACGATGAAGAATATACTATGGATATTATACTTCCAAGAAGTAGACACCGCGATGGTTCCATATACAGTGACATGGATAGATGGTGGAAAAGAGTTTTTCATATTGCTGACCGTAATGAAAGTAAGTTTTCAATATCTCTTTTTCTATTTTTAAGTTGTCATTAATATTAAAGATATGGTTCGTTTTCAATATCTCTGTACGTGAGGAGTTCTGCATTGTACGTGAGGAGTTCTGCAGCAGTGCCAGCTGCGTACTACATTCACCCAAACCTTTCTTGCGTTTGATTTTAGATTTTTTTTTGTACCAATGATGGTCCATATCATATTAGTTGTACCAATGCATGCTTACTAAATGTCTGAATAGCAGTCAATTTAGTAATGCAAATTAAAGAACCATACCCTATTGCAACATTGATCATGCTTTGATCATTGTACTGATACAGGGCATCAATTCTTGTTGTTTAGGTATAGGCTTGTAATCGCTCAAAACAAATACCCACCTCCAGAGCCTAATACAACATAGGCTTTGCATACCAAACTGGGATTTAACAAACAGCAAAACTGCAAAACACAGTCAATCCTCAATTGATCAACCGGGAGTTCGGTAGTTCTGAACTGAATAACTGCAAATGATCGCTGAATGTTGGTTCAGAGCAGTGCATAGCAAAAGGCAAAGTGGTGATCCTATTCAACTCAGTTTTTGTGATCTGCTCTCCCTTTTTTTCCTTGTTTCTCACATCTTTTCAAAAACTTCGCACTACAATATGAAGCAAGTTAAATTCAGTGGGCAATTTGTTACTTCAGCTAAGAGCATATCCCCATTTTGTTATTTTCAGAACAATTGTGCAGTTAAATGGGGTATGGTAAGGACAAAATTCTCTTTAAGATCACATGCCAATCCCACAGTGTACCTTTAGGCTTTAGCTACATGGAAGTAGTGATTCATCAGTGAGAAAGACATTCACTATACCTGTTTTGTTTCCCATGGGTAGTTGGTAGGGTTGCAAATGGTTTAGAACTTTTGATACGACCAATCGACCAAAGGGCTACCGATGTTAATTTCTTTTGAATATCTAAACAATTATATATTTGAATATCTGAATTTTTTTGGGGCACGGATACAAATATGGATACATTGATCGGATATTGGATACCAATAATAATATATCTTCAATATCCAGCAGATATCAAATATATTCCATTTAAATATATCCAAACATCCACTAACTGGATATCTGAATGCCAGTATTATCCTGGTGTTGATATTTATATTTAATATTTGTATTATTGATAGCAATTCATTAATACATTTGCATCTAATCCAAATATTATTTTTATTGCTACTACACAGGTGCAGTAGTGTAGTAGTACACTGTGGCCTCCCAACCCCTTCAGTCCTCTTGATAGCCAAACTCCACATTCTGCTTGCATAGGACTAAATGTCCTGCTTGCTGAGCGTTTGGCCGCTTGCTGCTGCAGTATTGGTCCTCATGTTGTGGCATGCTCCTTCCCACACCTCTGCAACCTAACAAGTTTGCCAGCCAACCCCGTGACGTGTGGAATGTCCAGCTACCCAAAAGAACCATGCATTTAGTCCAATTTCCTTTTTCCTTTTTGCTTTCTGTGTATATGTTTTCTTACTAGGTAAATGCCCGTGCGTTGCAACGGGAAACACAATACCACGATAACATATATGTATTAGCATATGTTGTATTGTTATTAAATAAAAAGATACCGTAATCGTGATGTTTGAAACAATAATATTAAATAAATCTTCAAGAAAGATAACTAAAATATAACTTCAAATTTGAAGTCCAAGATGCAGCGTCGATTCTTAGTAGCTAAAGTATACGAGATGGTTGAAATTGTAGTTGTATCCCGCATATCAAAGTTATTTATTAATTGTTAAAGCTAAAGTAGGATTTATATATTGAAAAAAAGTATCGATGCATTACCTCTCTTATGAAGTCAGGATTTGAAGGATTTTGACGAATTTGGAGTAAGTTTAACATTTATTTTTCTTTTTATTTGTTTCATCGATGGTGTTGCCGATTAATAAAGTGGAGATTAATGCATGTGAAACGTGGCTTTACCATTTCCCAACACAAGAATGTATTATTAAATTAAAAAGACATTGCAATCGTGTTGTTCGAAACAATAATATTACATAAGTCTTCAAGAAACATAATTAAAATCTCTACACCTAAAAAGGGTAAAGTGGACCCGTTCACTGCCGCACGGTGAAGCCGCCTGCGGGATGCCCCCTCCGCACGATGCATGGATTAAAAAAAATGCTGACTGCACTCCATGGTCTCCTACAGTAATAAGGCCCCGTGAGCAAGCAAACAAGGCCGCAGCGGCGCATCTCCATGGCCGGCGGTGGGCCGGAGCTCTCCTCCTTCATGGCGCCACGCGTGCTCTCTCCGGCGGCGGCGGCTCCAGCGCGGGCACGAGCGCCGCCCTGCCCCGCCGCGGGAGTGGCCCCGATGGCCTGCAGAGGGCGCGGCTTCGGCACATCTCCAGGCCACGACGGCGGAGGGCTCATGTCTAGGCCGCGGCGGCGGTGCATTGGTCTCCTACCCTCTCCTCTGCGGCCGCACAGGCGCGCAGTCCCTGCTCCATCCCGACATTAGCTTCCATCCCCGTAGTGGCGAGAGGAGGAAGAAGATGTGTTGTCCTGCTCCGTGCTCGCTGATCTCCTTCCTCTGCCCCCGCAGCTCGATAGGGTCGACTGGGAGCACCTCGAAGCCATCCTCCATCTTCCCCAAGCCTTTACTCCTTTTCCCCCGGCAGGTGCCGAGCTCCCCGCAAGCTTCGGCAACCAGCCATGGCGGACACGAGCTGAGTAGACGAACCATATTCTCATCTGTGACCCGACCTCTCTCTCTCCTGATTTTTTTTTCCCTTTAGGCCAGCGGACAGAACACTTACCGTTCACTTAAAAGAAGAAATACACTGTTGTAAAAAAACACTTATACGCTTTTATTACTTTTTCCTTTTAAAAATAGTCATTTACATGCAAATTAATGAATAGATTAGTTTCTTATGAGTAATCTGCATAAATATTTCCCTCAAATTTTTTTCATTTAAATAGTCCAAGGCCTTAGG
Organism: Themeda triandra; assembly: GCA_018135685.1. NCBI lineage: Eukaryota > Viridiplantae > Streptophyta > Magnoliopsida > Poales > Poaceae > Themeda > Themeda triandra. Next base: position 785,279 of record JAENPR010000045.1, on the reverse strand, counting down.
GGCATTACATCTTTTATTATCTACAGTTTCACAGCTGCTCCAACCAAATGACCTTCAACTTTTCCCATAGATGCTTTTACACAGTTCAAAGCAAACGACCTTCAACTTTTCCCATAGATGCTTTTACACAGTTTAAAGCTCATAACAATTTTTCTAAAAGTCACGGCTCAACTATACATGGACTATTCATTTGTTCCCTATTGCGCGACTCTAGCTCAGGCTAGCCACCCCGTGTCTGATTGCAAGAAAAAAACTTTTGCTCCCTCTGCTCCTGCTCCGTCGCCCAGACCCGTCTGCTGTCTCGCTTTACCGGCGGTAGCCACCATGCCGACGCCCCGACCTAGCAGGGCTGCCTTATCCCCGTCCTTGTCTCCTCGGGCCACGTTGTTGCCACCGTGCCGACTCCCCGACCTAGCAGGGCTCCCTTGCCTCCTCGGGCTACACTGTTGCCACTAAGCTCGCCCCGCCCCGCGCAGCTTCCTTTGGCTGTGGGTAGTCGCACTTGCGGATTAGCGTGGTGATGACCTCACATGTGGAGTTATCATGCTTGACAAGGAAGACCCACAATAGGGTTACTCTAATAAGGTAATGCACTTTGGCATTTTTCACTGGGGTGTTCGCAGGACCTTTGAATGTGTGAGTTCGTGCAGGAAAACTTCTATTGTCTCTTGAACTAAGATTGATTTATGTCTCCCTAGCTAATTCTCGGCAGTTGGCACTGTTTTATTTTTTGAAACCTTTGACATTGATTCTTACTAATAGGGTAATGATGAACCTTCCAAAAGCATACCATGAGAGAACAGGAGAAATGTCAGCACTAATGTGGCATGTGGAACTCGAGTTAGTTGCCAATATGACTATTGTATATTCAGACAATAAGAAAGAACCAGCAACTTAAATGTATCTAGAGTAGTTTGATTGTAGCATGAAAATGCAATTAGCATTATAAAGCACTAATTATTTTTTTTTGTTGATGCATGAAAATAGATCTAAGTTGGCTCTTCTACAAAAATCTAACAAGGTGATGCCAAGTAAGAGACTTATAAGTATTGACCACATTATAATTTGTCCAAAAACATGATTAAGCATCACTATGAATAAAAATCACGCTGATATATGAACCTTTTGGTACGAAACACTCTATGATGACATAAGGCATCACGTAGATTTTAATTGGCATTGGTAAATATGGGTTGCTTAAATATTGCATATTATATAATAAAATTTTGTGATCCGTAGCAACGCACGGGCATATGCTAGTTAACTTAAAATTTCAAGTCTAAGATGTGGCGTCGACTCCTTGCGGCTGAAGTATGCATAGTTGAAATTATAGTTGAAAATATCCTGCATATAAAACTTGTTTGTTAATTTTTAAAGCTAAAGCACTATTAAAGCTAAAGCACTATTGATATCTTGAAAAAAATATATCGACGCATTACCTTTTTTATGAAGTCGAATCTCTTTATATACGATATTCTTCGTGAATATATCCTTTGTTGGTTTCTTCTTTCCCTTCCCCTTGCTCTTGTCCTTCTCGCAGGCGGCACGGCTAGGATCTTAATGTTTGATCTTGACGTGGCTCTTGATAGCGCTTACGTACAATTGGCCGTGCGAGAACACCGGTTGTGGCAAGTATACCCCGACATTAGGGATAGTCTGCCTTGTGCCTTGTTAATGGTCATTGCGAAGCCGAGCCGAATAGGGAATTGTTTTCTCTTAAATTGGAAAGGGAACATCTCTTCATCCGAAGGGCATAAGGGTATGCGAGGCGTAAAACCCTCTTTCCGACATGTTGTCCCAACACAATTTCGCATCTATGGTATTCTTTTGGAACCCCCGTATGATAAGCCTCGTACCATTACAAAGTCCATTGGCGGGGTCAATGTTCCTAAGCAATATGACCGGACATCCAATCTTTAGTTTTAACACATGTGGCGGTAGACCATTAGGTGTCAAAGTGTTAAGGAATTCTTCAGATAGTAGTTGTGCGGATCATCCACCGCACGGTCAAAACTATGGTACACCATCTCATCCCCGTGGAAACGATCTATCATCTTCATATTAATCATATCTACACAAATCATTCCGCGCCGATAATATCGCTGGAGAGGTGATATAATCTTTGCTTGACATATTTGCATTGAGGTTAGGAAATATGCAATCAATTAGAGTATCAAGGTCACTATCTTCCCCGGTGTGTGGTATGCATATATCATGAGGAAGACGAATTTCATCATCGCCATTCGCCTCCTCGCACCGCCACCGATGTGCGAGAGGTATTCCGCAAACCACGGGTCACTCTTTGCCCTCATGTTGCGCACCAATTTTAGATGCCGCATGCAATCCCAAAGGTATGACATCCGCAGTGAGGCACCGACCACCCGAGCCCTTGACCCTTCGAACAACAGAAGAACCCGTCTAAAATCTCCGCCGAACACCATGGTCTTTCCTCCGAATGGTAGCTCGAGTCGGTCCATTATATCACGTAGACTTTTGTCTAGCGCCTCGACACCTTGCCTCTTCATCATTGTCACCTCGTCCCAAATAATAAGGGATGCGGTTCAAGTAGCTTGCCAAGTACCACTGCTTTGTGAAGGTGCGGGTGCTCCCATCATCAACGGTGACGGGAACCTTCAAGCGTGAGTGGGCGGTTCTACCACTGTGCATTATTGATGCCGCAACACTGCATGTAGCCATTTGCCACAAAGCAATCTTTTTCTCGACTACGTATAGAAGCAAGAAGTGCTCTATATAGATAAGTCTTTCCTGGTCCCACCAGTCCATCCACAAAGAAGAGACCCCGTGTCCGTATCAATCGAGGACATAATCTCATCGTAAGCGACCCGTTGCTCCTCGTTAAGGGTGTCTCGATAGAGCCACATCATCCTTGTTGGCCTCAATATTGGCCTCCTCGAAAATCTCTCTTGGAATATCACAAGAGGCATCATATGTGTCATCAATTTTAGGAAGTGGGTATTTACTTATATCCTTCCCCATTGATTGTAGCAAGTTTCGAATATCAATGAGGACCATCTCGCTCCACCATGAAGTTGGATTGATTATTGCGCTTATAGTCCTCCGACATTGCATCTTTGTGTTTCTCCCATAGTCCGAACACATCGGGCCGGGCTCACAAAACACCAATATTGTTGCAAAGAGCCTTCGCAACGCATATGGCATCATCCATCAGTTGCCTCAACAAGACTCCCATCCAACGTATTGTCCTCTTCGATTAGGCCCCTTCTTTCAGCGGCTTCACGAAGGTGGGTAGAATGTCACCATCAACGGTCCTTAGAGACTCAAAGGAGGTTGCACCTGCCACATGGTTCAGGAGAACCCTAAGATAGTAACGCTCCCCCTCAGTTGGATTGGCAGCCACGATTCTTCCAATCTGTCTTAGTTTCTTTTGCTTCCTTCTAATCCATTCTTTACCTTGTGCATTCCATGAATAAAACTCAGGGAAGTCACGGTACAATATACCACGAGCATGTTCAGATGTACTGTTCATCTCGAAGTACGTTGTAAGCATCGACTTCTCAATACCTGGACGATCAAGCACTCGTTGAACCCTATCACGATGGTGAAATGACACCATGTGCATATCTGGAAGATGGAGTTGTAAGGGCAACACAGAAGGAGACCTCTCACTCAAATCAAAACCGTATATCCTCCATAAAGCTTCTGGAGGGGTTACCCATCTAGCATCTCTATATTGCTTGATCTCATCGATGTTCCCTTCACTATCCTCCTTGCTAGCCTCTCTCACGACCTACGTACGCGCGGTCATGACCCTTGTAAATGTACTTAAACAAACGATATTTGATCGCCTTGATGCTCCCACATGCCTCAACATTGATGTGGCGGTTGAAAAGATGGAGGAGATACGGGTTGTAAGGCACGACCCATCTATTGTCAAGCTCATGGCCACGGATCTTTTCTTTTCGACCATCTTCACGTCGTCTCTGTGAACCGGATATGAATCCTTGCCTTGTATTGTGACATCACGTAAAGGTCGAGGGTAACGGTTCTTACATAAATCACGACCCTTTGTACATGGACAATCACGATTAAGCACTCCACAAGGGCCATGCATCATATGTTTGGTGACCATCTTGTACAAGACTCGGGTACTTCTTCTTGTCCGGGAGCTCAGCTGAGATGAGGCGATCATACTGTTCTGGACATGTGATCTTATATTTTCTATCCATGATAAGCAAAAAATGTGCATGCGGCAGACCCCTCTTCTGGAACTCCACAACATATACATGCGCCTTGACCTTTCCAAGGATATCCTTCTTTAGTAGCCTATCCTTTAGCTCTTGTAGTTTTGCTCTAAAGACTCGGACAACAAGATCTGGACGATCCTGTGGCACCTGGCCAGGGTAGAGTTCACGCTTGACCTCATCCCAATTCGGGTTACATGTCATAGTAAGGAAGATGTCCGGTTTACCGAACCTCCGTACTGCAGCCATGGCGTCCATGTACCGCTTCCTCATGTCACGTGGTCCTCCAATAAATGATGAAGGCATCACTATCCGTTTTCCAATAGCTTCGCTCTCCCTTCACCAAAGATGTAGGCTATCAACCAATCCCCGGTAGAGGTCGGCCCTAATATCATTTTGATGGTTGCGTATGTAATCTAATCGAGAACTCTCGATCTTGACGTATGTGTCAACCGCAAATTGCCGAAATGTACGCTTGCCGTACAATATGGGGTTAAATATTCCCGGATGCATCCGAAACTTGTAGCAAGAGTAGTCACGCACGTACACACATAGTCTACCAAATGAGTCTACAAAAATAGCCATTAATTAGAGTTATTTATATAGAGTAACCACCGAAGTACATGTATGTGAAGCATTTAAATAAGAAGAATAACAAACCTATTTCGTCTTCTCGACCCACCACGAGCCTTCAAGGGGCACGATACTTAATGACTTCTTCCATACTAACATCCTTTTTTGGAATATCCATGTGCCACCCAAGCTCGCCCTTAGGGAAGAATAGAGGTACGAAAGAGCGTCATAACATCCATGATATGAGCGGATGCCGTGTCTGCTTCTATCTTTCCCATGCAAGACAACACTATTCTCAAACCGACCAAGAAGCTCACTTCCCTCAATCCAAACAACCGACCACCTCATCGGCTATTGGCGTGTTGTATGTTCTCGGTCCATCCTTTGGTCAAGGTTCAAGCTGTGACACGATAGTCTTCGAGGTCTTCAGCCTGGCCTAAACTCCTAAGCTTCTCTGAGTATGGGTTGTCATGAAGGATGGCCACAAGCCTCTCAATGACTTCCTTGTCTTTTTGGTACTTCTCTTTACGGCATCGTTCATAGCGGTGCTCAAGGCTTGGATCATTATCGTAGAAGTAAAGCTCAAGATGCCTTGGCTCCTTACCATCTTCTCTGCCAAACGACCTTATGTTGTGATAGATCTGACCGTGTGCACGAAAGGTATATATGCCACTTTTTTCATGCTTGCAAGAGCACTATCAAGGCGACAATATAGAGAAGTGAAAGAGAAATGGCCATTGAAAAACCTAATGTTGTTCCGAAAGTGCTTAGCATCTCGAATCATTACTCGACCAAAGCCTCATAAGCTCATCGTGCACATCAAGTTCACTAAGCTTGATCTTTCCATCTCGACAACAACCCACGTGGTTCATGCTCAAACCTTTCGCAGTCAAAGGTGCTTGCAATTTGCGACAGGTTTTAGCATATGGGTATCTCGTAGGTATGTTACTATACACCTTTTCGTATTGGTCGTACTTAAAACGAAGTTGTGTCTTCCTCGGGTCATTGTCTTGGACATCATCATCTTCCACCTCACCCGAAATGACAATTAAGCCACAATAGTAATTTAGATGAAGCATTGGTAGATTTGATTTCTCGGTCCTTCACACAAATACCTTGCCCAAGAAACAAGTATCCCTCATCCAGCTTCCGGTCCTCTTCAAATATATCTCCCTCATCATCATCTATGATCGCCAAAGATATGTGAATCAAGATAACTATTGGTAAAAATAAACAAAAGAGTTCAAATAGTTTATAGAATGTTAGAAATTTAACTATGTAAATTACCACTGTCATCAAATAGTGGCGTTGGTGGTGCGGCCGAGCCAGTGAAGGCTAGGTCCTATAGTTTCTAATAATCATATAATATCCATGGTTGGGTCATGTATAACAATATGATATTTAATGCATCCCACCTAATAAATAGGATAACGAGGCATCAATATTTACCGTTGTTGGTCATGACTGATTGAGGCAAGGGTGTGTCATCATTTAGGTGTTCCTCCTCCATGCATTCACAATCATCAAATAATAGTGTTGTCGACGTGGAAGATGTAGCTAGAAGGTTGGGCCCTGCCCTTTCTGTTAATCACGTCATGACCATGGATTAGTCAGATATAATATAGTATATAGCTCACCTAAATGTGATAATGAAGCATCAATATTTACCCTTGTTGGTCACGGATGATTGAGGCAAGGGCGTGCTAACATCCACTCGGTCTTCAGCCATGCAGCCACCCTCTTTATTAGATGCCCTTGTGTTTGAACCAATGCGACGCTCAAACATCAAGTTACGACGGGTTAACAAAGCATGTCTTTGCCCAGGTGGAACATGTGATCTTTGTGTCATATGGCGAGGCAGTAATTCATTACATCCTTCACCATCAGCTCTTTCATGAGGCGAGGAATATAAATAGGTGTTGCACCGTTGAAATCTGGGATAACCATTTCACCGGATTTTGTCGTAGTTCCATTAGCACCAGATGCGCCCGTAGTGAGCCTCACAAGCTCGAACGTACATTGGATTCTCCATGGCAATGGACTCCTTGTTGAGTGTGTGCTTTTGCGCCTCTCTAAATTTTTTGTTAGACAATCTCAATGCCTCCTTACGCCTCGATTTAGTGTTATGCAGCCTTTGGCGCTCACGCCGCTTGCCTCTCATCGAGCGTCATATTTTTATACCTCTCTCTAAAGTACGACTTTTTTGACCCATTCGACTATGGTTGTTCACGATGTTGGCGTAATCAAATGCACTTCCAACCGAGTCGCTACATTCATTAAGATAGGTCATGGCATCATTCTTTCTCATTTGTGCAAAACATATATCATGAAAGAACATAATCTAGTAAAAAACTCATATTAAAATAGTACCTAGATTCTCTTTATCAATATGCATGGGTTGGTAGGAATCATTCCTATGCATCCAATCATTATTTTCACTATTATTCATGTCTTCCTTGTCTAATGCAACTCCAGCAGCTACAAGATAGTTATTATACAAAATAAGTATAAATAATATACAAAAGGGTAAGGCACATTGGTTGGTTTAAATTTTTCACGGTGTCACCTATCACCCCATCCACAAGTGTAGTTTTCTCCTTTTTCATACGATATTGTTCACGACGCTTCTTGTTGTATTCATTCTTCTGTTCTTCACCCTGGTTGCGTATCGTGCTCTTTCCCTTTCCCTTTTTCGTTGCTTAGCATCATCAACTTTGAAAACAGATAGAATGGATGTTAAGTGAATAAATATGTAATTAATGTAAATCATTGTCTATCCAGGTGCATTCATGTACATCTGTGTATCAATATTTACCTCCACCGATAGTGTTTGTCAAATCTCCTAGTGGAGCACGACCACCATTATTTTCCACCGGATCCATGTAGAAGAAACTGGATATAAAAAAACTCTTGAGGAAATATGAATTAACACATATTTCTCCTAATTGGCAGCCTCAATGATATACCACTGTATCCCCATTTATCTAGTAGTGTGGCTAGATATTGGTGTGTTTTCAGCTTATTTTATCAATCTGTGAATCACTTACACACTGTGTTATTGTTATAGCAGTATTGCGCAGTGAGGAAAAAATTATTTTAATCACTTGGACATTACTAATAAGTACTCCGTACTTGATTGGGCAGTACATCACCCAGATAGACTACGACAAGATTACAAGAAAGCGCAAAGTGTTTGTGTTTTGGGCTGGCTACCTAGAAAGTTATGATAATGCAAACTGAAAAGTGATCGATCGATGACCGGACCAGTGAACAACGGAGCTGCAGATTGCCAGACTTGAGTAAATTAGTTTAAGACTATGAAAAATTATTTTGTTTTGCTGCAACGGGAGACAACTCACTGACGTATGCATGTACGAAATTAACTCCAAGTTCTAAGCACTTATTAGAATCAGTTTACAGGAGTGCGGCCCAACAACAGAGCTGGCAGTACAGGTTCAGGCAATGGAGTAAATGGAGTACTTGTAGGTTTCCTAGGCATGGTCTCAGGCAAATGCAACGCCCGACCATAATTTCTCATGAGGTGAAATTCAAGGTTTTATATGTATAAATCATCTCTATCAAACTATTTTAGCTTATAGACTTTTTAAAATAATGTAGTGTAATGTTTTAAAACATTCAAATGCCAATCAAATAACTTGCGTTTGAAATGCTTGAGCAGCATGGCCAGCAGCATAGGCGCCAAAAGTGAATTTCTTTGCTCTATCAGGTAGAGAGTAGTTCATCTAGGAACGCTAAAGCCTGTATATCCATAGGAAATCTGTAAATGCATGCGTCAAGCATGGAAATTCAAACCAGCTTGCATTCTTTTCTCCTACTCCAGTATTCATTTGGCATGAGCCCTCAACCCTCATGGAGAGGAACTCGATCTCACCTTTTGCAGGAGAGAAGAGAGAGATATCTGAATGCTCAAGCACACCTCAGATGTGGCCTCCTCTTCCAGCCGTGCAAATCGTGGAGATTTGGCAGCCGTGACGCCCAAAGTAGCAGCAGCTTGCCGTCCCACACCGTAGGAAGAGAGAGCGGTTGAGGTCGTCACCTCCGACAATGGTGCCGGTGGTGTGCCGCGGCGAGGGCTGGAGTCCACGGGCACGTTCCCTCGTCTAGGACGTCCGGCCGCCGGTGGGGTTCGACGTCAACGGCGCCTTCCACGACGTGTGGCTGCCGGACGGGTTCGAGGCCCCCCCGCGCGCCGGTGGCAGGGGCCTCGTGGTCCGTGGGTAGGTGCCGCAGCTCCGATCCTCGGCGCACGCCGCCACAGCGCGTTCCCCGAGCCGCCACTTGCAGCTGGAATTTACCGCCGGAGCGCCTCTCGCGCGCGTGCCGCACTCGGGCCGGCCTCTCGCCGCGGAGAAGTTCTACAACGTAGAGATGCTGGCGGAGGAGTGGGGCGCGTGCGTGGAGGTGGCGCGCTGCGTGGTTGTTAAGCGGGGAGCGGAGAGGGCAGACAGGCACGAGCTGCTCCTAGTGAAGGCAAGCACCACCGGATCGATGATGTGGAGGCCGAGGAGAGAGGTGCACAGGGGACAGTGGAGCTGACCGACATGAGCGTGCCCAGGAAAACCGGCGGGCTCTGTTCATGCGCGTGCGGAGTCAAACCAATAAAAAGCTGAACTCTTGATAATCAAAGGCTACAAGAGCTGCTGTCCTGCCTAGCTGTGAATGGTCTCCTCACTCTGCCTAGCTGTATAGCTGAACTCTTGATAATCAAAGGCTGCAAGAGCTGCTGTCCTGCCAGTAGCTGTGAATGGTCTCCTCACTCGCTAGCTATGAATGGTCTCCATAGCAAGACGCACAGATGCAGCCTTTTACAATGACCATCGCGTGCAGGAAGCGCCGAGCGGCCGACGGTAATTTATCGGGAGGTGGGATCGACATGAGCGTGCCCAGGAAAACCGGGAACCCGGCGTGCTCTGCGGTTCCTTCCTCAAGAGAGACGGTTCCTTCCTCAAGAAGACAGAGATGTGGTTCCTTCCTCAAGAAGACAGAGATGTGGTAGAAGAGAGAGATGTGGTTCCTTCCTCGAGAGAGAGACGGAAGCAGCGTACTGGCAGACGTACGCCAGATTGCAGCAGCCGTACGCCAGCGAAGAAACGTGCATGCGTGAGGCTACAGGGTGCACTGATGAGTGATGACCCGCTGACACCGTCCACCAGGCAACAGTGGAAACGTAAATGATGGCCCCTGGCTTGCAGCCGTGGTCTCGCCGCGCCTCGCTCCCTTGCCGGAGACGCGCCGGCCAGGACGGGGCCCTGCAGCTGCAGACACCGACGCGCAACGAACTGCCGGACCAGGCATTTGGTTCGTTCTCTATTCACGCCACGCCGGGGCAGCATTTGTGGGTGCAGCTCGTCGCCGGACGGACAGGACCAGACCATATGCATGGGGACCGTCTCTGATTATTTTCAATAAATCCGGTGTCCGACTGGTCCGTTCGTCGCTCGTCGCCCCAGCTCTCCTGTGTGTCGATCTCTGGATAGACGGATGGAGATCGCCACAAAATCTAGGTCAGTGACATGGACAGTATTTAATGGCAGGTGCTCAACGTCTCAGACAAGTGGAACGTGGTTCTTTCTTCACCGATGGGCGATATGGCGGTACGAGCAGGTGGCCGACCATGAGTGTACACCGTTCTGGCCTCATGCGCAATGAGTGTACACCGTTCTGTCCCCATGCGCTACTATCCTATTTTATTTCATACTGTAGCTGTAGTTCTACACTCATGATCTGCTTTCAGAGTGATGACATTTCAATTCCTTTGCTTCCGAGTTGTGCGATGACGCTGGCCACGAAGCCAGCCGCCGTGTCCATGTCCAGCCGCCTCGAGCCTTGCGTCACATGCTGGATGGATGAGCTTTGCTGTCAACACTGTACTGTACGCGCGTGTAAGCGTGTGGGAAACCAGCATGTGACCCAGGCTACTTCTAGCCTGCTCTTCTTCTAGCCTGGCTACTTCTAGCCTGCTATTCTTAGCAGGCTAGCTAGGCTCATGTTTAGCTGCGACCAGGCTACTTGTAGCCTGCTCTTCTTCTTAACCTGCTAGCTAGGCTCCTCTTCTTCTAGCCTGCTAGCTAGGCTCAGGTTTACCTGCGACCAGGGAGGCTCAGGTTAGCTGCGACCAGTGAGCGGCCGGCCGACCAGTTTACATGCGCGTGCGGAAGCAGCTGGTGGGCCCAATATCGAGGAAGCAAGGGAGCCGCGGACGGTAATATATCGCAGGCGGAATCGTTCTGCCGGTTGAACGATTGAGCGGTAAATTTTTTAGTTGTAGAGATTTTCAGCTCTCTAGTTTTATTTTCTCAAGTTTTTTGTGACAATAAAAGAATAATATTCTCTGACAATTAAAATGTGAAATGGAAAGTACTTAGGGGCATAAAGCAACTCACTACTCATCAGACAGCAACACACAAGCAATAACACAAGCCTTCTGGTAGTTCACATACTAACAACCTAAAGGACAGGTGTGGAAAGGCCAGAGCAAACCTTGCAATGCCCCTGTTTAACTTCAACATGAGGACCGGGTTGTCAGTTTGCAAAATGTATACCACTTACCTAGCAAAATTATGACTGTTCTTTTACTGCTACTAGGAGAGTAGGAGTCTTATCCCATTAGAAGGATAGAGGTTGCTCTCCTCCTTTACTCTTCTGCAGTTACTAGCCAGAACCCCCGCGCTTCGCGCGGGTAGATACCAAAGTCATTGTGTTTGGGCGCAGTGACATAGATGGCTTAAAAGTTTATATATATATATATAACCATTCATGATTCAGTAAACCTATCGGACACTGAACCACATATGTGTACATATTGCAGGGGAACTATGTTTTTTACATATAGGGGTAGCAGCACAATAGTAGGTTCTATGAAGGGCAATGCAGATGGCAGGGAAACATTAATATCATATATTAGTCGACCATAAGGCGCACGAATCCATCTGTCTTGTTCCTTGGACCCAGGGAAATTGGTTATGTGGACACCCAAAAGCATCTCTGAAAGCATTTGGCAACAACAATTCGAGGTTAAAATGGGCCAGTACTCACTTAATAGATATGGATGATGTCATGAACAACTATGGAGGGAAAATTCATTACCTAATAGGACATGAGGCATGATACAGAGGCTTATTTCAGGATCGCCCAAAAATGAGACAGTTACTCATTTGACCATCGGGGAAAAAAAACCAATGTTTTGCAGAACTGCACATATGCGAAGCCAAGGATGACATGGGTATGTATTTCATCAGAATGACCAAGATCCTAAATAATGATTAGTCTAGGAAAAAGGAAGCATACAACACCTGGAACTGTGAAGGTACATTGAACAGCTGACATCTTAAGTGAATAAACAGCTAGGTTGAAACAAATAACACTTCACAGACACTGCTTCATAATTGTTAACCCCAACGTCTGTAGACATAGTTGTGTGAAGGTTCAATCTTATCCTGAGCTGCAAATAAGGCAAAGATTGTGGCATGTTCAGGCAGGGTGTGATGATGGGCAGTGTTCATAATATGAATTAGCTGCAGCAAGTTTGTAGGCTTGCAGTGACAATGTTCTGAGCAGTCAATGCTGTGGGCATTGATGAGATTTGCAGCTTAGTAAAAGACGATGTGATAAATGAACCAACTGGAATGGAATTTGTAGGAAGAAGGCACCTGTTTTCAGATTGCTGAATCCCTGGATATGTATATATTGTATCAGTCTGCTGAAAGTTGTGTCACTGCTAAACCTTGGAGAAATGGTCACCTGTAAAAGGATGTCCCTGCATCAAAACTTTTGAAACAATTAAAGCAACCAAATAAGCATCCAGGATGTTAAGTTGAAATCCACAGAACTCTCATTAATGGTAAAGCTAAAATTAGGTCGGTAAGTGATGGAAGGAATTAAAAGGTTGGCCAAGAAATAATGGGCACTCGAAAACATAGAAGACTATGCATTTTTGCTTTTGTTAGGAAACTGCCATTTGTACTGTTATTGCCAATAGACTAAAATGAAATCACATGTTCATATCTAGTATGATAGACAGACATGTACTATTTGCAGCATGAAAAAACTTGACATTGTGCGTAGGTTTTACCCTGCAGTGTCACCCAATGAAGGAGCAGGAAACATATTTTATGGTCTTGGTAGTACCAAAATTAATACGAATACAAAGTAAAGGGCTAACAAAGAAATACAAATGCACATATACTGAAGAGGCACGATGGGGACGGTGGTGCTGCACTTGCCATGCAAGATAGCCTTAGGAGCGCCCGCTGCTGCTGCAGGACTGATTGTTGCCGACAGATGATTCACTGATGGTTAATTACCAAAGATATGTATCCACTTCTGAAGGAAATGCAAGGCGGCAGTCAAATCTTCACCAAACACAGTCAATAATCCGGGGAGAAAAAGAAAAACTGCATTGTATATCACCTCAAGAGCATTTCAGCAAACATGTGGTGGCCGCCGTCCAAGTCGATGTCGACTCCAGCATCAAAGGAGAGAGAGGCGAAGGTGGACGGGATCACCAGGATCGGACTCGCTCTGCTCCCCTAGCGCTGTGGAAGGTGAGGTGGAGGGCCGTGGTCGGGAGCAGGCCACCGGGAGCACCCACGCGGGCGGCCAGCGGGTCCAGGTCGCGCAGCTGCGTGGACGGGTGCGCCCATCGCCGTGACCACGCAGTTCCTGGATCCGGCTACGCTGGGGCTGTGGGCGCGCCGGCAGGATGGTGGCAAGGAAGACGAAGGCACAGGCGCACAGCTGGGCCTCCGGAGCGCCGTTGGTCGTCCACAGGCACAGCAAGGGCGGAGCAGCGGAGGTGTAGCGCAGCGCCGGCACAGGCCATGGGGAAGGCGGCGCAGGCGGGGTGGAGGTGGAGCTCTGGCGGGGTGCTGGCGCCGGCGGTGGAGGTCGTAGACGGGGGGAAGAAGAGGAGGCGGAGGATGCGAGGTGGGCGGCGGCCATCCGCTGCTTCTGCGCGTGGACGGACCACAGCTGTCCTTTGAGCCTTGGACGGGGAGAGGATAAGGCCAGCGGGGTAGGTTCTAGATGCGGGCGTGGCGGACATCCGGTGTATGCAGGCGAGATCGAACGGCCAGGCGTGCAGAACTGTGGATGAGCAGTGTTCTGTGAGGAGGAATCGGAGGAGGGGCACTGGTCATCTACAGTGCAGTTCACCGAAAATAAAGATCTTTATAGATTCTACTTTCTAGATGGAATGTGAAATTTTCCATATATAATATTCAAATAGCATATGTATTTTTCAAATGTCAATATTTGTTCACCAAATTAATTTAAAGTTATAAACCCACAATTGACTTTACGTTTTTGTGAAGCTCGGTTGGAGGCAATGACATTATCAAATACCCCAAACTGTATCATTCGCAATGGAACTTGTATGAAACATTATCCTCGTCGCATGCTGCAAATTTTGTCCTTGGAATTGTTGCAAATGGATGGTGGTTTAGTAGAGTTGTATGGATACATAGCAATCCGGGATCAGCTGGATCCATTGCTTAATTATGTTGTCCATTTTAGCAGGGATGATCCCATCGTTGTGGAGCAGGTGCACATCCATACTTATCTACAATTATTTCATGGATTGTGTCTACTTAACAATCTTTAGTATTAACTATTAAGGCTTGCCAACTAAGTGTGTGTTTGGTTCTGGGACATAGTAGGATGGGACAGATTGAACCTAGTTTTTAAGGATAGAACTGTCCCTGTCTTTTGTTAGTTTGAGGGGATTGGAGGGTCCCTGTTTTTTGTTTGGTTTATTTAGGCATGTGAAAATTTGGATCACACATGTGACCTATGGGGTCCACCTGTCAGCCTCTTTTATTCGTTTTTCCCTTCTTCCTTCTCTCTCCTCATCTAGTTCTCTCTCTCCATGGTTCTTTCTCCCAACACCCTCCAGACCACAGCTGCCTCGCTTCTGCGGCCGGTGTTGCATGCCGGTGGCCTCACCTCGCGTCCGTAAATAGACTTGCCCGTCGATGCCCTTTCTTCCGCATCTGATTTTTGGCTGCAGCTGGCCTCGCCCCTCTACCTGAGTGCATGAGTGTTGCTGCACAATACCAAGACCCCTGTGGCCCTCGTTGCCGCTTTCCGTCCGCCCATGCACTTTTTTTTTAGATAAAGGTCCGCCCATGCACTTGCAAGTCCATCTGTTCCAAAGCTTCAAAGGGGAAATATGTAGAATAACAAAGTGCAAAGAGCATCCTAGTCTAGGTAAATACACGCATGTATATACATCTAACATCCATCACCACTTCATAAAAGAAAAACATCTATCACCACTATGCACTTTGTAACCATTTTGGTTGATCCGTGAAGGAGATCTTGGTTATCAACTATAACTACAATATCCGTTTTCGTTGTAAAAAAAATGACTATGATTCCGTTGTAAATGTCGCTGCATGGGAGCATCTAGCTGTAGATGTTTCTTAATTTTTATGAAGGGCAACTAAATATTTTATTTTGTAGGGTTCTCTCATCAACATGACCGGCCCTAAGCGAGGGATAGACATGATGGACCTTACTCTAATTGAATATGACATGAGGATCAAGACAGGCAAAGAAGAAGAAAATGACCTACAGCTGATCGATGGTGCATCACTCATAGGTTCTGCAGGCGAATGGGATCAACCACTTACAATGCGCATTCCTGGAAGTTATGGTGCAGTTGACATAACTTTATCACGTTTTAATTCTGCAGTTGAGGCCACTGTAGAGGTTCTGATATCAGAAGTACAATGCAGTTTCAATTTGTCGTTCAGTTGTTTAACTAGTCAGCTGAGTAAGGAAATCCGTCTCTTTCATGGTGCCATCGCTGGGTCGCGAGGCTTGCAGAGGTCTGTGGTTGCCATACCATGGGATTCTTCAATAAATTTGAAGTTCACAATAGGCGCATTGTCATCCAGTTCCAACCAACATTGCTGTTCCTTTGTCGCCAAAGTCCATGGACATGATACTCAAGAAATAAAGACCCTTTTTGCTTTAATCTCAGTAAAAGTGACTTGGTCGATGTTGCCAATTGGACTGGGATGCCTTTATTAGGCTATTAACTTTCTGTTTCTGTTATGTAAAAAAGTGGGTCCCAGAAACCAACTTTCCTAAACATAGGTGTGGTAAACTTACTCTGAACTAATGTAATAAGATAGTTTTTTTTTTTTAATAATAAGGTAGTCTTTGGCACACTCCGCAGTTGTTTCTCAATTCTATTAGGTCTCACATTTTATGTTTTCTCTCCGTTATTTTATCACTAGGGTTGGGTTGAAATATGGAGGAATTTCCCAGGAATATAGAGTGACTTTCCCTGCAACTTTGGTGGATAAGAATTAGTTAAACAAGGGGACATGCTTCTTCTAGCTGGAACAGACCAGTTTACAGAGTGGGCTAATTTTAGGCATCGAGATGAAGCCCAATTTTGATGAGCCCAACACTGAGGAAAAGATTGTTGTGTACCTGCATGTCCTGCTTGTCTCATTATTTGTGTGACTGGATCATGAATATATAAATGTGTCTGCCTACTTAGTAGTGGAGCTACGACTGTAATTGGCTGTTTCTTTCTTCATGACTTTGTTGAAGAGTCAGCTTGATGCATCATTTATATGTATGCAACATATCCAAAAAAAAAAAAAAAACGTTCCCTGAAGATGCTAACTTATGTTTTTCCCTAACTGCTGAATTAGAGACCTTGCATTGACTGGACAGCCTGTAGTTGCAGTGTATTGGACAGTTGGTCATGACTATCTGTAACGTATTCCTATCCAATTATGTAGGAGTAATGTGTTCCTCTCTTGCTGTTCACCTGAAATTTAGGAGCGAACCAAGGCAACAGAGCATACGAGCACAGATCATGCATGCTATTGCAGGCCTGACATGACATGTCTCTTTGGCTAAGTTCCTAGGACCTGACATGGGGCCTTGCAATGATCTTTAAATAATGGTGCTCTTTTCCAGTATTTGATGCATTTTTATTTATTCATTGTGATACTGATCTGAGGCCATTTGTAGCAATATCCAAACTGATATTAATTAGATGACCTTTTCGTAGATTACATTTTTTAAATTATTTTATTTGTATCCTCTAAACAAACATATTATGCATTGTCGCTACATAGGATGCCATTTTTATGTAGCAACATCCAAACTGATATTTACAGATGACCTTTTCGTTGATTACGTTCTTTAAATTATCTGTATCCAATAAACATATTAGGGCACTCACAATGCAAAACTCTATCATAGAGTTTAAGACCATTTGTTACACCTTATTTATGGTATTTTGCTGATATGACAATATATTTATCATTTAGCAGGATACATTTCCGATCAGTTGGTCTTGTAGATGGATACTCATGGCTTGACTTTTTTTTTTCTAAGAGACGAACGCAATTTTTATACAGGAACTTGATTATCTTTTGCCTTGCTTCCGCTGTTGTTTACCATTATTCTGTAATCCGGCAGCTGTTTGGTTTACCCTTTTTGTTTGGGAATTTGGTGTTTCTACAGCGCCTGTGGGCTGTGTTGCACTGCCACTTCGGCCTCGTTCACCGCTGATTTGAGCTAATGCTGATTGCCACAAAGCCTTCTTTTTTTCCGTGTCGCCGTTAAACAGCCGGCACGTTTTCGTCGACGCTGATTTCAGCCCGATCAAGCCGGCAGGGCGAGGGCGGTCTGAGTTCTCGGAGGTCCGCAACCGCACGTGACCAAAACCCCTATGAAGGTTTGTACCAAAGCAGTGATTATGTCCTCAGTGGATGCAATAGCATTTGTTACAAGGGAAGTTGCATACATAAATATCAGGAGAATCCTAATCGTGTGAAGTAGTATAGGTCGCCGTTTCGTTGTGTTGACCAGCAAAACGGAAACAGCAGAGAGGCTACGGAGATAGCTAGTGCGACACTGCTCGTGGTCTGCATGATTACCTGTTTGACGCCTACACATGTCCTAGCCAGGCCTGAGTAGGTTGCGCCGGCGTTGAAGAAATTCGTGATAGGACCGAGGATTGTATTACGGAAGGTCTCGGATAACTCGGCCTCGGGTTTCTTTTCCTCTTCTGTCTTCACTTGGTGAACCCTCGAGGCGTGTGCCACCGCGGCGGCACTGGCGGCTGTTGCTTCCGCAGAGTGTGCTATCGTTCCGGCCAGGCCTACCATAACTCTGCCAAATGCGGCCACGACGCGAGGCATCTCGCCCTCGCCCCTCGAAGCAGCTGCAGCTGCATCTAGCTGAGCTGCTGCTCCAGCGGTATGCTGAAGCCAAGTCTCTGCAGACGCCGCTTCTTCGTGCGCCCGGATAGCTGAGGCGATCGCCTGGTCAGCTTCTTCGGCTCCGGTGTCCATCTCAACCTTAAAGGGAGAGAGAGAGAGAGAGAGGTTAGTACTTGATGAAACTATTGCGAAAACGAGATGGACGCCACTTCTGCTGCTGCTTACGGCGATGGTTGGCGGCCGGCCGGGGGAGACGCCGCGCGCGGGCTCGGATGTCGAGGACGACGACGACGAAGTTCAGGAAGAAGACGAAGGTGGCGACGGGGTCGGAGCCGGAGTGCGGTGCGGTGGGCGTCCTGGCCGCGAGCGTGGAGAAGGAGCCGGCCGGACCCGGGCTGGTGGGGATGGCCTTGCCGTGGGCGGCGGCGGCGCCGCGGGGCTGGTGCAGGGGCGACGGGGACAGCTTCTCGCCCTGCGGCGGCGGAGGGGCCCTACCTGCATCATGCGAAAGAATTAAACCGCAAGGAGATTAGTACAACTACATCTAGCATTCTTGAATCAACCGCGAGAAAGTTTATTAAAAGTAGCAGAAATACTAGCACACAGAGAGAGAGACCTGGTAGCCAGATAGGCGTAATCAGTGACGGAACTAGGGGGCCAGTAGGGGCCGTTGCCCCCCCCCCCCCCCGGCATGGTAGGTTTACTATTTTTAAGTTAAAAAACTCAATTTTTTACTCATTTTTAGTTAAAAATTCATCTTTTTACTCATTTTTAATTGAAAAACTATGATTCTAGTTAAAAATAGTGTAATTTTTTTTAAAAAAATATTGAAACGTATTATTATGTATATTTTATCATAGTAAAAAATGCCATCACATTTGTTCGGCCCCCCTTAATCATGATCGCTGGTTCCGTCACTGGGCGTAATCGTGCCACTAGTATGCGCCAGGATCGCATGGGGTGATTTATAGGGACGTTTAGTACACTATAGACGTAGTTAGGTCAGGGAAATGAGGATGACAGGGGATGAGTGATCATGACAGAGCAGAGAGGGGCGTTAGATGCGCGACGCGATAACTCAGGATATGACAGTGATATCGCAGCGACGATGAACTTACGGTTGCTCTCCCGGACTACCACGCCAGGGGGGCATGGGTGAAGATGGGAGCTGCGCCAGGTGCGGGTCTTCCAGATATCGTCTGTAACGCCTCCACCAAGATATCTGGACGGCGGCGGGGGTTGTGGTTTCACCGAGCAGCGGCAGCGGGCGCATCGTCGGGCTGCAGTTGTGGTTTCACAGGGCAAGCGGCGGGGTGGCTAGATGTGGCCGGTATCCTCTCCCTAACCCTAACCGCCGTCATTTTATACCCGGCGGCGGGGTGGGCTGGGCTGTGCCCGTGCGCAGCCCGCCTGGCCCATGTGCTCCGCAGTTACCTTTTATTACTAGCAGTAACCCCGCGCGCTGGCGCGTAAGCCCCCGGTTTAATGCACGTGAAGAAATCCCTGTTCGGAGTCCGGACCCGCGTGTGCCGTGGCGCATAGCACGACCGTCCGTTTGCGCTTACCAAAGCGCTAACGTCAGCAAAGCTGTCGTCGCCCGCGGGCCGCGGCGCGGCGGGTGGTTTAGTCAGTGTATATGGATGGAGTTGGTAGCGACACAGACGGAACCGGGGGGGCCAGCAGGGGCCATGAGGCAAAAAAATCTGCCCCCTCAGCTAGTACAGGTAAAAGACAGACGATGAAACATTGCAGCCGATCACCGGATCGTCCATCAGTCATCACAAAAGAGCTCTGCACTAGCAAACAGCATGAAAAGAGCTCTGCACTAGCAAGCAGCGTGCAGCCTCACTACTGCTAGCGCCGAGCAAGCAAGTGCATGCAGCCGCAAACTAAGCATAATTTATATGATGAAATTTCTACATTTTAATTGCTGATTTGCAATTATCATCCGTGTACTTTTGATTCAGTTTCTAATGCTAATTCGGATAGGAAATAATGCCCTCTAAAAGGACAATTTGTTCTTGAATACGGGAGTAACAATTAACAACGGCCCCCCATTCCCATTCCGCTGGTTCCGTCAGTGGTAGCGATTGCTCGTAGATGCGTGCGTATCCAACAAATCCATTCCATGCATGCAAAACTCGTTAATTAACGGCACCTACTCCTAAGCCCCGTACGCCACCAGATAAGCCCCGTACGGCGTATTCTCTGCCGCTGTCTCGAGCTGACCACCTCGGCAGGCAAACCGGCCGGCCGGACGGCCGGCGACGTACACCCTGGTGCCAGTCCGTGCCCAGCTGCGCTGCCCCCACACCCGGCCGCCTCAGCAGCACGGCACCACCCCCACACGGGATTTCTGTAGCAACAACTATCTGCCGCCCTCTGAATCGATAAAAAAAAAAAAAACTATCTGCCGCCCTTCAATTTTTTTTTTCAGAGAAATATTTTTGTTCTTCCTCCCTTTTCGCCCTTTTCCTCGAAACAAAGCACGACGCGCGACAGTCGCCTGTGGGGGGGCGTTGGAGCCTTGGAGCGTCTTCTCGGAGGTCCGCAACCGCACGTGAGAGAATGAACCCAGGAGTTCCAAATTTCACGGAGAAACTGCTCTTCCCACGACGTCTGATTTTCCTGAGGCGCTACGT
Source organism: Themeda triandra (assembly GCA_018135685.1). Taxonomy (NCBI): domain Eukaryota; kingdom Viridiplantae; phylum Streptophyta; class Magnoliopsida; order Poales; family Poaceae; genus Themeda; species Themeda triandra. The sequence continues at coordinate 764,627 of JAENPR010000045.1, read as the reverse complement.
GGCAACCATCCAACTATCCAGGCTATCAGGCTCACGGGTCGGACTTTTCGAGCACGTTTGTTTCGTGTGTGCGTTCAGGTCCAGATGGTCGGCCTGCCACTTCTAGTTCTAGCCCACCAAACCTAATTACATTTTTCGGCCCAGAAAGGAACGGAGGCCCAGGGCGTTGGCGCAACGCCGCCGCCGCCGCCGCGCGCTCGGTCACAAATCCTCCACCCCGTTTTACGTTTTCTCCGACACACGTCGCCACCTCTCCTGCCCCAATGGCCTGCTTCACCTGCCCCTCGCGATCTCTCTTCTCTTTAATGGCCTCTGCAACCCCTCGCTGGTGGCCGTCAGCGCTTGCGCGACGAGTTTCCTCACTCGTGATGCCATTCCGTCATGTTTCCCGGTGTGTTTTCTTGTCGTGACGCTAAAGTTTGTTCCTTAGCTTAGCTGCTGCAATTCTCGATGTGGGTTGTGGACTACTTTGGGTTTCTATTTACCTTGTGGTTTTCTAAGGCAAATGGGGGCATATGTGTTTTCTTGTTCTGATGCTAAAGTTTGCGTCTTTTCCTTTAGTTCTAGGATCTGGATTGCAATATGATTGGTTTTTTTTTTCAAAGCAGATGGGGTTTTAGCTATCCATATGACTCATATAAAGACAGATAAAAATGAGATTGGAAAAATAGAAATCAATTTCAGACTTGGATAATGTCACATTACGATTCCAGTCCTCACTGTATGTGAAATGATGCTATTGGTTTTCTTTTATCTTCTTCAATGATAGATTTCCTCATGGACCTCGGGACATAGCCACAACCAATCGAGTAAAAGGTGATGAGTCTGTTAAACCAGACAGGGGGCTATCCATCTCTTCTGCCAACGTTATTACTAGATCCCAGAACAAGCATTCTGCTGTCACCCAAGGCATGAAAAATATCACTAGTGGCAGAATCTTGGAGGTTATAGCTGGAGATGGGAAAAGTGATAAAGATGATTGCAGAGTTGCCTCGGAGTTTATATATGATAAACATGATACGTCGACACAAATTGTGAAGCACACTGGTTATGGTGAGGAAGATCAAAGGAACGCAACAGATAATCAAAGGGGTGAGATCATTGCCAGCAGCGACAAAGAACTCAGTGATGATGAAGACTATACTATGGATGTTGTACTTCCAAAAAGTAGACACCGTGATGGTTCTATATACAAGGATATGGATAGATGGTGGAAAAGTCTTTTTCATATTGCTGACCGTAATGAAAGTAAGTTTTCAGTATGTCTGTTCTCAATGCCGGTTTACCGGATCTTTCAAAAAAAAAAAAGTATGTCTGTTCTATTTTCAATTTGTCATTAACATTACAGATATGGTTTGTTCCTTAAACATGGTGTAACTCTGTACATATCCTACACCTTTACATATGTAATTGTGATCATAGCGCATTTTATATGAGAGTTCTGCAGCAGTGCCAGCTGTGTACGACATTACCGCAAACCTTTCTTTCGTTGATTTTATATATTTTTTGTACCAATGATGGTGTTATGACCAGCGTCACCTATAGACGCCGGGGTCACACCTGTGGCTAGGCCACACTGGTGCATAGGGGCCCAAGGCTCAGAAGTTTATCCTTAGATATTGTTTAAAAAAAACTTAAATATGGATTTTAATAGATTGTGTTAGGAGAGGATAAATACCTCTAGATAGATTGGGAATTAATTAAGCAAGACAATAATCCTTGCCTGGCCTCAAGGGCCACTTTTGCTGACCCCCTCTTCCCCTCACATGAGCCCTACTTTGCTGTAGAGATACTCTACCTTTGTGTCCGCCTGTAGCAATAGCTGGAGTGTAGTTTGACTCATCTCTTATGGATATCTTATTGCCATATTCTTGTAGACGATACTAGGTGTCATCCCATTAGAAGGATAGAGGTTGCTCTCCTCCTTAACTCTCCTGCAGTTATTCTACTTTGTAGGTGGAATGGAAAAATTTCCAATAAGGCAATATATACTCAAATAACATATGTACTTTTCAAATGTCAGGTATTTGTTTACCGCATTGATTTAAAGTTATAAACTCACATTTGACTCTATTTGTGAAGCTCGGTTGGAGGTAATGACATTATCAGATCCCCCAGATTGTATCATTCGCAATGGAACTTGTATACTACATTGTCCTCGTCGCATGCTGCAAATTTGTCCTTGGAATTGTCGCAAGTGGATGGTGGTTTAGTAGAGCTGTATGGATACATAGCGGTGCGGGATCAGCTGGATCCATTGCTTAATTATGTTGTCAATTTTAGCAAGGATGATCCAATTATTGTGGAGCAGGTACACATCCATACTTATCTACAATTATTTCATGGATTATGTCTACCTTACAATCTTTAGTATTTAAGGCTTGCCCACTAAGTGTGTTTGGTTCAGGGACATAGTAGGATGGGGCAGACCAAACCCAGTCTTTAAGGATGGAACCATCCCTGTCTTTTGTTTGTTTGAGGGGATGGGACAGCCCCTGTTTTTGGTTTGGTTTAGGGATCACACATCTGACCTGATCCAATCACTACATGTCTTTTCTTTTCATTTTACACATGTTTGTGTTTATTTGGGATTTGAAACAAAATCAAATGAATAACGTGATCCAGTTCCTCTCCATTGTTAGAGAATGCGACTCCATCTATTCCAAAGCCCCAAAGGGGATTAGGAACATGTGAAATAATATGAACATGAAAAGAAGATATAGAGAGAGTGCCAGCTACGAGAAGAGACATGTGGGAGACGGATTGGGAGATCATATCAACAACAAATGACTCAAATCAGAAATCATATGAAACCTGGATGAGGGGGAAGGGTAGAACCAGAAGCCTTACTTAGCAGTTGTCACGTGTGCTAAGGTCTGCGTTGCGATAGAAGGGCGGCGGAAGAGGTCAAGGACCTCCTGCTCAACGACAGACACCGAGCGAGGGTCCTGCAAAGTGGAGGAATGACTAGCCTTGAACGCTTATCACGCTGCAACAATCCTTATCATGGCCAAGGTTGTCACAATAGCCACAATGACCAGGAGAGGTGGCCACCACCACCACAACCATGAAGGACTAGGAAGACCGTGGAGGCAAGGAGACCGTACCGATGTAACCCCCCACATCCAAATATGCTTAAGATCAATATCCTTGCATGGAATGGGCCTACATATTATATTACTTCTACATTTTCGATCTTGTTACGTGTAAATGGGTTACCCTATAGATGTTAAGCTTGTAGCGCCATCACCCTCATATAACCAAGATCGCAATAGGAGGCATCTATCTCAGCCTCAAAATAGCTCAAGCAAACCACTCTTGAGGTAACTGGTTACATCTAGTGAGTACGTGGGTGCTATGAGAAGAGTAGGATGTGATTGACATCTAGTCAGCAGTGAGGTAGCCTCATAGCTATTGCTTGCCCATATGAACCTTCATGTGGAAGACAAACTCCGCTCAATTAGTATCATTGAAAACGATTGGGCACGGAGGAATATGGATACCATCTGGTTACCCTGGAGATGCTAAGCTTGTAGCGCCATCACCCTCTTATAACCAAGACCGCAATGGGCGGCATATATCTCAGCCTCAAAACAGCTCAAGCAAACCACTCTTGAGGTCATTGGTTACATGTACGTGGGTGCCATGGGAAGAGTAGGATGCGGCAGACATCTAGCCAGCAGTGAGGTAGCCCCATAGCTTTTGCTTGCCCATATGGACCTTCATGTGGAAGACAAACTCTGCTCAATTAGTATCATTGAAAACGATTGGGCAGAGGAATAGGGATACCACCTGGTTGGGCGGACAAAGTCATGCATGCCTTTTCGTTTTCCTTACTTTTTTCTTCTTTTCTTTCATGCATAAAAGCAGCAGAACATGGACGTGAGGAGAACTCACTGAAGCGGCATAGGCAGCAGGGTGGAGCATGAGCTCAGCTGTCAATGCGGGGCCTCAGTTGCGAGAAGCAGGACCGTGGAGCTGTAGAGAGCATGGTCTTGGTACGTCTAGAAGCCATGAGAATGGGGATGGAAGGGAGAGAAGAAAGGTGGAGTTGCACAACCACCTCTATTAGAGAATGAGTCCATCTATTACAAGGCCTCAAAGGGGAAATATGTAGAAGTACAAGGTGCAAAGAGCATCCTATAGTCTAGGTAAATACACACATACATCTAACATCTATCACCACTATGCCTTGGTTGATCCGTGAAGGAGATCTTGGTTATCAACTAAAACTGTATCTGTTTTCATTGTAAAAAAAATTATGATATCCGTTTTAAATGTACACGGGAGCATCTAGCTGTAGATATATTTCTTAATTTTTATGAAGGGCAACTAAATATTTTATTTTGTAGGGTTCTCTCATCAACATGACCGGCCCTAAGCGAGGGATAGACATGATGGACCTTACTCTAATTGAATATGACTTGAGGATCAAGACAGATGAAGAAGAAAAAAATGACCTACAGCTGATCGATGGTGCATCATGCATAGGTTCTGCGCAGGAATGGGATCAGCTACATACACTGCACATACCTGGAAATTATGGTGCAGTTGACATAACTTTTTCACGTTTTAATTCTGCAGTTGAGGCGACTGTAGAGTTTCTGCTATCGGAAGTACAATGCAGTTTCAATTTGTCGCTCAATTGTTTAACTGGGCAGCTGAATAAGGAAATCCGGCTCTTTCATGGTACCATCGCTGAGTCGCGAGGCTTGCAGAGGTCTGTGGTTGCCATACCATGGAATTCTACGATAAATTTGGAGTTCAAAGTAGGCGCATTGTCCAGTTCCAACCAACATTGCTGTTCCTTCATGGCCAAAGTCCATGGGCATGATACTCAAGAAATAAAGACTCCTTTTGCTTTAATCTCAGTGAAGGTGACTTGGTCGATGCTGCCCACTGGACTGGGCTTCCTTTATTAGGCTGATGACTTTGTGTTTCTGTAATAATGTAAAAAGTGGGTCCCAGAAACCAACTTTCATAAACATAGGTCTGATAAAACTTGGACTCTAAACTAATGTAATATGGTAGTCTTTTTTTTTTTAATAATAATGAGGTGGTCTTTTGTACACTCCGCAGTTGTTTCTCATTTTAAGGTCTCGCATTTTATTTATTCTCACCATTATTTTATCACTAGGGTCGGGTTTTTTTTTTTTTTTTGAGCTGCAGGGTTGGGTTGAAATATGGAGGAATTTCCAATGAATATAGAGTGGCTTCCCTGCAACTTTGGTGGATAAGAATAAGAATTAGAATTAGTAAAATAAAACGGCGGGACAGATGCTGCTTCTAGCTGAAAACTAGGCCAGTTTACAGAGTGGGCTAATTTTAGGCATCGAGACGAAGCCCAATTTTGATGAGCGAGCCATTTCAAAAAAATAGATAAATGCGCGAGCCATCCCCATTCTAAATTTCTTGAGCTCGCATGCGCCAGTGACCGGCGGCAAAGCAAGGGCAGCCGTTGTTGCTGCCGGTCGTACACCCCCAGCCTAACCTACGAGGACTGACCCGCGTGCTAAGCCGAACATAATTATGTAGTCGCATATGTTCTCACTTATAGGTAAGATCAATCATCTCACTGAATGAATCCCTTGTGCAAATATGTGTTTACTACTCCCCCACATTCCAAATTATATGATGTTTTGTTTTTTCTAAATGCATAAATTTTGCTATGAACTTAGGTATATATCATGTATAAATACAGAGTAAAAGCAATGTATCTAAAATGGAAAAAAACACCTTATAATTTGGAATTGTGGAGTAGATTCCGAATTATTTAGGAAATTTTCAATTTCTCTGCAAAAATTATAGATGTTTTGCATTATTGCAAAAGCTGAACTCGATTGTTCTTTTCTTTATGGTACATGCTTATTCACCTTATCCTATGTTTCTAAGAATCTATCACTTTTTCTTTACATTTTAAATCCTCCTTGATTCACTTATGTTTTTTGTCATTTCCTTTCAGATAATTGTACGATCAATACATACCTTTTACATGGACAAGAAAAGAGAAAGCAAGTATCATGGTCGGCGGTAAGCAGGCTGGTATCGACGTGGAGGAGAGAGAATGGGACTGACGTTAAGAGATAGCCCGACTGAAGCCGGCATATACACGGTATGGCCGCTGTTATTGGCTTAGCTTGCTGCTGTGCATTAAAAACTAGGGCTCGTTGCCATCGTGGCGATCGTTGCAACCGACAATGGACGAAATCATTATACTTGCCCTAATGATTTGGATGGATCAAGAGCGTAGCTATAAAAGAGGTATTAGAAAAGCGAGAGAATGGTGTCGTTCTACTTCTAATAGGAAGTTGTGCAAGAACACTCCATGCGAACCGAGCTTTTCAAATTCTACTCCCTCCCTCCCAAATTAGGCATCATCTTTTTATTCTACACCCACATTCCACATTATAAACATTTTGACATTTCTAAAATACTACGTACATATCTAGATAATACATTTATATCTATAGATACTCTATTTGTCCCTGAATAAATAGATTCTTACAATTGTCTTAAGTTGAACTTTTTAAACTTTGACCATTTCTTTTTAGAAAATCCATCAAAATTTATGATATTCCATTAGTATCATTAGATATTGTTACTCTTTTCTATAAAGTTATTCAAACATAAGATCAAATTGATCTGTACAGATTTTAAGAATTGATTTATTTAGGGACGGAAAGAGTTCATAGTATAATCAATGCATCTAAAAAAAAAGTTAGAACATCTTATAATTTAGAATAGAGGGAGTACCAAATTACTATTTTCGGTTAAGACCTGTAGGAATAGGAAAAAGCATAGAAAAACTATAGGAATGCTAGTAGAAAACGGAGGATCTAGAAACATAGGAATCTTGTCCAATGAGTGTTTGGATGAACCTATAGGAAAGTATAGGAAACAAAACAACAATGCGTCAGATCATTAGAGAAACTAGGAGAATACCCCACGCGTTGCCGTGAGAATACAGATAAAATTACTACATATTATTTATACAAACGAATAAATAACATGATGTATGTAAGTATGTTAGTGAATGATGTAATGATCTCCAAATCTACTACTTAAATATATATGTTAGTGAATAAAGATAGATTGATACGGTTGTCCATCTTCTATATGCAGGTGGAGGTGGAAGTAGACATGGATGCCTCTTATTAATTGTTGTGACACAATGGGAAAATCTAAAGTATGTAACTAATTGATTTAATGGAGCCTACATGATGACATGGCTTAAGGAGGTGCTAGAGAATTAGATAGTGGGCTTTATCTTTATAGGAGGGAGCCGTAAAGGCCAACGCGTGCTGCTGTCCTGATGGTACCTCTCGGTGGATGAGTGATTAATTGAGAAGCTAGTTGCCTGCTGCTGTTGCATGTTTATGCCTTGGTGGATGAGTAAGCAGATGACATGGCTTAAGGAGATTCTAGAGAAATAGATAGTGGGCATTAGTTTTATAGGAGTTTAACATAGATAATGGCGGTTACCTCCAAACATCCTTCGATCCAAAGGAGCGATCATTGGAGAAATAATCACAGTTACCTCAAAATCCTTCGACCCAAAGGTGCTTAAGTATGTGGTTCACCCTCCTCTACAATGATCTTATGATTCAAAAGTCATATTAGTGCTTGTGCTTTTCTCTACCCTCGGATAGTCAGATTTTTAGTAGTCTTCCAAGAGGGGTACTATCTCAGATGGTAGAAGGGCTCGCTTCGAGTTCGCATGCGGAGTGTTCTTGCACAATGTAGTGCTAGGCATCATCCTTCTATTCTACCCCCTCCATTCCACATTACAAGATATTTGTATATATTTTGTTATGCATCTAGAATTCTAGATATACATTTATGTCTATATACATGGTAAAATTAATACATCTAGAAAAGTTAAAACGTCTTATAATTTAGGGTAGAGAGAATACCAAATTTCCTTTCCGATTAACAATGTGGTTCACTCTCCTCAATAGTGATCTTATGCACTCAAAAGTGATATTAGTGCTTGTGCTTTTCTCTAACCTTCAGATAGTCAGACTACCGTATCCAGCAGCCCTGCAAAACAGTTAAAAGCTAGGTTCCTCGGTGCTTTCCAGTTTCCACTTTCAGGGAAGAACCTTCCCTTTCATGATTGGAGGAGTGAAGAACCTTCCCTTTCAACTTTCATGATTGGATGCCTTACGCAAGGATTTCTGCAATGCCCACTCCACCATTCTGATTTTATTTGTTCTGCATATACGGCACCTCCACATATGCAGAGAAAATCTGGCATGAATCATCTTTCGTCTAAACACCTTTGAACTCATTCTGTTCTAGGCATTATGAGCATGGATCAGTTCTATCAAACTCTTCATGGCTGATTGCTGTCCCAGAAAGAGCAAGCACAGCATTGATACAACTCCCAGCATGCCATATTGCCATTCAACAGTAATTTTGCCAATTCTTGACACGAATGATCACATCAGATGTTATTAACCCAATGTTGGGAAGCAAGCAACGAATTAACTAACATCATGGTACAGAAAGGGGCTATCTAATGCTAATGCTGTACTTTTACTAAGATGACCAATTTCCAATAGTCCCAAGTCTTTCTCTCTTCTTGGGATCACATATAAAAGTTAAATCAGAGCAATGCAATAATTCTATGACCATACCTATATAAATTATATGGCGAATCGCCGATACAGTTACTGGCTCTCTTCTTCATAATCATCCTCTTCATCATCAGACTGCTCACCCTCACTTGCAGCCGCAGTCCCCACATGATTATTGTCATGGTATTGCTGGTAATGTGGGCGCGGAGCATGACGGTGCCTGTCACCGTGGCTGATCCTGTAACGGCTATGGTGATTACTGCTGCCACCGGCGTCGGTAACCACCGACATCCTCCTAGACGAGCCGCCAGCAGGGACGGCGGCCGTGGCAGGGGACGCGTGGCGGTGGTTCTTGGCCTGCGTGAGCTCCATCTGCGTGTTGAGGAAGAACTGCACGCGCTGCGACTCCAGCTCCTGCGTGAAGTCCATGCGCCGGCGCTCCATCTCGGCGGCCTGCTCCAGCTTGGCGGCCTCCACGCGCTCGTACGCCTCGCCGAAGCGGCGTATCGCGTGCGCCAGGTCCCGGAGCCCCTGCGCGCGGTCGTCGCCGTCGCCGCTGCTGCCGCCGTCGTCGTCCGCCCTCTTCCTCTTCCCGTTCACCGCGGGGAGGGCCGGCACCGGCGGGAAGCCGTCGGAGGACTCGGAGGAGACGGACGGCTCCGGCGAAGGCGCCCTGGGCCGCTTGGCCGCGGAGCCCGCCGCGGCTGGCGTCAGCGGCGTACGGCTGCGCTGCGGGAAGCCCACCCGCAGCGCAGGCACCTGGCTGCGGCTGTTGGAGTTGTGCCCTCCTCCGCCGCCGCCGCCGCCGCCGCCACCGCCGCCGGCGGCGGGCTTGTTGCCGTAGGTGGGCGCGAGGAGGAAATCGAGGCGGTCGAAGAACTGCCAGGCGGAGGCGGGCTTGGCGCGCTCGACCTTGTACTTCTTCTTGAGCGTGTCGATGCGGTTCTTGCACTGGACGTCGGAGCGGGGCGCCTTGGAGTAGCCGTCGCGGGAGGAGACGGCGTCGGCGACCTCCTGCCACTGCGGGTGGCGGAGGCTGCCGCGGCCGAGCGCGACGAAGCGCTCGCCCCAGGCGTCGATGAGCGCGGGTGGTGCCGTCGCTCCTGGCGTCCTTCCTCCCGCCGCCGCCGCCCCCGCTCCCGCCATAGCCGGCGGTCGCGTAGAGGGAGGCCGCGGTCCTGTGGATCGGGAGCGCGACGGCCATGGCGGAGCCCGGCGGCGCGGCGGCGACGGTGACGGGCCCGTCCACGGGGAGCGCCGCGGACGAGGAGGGCGGCGACGACGGGGAGAGGGAGCGCGACACGTCGTCGTCGTCGTCCATCGCAGCGGCGGATTGGGCGAGGGGAGGGGAAGGGGATCGGCGGATCCGATCTGGACCTTTGGGTAGGGTTGGTTTCGGTGGTGCGGCGGTGCCGGCGGCGTGTGCTTTGAGGGGGATCCGGCTGGGACTCGGCACGGCAAGGGCGTCGTTGGCTTGGGCCAGGCCGAGGCCGGGGCCGGGAGGAGGATGGGCCGGCGAGTGCGGGGAAACGGCCGGCGGCGGGGGCGGTTTGGGCTGGTTGGAACCCGACCCCGACCCCGACCCCGACGCGTCGGCCGGCAGGGGGAAGACCGCGGCTTGTCCACCACGTTCCGTCCATGCTACGGTATGCCTCCTCGACGAAATTGGGATTGGCTGGGATAGATAGGAGACCGTGTGGCTTACTTGCCCGCCAGATATCAATTCTAGCCAGCGCTGCATATGTATATACCTCATCAACCCGAGAGAGAGGGCAGTAGAAAGAAGAGTGACGCTTTAATGAGCTTTATTTAAATAGCAACAATATTTTTCATGATACTAAACCTATTAACAATCTAGAAACTTTGTTTGATTTGATGAGTTGTTATCACAAGCTAAAGGTGCAAAGAGTTTAATTTTGTTTACTTGTGGTGCACTTTGGTGACAATTTACAAAACAAGGAATGATGTGGTCTTCAATAACAATGTGTTGGTGTCCCCGAAGATGGTGATCTTCAAATGAATCATGTTGATCATGTCATGGAGACCACTCCTCAAACAGAAGTCTAAGCCGATGGCTGAAGAGATTGGCAAGATGGACTAGGGCCTCATGGAGGCGTGAAGCATGTAGTGGATGTAATAGTTTTGCTTAGAGTGTATTTGGGCTATGAAAAGGGAGATTGCAACTTTTAGCAACCAGTATGTTATCGTTTCTTTAAAGCGTTGCAATTTGTTGGTAGGTTTTGAAGCAGTTGTGTTTGCTGTTACAATGCTTTCGTGTAATTTGATGTCTCCAACAAGAATTGAACGTGCGTAGGCTTTCTAATAAAGTTGGTGGGTGGGTTGGGGGGGGGGGGGGGGCTTTGATCTAAAATTTCTGAGTGCATCTATTATCACACGGTCATAAATACACATAACTCACTAAAATCACCTTTGTGAGTGAATCATGTGCACCAGATTTTGAAATCTAACAAATATGGTCAAACTCTATCAAGAACAAAAGGACATTCACCTGTAACAAAACGATCTCTCCTCGCCCTCGTCCTATGGTCTAGATATTGTTTTGTTGGGTCATCATTTCTCTATGATAGCCCCTATAGGCCACAAAACCTCCAAAAACAATAGGAATTTGTGGCTTGCAATAGCATAAAAAGCAATAGTCGAGGTTGTGCGTGCGGTTAAAATTGACTAGTTTGGACTCATGAAACCAATATCCATTGCAAGTAATGTTGAGCCATGTTATTATAGCATATGGATGATAAAGAAAGGTGTTTTTTTTGTGTCCCTTCTCGATGAGATTCTAAAGAATACGTAAGGCACTTTGTCAAGCTATAGTTTTTAAAGAGAAAAACAATGGACAAATGAAACCTATGCATATGTCAGAGAAATCTTGCATATTGGCCGGGCATATGGTGCAATAACCAATCTGCTTAACTTATCAAATCTTCACCATGCAACTTTTTTTTTGTGACGCCAAATAACTTACATGCCTTCAGGTCAAAAAAATAACTTACATGCCAATCTAACAACTTATATGCACATTTTGTTCACATGTGGATATTAATTTTAAGTCAACCACAACCAAATTAGCATTAGCTAGAGGACCTAATTTATCTAGTTTCAATAATTGAAGGGTCTCTAGTACTTGATTTTATAGCTAAAGATTAAAAATCAAAACATTGTACAAGTTGAAGGTTGAAAAATGAGCTTTACTACCCTTTGCTCGAAGTACAAGGAGGAGCACACGCAAACCAAAAGGAAAATAGACCTCCTGGGCCCACCGGTCAGCGGGTCTTCTCTTATCAAGTACCAAACCCTTTCGATCTGCTTCGTCTCTGTCCGCGTATCAAGCACCGAAACTCTGCTCGTCCCTGCTCTCGTCTCCACGCGAGAGCACTCCACTCCCGCACAAACCCTAGCAGCGGCACCGTTCTCCCTCGGGGGGCCGCTCAGCAGCTTGGTCCAAGCTCTCTGTAGAGACATCTCCGATCCCAGCCGCGGCGGGTTGAGGCCACCAGCCCCGGTTTCTGGCGCCGGATTTGGGATCCGCGCGATGTCTTGGTCCGCGCCCGACGACATCCTCCTCTCCACCTCCCTCGCCGGCTTCTTGGACAGTGAGTTTCCGAGATCCTTGACCTGCGATGTTTCTGAGCTCGTCTGTATAGTTGCCTAACGCTGATATTGGTCCGTGGGACTGAGCCGATACGCCTAGATTTGGTTTTTAGGGGGGTCGTGGATCCGATTGGCTTAGTTTCCTGCTTGTGGAGGCCGTGATTCTAATTTATTGTGAGAATTTCGTACTGACGATTGCCTTCTGTGGGTAGTTCGGATCAAAAGTAGGCACATTATTACGTGACCCTCTGCAAACCCCTGTAGCCGTTGTTAGTAGGAGCAGAGGCTCTTTTGGGTTGTGCCGTCGTCCATAGTCAATACAGCTCATTTAGTTTTGGCGAAAGATAGTATTTTTTTTCCTGTTCGTCGCTCCAATTTTGTCTTGAACTTTGCCAAAGGCTCAAAGCTTTCGCAGTCTTATCCGTTAATGCAGATAGACTACAGATTTTGTGTGTACTGTTTGTGCCAATGTCTGAATGTCACCGCGTGTCTGTACTGAATGAGAATGACTTATATTTGTTGATGAAAATCTTACCTGTGAGTTGGTTGTGCCTTGTAAAAGGTTGTTAGGTCCCATGATTTGCTTGGTTCGACAATGTTTTTGGCAATTATTCGTGCAAACTTATGTATTTTGTATACAAAATTATGGCTTATCGGACCATCTCATGCACGTATATATTTGTACCTGAAGCTCTTCATTGTGAACAACTGTATTGCATTTGGGACATTTGGTTGGTTGGATTGACTTGATTTTGAAATGTTTAAATTCTGTGTAGTAAGTCTGTGTTGGACCAGCCTAATTGTAAGGCAACTTTGGTGTGTTCTTCAATCTCCAAGTGCCACTTTCTTTTGGTTCACTGGTAGTAAATTTCTGTTTTCCTTTCTATTTTCCCTTCAGGGATTATGTGCACACCTTTGAGTGGAATTTAAACTTAATTGTGGTAGCTATTAGTTGTTTGAAGCTGTTATTTGGTAATTAAAAAAGACATCACCTTTTGCCTGTGTGAGCTTCCTCTGAATTAGTTGATGAATTTTATACCTCAATAGTCAATAGAAACTTCTTTTAAATTCTCTGCCCTCTGACAGCAAAACCTCACAGCAATCTGGCTAGCTGATGGCACTACGATTGTTTGATATTTCTATTAATTTCGTAGTGTATATGAGACAATTAGAAGACTGGCCCACTTGAAATTATTTCCATGTGATGGTAGAAGCAAAGTGTTTCCGCTTTTTTCAATGAGCGATTGCATTAGGATTCTGGCACTTCTGTAAGCGCATATGAAATAATGAGATTAGAGGGTAACTTATGCAAGCATTGGGTAGCTGCAGTGCAAGGCGTCAGTGACATGATAGCATAACTCGCTACTGGAGCTAAAGGCCAGCAAAGTTTCTACCTTCCTATACAATCAACTAAATATATCATTAGTTATCTACTTATATATTAGTTTCTTGGCATATTTGTAATAAATCTTTTTCATCTAGTATATGTAAATCTCGAGTGGGTACTAAATATTGTTTGCAAAGGATCTTGTGTCTTCAATGAATTTTGTTCCTAGGGCATGCCAAGTTTAAGATTACCATGGCATATCCTCAGTTCCAATAATTCATTCTTAATTGGTGTAAATAGATAGGGTACTCAGAAGAAGAATATGCGGATAAGTTCTTTTCTGTCTGATGTCTGCTTTCATTACCTTGGAAGTATGATTAGTGATTGCATGGATTATGCTCTTTTAAGGTTTTAGCAAACATTATTATTGTTGATAAAATAGTTTAGACCAAAATTATGTACTACCGTGAGTCATGTTAATGAACATTTCTTTTATATTTAATAAAAATGAGAACAATAGTACTTAAGTATTCCGTGTGTATTGGCTGCATTCTTTGACCTGCTTCATCTAAAAAATTTATCGGAAACCTATGGTACTAATTTCTTTCGTATCTGATCTCAGAGAAACTTATTGTCCTGCTAAGAGATGGACGGAAACTGCTTGGCACCCTGTGCTCATTTGATCAATTTGGTATGGTGCTTTATGCTTTACTCCCAGTTTCCTTAGTGTTGAATTATATTTTCTGCTACTAATCTTCTCTTTTACTATTATGCTTTGCAGCAAATGTTGTTCTTCAAGGTGCTTGTGAACGAGTGATTGTAGGGGAACAATATTGTGATGTTCCTCTTGGTCTGTACGTAATCCGGGGGGAGAACGTTGTTTTAATTGGAGAATTGGTAATAACCTCTGTTGCATTAAAAGTGAGCATGACCAAACTCATATCTCGGCGTTGATGTTATAGATCTGGTATATTGCATTGAGCAGGATCGCGAAAAGGATGAGCTCCCTGCTCACATGACATGTGTTTCAGAAGCAGAAATAAGAAAGGTATGCACTTATCTTCAATCTGTTCTTGTTTGGAAGCGTTTTCTGGTGTTTAGCTAAATCTTTTCTGCATTTCAAGATGTGCATGTTGATATCCTAGTGATACAGATTGTTCATGAAGGGCTCTGTGTTTTGCAAAGACAATCTAAACTGTGGTGCTATTGTTGTGTTGCTCTTTTACTGGGTGTTTCAATGATAAGTTTTGGCCACAGTTTCGCCCTTAAAGAAACAATACGGAACTTTTTGTTATATAAAAAAATTGAAAATCCAGATAATTCGTAGATTATCGTAACTTCTGCAACCCATCCTATAACATGGAAAACCGTGGATGCAACCATTACCATTTTTCTGTCCTAATCTCTTTGTGGTCTGCTACATATGTGCGAGCATTCTAACGAATAGTTTACATGAACAATAAAGATGAAAAAATTTCTCTCTCTAAATTCATATTTGAAACTATAGCATTTTTTTATTTGCTTTTGCATCAAAGCAAAAATGAAATTTGTACTTAACGTTGGACCATGTTATTCCCCCAAGATCTGCAATAATAAAAAAACTAATTTTTGTGAAACTAAAATATGGATTGTTAATGTTTGGTCTGGTTGTTGCCTTTTGTGGATATATCTTGGAATGGGCTTGTCTGTATTAGATTGTAGCCACTCTGGGATTGGCACTACTTTATTTTAAGAAGGGTTTAGATGACTAGGGATTCCAGTGGCGATGAACTGAGAACAGATAACAAGAGGAACAACTCCTTTTCATAGGAAGGAAGCAATACCATTATTGGTTGAAACAAATTACTTAACCTGTGACTAAAAGAAATGAATAGTCCATACAAACATGGGAACAGCATGGGAGCAAACTAAAGGTTTTACCCTTTTCCTGACAGTCATCTATGTTCAACCTACTGCATTTGTTGCAGTCCCATCTTCGTCCTGCTGCAGCATGCTCAAACCTGTTCCTTTCATTTGGTCTATCGAAATCTTCTAATGCTGAGCAATAAACTGCGGAGAAGGAACAACTAGTAATCTGTAGAAACTTAGTTATTGTGGGTTAGCAACAGGACCCAGCACACAGCTTGTTATGACCGGCATCACATATGCGAGGAGGACGGCGCCAAGTGGCTAGGCGCCACAGCCACCAGGCGACCTGGGCTTGAGGCCCAATTATCTTCATCTATATTATTATTAGTATTATTATTATTTCAGGGAGTTATTTAGATATTTGAGATGAGAGGATGCTATATATATTATATATATTTGTAAGAACTATTGATTCAGATTAAGCAGAAACATATATTGTTTCCAAACTTCCCTTAGGGAAAGCCGGGAGATCGGGAAGTCCCCCAAACCCTAGCCGCCACCTGCCCTAGCCTCGTGAACAGTACCCGCGGTACTGTAGCGCCACGGGTACTGTAGCGCCGCGGTACACCACGGCACCCCGCGCCGATCTCGTGTTCGTCCACCAATCTCTCACCCGTACGGCCTACGGGAGATCAAGGGAAGAAGGAGAAACCCTATCAACTTGGTATCCAGCTTCTCGGTTCGATGGCCGATCCTCCGGTGCCCTCCACCGGCGTCCCTCCACCACCGTGCCCTCCACAACCGCGCGCCCCGCCGCCGACCTCTCGGAGGTGACCGCCGGGCGGCCTTCGGCGCCCTCGGTTTCGGCGCGCGTGGGCGAGTCGCCCGTCCTCGGCCACCCTCGTCCCGCCCCGCCGATCTCACGGCGGCGGTGCTCGAGTTAGGGCGCGCGGTCAAGGGAATCCATGCGTTCCTCACCGGGCCCAACGCGCCGCCGCCAGCCACCACGCAGACGGCATCCTCTATGGCGGCGTGGACGGGCCCCTGTTCCCGGGGGTCAGCCTGTGGCCGGACACCGCCATGGCGACGGCGTCGAGTGCGAGCGCCCCGGGCGGGGGCGATCGCCGGCCGCTGGCGGAGCCGGGCGCGTGGGAACCTAAAACCCACAAGCTCGACTTCACCACCTACGACGGCTCCGTCGACCCGCTGGTAGCTCACACACGTGAGCAATTCTTCGGGGGCGGCGCACGCCGCCGTCCCAACGTACGTGGATGGCGTCCTACCACCTCACCGGCGCCGCGCGACGTGGTACTACGCCCTCGAGCGGGACGAGGGCATGCCTTCCCGGGACCGCTTCAAGACACTCCCCGCCGCCGTTTCGGTCCTCCCGACGCCATGTTCGGCTCCGCATTTCGACGCCGGGCCGCCACCGTTCCGGTCCTCGGTCCAGAGTTCTCCGAGCGCTTCCGCACCATCTTGGCGCACTCGAGGACATCTCCCGCGCCGAAGCCCGAGCCGTTCGTCGGCGGCCTACCCGACAACATCCGCGTCGGCCGACGTCGCCATGCGCGCACCGCCCGATTTGCGACCGCGATGTTCCCGGGCGCGCGCCTTCGAGACGCGGCTGCGGCGACGGCGCCACCACCGCCGCCACCTCCACGGAGCAGCAGCCGCCCCCAGCGGCTCGGCAAGATGCCGTTAGCCGCCCACCGCCGGCGCCGCCCCCACCGGGACACCTGCCCAAGAGCCCCGACGCCGACGGGAGGGCGGCCGCGACCCGCTGCGGCGGCGCGCCCCGCACCTTCCGCCGCCCGTCGCCGTCGCCGAGATGCGAACGCCGTCGCCGTGGACTCGCTACAACCGCGACGAGCCATACGTGCGGGGTCACGTGTGCCCCCGCCCTTCTTCCCCGGGAGGCGACGACTTCCTCGTTGACGACACCACGCCGTGGAGGAGCCTACGGCCGACGAGACCGCGGCCGCCGATGCGGCCCATACTCACGCTCTTGTGGTCTCTATGCACGCTCTTGCAGGAATCGGGACCTACAACACGATGCCGCTGCCGGTAACGATCAAGGGCGAGCGTCTCGCTCTCCTTGACACGGGCTCCACTCACACCTTCCCCGCGGGCGCGGCCGAGGCGTCTTGGCCTCGCTCGCAGTGGCGCCCGGCCTACGCGTCACGGTGGCCGCGGCGGCGCCCTACCGTGCGAGGATCGCCGCGACGTCCGGGTTGACATACACGGGCGCCCGCCGTCTCTGCGTCGGCCTCACCCCCTGGGCCGCGACTTCATCCTCGGCGTCGACTTCCGGGTCGCTGGGGCCCCCGACGTGGGACTTCGAGCGGCTCACCGTCTCTTTCCCCGCGAGACGGCCGTCGCGTCACTTGGCGGTGCATCGCTGCCCGCGCGCGCCTCCCAAAGCGCGGTCGGCGGCGGTGGTCGCCACGGACCCGCAAAAGACGCCGCCGCCGGACGAGCTTCTACTTCCGAGCACGCCGACGTCTTCGACACACCGCGCGGCCTCCCGCAGCCCGTCCCTACGACCACCGCATCCACTGTCTGCCCGGACGGCGCGGTGGCGGTGCGGTCGTCCGCTACCCCTACCCGCAGAAGGACGAGCTCGAGCGCGGTGCGCCGCCATGCCGGAGCGAGGCATCATCCGCCCCCGGCACGTCGCCGTTCTCGCGCCCGTGCTCCCGTCAAGCGGGCGGACGCTTCGTGGCGCTTCTGCATCGACTACCGCGCCCTCAACGACCGCACGTCCAAGGACAAGTTCCCGATCCCGGTGGTCGACGAGCTCCATGGCGCCAAGTTCTTCACCAAGCTCGACCTCCGCTCCGGGTACCACCAGGTGCGCATGCACCCGGCGGACATCGAGAAGACGGCGTTCCGCACCCACCACGGCCACTTCGAGTTCCTGGTGATGCCGTTTGGGTTGTCCAACGCCCCGGCCACGTTCCAGGCGCTGATGAACGATGTGCTCCGCCCCTTCCTCCGCGGGTTTGTCTTGGTCTTCTTCGACGACATTTTGATCTACAGACATCCCGGTCCGAGCACTTGCGGCACGTCGGCCTCGTCTTCACCGCCCTGCGCGCCCACGGCCTCTTCCCCGAAGAGGTCCAAGTGCTCCTTCGGGCGCGCTCCGTCGCCTACAGGCCACGTCATCTCCGCGGACGGTGTCGCCATGGACGGCGACAAGGTGGCGGCCGCCGAGGCGTGGCCGACGCCGCGCCTCCCCGCGGGGTGCGCGGCTTCCGGGGCTCGCGGGCTACTACGGGAAGTTCATCCGCGACTTCGGCTCCATCGCAAAGACCCTCACACGTCTCCTACGGAAGAGGCGTTCGCACAGGCTCGCGGAGAGGACGAGGCCTTCGCCGCCCTCGGGGGCGCCTCCGCGCCGGTGCTCCGGATGCCGGACTTCGACCGCCGGTTCGTGGTGGATCGCGACGCCTCGGCACGGGTTTGGCGCCGTGCTACACCGAGGAGGACCCCCGGCCTTCTTCGCCCCCGCCGTTCGCCGCCACGTCAAGCTCGCGGCCTACGAGCGCGAGCTCATCGGGTTGGTGCGGGCGGTCCGCCACCGGCGCCCGTACCTCGGGGGCGCCGCTTCCTCGTCCGCACCGACCACTACGGCCTTGAAGTTTCTCCTGGACCGGCGGCTGTCCACCGTGCCTCGGCACGGTGGCTCGGCAAGCTGTTCGGGTTTGACTTCACCGTCGAGTACCGCCCGGGCGGCTCAACTCGGCGGCGGACGCCCAGCGGCCCCTCCGCGACCGGACGCCTTCTTGGAGGAGGTCCGCGAGCGCCTCCTTCGAGCGCAACGTCGCCAAACGCCACTACGACGAGCATCACCGCGAGGTGGAGTTTGATGTGGGCGCGTGGGTGCTGCTCCGCCTTCTTCACCGACCCACCCACGCGCGCTCGCCTCGCCCGCCAAGGGCAAGCTCCGGCCACGCTACGCCGGGCCGTTTCGGATCGTCGAGCGCATTGGCCCGGTGGCTTATCGTCTTCGTCTTCCCGTGGACGCGCGCCTTCATGACGTCTTCCACGTGGGGTTGCTCGAAGCCCTACACCTTCGTTGGCGCGCCTCCGACATCTCCGGCCGTGCTACCTCCCGGTGATGGGCGCCTGCTGCCTGCCCCTGAGCGCGTGCTGCGCGCCCAGCTTCGTCGAGGCGTGTGGCGCCTCCTTGTCAAGTGGCAAGGTCTTCCGGACGACGACGCGACGTGGGAGCTACGCGACGACTTCACCACTCTCTACCGATGTCCAGCTCGAGGACGAGCTGTTTGTCGAGGAGGGAGAGATGTTATGACCGGCATCACATATGCGAGGAGGGACGGCGCCAAGTGGCTAGGCGCCACGGCCACGGCGACCCGGGCTTGAGGCCCAATTATCTTCATCTATATTATTATTAGTATTATTATTATTTCAGGGAGTTATTTAGATATTTGAGATGAGAGGATGCTATATATATTATATATATTTGTAAGAACTATTGATTCAGATTAAGCGAAACATATATTGTTTCCAGCTTCCCTTAGGGAGCTGGGAGATCGGGAAGTCCCCCAAACCCTAGCCGCCACCTGCCCTAGCCTCGTGAACAGTACCCGCGGTACTGTAGCGCCGCGGTACTGTAGCGCCGCGGTACACCACGGCACCCCGCGCCGATCTCGTGTTCGTCCACCAATCTCTCACCCGTACAGCCTACGGGAGATCAAGGGAAGAAGGAGAAACCCTATCACAGCTCCTAGGAGAAACAGTTTGCCTTATTTGTTTATCCTTTAGACGAAGGAACCTTACTCCATTATGTCATGGTGACTTACTACTAGCTAATGGTATTTCTTTTCCATCCAGGCTGAAAAGGCAGAAAAAGAAGCAAGAGATCTGAAAGGCACGATGAGGAAACGCATGGAGTTCCTAGACTTCGATTAAGGATCATCTCCGTGGTAGGTTGCTGCTCCCATTGTGTGGCCGCAGAGTTTTTAGTGGCGGCCTGTGCCATACCTGATGACTGCTCCGTGCATCCCAGTCTTCTCGTTTGTCCAGAAACGCTTTGGATTGATGATGGAAGGGTTCAGCGAACAGATATATTCCTTTTAACTAGCAGTGCTGTTTTCTACTTTTGTGGCCACAACAGATCCTTGTTTGAGAGCCTCCTGATACAGCTTTGTCACCTTTGAGACTGATTATTGCCTGATGAGGAGATGCCCTGTGCTCTTCCCCTTGTCGTTTGCAACAGTGACTTTGCCCGATCGGGATTTATATAACTGGCATATCTGTACACCTGATTGGATTGGATCTGTGCCAGGATCGTGGAGGGAGTAGCTAATCATAATCAAGTCAAGGCGCCAATCAGCACAGCGGCGCAACAGGCGTGCTGTGCTGACCTGGTCTGGCCTTGCAACAATAATAGTGTACTATCCCCAGTGACAGGCAAATGCAGCAAACCGAGCTGACAGGCATCCAGTGTCTGGTGCGGGCTGCCGCTGTCCGAGCGTCACTTTCCCCGGCCCCGGCTGCCCCTATCCATCGATCCTCCTGTGCGTAATGTGGTAATAGAGATGAAATTCTGCATATGCCGAGCCAGCAGTCGCAGAATTTGCAATTTGGGCGAATTTGCAAATTGGGCGGCTGCGCTGGTGAGGAAACAACAGCGCTGGGGCGGGTTCGTTCGTTCGTCCGACGTGGCGCCAGTGTTACCGAACGCTAACCGCTAACGAAGCATTGAGCTGATAATGGCTGCCGGTACCTAACAGATATTAATTCCTTCATGGCCCCGTTCATGTCGACGCCAATCACCTTCCTAGCAAAGCGTATATACACGGGCACTGAGGACATCCGGCCAACCTCCGTGACGCTTACAGGACACTGGAACGGGCCAGACACCGGAGCTGGAAGTCTGGA
This sequence comes from Themeda triandra, assembly GCA_018135685.1. Lineage (NCBI taxonomy): Eukaryota > Viridiplantae > Streptophyta > Magnoliopsida > Poales > Poaceae > Themeda > Themeda triandra. Next base: position 743,360 of record JAENPR010000045.1, on the reverse strand, counting down.
ACCCCTCCCAATCAGGGCATGATCTCAGTTGGAGGAGGTAGGAGCTAGGACGGGGTAGCACAAATCGGGAGATAGTATCTCACGCATCTCACCCGTTTCAGAAGCTAGCCATGTTGTTCTGTTGCACACTTGCGCACGCACGGTAGGTTGGGCGCCTCCGTTGATTAATGCCTGGTACTCCCGGGCGTGGCAGCGCACATGGCGCTGCGTGCGATCGAGCTAAGGCCGGCCGGCCCGGGCCGGCAGGACGCCTGTGCTAGCTAAGCTGAATCCTTATCCGCCGGCCATTGAAGACGGCAGCGTGCATGTGGGATTTTGTGGGTGGTCACCATCGTTCGATCCATCGATGCATCATCGGCTCCCAACCGTCGGCGTCGGGTCACCGGTAGCGAGCGGTAGGTCGTCCTCGGCGGCCGAAATCGTCTGCCGTGCGGACAGCCGGACACCATGGTCACGGACGGGATCCACAGAACGAAACCTGGCGTTAAATGACGGCTTTGCATTGGACGGGGTTCACGTGAGCAACCGAACTGGTGGGAAAGCTCGATCGGGCCTAGCTACTGACTGCCCGCGCGCAACCGGCGGCAGGTCATGCTGTACCTGTAGTCCTGTACGCCGGCCTGTACCGGGCGCTCATGCGCTGAAGATGACAGATGAAGACCAGTGTAAGTGTCGTCTGCGCACGGGCAAGGCTGAACTTCACTTGAGGTAAACTGAGCTCACTCGGTGATCATCAGTGCTCCGGCAGCCATGGCGCTGGTGCCCGAGAGGAGATGTCATTGGATGGGGCACCGGTTCGTTATAGAGAGTTAGTTAGGACTTAGGAGCATTGATAGTAGTGTATTCATTAAGTAATCAGCAGCAGTACAAGCTTGATTAAGTACAGTCACTGGTGTATACTAGCCATAGCACGGCGAGCTACATTTATCTAGTTATTACTGTATTAAGCTAGTAGTACATTTGTATGGAATGTGTCCAAAACAGTCTATGGCCCTCATGATTGGGCGGCAGCAGCACACTGTTTCCCAGCACGACCTGTACCTGCATGATGCTTCTTTTGCAGCCACAGAAAGTAGGGATGGTCATGGAACAGAAGAAAGGAGGGTGATCATGGATGGAACTATGGAAGTATGGAACGGACACCACAGCGACAGTCAGCCCCTGTCCTACATGATTACCACCGTGTTCGGCATCGGTTGGACGCGTAACCATTAACCAACCACGCAGCAGCTGCAGCGATACGCGAACCAATGCCGCCGCCCGTACGGCGTGGCGCGTGCGCGTGCGCGTGGGCGCAGGGCAAGCTAGGCCTGCGCTCCGGCGGCGCGCTTCATGCGCGCGACGGGGACGAAGGGCGCGGCGAAGTAGGGCTCCACGCCGGTCCACGGCGGGCAGGGCGGGCAGTGCGCCGCGGCGCCGCCCGGGAGGACCTGGCCCGACAGCGCCGCCACGCAGAGCTCGGCGAGGCGCCACGCCGCGCGCCGCAGCCACCGGCGGAGACGGAACGCGCGGCCGTGGCGGCGCACGCGCGCGCCAGGGGCGGCGGGGCCGCCGCCGAGCCGGACCACGTGCACCCTCTTCCGGTGGCGGGGCAGCCGGAAGGCGTGCGCGGCGGCGCGGCGCGGCACCACGATGAGGCACGGAGACGACGGAGCTTCTTCCCCCATTGCTGTGGGACGACCGTCTTCTTTCTCGGCACCTTTGCTAGCTTGCTCCTTCTCGCTGCTCGCTCGGCGGCGCGCCGGCGCCTCCGCGGTCTAGCTCACTCGCTGGTGCTGGTGGGCTCGTGGCCTCTGCTGTTTCGTGCTCCGATACTCTGCAGTCGGTGTATATAAAGGGAGGAGGGACGACACGGTCGGGGTGGGGCCATGCCAGGGTTCATCAGCACAGTGTACGCGTATTATTTTTTAATTAATAAAAAGAGTGTAAGATTAAAGAATTAATGAATCAATCAAATGAAAAGCGGGAAACCACCAAAAAGAAAAGCCGAAAACAGACAATGCACTCAATTTTGCTAGGACTAAACAAGCTGGCTGCAAAATGCTGGAGCGCAGCATGTATAGTTTTACTCTCTCTCTCTCTTTTTTAGTTTTTGATTGATGATGACTGGGAGAGCATCGTTCTTAAACAAATGGAGGGTCAGAGAGTTCATACTACCGGTGACAGCCTGACAGGAAACTGAGGACTGAGGTGCCTGCCAGCCACGGGGGGTATGTGTATTCCAGGGTTGCTACGCTTGGTTTTACTATTGTCTGAACTGAAGCTGTTCTGGCAAAGCTGGAAAATGACCGGCAGCGTACGTACTCATCAAATGATCGTCACCGTCGTCGTCAGCTGATCAAAATCAGAGTACTGTCCCAGTTGCTGCCATACTCATCAGGATGATCGTCACCGTCGTCGTCAGCTGATCAAAATCAGAACATGGCAGCACCAATCAGAACATGGCAGTATATTACCAGATGAAACGAAACCGGTGGCAGGACAACTGTTCTAACTTGCCCTGATGAAGACTTACACCCTCTGAAACGTACAGGGCAGCTACTGCTACTGTGCGTACACTAGTGCTGGGTAGTTCAAACACGTTTATCAGGATAGGTTGCGCTCACGGTTGTTGGTGACGAAAGAAAGAAGACCGAGGAGAAAGAAAAAAGGGCTGCACGCCACAAATTTAATGCAAAAGGGAATTCCAGACGAGGACCATGTGTTTGTGTACGTACCATCCAGTCACATTTGTTTTCTTTTCAAGTTTTTATTTAATTTGTGGTACGACCACATCTCAGTGCTCCATTTTTATTTTTATATGGATCAATCAACATGAACCAGCAGCAGCAGCAGGCACATGCCTGCTGGTCTCTGCTTTGATCTTTGTATAGTCTCTTTCGGAGAAAAATTAGGTCACGTTTTGGAGCTCTGTACTTACTACTTTCCATGTACGCTACGCTAATACTACTATAGTATAAAAAGAGTCAAATGTTATCACCTGCGGCTAATCGCTTCACCTCTCGCTAATAATAGCCAGTCTCCCGCTAATCCCCGCATGCTGTTCACCCGGCCGCCCGGCCCTCCCCTTCCACTCACCATGCAAAAGAAGAAAACTGCAAGACAGTTTGGCAACAAAGCATCGATCTACCACGACCCCCGTCGGTCACCGCTGCTCGCCGCGCCGCCACCACTCGTGCCCGCCCTAAGCCGACGCCGCCGCCGCCCGTGCCCGCGCCCGCCCTGCCCCTGGCCGCAGCCAGCGCGCTGATGGCAGACCATGGCTGGCCGCCACCCACGAAGCCTTGGTCCTCCGCTCGCTCATCAGGAGCTCCAGGGGCGGCCGGCGAGAAGCACATGTCGGCGAGCTCGCGGAGTCTCCAACCTCGGCGAACTTTGCGACGACGAGTCCCGGCCCCTCCGTGTGCCGAGCTCTGCCTCTATTCCCTTCAATACCGAGCTCCCTTGCTCCCGATTCGCCCTCAACAGATCCGGCGAGGACGCATCACACTTGAGGATGCATCCCCTTCTATCTGACTCCCGGGGCAGCGGCGTAGTGGCAGAAGCAGCGACGACCTCGCTGCTGCAACTGCACGCTACTACCTGACGATCAATACAGGTGTGTCTCGGTGCTTCCTGAAATAAATCTTCCATCCAAATTAAGATGGAACGGATCATTGGTTCTTCACCTTTACCATTTCTCTTGTTTCCAGCAGAAACCCAAAGCTATCAGAGAATGGGGGAGGGAATATACAAAGTACCAGGAACAAGAAACTGAACTTCATTGAGTTGTATATCTGTAAAGTCTGAGCCGCATACGTTCCATTACTAATCTCTATCACCAGCAGCTTGTTAAAACATTAGTTAGTTCGTTCAAAATTATATTGGACTCTATGCATTTATTGTTCACTCTATCTGCTATCTCTGCAATTTTATTGGAATTTGATATGATGCTGTTCTTCAGATATCATGACCAAGAGATAATATTTCGTCAGTTGACTATTGTTGTGAGTTCTGACAACCCTGTCCTGTTGGCATCAGGTTGAGGTTTGCTGCCTTCTTTTCGCAGCTGAGGAGCAAAATTACTTTTACTACATCAGCTATTAAATCAATATTTGGACAAGAGGTTCATAAACAGGATGCAGTAGATGATCTGTCCAATTCCTGTGGAGTGTGGAATACAATATATTGTTTGTTCAGTAGCTGCATCAAACCTTTAACTTATAATTCTTCCTTTTAAAAGCTAATAAATTGGAGTAACTCAGAGAAAGGATGGTCAATGTGTGAGACCTTTGCATTACATAGAATTGATAGAATTTATAATCATGACAATCTTGAGGGTGACTATTGTCTGATTAGTTCTCTCCGGAACATATGCAATTATGTACTCCCTTGAAGGTAATATTTTTCTTTTACCTTTTGGATTGACATTTTTCAGGTGTTGGCAATCAGTGAGTCATCAAGACTGTTTTCTTTGTGGCAAAGGAAAAGTGTTCATAAGGGGACTCTTTATGAGCCGAGTTCTACCACCCAAACTCCATGAAAGGTTTTGACCAACTTGACAGATGTCTCATCCATGGAGTAGTAAGCAATTAATTCCCAATTTGGATCCATCAGCTTTGCTTCCTAGCAGTCATGGCCACACAGAAAGACGATCTTGTAGCCTGATTTTGTAGCCTTAGGGCATGTTGTTTAGCTTATTTAGAGATAAACACCTTATTTTTGTTTATCACTTACAGACTGCTATAAGTTATTTGGTGAGGTTGCTATGGATGACTAAAATATGTTTGTTGATGACACTCAAAAATTGCCAACTTATTTTGGGGTGCATGCTTCCAGTCCTATAGGAACCTGTTAGGCTCTTAGGATGCACTTGGTCTGTGCTGCATGTTGTCTCTTCTTATTAGTCCTAGCCTGCATCAAGAAACTTACCTTGTGGAATTCTGATGTGCTCTTGATTTCTTTGGATTGTGAAATTTTGTGTCAACTAAGTAGTATTTAGTTGATGAAAAATTTGTGTCATTTGGGTGTGCAACCAGCCAGGCAGGATAACAAGCAGAGGAGGATTAGTCTGTTTGAGGTTCTGAAGTTGTTTCCATAAATAAGCATGTTTTTCCATCAATTGTTCACTTTGTGTGAGATGGAAATGTGGTATGATTCAGTTTGGCAGTGTTTATGAGTTCAGACTTTGTGCTTTCAGGTGTACATGAGAGCTGAAAACAAAAAAGTATGGGAAACAATCCTAAAACGGATGTAAGTTCAGTTTGCTTCCTGTCCTATTCATGTGGAAATTTAGAGTGCCTAGCATGTTAAAATCGTGATCCTAAATTAAAATTTTACCAACTATGATCCCTAGAGCGTCACCTCATCAGTCATGAGAAGTTGGGATTTCTCAACAATTCTTGCTAATCTTTGTGAATATATGTATTGCATATAATTTGCATCAAGATAAAATAAATATTCAGTCAAGCTCATAGGACATTTAAAATGCATGGATTCTAATTGCAGAATACTGCCATCATTTCTCACACATCGATCATGCAATGAGCTGATAAGGAATTTGGAAGCTGCACTTTGACCTTTTGCCCTCAGCGAGGAGTACTGCACTGTATCATGCCTAAAAAGATAGAAGAAACCTGTAACTGTTGCCAAGTTAAAAAAATTATTGGAGGAAAGAATCGAGATGCTTACATGGCACAAGATATTCGTAAACTATATTTTTTGTCCAAGCATGTATTGCTCAAGTTATTATTTTGATCTCTAAATCCTTGTGTCAAATGTCCATTTGATGGTGAAGCTACTACGAATACAACCAGAAAGATTTGTCCTATCCAAATGACATATACTATACTGTATTGTACATTCCATAGACTGTAGAAATTGGCTCTGGATGCAAAAACTTATATTTGAATATTAACTTCAGTCATGTAATAGCATATTCAAGTACTATAAGAGCTATTATAGTGGATATTATTCAAGTGGTCTAGAATAGGCATGAAAAAAATCTTGCTGGACTCATACCAGTATAGTATATTTGAATGGCAAGTTCTACAAATATGACTGATTATTCCAACTCTGATGATTATAAAGAAGTTTGAAACATGATATATCTTGTTCATTCATTGAGTTGATTGTGCTGTCAATTGTGACCTTTGACTCTTTAGAATCTTTAAATGTATATGTTGATTTATAGTGGATATTATTCAAGTTGTCTAGAATAGGCATGAAAAAAATCTTGCTGGACTCATACCAGAATGCCAAATCTTGTATTGTGCTATAAGAGCTATTATTGCAGGCATACCTTTCAGGCACGGATTACATTGGCAATGTTGGATGGCCGGGACGCTGGTGCCGGATAAGTAAGTTAAGGGAGCAGGACATCAGTTCGAATTATTGATTTTACATAACAATACAAATGCATGTTTATATTTGTATTATGGTGACATTTTTTCCGTTGCAACGCACGGGTATTTACCTAGTACTACTAGTATATCTCCTGTAGACATTCCACTGGGACTCTGAAAAGAAAATTCATGCCTTGTAATTACACGCCTCTTGATTTGTTAATTTGTATTTGCAATGCTAATGCAAGAGGTTGCTTTGCCGTGTCCTGTATCCAGGAAGACGAGACCAGTGGGATCTTCCCAGTAGATAGGCTGCAGTTGTCTCACAGGACTACGGATCCGGTAGGTCACTTGCTGCCACATACTCACGCACATAGGAACAAAAAAAATATGGCTCATCACCCCATCATCATGTCAGTTAGGGACATTGGAGGCTTGTGATAACTAATGGCATCATCAGGGTTTCAGGGAGGACACGCGAGAGGTTTCTGAATCCCCCGTCGTCTTGTGCATCGCGTTTTTGTGCAAACTCGTGCATGCAGTCGTAGCATAGACATACAGCAGTACACAAGCTAACAGGAGCCGTTGCACGTACTGATCCCATTAGCAAACTCGCGGCAAAAAAAGTGGGCTCCCAGTCCACCGATCCGCCCGTCAGTCCACCGATCCGCCCGTCAGGCTTCTCTTCAAGAGTTCAGCAGAAGTGTTGAATGGAGACCTTGGTCGAGGCCGTTTCCGATAGTCAACACGGATTAGGGATTACTTATATCTGTTCTTATTAAAACCTTCCTGGCTTTGCATGCGTGATTGTGGAGTTGTACACCCTGCTTTTTTTTTTTAAAAAAAAAGAAGAAGCAAAATGCACCGACAGAGAATAGGTGTTCCTCGACGCGGAATGATTCGAGACCAACCATCCACACCTGCAATGGTGTCTCAGTGTTTGTATACATAGAGTAGTATGCATATCAACTCTGTGATGGATCGGCAGGTGAAACAAGACTAATTGCAGACATTAGTTAGTACGTTTTTTTAGATAACGTGCAGACATTAGTACGTATACAGTAGCAGATAAAAATTTGGTCGACAAACCTCAAAGGTCCGGTAAAATTTGCCAAAAAAGAGAAGAGGAGAGTAGATGGAATCATACGGAATCGGAGGATAGTCCACACGGTTCCATCATCAGCCACGAATATCATGGAACCAAAAGGGACCCGGCGGTCCCAAGGCCCAAGCAAATTGCTAAGGCCCAATAGGCCTGTGGCCTCCCTTCATGCCATCACCGGCATTCATACGGAGGAGACCATGCGCCTTTTCCTCAAAAAAAAAAAAAAAAAAAAAAAAAAAAGAGGAGACCATGCGCCTCCATGTCAACATCCACGGCCACAAGCTCCTAGCCCGGATCCACAACGCAACACGGGGGTCATGCAGCGTGTTGGGCTGGTGACGAGCGACACCAATATGCAAGGCAGGCATATGCAAGGCAGGGTGGCCAACGACGACCGTTTGGTTTGCAGTGGCGTGGCACGCAATGTGGCCATGCGCAAGAGGACCTCTCCATCAACTGCTTTGGCATCGACTTGGGTGGGTGTCACCTCGTCCTAGGCGTCGCCTTCCTCTGCACCCTTGGACCCATCCTTCAGGATTTTAAGAGCATCTCCAAGAGATTATCTAAATTAACTCTCTAAATGCGGTGATTTAGCTGTTTTGTATAATAAATCTTACTTGAAAAAACTAGACTACACCAACAGATTATCTAAATCAGGACTCTCTATATTCAAAAGGCTGCCACGTCATCTGATCTCCTCTAATCTCCTTTCTTTTTTAGACCGCAGCGAGTGCAACTGTTCTCGCTCGTACGCCGTATGCTGCGCAAGGCTGAATGGCGAGCAACGCCGATTATCCATCTTTGGATAGCGGAAATTATGGGATGGAGAGTTATCCAAATTAGAGAGTCATCTAGCGAATCTGTTGGAAATTATTTTTTCCTAATATTAGCCAAATATACATTTAGAAAATGATTTACATACTATGTTGGAGATGCTCTAAGGCCCTGTGCATGTCCTTCAAGCAGGGTGATCGTCGCGTCATCTGGAAGGGCATTTGACTCTTCCAACAACTACATCTTCAAGTCGGCGCTCCACGGTATGACTAGCAACTGCCAGCAGCCCCTACCAGATGGGCTCCTACAGTTCCAGTGTCAGCGAACTATTCTTCAGGAAACAGTTAGCTAGCGTAGGACCATATCCTCCGGCTGTACTTCAGTTGTAATCCCTGGTCATGTGCTGATCCGAGCATGTAGGAGTTAGTTAGTCATGCTCGGCTAGCAGTGATCGGCATCTTGTACTTATACCTGTACACTGCATATGAATGAACTCGAGCGTTTCCATTCTTACATGGTATCAGACTTCTATCGATCCCAACCCTTTGCTTCCGCTACTCCCACCCATGTCGAGCCCCTCCGGTTCCTCCTCGACCACCAACCCCTTCGCTGATCCCGCTCCACCCTCTGCCTCTACCCTCATGATGCTGAACATCCGGAGCCACGTCTCCGTCGTCCTCAGCACCGACGAGGGCAATTTCCGGCAGTGGCGCTCCTTCATGGAGGTCACCCTCAAGAAATTCGGCCTCCTCAACCACATCGACGGCTCGGTGGACGCCGCCGCCATGTTCGGCGACAACGAGTGGCTCCAGGTCAATGCCTGCATCGTCTCCTGGCTCTACACCACCATCTCCAAGGAGATATGGAACGACGTCAACCGCCCCAACGCCAACGCCTACACCATCTGGCGAGCTATCACCGGCCAATTCCTCGACAACAGCCTTCAGCGCGCTGTGTACGCCCAGCAGGAGTTCCACAGCCTGTTCCAAGGCGACATGGGCATCGCCGAGTACTGCGGCAAACTGAAGCGCCTCGCCAACACGCTCTACGACTGTGGCGCCGCCGTCTCCGACCCTGCCCTCGTCATCAACACCCTGCGTGGCCTGAACAACAAGTTCAGCCAGGCGATCGCCGTCCTCTCCGTCATGGTTCCTCCTCCCACCTTCCTCTACACCAAGTCTTACCTCCTGCAGGAAGAGCACCGCATCCGCCACTCTCATCAGATGGAGGCGCAGACGGCGCTCCTTGCGGCGGCCCCGACCACTACTTCGGCCACGCCGCCGTACCGCCCTGCCGCTCCCACTCCACCTGCGCCCCAGACGGTCAACAACGGGAACCACGACCGTCGCAAGAAGCGCAAGGGTTCTGATGGTCGCAACCGTCAGAACACCTCTGGCGGCCACGGCGCACCAGCCGCTGGTTCTATAGTGACTGGCGGCGCACCACCACAGCAGTGGGCCCCTGCCCCACCTCAGTGGCAAGGCATGGTCCAGGCCTGGCCCATGAACATGTGGAGGCCCAGCGTCCTCGGCGCGCGCCCCGGCGTCAACCCTCCCCAAGCCATGGCGGCGTTCTCGGCACCGTCATCCTCGTTCGACGCCGCAAACTACGCAAACAACTCCGGTGCTCTACCAGCCGGCCTCCACTCCGCCTTCAACAACATGGCCCTCACCAACCCAGGCGGTGGTGGCACTGACTGGTTCCTCGACACCGGAGCCTCGGCGCACATGGCATCCAATCCTGGTATTCTCATATCGCCCCCTCATTCCACTGTTCCTTGTCAAATTATTATCGGCAATGGGCAGTGTCTCCCAGCGCATTGCACTGGCAACACCTCCATACCCACCCCATCTTCTTCTTTACAACTTCGCAATGTTCTTATTGCTCCTCAAATTGTCAAAAACCTTATTTCCGTGCGTTCACTTACTCGTGATAATAACGTGTCTGTTGAATTTTGATCCCTGGGGTTTCTCCATCAAGGATCTTCGCACCAGGATGCTACTGCTCCGATGTGATTCCTCTGGGGAGCTCTACCCTCTTCATCAGGCTCCAGCCCCAGCAACGCCATCCGCATCCGCACTTCTGGCCTCCCACGCCAGCACGCTCTAGCATGCTCGTCTTGGCCACCCTGGACATGACGCACTCCAGAAGCTGGCGCACTCCATTGGCTTTCATTGCTCTAAGTCTAGTCCACACACTTGTGATGCTTGCCGTCGTGGCAAACATGTACGTCTTCCATTTAGTGTGTCCAATAATGTTTCATCATTCCCATTCCAACACTTGCATTGTGATGTATGGACCTCACCAATAATGAGCAATTCCGGTTTCAAATACTACCTTGTCATTATGGATGATTATTAACATTATGTCCGGACCTTTCCACTCCGGCACAAATCTGATGTTCTACCCACACTAATCTCGTTCCATGCTTTTGTGCGAACACAATTTCAGACCTCCATCATGTGTCTCCAGACCGACAATGGCAAAGAATTCGATAACTCAGCGTCGCGCGCCTTCTTCGCCATGCACGGCATTGTCCTTCGCCTCACCTGTCCATACACGTCACAGCAAAACGGCCGGGCAGAACGCGTTCTCCGCACCCTCAACGACGGCGTACGCACTCTGCTGTTCCAGGCCTCGATCCAACCCACCTTCTGGCCAGACGCTCTCGCTGCATCCACCTACTTACTCAACCGGCGTCCGTGTCGTCCTCGTAACAATTGCACTCCCTTTCACCTCCTCTTTGGAGTACCACCAGAGTACTCTCACCTTCGCGTTTTTGGGTGTCTTTGTTACCCCAATCTCGCATCCACCGCTCCACATAAGCTGGCGCCGCGCTCCACCAGATGCATCTTCCTTGGTTACCCTCTTGATCAAAAGGGATACAAGTGCTATAATCCTGTGACCAAACGGGTAATCATCTCACGTCACGTCTATTTCGACGAGACATGCTTTCCGTTTACGCAGGTCGATGCAGCTACAGCACCGACGGACCCTTCATGTTCGTCGTACCCGCCGGACGACGTCCTGATCCAATCAGGACCGCGTCAACCTCGACGTTGTGCACCAGTTGCGGCAAGACACGCTGCAACTCCGGCGCCGCGCAGCGTCAGCCCGCACCCTCAGTCGCCTGAGGCCCAGCACTCGTCGGCGGCTGACAACGACCCTGTGCCACCTGCGGCCACGCCTCCACCATCGGCCGCAGAACCAGCGCCATCGCCGGATCCTGCTGTTCAGCCTCCCCGACATCCCATGGTCACGCGTGCACGCGATGGGATCAGGCTGCCAAATCCCAAGTACGCGCACCTGGTCACCACGACTGCACCAACACCACCACCGGCATCTGTGCGCGCAGCTCTGCGTGACCCAGAGTGGATGGCAGCGATGCAGGACGAATACGACGCGCTCCAGAAGAACGGGACGTGGACCCTCGTGCCCCGGCCTGCCCACGCCAACATCATCACCGGGAAGTGGTTGTTCAAGAACAAACTACACCCCGATGGCACGTTGGAGCGGCGCAAGGCCCGATGGGTCGTGCGGGGCTTCTCACAGCGTCCCGGCGTCGACTTCCACCAGACCTTCTCACCGGTCATCAAGCCGGCGACCATCCGTACTGTGCTTCACCTAGCTGCCATTCGACGATGGGCAGTGCACCAACTCGACGTCAAGAACGCGTTCTTGCACGGCGATCTTGCCGAACGCGTCTATTGCCATCAACCAGCTGGCTTCGTCGACAAAGACCACCCCGACCATGTGTGCCTGCTCGTCAAGTCCCTCTATGGACTTAAGCAGGCGCCGCGGGCGTGGTTCCTGCGCCTCGGCAACCACGTCCTCGCCATGGGCTTCACTGCGTCAGGTTCCGACAGCTCCCTGTTCATCTACAAACATGGGGCAAATGTGGCATATCTCCTTGTGTATGTCGACGACATCATCCTCACCGCGTCGTCCACCACACTGCTATGCCAAGTTGTCGATCACCTCCGTCAAGCCTTTGCGATCAAGGACCTCGGTGCGCTCCACTTCTTCCTCGGCATTCAGGTGCGGCGTGATGCTGCTGGGTTTCACTTGCATCAGGCCCAATATGCAGAAGACATCCTGGAACGGGCAGGCATGGCCAACTGTAAGCCTGCAACAACTCCAGTCGAAGTCACGTCCAAGTTGTCAGCATCTGATGGTGAGACAGTGATTGATGCATCGTTCTACCGCAACATCACTGGAGCCCTTCAGTATCTCACACTCTCACGCCCGGACATCGCCTATGGCGTTAACCAGGCGTGCCTCCATATGCATGCTCCACGCGACGTGCACTGGAACCTCGTCAAGCGAATACTCAGATACATTCGTGGCACCATCAACCATGGCATTACCATCTCAGCCACACCTTCAAAAACATTGACAGTCTACTCTGACGCTAATTGGGCAGGCTGCCCGGACACCCGACGTTCAACATCTGGCTACTGTGTGTTCCTCGGTGACTCTCTTGTGTCATGGTCGTCCAAGCGACAGACCACGGTCTCACGATCGAGCGCTGGAGCTGAATACCGAGCGGTTGCCAATGGTGCTGCGGAGTGCTGCTGGCTACGCAATCTGCTTCGAGAACTTCAAGTTGTCATCGACAAAGCCACGGTGATCTACTGTGATAATGTGTCTGCTGTATACCTATCCGAGAATCTGGTTCACCATCGACGGACAAAGCATATCGAACTGGACATACATTTTGTGCGAGAGAAGGTGGCCCTCGGCCAGTTCAAGGTGCTGCACATACCTACTCGGTACCCGCTTGCTGACATAATGACCAAAGGGCTTCCAACGCCATTGTTCAGCGAGTTCAGGGACAGTTTGTGCATCCGATCACACCAGGCTACAACTGCGGGGGGGTGTCAGCGAACTATTCTTCAGGAAACAGTTAGCTAGCGTAGGACCATATCCTCCGGCTGTACTTCAGTTGTAATCCCTGGTCATGTGCTGATCCGAGCATGTAGGAGTTAGTTAGTCATGCTCGGCTAGCAGTGATCGGCATCTTGTACTTATACCTGTACACTGCATATGAATGAACTCGAGCGTTTCCATTCTTACATCCAGGACTAAGATCCCGACTTGTAGCTCGAGGACGAGTTGTTTGAAGAGACGGGGAGAGATGTTATGGACGGTGGTGGCTAGGAGGCCGGTGTGCAGAAGGCTATGAGGCTCCTGGATTAGATGGGCTAATGACCCAATATTATTATTATTTATTTTCTATTATTAGTAAGGATGATAGATATATAAACAGTTGTAAAACATTGGGTTTAATCAAGCAAGAGCAGTCTTATTTGCTCGGATTTTCTTAGAGAGCCAGGAGTCCCCAGACAGCCCTAGCCGCCCCTCTTCCCCTTCCATTGTGCGACCATGGCGCCTCAGCGCTGATCAACCTTCTTCGAGCCCCGACCTCCCATCTCTCACACATACAATCTGCGCCCTAGGCTAGATAGCGATCGAGTTCTTAATAGTGGCGCCCGCGATGGCCGTAGGCACCTCTTTGAGCGAAGGCGCAGCGGGCGCCGCCGCCAGACACGCATTGGACGAGGGCTCTCGAAAGCTGGAGTTTTCACTTTTACACAGACCGAATAAACATGCAACCGTGGAAAATATTTTCATCGTGGCCCAAGAGAGAAGTGTGTTTGGAGCGACACGTGGCTGAATAATACGCGAGATGCTATGGTGCGACTTTCGTCTTATTGAAGTAGGTGGTTGAAATATTCCTCTTTACTAATTCCAACGCATCTAGCTAAGAAGACGTTGCCAAGCATGATGGACCGCCGGCGTGATGGAGGCTACCCCTGCCTATATATATGCAAGGCGTTGCCAAGCAGAAAGAAGCAAGCTGGTGGTTGTAGTCCTACCGTACACACACACACACACACACACACACAAACACACACATGGCGACCAGTAGGATGGCGGTGGCGGTGGTCGTGCTCCTGCTGCTGATGGCAGCACAAGCTGCGGAGTCGTCGACGGCATCGGCCACGGGCTTGTCCACTAACAGCCTGGGGCCAAGAAAACTACTGCATTGCACCCCATCAGGAGAAACTTGCAGCCTACTAACATCATGTTGCGGTGACACTTCTTGTGTGCGACTAGCGGATATAGGCTTCAGGTGCATAAATATATAGTTTGGTGCTGGATCTGCTGCGCACGGTTCCCAACACCAAAGTGTCGTCCATGTAATTTATTTTATTTACTCAGCTTTTTCATATTCACCATGATTTTACTTACTTTGATCTTTCTACACATGGGCGAAGCCACGTTGGGCGGCCTGGGTGCCCAGGCACCCCCCGGATTCCTAAAATTTCTTAGAGATGAACAAATTTTGGCCCTTTAGGCACCCCCACCAGACCTTGAAGCCCACGACGCCACTTATTCAGCCCACGACGCATCAGCTGCCCAACTCTTTTTCTCCTCACGACGACTTCGCGAGACGCGCCGTATACGCCGACGCAGCGACGCATCGACTGCCTGCCCTTCCTCCCGAGTCGCGACGCCGACGCCCGGAGCGAGCCGCTGCCCACGAAGACAGGACTGCACGAAGACGAAGCCGCTGCCCACGAAGACGCATCAGCTGCGCGTGCGACGATCGTGGCTGCCTGCCTGCCTCGCCGGTGTTCGACTTCGACGATCGACGTTCATCTGATCATCTCGCCGATCTCGTCCTCGTCAGCGTCAAAGACTCAAAGAGCCGCTGCCTGCTGCTCGACTAACTAGAGTGAGTGTTCGTCCTCAAGGATCATCTCGCCGATCTCGTCCTCAATTAATTTTTTCTCTTTTGTGAACTGCAATTTATTTATACAAATTAATGAATTATAGGTAGCCATGGAGAGGTTTTATAAACCTAAACGGAAAGCTCAAGATATGATCGATGGTAACGGAACTTCATGTCCGGAAGAGATCAATTGGGATGAGGAGATTAAATATGATCCCGGATTGAGGAAAGAAATTGATGCTTACCATCCTAACCACAGAGAAAAGGTGAGAAGAAAATACTTGGAGAATGGACCTTGTCAGCCTCGCACATTTGATTTTCCTATTACACAACTTGGGGGGAAAGAGAAACCTAGAAGATTTAATCCAGAATGGTTTGATGAGTTCTCTTGGCTTGAATACAGTAAGGAAAAGGATAGAGCATATTGCTTTTATTGTTTCTTGTTTAGAGAAAAGAAAGATCCAGGATATGATGCATTTGTTGTCAACGGTTGGAATGGGTATCATAGGAAAGAAAGGCTAAGATCACATGTTGGTGAGGTTGGTGGTTTACACTATAATGCAATGAAGAAATGTGATGCTTTGAGAAATAGAAAGCAACACATAGATGTTGCTTATAATCAGATAAGTGAAGTTGCTAAGAAGGCCTATTTTATTCGGTTGAATGGTTCCATTGATACAGCTAGAGTATTGTTGAAGCAAGGATTGCCTTTTCGTGGCCATGATGAGTCAAAAGAATCCTACAATAGAGGGAATTTTAAGGAGTTCTATGATTGCTTAGCAGAACATGATCCAATTTTACACAAAGCCGTGACTACAAATGCTGCAAAGAATAGTTGTTTGTATGCTCCATTTGGATCAAGACATTGTAAATGCCATTGGATGTCTGAAATCAACTAAACTCCATTTGGATGATCTTAGAACAAATGGTTGGGAAAAGTTATTAGATGATGTGAATCAGTTTTGTGACTTGTATGAAATTGATATGATGGAAATGGAAAGTACATATGTTGATCCCAGACAACCTAGGAAAAAATCAGGAATTACAAACAAGCATCACTATGCAGTGGATTGCTTTAATGATGTTATTGATTGGTTGGTTCAAGAGCTTGATAGCCGTTTTAGTGAGACAACCACTCAATTGCTTGTTTGCTCAGCCGCTTTCAACCCAAGAGACTCATTTCATGCTTTCGATGGAGAGACTTTGATGAGCTTAGCAAAACTATATCCTGATGATTTCAACAATGATGATCTGAGGGACCTTAGACATGACCTTCGCCTTTACATTGGTGATGTGAGAGAAGACAACGAATTCTCCAACATAAACACTATTGCTGAGCTATCTCAAAAGATGGTACAGACAGGAAAACATCAAGTGTATAGATTGGTCTATCGACTTTTGAAGCTTGTGCTAGTATTGCTGTCGCTACGCAACAGTTGAGAGATGTTTTTCGGGCATGAAGATTGTAAAAACAAGCTTGGCTAATCGTATGGGTGATCAACAATTGAGTCATAGACTTATTTGCTATGTAGAGAAAGAGGAAATGAAAAAAAGTTAGCAATGAGGCTTGTGGTTCATCGTTTCATGACCATGGAAGGAAAAGGGCGTAAATATGATCTCTAAGAGGTAACACAAATGCAATGCACCTACTTTCGATTGATAATTGTACATTTCTTTTTGCTAAATGATTGACCTATTTGTTCTCTTTTTTTTAGGATCCATCACATATTTTGTTATAAGGGACATCTTTGTGCACCACAGTCATCAATGTCGATTTTTTTTTATTAATAGTGAGTATTATTGTCCATTCCCCTACTAGTTTACTAATATTTTTACGAAAGTCACTTTGCCATTACTGAAAGTTTAATTTTGATGTTAAAAATTGTGTGTTAGCTATACTATTTGCTTGAACATCACAAAAGACATTATAGTCTTGATAAAGTTAGGCACCCCCCACCCATTTGCTCTAGCTTCGCCACTGTTTCTACATACCTCTGTCACATCACATCACGAAAATGTACTACTGCTACGTGTTGTTGCTTTCCTTATGTTTTATTTGTGTGTATTGTTGTTGATTGAATGAGTAAAGCAATGCAATGTATGTTGTGTTTCATGTCTCCTTCTCTATCACTGATTTACATATTGCCGGTCAGGCTTGCGAGAATGGCGTCATCTAGGTCTCGTGCATCGCGTTTCTCGGCAAACACGTGACTGCAGTCATAGCATACACATACTCCCTCCATCTCAAAATAAATGTCATTTTAGATTTTTCATACCCTAATTTTGACTCGATTTGTTAAGAAACTAGATTTAAAGATCTTTTAGCATAAGTATTAATATATTTTTAATATATAATTGCCGACAGTTATTTATCAGGAAACAAAAATGATACTTATATTGGGACAGAGGGAGTACAATACACATGCTAATGGGAGTCGTTGCACTGATCCCATTACCAAACTCGAGGCAAAAAGTAGGATCTAGTCCATTGAAGCGCCTTCGAATCCGTTGTTCCTTTGTCGAGGTCTAGGTCTAGTGGTGTTCTTTGCAGTCGTTTTTTCTTTCGTCTAGGAGGGAGTTGTCAAGGGTTTGCTATCTTTTTCGTATTTCTTTTGACGGCTGCAGTTGTTGTTTCTTGTGCCCTTCTTTTTTTTTCAATTGTCTAATAAAAATTGCAGCAAATCTTTTGCCGTAATTGTTTTTTATAAAAGTTTCTCTTCAAAGTCGAGAGATGTTGAATGGAGACCTTGCATGGAAATATTTGTCCATTGACCTGCTGCCGGTTGATGAAATTGTAGCTTTTTGTTCCATCATAACATAGAACGTTCAATTAAAGCCAAAAGCTAAATGCGTAATTCATCTTTTCTTTAAAAAGAAAGAAAGAAAAAAAAAAGATGCAGACCAAACGCCAATTAGAGTATTTGCTAAAGGAGTATAAGCTCAAGTACGTATCACAAAATAGATCATTCGGATAGCAGGAGTACTTTGGCATTCAAGGAAGAATCTGGCCTGTGGTTTATCTTGCAAATTTGTTGATAGGATTTCACAACAGTTTTATTCCTAACTTACCAGTATCTAGAAGCTAGTAATAGTGATGTGAGAGAAAAATTATGCTCATTTCATCAAACAAATTGGATGGATCATCCGTACAAGTGTTGGCGCCGGTATTGGGTAAACACATGTATATTAGATTTATCTAAGACAGTGTAGCATAGGAGCAAACTATAAGTAAAAAACTCCATTAGTTCATGGCTAAAAAACCACATCATTGCTCATTATCTAAAAAAACTAAAGCATTGTTGCTCATTATCTAAAAAAAACTGTGTCTGTACGGGCACACAGGCGTGGCCTTCGCAAGGAGCTTCCCTGCAATCTTCGAGCTCGGCTGCGCGGTCAGGTGGGAACAATGGCGGCTGCCCACGACGGCCATAGGCCTCTTTGCTCTCGAAATAAGCTGGAGTTTTCACTTTTGACAGCACAGGCCGATAAACATGATTGTTGTGGCCCAAGAGAAAAGGCAATATATGCTATGGAAATCAGGTTTTCGTGGAAACTATGAAAACTCACACGTGGATCGTTGGATCTAAATCCGATGAATATGACTAATCTCTCTTTTTTGCAAAATAAACCCCAGATTTAGATCCAACGATCCACTCATCCGTAACTAGGTTTATTTTGCAAAAAAGAGAGATTAGCCATATTCATCGGTTTAGATCCAACGATCCACGTGCGAGTTTCCATAGTTTTTTTTGGGCAAAAGGTTTCCCCGCTTTTATTACAAAAGCACAAATGTTCAGTTCCTAGTTCACCGCGCCTAAACGCAATTTAACCAGAGCTCAACACTCGGCAAACGACCACTCCAACATTACATGGCTCAACGGCCAGACCCCTGACATTTTCTGAAGAAGACACAGCCGATGGCACAAAGGCCAAATCCCTATTGGCAATTGTTGATGAAGGAGCAGCCGATTGAACCAACTGTGACGACGACGCCATTGAAGTCCATCCTATCTGTAGTGGACATCTTGACAGATCCTCCAAATGCCTGACCAGGTCTTCCAGCCGCTTCCCAGCTTCTACTTCGTACAGCGACATCCATCCCCGCAACATCCTTGCCAATCTTCCCAACACCATCTCCACTCCTCTCCAAACAAGTCCCTGAAAACACATTTCATTTCGTAACTTCCATAAGGACCAGAGAACAGCTGAAGACACCACATTAGTAATCAAATGTTTCTTATTTGCCACCCAGAATCTGGCCACCGACTCATAATCAGAGCCAATGTCCACACCCAGCCAGCTAGCAACAATTTTCCAAATATGGGTCGCCACACAACATTCTAATAGCAAGTGGTTAACCGTTTCAACCTCAGAGCAAAATAAACAGGTTAGATCATTAACTTCCCTTCTCTTTTGTAGGTTATCTCTAGTTAGTATTCTATTATGGGAGACCAACCACAGAAAGAAGTGTACCCTAGGTGGCACTTTCAATTTTCACACAGCCTGCACATACACAGGGAAAACACCCCTGCAATTGATGACAACATAAAGAGATTGTACTGAATAACTCCCCTTAGAAGAGTATGACCACATAATTTGGTCTTCCTCACCCTTGAGGACTGCACCCTCTATCAAATTCACCAGCTCATACCACATTTCCATTTCAGACACTGACACATTCCTTCTAAAGGATAACTTTAGTTCTTGTCCATCCCAAACTTGATCTACTGTTTTCCCCTGTTGCTCATTTATAACATATAAAGGCCAAAAAACAATGGCTAGGCTAGTGTTGCCCAACCATTGGTCCTCCTAGAATCTCACCCTTTTGCCATTCCCTATAACCAAGTTAACCCCAAGATGGGCAGCTTGGGCAGCCCAAAGCACTCCTTTCCAAAAAGGAGATGCCCCAAGCTCAGGACAACAAAATAGGTTGGGGTCATTGGTTTTGTATTTGAAGTTAACAATCTTAACCCAAATTGCATCTTTATGTAGATGATATCTGAAGATCCAAGATGATAAAAGAGCCAAATTAAGACTTCTAAGATCAGGAATGCCTAACCCCCCTCCCCCTCCCCCCCCATTTCCTTTTTCTAGGCAATCGGTTGCCAATTTGCAAGGTGATACCTATGCTTCTCTTCTGTGTTGTTCCATAAAAAGTGACCCATATGGGTATTCATGAGCCTAATGGTCCATTTAGGAAACTTTATAATAGAAAGCAAGTAAATAGGTATGCTTGCTAAACAAGTCTTAAGAAGAACTAATCTACCAGCATAGGATAATAACTTTCCCCTCCACCCAACAATTCTTTTTAAGATTTTATCTACTACAGGTTGCAGGTCATCTCTGGTCAGTTTCTTATAATGTAATAGGAAAATCACACCTTTTACAGCAAAACAACTTAGCATACTCATTAGATTGGTCTTCTTCTAACCCCAAAGTCAGTAAGTCACTTTTGTCGTAATTGATTTTCATCCCAGATATGTTTTCAAAGCACACTAGGAGCCACTTAAGGTTACACGAGTTTCCATAGTTTTCACGGGAACTTAGTTTTCATAGCATACGTTGCCAAGAGAGAAATGTGTTTGGAGCACGACACGTGGCTGAATAATTACGCGAGATGCTATGGTGAGACTTTGGTGAGGACACATGGTTTTTATCATAACCATTGTGTGGACCTTTGTGTGATGAGTGATTGTCAACATGCCAACACAAGGCGTGTGTGTGTTCCTACTAACCGATGGCACGCGGCTTCGTGTCAAACAATGGTGTCTCTTGGCTTGTGTTATCTGTAGGTATCGAGCTCGGAGACGGTGGTCGACGGTCAGTGAAGATCAAGTAGGGCGTGCCGTGCTGACGGACCGGGTGTGGTGAAGGGCGGACGTGAGGCTTGGATCGAGGGACTTGAGGACCGGGCGGCCAGCCGTGGTAGCTGACAGCTGGGACATCAACGAGCGCAAGCGTACACGGCGGGGGATGCGTACGGGCTTCGCTACTCGCGGAGGGTTTGGTAGTTTTGCCTCAAAACCATCGGTGGCGGGTTTCCCTGGTTTGCGCCTCAAAACCGGGGCGGAGGTCCCGATGCGGATGGATGACACGTGGCGGCATCGGGGAGAATGCTTGAAAGCAAGGCTACCGGTGAGGAGGCGCGGTGGCCGTCGGATGAAGTGAAGCCTAAGTTGGACCCTTATGCCCCTGGCTAAGTGGTGTGGCTCTTCATGTATCCAAGGGCAAAGAAGAAATATAAAATAGACTTGCCCCCCATAAATAAAGGATGAGGGTCTCCATTCTCCCACACCTCTTCCATTTCCATTTTTCCTTTAGGATTTCCCTTCCTCTAGCTGTTGTGTGAGAGAGAGGTCTGCAAATCTTTGATTTGTACTCAAACTAGTGTGCGTGGCAAGCGGATCGCCGAGTATCCGCCGTTTCATCCGGGTGAAATTGATTGTCTGTGTTCTTGAGATGGAATTTTCGTGTTCCCTTTTCCCCCTCTAGTTTCCGGTGTGATTATTTTATTTCGAAGCCGTTTTGATTCGTTCTTTTTGCGTTGGATTGATCTATGACACAAGAGTGATGATTCCACCCAAGGAAATCTGTTGATTCCTCTTGAGATCAAAGATCCGCGTGATTTCCTCTCTGGTTGTCCAAAAACAACTTTTTCCGCCCCTTTCTTGATTTCTCCATCTCTACTTCAAATTGGCCAATGACTCTTGGTAGATAGGCTCTCCTCTGCATAAGCAACAACATTCCTAAATTTGATTGCAAGAGGTTTCGATTTGAAAAAGTTTAGGACGAATCTTGGTGGAGGCGATTTTCGGGCGATCTGTTTTCTGGGGTCGCGGATTGTCCGGCCCTCCCGTGCGGACAGTCCGGACGTCGGGGTCGTCTCGGTTAGATTCTGAGTTTTCGGAGTGGTTTTTCACTTTTGAACTTCGGACTATCCAGTTAGTTTCTTGCTCGTCTCCAGTTACGGAGAGCAGTATTTTTGTATTTGTGACTTTCGGGTTGTCCGCGCTCATTTTTCGGACTGTCCGCAGTTGACTTTTTTGTTCCTCTCCAGATTCTGAACAAATCGGTGTGTTTCTCAGTTTTTGACCCTCGGACTGTCCGGGTGAAAGTCCCTAGTTTGGTTTTAGCTAATTGATGAAACCTAGGACTAACCTTGTTTATCTAAGTAGTTGATTTAGAGAAAGGTTGTCCACATGATGAGCTTAATGCATATGAAGCATGACACATGTCATGTGATTAAAGATGAAGATCAAGATGAAGCTTGGCTCCATGGACCTGTGTTGAAGGTGAAGGGCTAGTCGAGACTTGGGAGTGAAGGACCATGCGATGGTGAAGCTCGGGCAAGACTAGACGCCGATGGACCGATGCATGGTGAAGGGCAAGTGAAGTCGAGGTCGATGGATCGAGACGGTCACATGATGGTGTGAAGCGTTCATATCATTTGGAGGAACAAAATGGGCTCAAGGCAAAGGTATAACCGATAGGGCCATTTTGTTTTGCACTCAAGACACCATAGAGGGTGTGAGTGGTTTAGGTTCGATAGCCGCACTATTAAGAGGGGAAGTCTTATCGGCTATTCGACGCACGGGTGCCACTAGGTGAATTCATAAAGTGCATTGCATGTAGAACCTAGTGAACTAAGCCATTGCCTTGTTTCTTGAGAGAAAAACCAACCCTTGTGCTCATGGTGTGATCTACAAGTGGAGGTTGGTGCTTGAAGGCAAGTGGCGTGACTTGGATCGACGACACGGCGACAAAACGACGAAGACTGCGCCTGGTCTATGGCGCTGGACGCGGCTGGCGGGGTGCGCCGGACGCGGTCCAGTGGCCTTGTCGGCCGGCCGGGCCGACGGACGCTGCCGAACCACGCCGGACGCTGGTTTGGCCGGTGGACGCGGTCCAGTAGCCTTGCCTGAGGGAAGGCACGCCGGACGAGCGCGAGGACACGCGCCGGACGCCGGTTGCCGAGCGTCCGGCAGGCTCGCGGCGCGGCTCGGTCCGAGCTGGTCCACGGCGCCGGACGCGTCTGTCAAGGAGGCATCGGACGCGGCTTCGAGGGGCTCGGGCGTCCGGCGCACTGTTTCGTTTGAACTTCGGGCGCCAACGGTCGGCTGCCCACGCGCGACGAAGAGGCGCCGGACGCGTCCGGCGCTGGTGATCTGAGCACTCCGAGGGCCAACGGCTCTATTTAGCTTGGGGCTTATAAATAGCTTGCGGCCGGCCCTTGGGTGGCTCTCTAGGCTTTTTCACACTCTTCTGCATTCTTTGAGCTAAAGCATCTCCTCCCCACTCATCTCTCTTGCTTGATTGTGAATCCTAGTGAGATTGAGTGATCACCTAGTGCATTGCATTGCTTGAGGGCATCTAGTGGCATCTAGTATCAGAAACACTGTAGCAGCGGACTGCCCGGTACTGTAGTAGTTTCGCTGTTTGCTCCGTAACTTGCCCGTTCGGACTCCGATTTGTTTTCCGTTTGTTCCGCTGGTTTCATGGTGATCCGCTGTGTTTCTTGGGAACATCCACCCTCTCAATAGGGTCGTGATCATCACCCTTTTGTGCCCGTTCGGACTTTTGTTGGGCCAAGATTTGTTTTCCGTTTGTTCCGGTCCTGGTTTCTTGGTGATCCTCTTGTGTTTCTTGGGAACATCCACCCTTTCAATATGGACCAGCGTGATCATCACCCTTTGGGATGTGTATCGTTTTGTGGGGTGTTTTGTTGGGCCATGAAGCCTAAAGTTTGATCAAATGTTTTATTGAGCTGTGTTGTAGTAGCAAACCAGTTTGGCCATGTTGTTTTTTATGTGAGTTTTGTCAGTCGTTAATAGCTAGGTCCTTCATTTGGTCTTGCTAGTAGGTGGTTGGAATATTCCTCTTTGCTGATTCCAACGCATCTAGCTAACAAGACGACGTTGATCGACCGCCGGCGTGATGGAGCCTGTACCCCTGCCTATATATATGCAAGGCGTTGCCAAGCAGAACGAAGCAAGAAAATAAGAAGGAAGCTCTGTATCGTCCTGCCGTAGATACACACACAAACACATACATGGCGACCAGTAGGATTGCGGTGGCGGTCGCCGTGCTCCTGCTGCTAATCTCGGCAGCAGCTGCGGAGTCGTCGACGGCATCAGCCACGGGCTTGTCCACCAACAGCCTGGGGCCAAGAAAACTACTGCAGGTGCCACTTCTTCGTTGCACCCCAGCAAAACAAACTTGCGCCCCAGGAACATCACCATGTTGCGGCGGCACTTCTTGTGTGCTACTACTGGATATAGGCTTCAAATGCATATAGTTTGGTGCTAGATTCCAACACCAAAGTGTCGTCCATTTAATATATTTTGTTTACTCAGCTCTTTTGTATTCACCACAATTTTACTTACTTTGATCTTTACATACCTCAGTCACATCACCAAAATGTACTACCGCTACGTGTTGTTGTTGCTTTCCTTATGTTTTATTTGTGTGTACTGTTGTTGATTGAATGAGTAAAGCAATGCAATGCATGTTGTGTTTCACGTCTCGTTCTCTATCGCTGCTTTATATATTGTCGGCCAGGCTTGTGAGAATGGCGTCATCAGGGTTTTAGGGAGACACGCAAGAGCTGAATCCCCCTGGCGTCTCATGCATCACGTTTTTCGGCAAACACGTGATTGCATTCGTAGCATACACATACTCTCTCCATCCCAAAATAAATGTCGCTTTGGATTTTTATACCATAATTTTGACTCGATTGTAGAAAATATGTGTAATATTTATATATCTAAATAATTTAGTTAAAAACTAGATTTAAAGATATTTCTAGTGATATTAATTTCTTATCATAAATATTAATATATTTTAATATATAATTGCCGGTAATTATTTCTTAAAAACGAAAACAATACTTATTTTGGGACGGAGGGAGTACAGTACACATGTTAATAGGAGCCGATCCCATTACCAATTTCGAGGCGAAAAGTAGGCTCTAGTCCATCAAAGCGCCTTTGAATCAGTTGTTCCTTTGCCGAGGCCTGGGTCTAGTTCTGTTCTTTGTAGTCGTTTTTTCTTTCGTCTAGGAGCGAGTTGTCAGGGGTTTGCTATCTTTTTAGTATTTCTTTTGAGGGCTGCAGTTGTTGTTTCTTGTGCCCTTCTTTTTTTCTCTCTGTCGTCTAATAAAAAATGCGGCAAATCTTTGGCCGTAATTGTTTTTTTAGAAAGTTTCTCTTCAGAGTCGAGAGATGTTTAATGGAGACCTGCTGTTGATAAAATTGTAGCTTTTGTTCCATCATAACATATAATGTTCAGTTCAAGCCAAAAGCTAAATGCGTAATTCATCTTTTTTAAAAAAAAAAAGAAAGAAAAATGCAGACCAAACGCCAATTAGAGTATTGCTAAAGGATTATAAGCTCAAGTACATATCACAAAATAGATCATTTGGATAGTAGAAGTACTTCGGCATTCAAGGAAGAATCTGGCCTTGACGTTTATCTTGCAAATTTGTAAATATAATTTCACAACAGCTTTATTCCTAACTTACGAGTACCCAGTGTCTAGTAACTAGTAATAGGAATGTGAGAAAAAAATTATGCTCATTTCATCAAACAAATTGGCTGGATCATACATACAAGTGTTGACACCTCGGTATTGAGTAAACGCATGTGTATTAGATTTATCTAAAAATAAATAAAGCATTGTTGCTTGACAGAGAATTTTAGTGCCCTTGTCAACAGCTTCAACATTCAGAATCGTCACATTCAAACAGCACAGTAGTTGCTCAATACCACACCATAGGTCCTGCTGTCGAATCATGTCTGTGACCTTGGATTGCACTGAGTACTTGCTCTATGGAGATGACGACGTCCAGTAAAAGGTGTGGCTGCTCCTGGAGCGCTGGACTGTGCGCTCTTTTTTTTGAAAGGAGTCAGTAGGGGAGCCCCTACCTATATTTTTTTTCATTTTTATTAAGGCAAAAAAAAAAACAGGGTACAACAGTACAAACTCCGGCAGGAAAAACCAGGAGGCTGAAGCTAGAACTGTGCGCTCTTGTGCTTCGGAGTTCGCATATAGGGGCTCGGGGGAGCTGTAAACGGTGGTGCTGGTTGCCTCCATAAGCTTTCCTTGTGACGAAACTCTGTCTGCATGGGCGCACAGACGAGCTTCCCTGCAATCCTTTGAGCTCGGCTGCCCGGTGCGGGCTTCCTGCTTCCCTGCAATCCTTCGAGCTCGGCTGCACGGTCGGGTGGGAACAGTGGCGGCTGCCCGTGATGGCCGTAGGCGCCTCTTTGAGCGAAGGCGCAGCGGGCGGCGCCGCCAGACGCGGGGGATTTTTTCACTTTTACATAGCACAGGCCGATAAACATGCAATCGTCTTGTGGCCTGACCAAGAGAGAAGTGTGTTTGGAGCACGACACGTGCCCGAATAATACACGAGATGCCATGGTGCGCGACTTTGGCCTTTCTAGCTAGGTGGTTGAAATTTTCCTCTTTACTAATTCCAACGCATGATGGACCGCCGGCGTGACGGACCGATAAACACTAGTATGTTGCGCGCGCCATTGCGCGCGATGGCAAGTGCCCGCATTTGTAAGCATAAGGTGGAATCAAAATGGTTCTTAGAATATACAATACGTCTGGCATAATTATTTTTATGGCAACACTAATTTTACCAGGAGCTTATTGCTGGTTCCAAGTTCTAGGATAAGGGCAATAAGCACGAAAACAATTTTGCTTGTTGTAAGCGTAAAATGAAAGGGGATGTGAAACAACAATAGATTATATAAATTAGATATATTTAGGTTTACAGTGCAAAAGCCCATGCCACAAACACTAACATTAGTCATCTATGACATATCTTCATGGTAGAGATGAAGTCCAAGACCAAGACGTGCACAAGCATGACAAAAAGCCATAGCTTCTGCCTTCTGTACGGGATCACCATAGCTTCCGGTGGCCTCTCTATAGATCTGATAGAGAGCAGAGAGAGCAGGCAACATTATCAATACACTCTTTATGTTACACTCTCCAGCAACTTGAGTTTGTTTACTGATGTTTTAATTATGTAGTATAGTTAAAAAATCAAGTACAACAAGACTATATCTTCTCCTGAAATAAAGTAGTAAGCACCAAATGGATCCATTTTCTTCAAATGAGGAGACATATGTATGCATTTTTCATTGCAAAAAGAGCAGAATGCACATTGGCAATAGACAAACGGGCCAAGCATGGCCAGCTTGCAGAAGTAACATAATTAATAACAAGCAGCAACAAAGCCAATTTGTCTAGAAAACAAATATCTGCCAACAGAGAGGACAAATGGATCGAAATAATAGCATGCTATGCAATTATGATAAGAAACCCACAAATTATCATCAATTAAATTAATCGACAACAGAAGAGGATTGGTAGACACAAGCATGTAAGGAAGTTTCAAAATAAGAGCTGGGTACTGGGTCAATACCACTTACTACAGAGAGTGAACAAATAGAACCTTGGAAGAGTTGATCGAATATTTGGCTGCTCGGCATGCTCAGCCAAGGGTGCCTCTAGTGTTGGATTCTTACTTAATGCATTCGCAAGTTGAGGGGAGCTGGTAACTGAAAAAACATATGCCATGTCATGGGAGAACTTTGCAAATATAAGAAAACATATATGGAAATTAACATACACAGTGTAAAATAAATCGATGAGAATCGAGCATAATGAACAACAACAAATATATTACACATAAGAGATGCAGAATCGTGCCAACCTGCAGTAACACACCATATGACTGAAGTTTTGTCAAGATAGCATGCTTCAGGAATCCTACCCATAACTTGGGATATTTCCAAATCTGCCATGGCAAGAGGGCAGTTCCGAAATATATAAAAAAGAACAGTGGCTAATATCCCCTTCAATTGAGAAGCAAAAAGAATCAAGGACCTGCTTGCTTACAAGGCGTGACATGATCTCCATTCACAAAATCCACCTGTGAGAAAGGATCACCATCAGATTATAAAGTCACCTGCATCAAATTAAATATACTAAACAAGAGAAATGATGCCTCCAAGACACTGATATATTAACAACTTTTCATGATTGTAAACTGCGAACACTGGATTTCGAAAAGACTCAATTGATGGATCCCTGCTTCTCTCGACCATTCATACCTTTTGAGAGGAGGCACTACACATCTATGGTAACAGATTTTAAACATGGGTGCATCTTTCTTGGTTTCTTCTTCCAGTAGAATCTGGTGCCTTCACCAAAACCAAGAGCTAGAGATCATAACATCAATGAACAATTCTTGCTTTTCAAGCATCATGTGACTGTCATGTACCCCATGTCTTCATTAGGTTAGGGCCCCATGTAATGGAGCAGCCACAAGCCATGCTAAGGCAAGCTCCTAGTGCGCTAGGCTTAAATTTATTTATTTGGAGATAAGATCAGATTGAGTTGGTTCATAGATTCTAAAAATTGGTTTCTTTTATGAGTCTAGTCACCCTATATCTTTAAAAGGATGGGATTATATATCTTTCGGTCAAGCAAGAAATAGATCATGAGTTACTATCTCCCTTCTTATCCCTGCCGTTGTGGTCACAGACTGCCACCCATCTGCATGGACACACTACTAGGGTTCAGGGCCATCTAAAGTATGCCCATGACTATTACTAAGCAACATCAACAACGACATAGCCTTTTTGTCCCATGACTATTACTAACCAGAAACCATCAATATATGCTTTCCAATGGAATGAGGTGCATGAACCAAAAAGGAGAATGGTATGTAGATCAAGTGGCAGCATAAACCTTACTTTTCAATAAAAAAGCATGGAATCGTCAAACTTGCTTGGATCATGAGGCAGCCATTGGATTAGTATCACAACTCACTCAAACTGACTAAATTTCGGTATAACTAACATAGGTGAGCTCACCATTTCGTCTATTTCATTTATATAGAGATAGGATTATTGCTCAAAAACCATAATAGTATAGTTACAGGCGTGGAAGTGCATTAGGTAACTGGACAGAACTGCTATGAGCTGGCAAAAATAACCATATCATTTAAAAAAAAAAGAGACGAGCATAGAAAGACAAACAATGTATGCAAAAAAATAGCTAAATGGCTTATGCAAAACAATGAAGGAACAGTACGCAGCTGA
Source organism: Themeda triandra (assembly GCA_018135685.1). Taxonomy (NCBI): domain Eukaryota; kingdom Viridiplantae; phylum Streptophyta; class Magnoliopsida; order Poales; family Poaceae; genus Themeda; species Themeda triandra. Next base: position 714,296 of record JAENPR010000045.1, on the reverse strand, counting down.
TGAGCAGGCAAGGTAGATGGATGATGTGAAGAACAATGCATGGAAAATTTATTGTATAGGAAAAAGGAAAGTTATCGTAACAGTTTTTTTTTACAATTTTGATATGTAGTTCAGAAAGCTAAAAATGGTATATCATTTGTTCATGTAGTACATAGATAGGATGTATGTTAGTACCAAGTTTATGTGTTAACTGACCTCCAATAAAAGTTCTAATCACGAGTTTAACAAAGGTTATCCCATCGCTGCCCTATCTCATTAATTTTCTCACAATCCTTGAGGCCGTGAACAGCTCGAGATGTGACTTGAGCAAAATAATTGTCTCATCCGTCCCATATGTACACTTTGACCTCAGGGTCATAGAAAATACTGTTTTTGCACAACACATTATCGGCCGAGCATTACGTAACTGGTAACACCTTCCTTTCCCCAATAACGCATAGAACTGCTACATGCAAGTGGTGGTGTTTAACCACCTGCCATAACCATGGTTTCTATCAACTGAAAGTAGTCTCGCAATAGTGAAGGACCAATTTGATAAATACTAAGGGACAGGTAACTACATGAATATATGTAATCTATATATGATCACGATGACATTAAGATGAATGACAAAAATAAAGTACATCTAATTTTAGGAGTGTTTGGTGGAAGAGACACCTTCCAAAATAGCTCGTTTCATATAGGATTAATATTATGATGGATAAGATCAGTTTCATGCAAGCTATGCACCATGATAATTATAGTATGACAGCAGCCTAGGCAACTAAATTGTAATCCATCACTAATTAATGATGGTTAACTATGTAGGCAACCTCCTTTTGTTAAAATTCCTTCCAACAACCAACAAATGCAAGATGAGTCCAAATTGTTTCTGCATGCAGTATTTTTCAACAAGCCGCCCAAGTAGTATTATAGTTTATTTTTGTCACAAATTGCTCATAAATCAATACACTTAGATGAAAAGTAATGGGACAAGCAAAGGTAAAATGCATAAACAATAGTAGACCAAGAAAACCTACCAAAACAGCAGATGTCGTAACCAACCATGAATTATATGACAGATCGAAATTAACCAAGGTGGTAAGTGGACATCGCCAGCACCAAGGCCTCGCCAACACTGCTGGTCATCCCAGCTATTTCCCCGGGAGGGTCCTATCAAGTTACAACATCCATGTGGAAGAAATGTTATTTTGTAAAAAGGCCAAGTACTGACAGCAGTATCTGAAACTTTGTCCATGTCCCATCCCTAAGAGATATACTCATAGATTGTGGAGTGCAGAAATAGTTTATTCAATGCAGCTCAAAGTAGAAGTATGACCCCAACCTTTCTTTTGTCAATGGTAACAACTATTGGTCAGCTCCCTCCCCAATGCCAAGATCATGGTGATAGAATCGGCAAGCTTCAGCAGACACGCCTACTGTTGGGGAAGCGGATGCCTAAATCAGTAGAAGAAATGCTCATCGACTGAATTCACAGCAACCATAATCAGCAGTGTATAAGATGAGTGTGTGCTTTCCCTTAAAAAAGGAATCGTCATGCGTGTGTAATGCCGCTTGAAATGAAAGAGATGGTAGATGCACTACAGAAGAACTATTGTGTCACAAGCATATTACTAAGCGATAAGTTGGCTCAGAATATAAGAGAACTTTCTTGGTTATCATCTAAAGTTGGGGAACCTATCATAATTCCAGTTAGGAAATGATAGTTCCCCTCAAACTGCTGAGAACTTGAGCTATTGTTGAGCAACACATACCAAAATTACACAAATCGTCAACAATAGATAATAATGAGAAATTCATTAGAGAAACTGATACCGAGGGTGTCAGCGTACAAATGCAATGCATTTCGAATTATAAGCTCATGAAGGAAGCGAACATGGCAGCAATGGTGTGGTACCTTGTAAGCATTGTTTTTGGCCTTGAAGATAGCACACTGAAAGTAGACTAACCAAGATTGATGTTGGAGCTCAGGCAAATCTATAGAGAGGAAGGTAGCTCCGCTTATCAAGACCATACCACTGCAGCAATAGGGAAATGAGACAAACAGTTTGGGAAAACCGACAATTGAATAGCACAGATCCAAATTAATTTGTGAGTGGAAATATATGGACAAAACAAATCAGCGAGACACAATGACATGTAGCATCAACCCTCAACATGGATATTCGGTTACCAAATTTTGTCGAAATATACAGGCACCATAAATCACATGCACTTGTAGCAAAGAGCCTCACTACGGATCTGGTGCATCTAATGGAAAGGTCCCTTCGAGGGTGATGTATGGATATCTATTTGGTGCAACCACGAAATATTAAAGGAAATGGAAGGTCACAACAAAATAAGAGAAATTATGTAGAAGATAAAGGAAAATCATTTGTGTCACTAACCATTTTGTGGAGGGCTGGTTCTTTCACAAGGGCTTGCCATGTTATTAATTATGTCATTTTGGCTTGCGACGAGAGCCCAATAACCTGATGATATCAAGAATGGAGAACTCATGAAGAGGCCATGTGAAGTTGACAGGAACTCTATGAAATAAGAACATCTAAAGAACCATATGAAGAGTAGAACATACCCTCCATTTGTTGATTCTCACTTTGTTCTTGTGAAATACTCTAGCAGACCACCGCGCCCTATTTTCATAAGGTGGAACTGACATGGCTGTAGCTATAAATTAGAAAAGGCAGCGATACAAGCCTCAAAAAATAGGGATTGGACCTGTACATTAAAATCTTTGTTGTCAAAGTTCAGCAAAGCATTAGGTAGTACAATAACCTAGAAGTTTGTAACCCTACAAAATAAGAATCAGTGCGGAACTGTAATGGAGATTCGAGGTATGATGATATAAATACAGGTACAGATGCTATGGAAATGTGAATCAGTTCTTAGACCGGAATCAGGAATATGAGTGCCCCTTGTGCAAATGTATACACTACTAACCAAAAAATTATATAATACACAGTCTAACTATATGCATAGGGAACTGAATTTTGAAAGGACGTAGGATGCACTGCAAAACTAAATCTAAATCCGAACTGAATTAGATCATGTAAGTCAGATTTAGACAATTAGCACTAATAATTTAGGAGTGCAAACCGAGGAGCACATCTATTTTAAGCATTGAGCAGCAATCACAGGGGCAATGTTAATAATCACATGGAACTTTGTGAATCTATACAGACTATCTGAACTGGCCTCCTATTGAACCTTCCATTATCGGTCTCTATACCTGGCCTCCTATTGAACCTGCCGCTCCAATGTACCTGCTGAAATCACAAAGATATTTGATCAGTAAAAAAATATCTGCACGATTTGTTAACGCAAAGCAATTTTTCATCTAATTTAATTTAAAAGCACTAACGAACTGGTGAAATATTAACAGAGATTTGGGTATATTTCTATATTATTTTCTAACAATCATCCATCCATCAAACTAACTTCGTAATGACGATCTACCCAAACAGATCTCATGCTACAACATAGAAAGTTGATGTCACAAAATAAACTACATATTTATTGATGAATCTTTTTTAAATGGGAACACCTGCATATGCATGTGTAGCCTCTATATTTAGGGAGAATAACATCACACCTAGCAACGAAGGCAATAGTGTTGTAAAGGAAAGAAAACTAAAAACACAAACCATATAGAGGTGCCATTTCAGTAAGCGAAAAATAGGATCCTGAAAGAGCGCTAATTAGTCCATCAAGAATTTTTAACTGTATGGTCAGCCAAAAGTTTAATTTTGGATCCATAACCAAAGCAACTATTAGTACATTACAGGGTACTACTATCGCTGGTAACCCTTTTGAAAGAACTATCGTTCATAATCTGACCTCTTCTTTTCGCCAGCACCCCAAATCATTGTGGGCATTATTGAGGCTGTATGCTTACTCATTGACGAGATTCAGATTCTAGTGGGTTTCCCTATATGACGAGACGAGAACCAATCAACCAAATTTGCTACACAATCCCCCACTCTAATTTATTATTTTGAGCTTCATCCAGATAGGGAAAGCGAAGGCAAGAGAGACAACAAGGAGATGGGACGCTACCTCGCCGTCGACGCAATAGCCGGAGGGACAGCAGCCGGTGGCTGCCGCTAGTATCGCCGGCGAGCGCATCACACGGGAGCACGGCACCGCCGCCGGGGGTGGGGTCGGAGCTGGGTTGTCGCGACCACGTAGCCAGGTAGGTAGGGTTTCCTGTAGCACACGAGGAACAGAGGGAGAGGGCAGAGCGGACGGATCGAGGGAGGGCAGAGCCGCGCCGACCGTCTGCGAACTTGCTCAGGGGCGTGAAACGGCCGCCGACGCCGCGGCCAGCGGCGGTGCCCGCCCGCGCCTCACCGGCGCACGGCCCCGCCAGCGCCTGACCCGGGCACAGCCCACGCCGTGCCGCAGGTCCCCGCCCGTCCGTGGGGGCGGGGGAACGGAGGGCGCCGCCCGCGCCAGCGCGCAGCTCGTGCCCGTCGCCTCGCGCCCGTCGCCATCTCGGAAGGAAAGGGGAGAGAAAGAGAGAAGTGGAGAGAAACGAGGGGAGGCAGGTGAGGCCGTGAGGAAGAGATATTTTTCGTCGAACCCTGGAGAGGTACAACAAAGTGACGGTGGAGTAAAAGTAAACCGTAGATCGGGACATGAGCGGTGCAAATTTTTTTGTCGACGTAGCAACCCCGGTTGCCTCCCAAGGCTCGCCGGCCAAATAAGAAGAGAAGACGTTGCCAAGCACGATGGACCGCCGTCGTCGCCGATAAACAAGCCGTTGCCAAGCATGATGGACCGCCGGCGTGATGTAGCCTGCCTACCCCTGCCTATATATATATGCAAGGCGTTGCCAAGCAGAAAGAAGCAAGCTGGTGCCTGTAGTCCTGCCGTACACACACACACACACACACACTCAAACACATACTACAGGGGAGTATAATGGCGACCAGTAGGATGGCGGTGGCGGTGGTCGTGCTTATGCTGCTTGTGGCAGCAAATGCGGCGGAGTCGTCGACGGCATCGGCCACGGGCTTGTCCACGAACAGCCTGGGGCCAAGAAAGCTACTGCAGCAAGTCGTTCCTCGAGTTCCTCGCTGCACCCCAGCAAGACAAACTTGCAGCCCCGCAGGACGATGCTGCAGCGGCACTTGTTCGCTACTACAGGATCTAGGCTTCAGGTGCATATAGTTTGGTGCTGGATCAGTTGCTGCGCGCGCACGGTTCCCAACACCAAAGTGTCGTCCATTTAATATATGTTTTATTTATATTTACTCAGCTTTTTTTATATTCACCACAATTTTGCTTACTACATACTACCGCTACGTGTTGTTGCTTTCCTTATGTTTTACTGTATTTGTGTGTATTGTACTACTGTTGTTGATTGAATGAATATAAGCAATGCAATGCATGTTGTGTTTCATGTCTCATTCTCCTCTCTATCGCTGCTTTACATATTGCCGAGCTTGTGAGAATGGCGTCATCAGGGTTTTAGTTTTAGGGAGACACGCCGGAGGTTGTTGAATCCCCTTGGCGTCTCGTGCATCAGCATTTTTATTTTCGGCAAACGCATGACTCACTCGTAGCATACACATACAGTACACATGCTAATGGGAGCCGTTGCACTGATCCCATTAGCAAATAAACTCAAGACGAAAAACAGGCTCCAGTCCATCGAAGCGCCTTTGAATGAGTTGTTCCTTTGCCGAGGAAAGGTACAATAGTGCCCTGCTTTTTAAAGGCAAAATGCACCGGCGACAGAATAGATGTTCCTCAACGCGTAATGATTTCGAGATCAATCAACCCTGGGATTGATCGCAGGTGAAACAAGAGAGGCATTAGGTCGTAGCAGATAAAAATGTTGGTCGATAAACCTCAAAAATTCAAAAGTAATAAGATTTAAGAACGTAGGTAAATAGAAATAGAAATATGTACACACTACACTACACAGTTTGATCCTGTAGCCGAATGAGCTGAGGCTGTATAGTGCTGTACCCAGGACCCAGGGTTGATGCCATGCCAGCCATGGGACGAGGGAGTAATAACTGGCAACTGGGACAAAAACAGTCTTGCCAAGTCAAAACACTATGGAATGTGGATGACACAGATCGGCCACTGGGTCTCGTCGGCTGCCGTATGTTTTTGCATTGGTATGGTGAAGGACCGGTAACAGCGACCAGAGGGGGGTGAATGGGAGCCTCAAAATTTTCTTTCGAAACTTTCAAGTCCTAGGCTCAAACAATCAACCCCAAAATACGATGCGCAAACCGTAGTGATCACGACCCTAATATGAGGGTGGATGTTCCCTAGGAACACAGCGGATCACTACCTAAGAAGCGGAAGAAGCGGAAAGACAATCGGAGCTCAAGCGATTGCAAAACGGAAAGACTGCACTGTCAGGTCAACTGCGGACTGTCCGCGGTATCTGTCCGGACTGTCCGGGTCGGACTGTCCGCAACTATGGATCGGACTGTCCGCGGTTGAACTTCCAGAAAACACACTTCTCGGAACAGCTGCTGGACGGGCACCAGGTTTTACACGTCGGACTGTCCGCCTAAAACTCCGTACTGGCGTCGAACAAACACTAAGAAGCACGACGAAAACCCGGACTGTCCGCGCGACAGGGCCGGACTGTCCGACGGCTGAAATCGAGGAACAGAACTATTCTGACGAAGCCAAAAGTTGACCGCCGGACTGTCCGCGTCACTCGGCCGGACTGTCCGCGGTTCAACCTCAGAAAGACAGACAGATCAGAAACTTGCTGGACACAACTTGACCGAGACCTGCGGACTGTCCGAAGCACAAGGTCCGGACTGTCCGAGGTCCGGACTGTCCGCGATCCCAGAAACAGAATCGCCCGAAAATCGCCTCCTCCAAGATTCGTCTCAAACTTTCTCAAATCGAAACCTCTTGCAACCAAATTTAGAAATGTTGTTGCTTATGCAGAGGAGAGCCTATCTTCAAAAGATCATCGGCCAATTCGAAGTGAGGAGGGAGAAATCAAGAAGGGGCTGAGAAAAGCGGTTCTTGAGCAACCGAAAACCAAATCGCGTGGATCTTTGATCTCAAGAGGAACTAGCAAGATTCCTTCGGTGGAAACATCACTCTTGTGTCATAGATCGATCCAACGCAAGAAGAATGGCTCAAAACGGTCTAGAAACGAAGAAATCATACGAAGAACAAAGAGGCCTAAAGGTCAACTTGGGAAGAACACAAAATCCATCACAAAGACACAGGCACAGATGATTTACTCACAGAGAAAACAGCTGAGACTCGGCGCTCAGCTTGCCATACACGCTGGTTCGAGTACAAATCAAAGATTTGCAGACCTCTATCTCACAGCAGCTAGAGGAAGGGAAAAACCTAAAAGAAAAATGGAAATAGCAGAGGTGAAGGGGAAGGAGAACCCTCATCCCTTATTTATGGAGGGGGCAAATCTATTTTACATTCCTTCTTTGCCCTTGATACAAGAAGAGCCACACCACTTAGCCAGGGGCATAAGGGTCCAACTCAGGCTTCACTTGATCCAACGGCCACCGCGCCTTCTCACCGGTAGCCTTGCTTCCAAGCAATCTCCCCGATGCCGCCACGTGTCGTCCGTCCGCACCGGGACCTCCGCCCCCGGTTTTGAGGCGCAAACCAGGGAAACCCGCCACCGATGGTTTTGAGGCGAAACCACCAAACCCTCCGCGAGTAGCGTAGCCCATACGCGTCCCCCACCGTGTACCCTTGCGCTCGTCGATGTCCCAGTACATCGGCCACCATGGCCGGCCACCCGGTCCTCGGTCCTCGATCCAAGCCTCACGTCCGCCCTTCACCGCACCCGGTCCGTCAGCACGGCACGCCCTACTTGATCTTCACCGACCGTCGACCACCGTCTCCGAGCTCGACATCTGCAGACAACATGAGCCAAGAGACACCATTGTTTGACACGAAACCGCGTGCCATCGGTTAGTAAGAACACACACGCCTTGTGTTGGCATGTTGATAATCACTCATCACACAAAGGTCCACATAATGGTTATGGTAAAAACCATGTGTTCTTATATGGGGATGATGATTGAGCTATGTACGGACAAGTGTCGTGTAAGAATCATATCACCAGCCATCGTTACAATTTTTTCATGGCCGGCCGCGCCAGCCCAACTATATAAATTGGCTGGTGCGGTTGCCGTTCCCCGCCGAAACGAAACGGGCCGGAGAACCGGTCCCTTGTTAGAAGACAGGTTCCTGGACCTGGATTACTTATAAAAATCAAGTTCCTGTAAAAAACTTGATTCCATGGAACTCTGACGATAATAAGTCCATGCATGGTACGTAATCATGATGAGCCTGTTGATTTGCTTCTCCATCAGTCAGGAATATCATGGACCAAAAGGGACCCTGTCCCAAGCAAAACGTTAGGACGGCAGTGTGACTTGGCGTCAGTCGTCACAGATAGAAACAAACAGAAACATCATGGACCATCCCGATGACCCGATCACGTCGGTCATGTCATCAACATTGGAGGCTTGTGGCGACAACGTACGGCAAACAAACACTAGGGACACACGCAAGGTTCCTTGACAAGTTCCTGCCTCGCATTTGTTGTACAGGCCTGGTACACTAAATAATCCTACAAGTGTTAAGTTGACGGGTTACTACAAATCGCAGCAAAGTGTAGGTTATTCGACGACCACCAATCAATCGATGGATCGGGGTTCTCATTGGGAGACTGATGAATGGAGACACTGTTCGATCAGGAGGCCGTTTCCAGTTTGGTTGATTGGTTCCATACACGGCAAGGGAAACGCCAATATACGTAGAGCATTGTTTATCAATTAGTATTATCTTTGGTAACAATTATCTGTATTACAAAACTTGAAAAACAACAAAACGAAATCTTCCATTCTTTGGGGTTGTTTTATGGATGGTTTCATTTCAATCTTGATGATGGATCGGCAGATTACATACAAGATGGATCGGCAGATGACAACGACGAGGAAGAGGCATTGGTCTGCAGGCAAGAATGCGATTGGTGTTTTGGTGGTGTTTTGGAGTCGCCCGATGATTGGTTTCGTGTAGCAACCGGCGGCACTCTCGCGTCGTCACCCAGAGGCAGACAGGCACGGCCGTGGGTGCCGGCCTTCGACGCGTCACACGTTTGTTGCTTGTTCCGAGCCATGGCAGCTCAGCTCAGGAGTAATCATTCGCCAGCCAGTGTCCTGCTCGTGTTGTTAGGAACTGTATGCCAGTGACGTGTTGTTCGGAACTGTATGGGCTGCGTTGGTTTTTTGGTGCTACGGGACAAAGACGAAGAGGGCGGGCCAGGTCGCAGTGCCAGTGCCCCACACGCATAGCCACAGCGGGCCAGGCGCACACGCATAGCCACAGGCACACAGCCACAGCACACAGGCGGCCGCATGGGCTTGGCGGTGGCAGCTGGCCGGTCCCGCCTTCTGCCGGGGCGGGGCTGCAGCCTGCGGGCGGCGTCAGTTTCAGACGCGCTTCCGCCGCCTTGCGCGGGCGAGAGGAATGGGTGCGGCAGATGCTGTCGGGTCGGTGCAGCTGGCACCGGCAAATCGCAATGGCAGGAGGGCGGCTGATTCTTAAAAAAAAAAAAAAACCCACACCGGGTCCAGAACCCGCTCCTAGCCGCCGCGAATCCACTCCCAAACGCCGGGTCCTCGCTGCGCCTGCGCCTCCGAGAATCCCCAGCCATTTTCATTTTCCCACAAATACGCATCGGCCGATGGTCATTGATGCAATACGACCTCGCCCAACAAAACTATTGCAACTCAAGCGCTCAACCACCACCCGTTTCTTCGAGCATCAATCATCAATCATCATACATGGTTTATTATTTTGTGATCAAAAGGTCTCGAGGCTATGACGAGAAAGCTAAAAGGTGTTACCCCCAAGTCTCCACCGAAACTTTGTGAATCTTCCGTCCACTTTGGCATCTGCGACCGGCATTTTTCGCTGCAACGAACAGTAGCTTCATCTACCACAGGTCAAGAAAGAAGGAAAGTTTTGCTCACGGGCTCACGGCTCCCACCCAGCTACAGAAGACTGCAGCTTTCAAAAAAAAAAAAAAAAAGCTACAGAAGACTGCATTCCGCAGACAGGCGTGAGTGATTATGGATTCAAGTTTCTTTTAGCAGGTGATTGCTTAGTCCCAAAGGTTCAGTGGGAAGAGCTCATCGGCAACCGACAATTCCTCTTGCGACCGGTGAACATGTCAACACACCCTTGTTAACTGCCCAAGACTTTGCTTGCCATAAATGTTTGACGATGTCCCATAGTGCTACGGTTTCAACTTTCCCTGGCCACAGATGATTAGTGAACATATCAACACACCCTTGTTAACTGCCCAAGACTTTGCTTGCCAGAAATGTTTGACGATGTCCCACAATGCTGCCGTTCCACTTTCCCTGGCCACAGATGAACAGTAGGGTTAGGCATGGGAATCCTTTAGGTTAGGCATCTTGTACCAAAGCTATATTAGAGGTTGCAACAAAAGCCCACGGCTCTAGCTAATGCTTGCTTGACTGTTCGGCAACACCATGGCCTATTAACCAAGTCAGAATATCGAGGGCATGCAGCTTGGCTCATAGAAAAATTTCAGAACTGGTGTGCCAGTAGTGGCTGGGTTTACAAGAAAGAGAATAATTGACACTTACTTTTTTGCAAAATCTCAATAATAGTCCGCCACTAATCACCAAGGACAAGAATACTGGGAAGTCAAGGATTTTTCTAAGCCTCAGAAAGGAAAGCCTTAACAGACCACCAGAAAACACCAGTGGCAGAACACGGCCAATCCGTTTCAACACATGATATTCGCATGAAGAATAGGTGGCGCACTTTTCTCTTGCAAAATGCCTCAGAAATCAAGGATCCTAAGATTCAGCACATCCAGCCAGCATCATTGGTTGCATTGAAAGGGGGACCATCAAGAGATGTCGGTCTTTAGAACAAAGAAAAGAAAAAGGAAAGGAATATGGTGTGCAAACAGCAATGAGTTAAAATTTTGCTCTAAACACACTAAACTAGTGGGATGGCAAAAACAAAAACAAAAACAAAAATAAATTAAGTCTAGGTTCAGTAAATTTTCAGAATTCAAATTGCCTGCAAAAGTTTATAATAGTTGCACTTAAAGGGGTAGATCAAAAGGAGATACAACTCATGAAATGCACAAAATACAGGAATACAATGGGCACCTACCATGTGACATGCTAACAAGATGCCAAGCCTCCATTTCGCTGTTGGTAAAGCTATTCTTTGCCTGTTTCATTTGGCACCTTGGTATTTTTCCTCGAATAGGTTAGTAGCTTGGTCATTTCACACAAAAAAAAGGTTAGTAGCTTGATCAAATAACTTTGCCAAATTGGATAGGTTAGCAAAATCAGGTGGCCTGTTCTCAATACCTTTCCTCCAACATCATCTGTTCTTTCAGCTCACACACAATATGTAATGCTTTATATTGCCAATTATGATGACATATGTTCAATTGCTGAACAGAACATTTTTATGGATTCATGCGCAATATGAAAGCTTATTAGCTAAACAGAAAAAAAGAAGAAGTTATTGATCACCTAGGGTAAAAACAATAGTAGCATGTTGAGAGAATGTGTCCATGTGCATGGATTACACAAGGCTAACTTCATTAAGACAAAAGTATATGTAATACAAGAAACAGTGCCAGTGACAAATGTTCAATGTTCTGCTAAAATTATTATCATCTAAAAATGTCATGCGCTCCATATCTTAGACATTACAAGCAGCTTGAGATGAAAAGAAATAAAAATTAAAAAAATGGTTGCAACCTCAATGAAATCAGTTAGAATGTGCATAAGAAGCAGAGATAGATACAAATGAGCGAGGAGAAACTTCTTAGCAAGGCCTGACAGATGCTGCTTTACGAAAGTTAGACAAAACTATATTAAACCAGAACAGTATTTTCTTTAATTACTTTATGCAGGGCTTTTGTCCAACTTGCAAGAAAAGGTTCCTGCAGTGACTTTCCATTGTAGACTCTTGAGCCACACCAACCTACTGAACTCTCCTCGTTGCTTCTAAGCTTGAGAGACTGTCTTGTTTGAAACAATCATCCATTGCTCCAATATAAGTACTCGCCTGCTGGCCACAGAACTTGCTAGAGGCAAGGTAGACAAACAGAAATAGGGGTTCAGATACAAGTACCCTCCCCCACCCACAATTTGTGAGCAGCAACAAGCAAAATGGACAAGAGCATTCCTGTAGTTAGCAAGATTTTTTGCTCAGGCACTCCAACAATGCTGATGATAAGGAGGAGACCTATTGTAGTGAACGGTGGTGGTTTTGTTGTTACTGACCTCAGTCATAATATTGTATTCGTCGTAGATGGTTGTGGAATACTTGGATCCAAGGGAGAGATTATGGTCAAAGATGGTGAAGGAGAACCAATATTATTCATCTCTAAAAAGGTAACGGATCATAACTGCAAAATAGTAAACCATTGGACAAAGGTGCATGATTTCTTGATTTTCCATGGTTTTGGGTGTTTCACTTGAACAAAAGTTAATTTATAGGTCCATAACTGTATCTCTATTAAGTTGATCTAATTCCTATGAGTTTTTTTTTAAATTATTATTATTTCACACTTTGCTTGGACACGCTAGCTCTTAAATTTTGTGGAGATGTGAGAATTCCTTTCTGTCTCCCATTTATGATAATGAGACTAGCTCTAAGAGAACAAAATAACAAGAAGGATGCAAAACTTATTTTTCTTGAGAAATTGCGGAAAGATAACTTGTGAAAAACACATATGACATATTTGCCCTACAATGTCTTCATTTCCTGTGGGTTTTTTTTTTGTGTGTGTGTGTGTGTGCTCACCATATTAATACTCTACACCGCAGGGAGGAATTGTCCAGGCGCTAAGCACAAGGAACAAATGGAATGGATACTCCATGGATTACCAAGGAAAAAACAAGTTGGTTTTTAGCCTAACTGATCCAAAATCATGCACAGCACAAGGTGCACCGATTAGAATTCATATTGAACCCAAGAGAAATTGCAAAAATTGGGATTTCGAAATTGGCGGGTCTTTTGCAGATAGAGACTGTACAATAGTTGATTGCACCAGAAAAATAGTAGCCCAGGTATGCAGCGCCTTTATAATCCCCCTAATCCTCTGCTTTTGTAGTACATTATATTTGCAGATTCCTTTTGTTGTCACTAATTAAAGGAATGCACAAGCTGATCATGATTAACAGGAGTTATTCCATGAGGGCAGAAAATAATAAAGTCTATCTCTACATGTCTATAGACATGATGCATTTTTTGGCTAAGAAAATGTATAACTGTCTCTAGAGATAGTGCTACCCTGTCATGTACATGTGTATGCAAGTACTTATATGAAAGTGTAGAAGTTTACAGGTAGCATTACATTCATGCCACCAGCATTTGAATGCCAGAGGGATTGAGATCTAAGACATAGTATCTGTTCTGCAGATGGGTATGAAAGAACTGATAGGAGGCAAGGACTTCTACCATGTGGAAGTGCAGTCAGGATATGACCAAGCTTTCATCATTGGGTTGATGGCAATTCTTGACAACATACATGGAGAATCCACCAGATGCTGATAGTAGCATGAATCAGAGAATCTGCTCTTGTTTATAAGAGTAGAAAAATGTTCAATAGCACTGATCTTGCAAACTACTTTTATCTTAAAGTAAGAAACAGACACATGCTGGCACAATCATAATGACTGTATGACCCACATGGAATAACATTCAGAGGCCAGCTGATGATATGAGCCTAACTTTAGCTGCGACTTAATTATCTTTTTAATAAACAGAGAGATGTGACTAACTGACTAAATATGTGTGGTGTGACTGTGTGAGTGTGGTGTGAGTCTGTACATGAGCAGATACTAAAGTTGTACCCAGATGAGAGGCGTCAAAAAAAAAAAAGACTAAAAGTACAGCAGCATAGAGCATCCCTATTCCAATGTTACAAATCTGGTACTTAATATAATTCAATACATAAAAATTGCGATTTTCATGAATTGTGAACAAAGTAACTAAATGTGTACATTGTACCACAGTCAACAATAATATGGATTGCCTGGGCCATGGCCATGAAGTGATATCTCTTAAGCAGCGAAAACAGAGAAATGATGGGAAATGTCTTGACTCAGTAATTGAAATTATGAAGAATGTTACTGCCTTAAATTGGACTTCATTTGAACAACTTAAAACTAATTTTAATTCTGAGACCAACTTAAATCCTCCCAAAAAGATGAAAAGTTTGATATCGGAAGCCTAGTAGACAAGCAAATGTGCAACTTTCAAGAAGAAATAGAAGTCCTTCCTTGACTTAATGATTCCAGTTCCTAGGATAGTCCCTCCTAGATTACGTTTGGAAAACTAGACACTGGATACTCAGCACCTTAAAGGCAGGTTTAAACTGTATAGTCAAGCTTGTGTAGACATAAGCTAACAAAAATTGTATAGTCAGGCTTGTGTAGACATGAAGAATGCACAACAATGTGCATACTGCATACTCTTTCCTACAAAAAAAATCTATATGGGGAGGAACAATACACAGAGAAGGAAGAATACAAATGAAGTACCTCTGCTAGAGAGTAAATTAGTTCCATCCAATTCTTCAAGCATCAAGGCTCTAAAGAAAGAATACAACTGAAGTACCACTGCTAGAGAGTAAATTTACTTCCATCCAATTGTTCAAGCAATGGGTTCTCATCTGCTAGTCCAATCTTATCCAGTTAACAATCTCCCAAATGTAGGGCTGCTCTTGAATCTTGGCAAAAGGCCAAAGCGACTGAGATGTTTACAGGAGCGTGTCCAGCATTCATGTGTGCAAGTTTTGTAGCAGCACTGCAGCAGAACAGCACTATGGACACTTGTTTGACTCCTCTTCATGGGACTCAGCAAATAACTTCACTGAATGCGCAGTGCACCAAATAGCTTACCTTTATCATTTTCACACTGCATCAACTTGGTTTGGCTACTTTTTGATAGTTATTAGGTAGCCTTGGTGCAACCAATATCTCAATATTCACACCTGAGTTTCTCTAGATGAATGTCCTACAAAAAAACAAAACAAAAGGTTAAGATAGAAGCACAATGCCTTCCAATTTCAGTAGTGTTTTATTACATAAAACTGTAGTGGGAATGAAGGATTTACATGACGAAGTATGTTAACAAACTAAGGACTTGTGCCAGTTATCACATTATGACCAGTGTAGTAAAATCCTGCCCACAATTTGTGCATAACCAATCAGGCTATTAGACTCAGCATTTCTCTCAGCCTAAACATGTTATTGTTACCATATCTGTGATGCACTAAATGTCGGGAGGGTATTAACCATGCTGTTAAGCTATTAAATCTAACCAGAGCATTGATTAGGTAATTTTGAGTTAGAATGGAGATAGAGATAGTTCAAAAGATGTACAATCTAATATAGGTGTCAGGCGGGAGGCAACTGATAAAAAAGGAAGAAAACTCACCATGCCTCGTTGTCCTCATCTAGAGAAGTCCCAGTTCTATGCTGCCTCAAGCATCTGAGACAGCTCAGGTGCTCTTCTCTGCATTCTTTATTTTAGCACAATTCAACTATACAGAAACTGAAATATCTAGTCTTTGGCTCTGGTGAGAAGGAACTTTCTGACTAGCTGAAGAATGGCCTGAAGCAATAAGCATTATTTGATCTACTTCATTAGGCATCCCAGCCTTCAAAACACAACTAATAAAAGAATTAACTGTAATCTTGTCAGGGCTACACCCAGTTTCCACCATTTTGTGGAAAAGGGTGATTGCCTCTGGTATCCTACCCTTCATACAATGCCCAATTATTAGAATAGTATATGTATACTTGTCAGGATGACACCCTTTCTCTTCCATGTCTGATACAATCAAGTTTGCTTCATCCACCTTTCCTCCCTTGCACAGTATATCAATGACTGGGTTATATATAAATGCCTGCGGAGCAATGTCTGCTCGCATATTCAATTCCCTCAGAAAAACAAGAGCTTCTGCTGATCTGTTCTGCTTGCAAAGTGAGTGTATTATGATGGAGAAAGTGTATACATTTGGTTGAATATGATGCTGACCCATCTCCTTCCAAATCCTCATGGCATCATCAAGTTGTCCACACCGACAATATCCATCAATCAGAGAACTAAATGTCACAACATCGGGAGGGCAGCGATGGAGAATCAGCTGCCGATACATTCTCACTGCAGATTCCATGTCCAAAGCCTTTCCATATCCATTAATAAGCACATTGTATGTGACCGTGTTGGGCCTTGTTCCAGATTCAAGCATGTCATTATATACTGACAACGCATCCTCCATCCTGCCAACCTTACAATAACCTGATATAACTGAGGTGTATGTCACAACATTGGGCATGCAAACACCATCCCTCTGGAGCCTCCTCAATAACTCATGGCCCTTGTTGACCTGCTTCGCCCTGCATAGCCCATCAACAAGAATATTGTGTGTGATAGTATTCGGAGAACACCCAAACTCAGTCATCCTTTCAACTAACTCAAGTGCCTTCTGGAAATTCCCCACCCGACACACCCCCTTAATGACAACATTAAAACTCCAGCCATCGGGAGAATACAGCCCATCCTGAATCCAGCTCTCAAACAAGGCAACAGCATCCTGCGCACGGCCACGGGCAATCAACGAGTTCAAGAGGTTGTTATATGCATACGGCTCAATGCGGCAACCAAGCCGGGAGCCCTTTGTGAGCAAAGTCGCCGCAGCATCAAGAAGGCCGGCATTGGTGCAGGAGCCGGCCACGAACGAGAAGAACCCTGCTTCGGGTAAGTGCCCCGACTGGTCCGTCATTTGGTCGAACAGCTTGAGTGCATCGCTGTGTCGACCGGACCGGCACAGCAACGCGATAACGTGGATGTAGGACTGCTCGGACGGGGGTAGAGAGAGCGGCGGGGAGTGCAGGGCGGAGAAGATGCAGAGGGCAGACCCGGCGCACGGCGCGAGCCGGACCGCCGCCGCGGCAGCAAGCGGGGAGGGCTCGAGGCCGCGGAAGGCCGGGAGGCAGTGGGGGCGACGGAGGGCCGCTGACGCGAGCGCCTTGGCGATCCAGAGCTCGGCGGCGTGCGGCGCCGCCGGAGCCGGGGCCGCCGGGTGTTGCGGCGGCGGGTGGGGCTCGGGGCTGACGGCGTAGTGGAGGAGGCGGAGCAGGGGGTGGTGAGGAGGTAGGCGGAGGCCGAGGAGGAGGAGCGTATCGTGGCGGAGGAGCATCGGAGAATGCGGAGGAAGCGGTGGCGGAGCGTGTGCGTGGACCGTGGAGGAGGGGGCGGCGGCGGCGGCGGTCATGGACTCAGGATGGACGTCACAGTGATGCGCATCGGAGGATGGAGGGAGATGGACTGAAAGAGCAGGGTTTCTCAGACGGAGGTTTTCTGACGAAAACGAGCGAAACTAGTTCAATTTCAGGAAAACGTGAAATACGAAGGGATCTAATACAGAGTCCAAATAAAAACGTGATGTCTTATTACCCACAAAAGAGTGACGAGAAAAGTAATACAACTAATATATTGTCAATGGCAAGTCTTAACCATTCGAAAAAAAAAAAACAACGTGGTCCATTCTTCTCCCGAGGTACATGTAACAATCCTGAATATAACTTTGATAGATCCTTTACTACACCTTAGTTGTCACATGTTATCTCACCAAGTTTATTTGATCTTTTAAAACCTAACTAGAAATCTAACCCCTAATAAATCCTCAAGATAAACTTTAGTCAACTAGACTAGATGATATACGGCCTAAGTAAACCATGTCTCCTCGCTTGGGTCTTTCTAGTAAGTCTTACCTAGCTATTCCTAACTACCCGGATAATATGAGTCATGTCTTTGTATAACTTGGTGTTTTAACCAAGCCATTACCTATTTCTAGTGATCTTACTATTAAGCCAGATCAATGAGAAGAGCAAGATCACCTTTGGTCCTTGTGTGGCCTATCGTAAGTGTCTTGAAACAGTGTCTTTGATCACTTTCTGACCTTGAAGCTCCAATCCTATGTCATATATGGCCTTCTCTCACCAAAAAGGTAGATCCATATTGGTGTGGCAACAACAAAACTTTATCTTTGCTTTCCATTTGATGCCCAGTTCTACAAAAGGTGAGATCCAAAATTTTGAAAAAGTATAGCACTATGGTCCTCAACAAATAGTAGTTGGAATGAAAATTTGAGAGGCTAGCAAGTTGGATCGAGTAAGTGTTTTATTCATTATGAGTAGATTGGATTAATTTTTCCCTCGCTTTCTCGCCTTGATGATTTGATGCTCTCGAAACGTGAATCGACTCAAGATAAAGCTGCATAGGATCGTAAGTCGACTAGTTCTTAGTTCTCAAGATGCTTTTAAACAACTCAAAATATACAAGTAAAAAGTCATTGAGTTTTTTTATTTAGAAAACCATTTACCGCTTATATCAACTGCTATTGTTATCGTCTTATGGCACAAAATATTATAGCAATGATAAGATTTCAAGTAACAGAGTTGGCAAAAACCAATTATTAGGCTCATTGTCTTCAAGCTTTAAGCTTAAAAATTTTGACGAGCGGCTATTTCAAACGTCCAAACAGTGATACTTTTATTAATTTATTTATAATAAATTACTTCCATGTAACCACTCCACACAAGTATCTTTTGCTCACATTTAACAGATACAAAGTGCACCGGCTCCTAGGAAGGAGCCGGTGTACACGTCACCCTTTTTTTTTTTAGCCGTCGGATCTCCAGTGAACGGCCCTGATCTGCAGAAGCTGTTTTAACCGAGAAGCGGCTTCTACCAGCTTCTCTTACCTTTTACCCGGCTTCCAACTCCCAGCTCCGGCTTCTCATAGAATCTGCCGCAGTAAATAAATACATGGCTTCAGCTTCTGAAGCGGCTCCTCCCACCTCCTTAAAAAAAAACACATTATCTCCTCCTCTCCTCCTCCCGACCTCTCCTGTCTCCTCCTCCCCTTCGACGCCGCCGCTCGCGCCGCCCTCTGGCGGTGGCGGCGGAGCTCCAGGCGGCGCGGCCAGGAGGAGCGGGGCCGGCGTGGCCGGGCGGCGCGGCGGAGCGGGCGGCGCTGGTGGGCCGGGGCGAGCACGGCGGCGGCGGAGCGGCGTGGGCCGGCGAGCGGGCGGCGTGTCCGGCCGGCCGCGGGCAGCGCGCGCGGCGGCCCGGCCGGAGGCGGGGCGCGCCCCCGGCGGGAGGCTGCGGCGGCTCCCGGCCCGCCCGGGCGGGCGGCGCGGCTTCCGGCGCGGGTGGGCCAGCGCGGGCACGTGCAGCGACGGCGGGCGGCACGCCGGCGCTGGATCTGGCGCAGGTGGGCTCCTCCCTTCTTCCTCTCTCTCCGTCTCGCAGATCCTGGCATGTGATTTCGTCCTGTGCCCTAGGGTTAGGGTTAGGGTATGGCGGACGCTGCTGCGGCGCGGTGGCGGTATTAGGGTTAGGGTTAGGGTATGGCAGACGCTGCTGCGTCGCGGTGGCGGTGCCCGCCCTCACCCTCCTCTCCCAATCTTCGCGGTACCGGTACATGATTGGTAATTTTTTTTTAATCGATAGTCCAGTTGTACAATTTGTTTTTAGAATCAGATAGTGAAGTACATCTCGCAT
Organism: Themeda triandra; assembly: GCA_018135685.1. Classification (NCBI taxonomy): domain Eukaryota; kingdom Viridiplantae; phylum Streptophyta; class Magnoliopsida; order Poales; family Poaceae; genus Themeda; species Themeda triandra. The sequence continues at coordinate 694,682 of JAENPR010000045.1, read as the reverse complement.
CATTGTTTCACTGCCTTATCAAGGTAGCTTCAATTTGTGTATGTATGTCTTTTCTTTCTACTCCAGGAACTTAAAATGAATGGTAGATATTCATATTGTCCTGGCCTTGTACAATTTTTTTGCTTATTGATGCCTATGCTATATTGATATTTCTTATATCGCTTGATCTTACTGACATATTGTGATGACCTCCTTTTGCTTATTGATGGTTCAGCTATAAAACCACACATTGGACTCATGCTCCATCATGTAGGTACGTACATCTTCCTTTTGTGCAGTTGCAAATTCAATATAATGCTGGCCTTTTATAAGTTTACCTATAAAGCTAAATTTATTCTTCTAAAGATGGATAGTTGGAGACCACGGTTTACACTACTATAGTTAGATATATTCACTCTAACCATTCAGTGTCAGTTGCAATTTACTATTCCCAATTTTCGCACTGCCAATCTTCTATTGTTATTGTTCTTGATGCTAAAAGCCTGTTAAAAAGAGACTGATTCATTAGCATGGTTCATTCTGTTTTCCATGACCATGCATGGAGAATGTTTGTAGGGCTAAAATTGCTTCCATTGAATTGTCGTACAGGCAATTGGCCATGTTATTTTCCTAATTCAAAAATTGAATTGAGAAGCTTGCATTTAGGTGTCCATGAAAACTATACCTAAGTTGCTCGTGCGTCTGAAGCTCTCTGGGTTTAACAAGGACATTTACATGTTATTTTCGAATTCAAGAATTGAATTGAGAAGCTTGCATTTTGGTGTCCATGAAAACTGTACCTAAGTTACTCCTGCATCTGAAGCTCTCTGGGTTTAACAAGGACATCTAGACCAGGCTGGTAGGTAGAGGTCTCTAAGATATCCTAGATTTTTTTTTAAAAGTCACATGGTACATTGGTGCCACTAAAGTATTTCAGTTCCATGCCTTTTGATTGAGGATTTTGGGATAAGGAAACTTCCTTTCATGTGTTTATAGCTCCATGGATTCAGATGCCCATCTATGTGTCTGTATAGCTCCAACTACAAGAACGTCTCTGTTGGTTTTTAGTTATTTGATATTATGCCTCCGTTCTTATCTTAAGTTGTGCCTATATTTTATTTAGTACAAAACAATGGCCTCAAGAACATGGAAAATTGTGTGTTAGTCAGTGCAAAACATGTAATAAATAATTTGGCCTTTCCAAAGAATGAAAGGGTTATTTTTTCACTGCCTTATCATGCCAATAAAACTGATACTATTTCATATGTTTAGGACCTTTGTTGGATAGCTAGATGGTTTGTCAATTCATTGAGGTGTCCTGGACAAGCCGCTTCAGAGGCAGCACCTTTGGTAAGTTGCAGGTTGTTGCTATTCTGTGATTTGGAGTAGTTTCTAGGAAGACTAGGGAGAAATGGTATGCTTTATGATCAAGTTCCAACTGCTATTGCATTTCGAGCCACTGACGAGTGTCGTGAATTTGATATGTTTATAATTTCTCCTGGAATGTCTCATTTTGATGGCAGGCTAAAAACTAAAGGTGTTAATGTATTCCTTGTGTCAGGAGGATTTGAAAACTGATGAGTGTCACAAATTAGAAATGTTTAGATTAATTAGTTAGCCTTGACATCTTTTGTTTGTTTAGATCATCGTCTAAATTAGATGCGTTAGTTCCCTTTTCTCAATTTCCTTTCTCACAATCTGTGATATTTGATTTCCAGGCTGCCTTTAGGTGGAAGAAAGGATCTATCTTTGTTTCCTACTGCTCTGGACTTTTGAAGGTAATAACTTCTGTGGTGTTGCAGGAAAACTAATTTTACTACAATCCCAACTGAATCTTGATTTTGGGGTATTAGCAACCAAAGCATTTCCCATGGCTGGTCTTACCCTAATATTTCCATTTCCTTTGTTACATTTTTTTATTTGAAATTTTGGATACCATCCTTGTTGTGGAATATACACTGCATAGGTTCTACCCAAAGTTGAGATAAGAGCTGCAATTTTTTCTTGCTTCTATTGTGAGGTATATAAACATTACTGTTGGTTCCAAGTAATGTTGTGTTCATTTAGTGATGTTCATTTTGTTACTGCATTTGCTTAGTACCTCTTTGGGCTACTATCATCATTTTAGAATGTTTAATGGTGGCCTCTAATATTAGCACCCTGGCCTCATTGTGCTTCGATTTTATTTAGCACAAGCCCCTCCTCCTCCTCCCTCCCATGATGTTTAAATGGTGGCCTCTAATATAAGCACCATGTTCCTTTGTTGTCAGGTTTCCATCATGTCTTCAAACAATGTTTAGTGCACTAAAGTAAATTAAACTGTTGATTAGCAAATGTAATGGTTAATCCATTAACATGCCTCGGTATCAATTGTCCAAATACGGCATCAGCATGACCATCCTACTTGGGACCAGCTGCTCCTTGGTGCCTAAGAAGTTGCTCACTATTGACCATGCTTATTGATATGTAAGTCTTAGGATTCATTCCCTTACTTTGGATATCAGTTTGCCCTGCTAATACCATTGGGTTCATGAAAGGGTTAACTTTTTGTGCTATTCGAGTTTGGGATTACCTGTTCTCCATTAGTAAAAGTTTACAACCTGATTTTTTTACAATTAAGGAAAGCATTATATATTGTGGTCCTTTTATATCACTGTTAAATGGGCAAGATACTTGATAAAACTATTACACGCCATGCTTCCATGCCAGATTTGTTGCCATGGAATTGTGAATTGCAACCTTGACACAACCAGAGGGTTTTGTACTCTATTCATTTACTGGAACTTCTAGAGTTATAGTTATCTCTTGCTTTGACATAATTGTTCAGTTTCTCAGTCAAAGTCTAAAAAAAACAAGATGGTGTTGTATTGGGGAGCTTTGACATAATTGTACATCACGGTGTTGTACAATGCAATTGTTTTATTTGGGGTTGCACTACATGATAGTTTGACCTCACATCAAATTTCTTTGGGAGCGGATTCAATGTAATCTGCATTTTTTTTGTTCTTTAAAAGCTCTTTACAATTAGTTGTGCACTTGGATATCTAGACTGTAATATTGTCCTTCTGTTTATACATTAACTGTCATCTGGCATTAGCTGCATTGTTTCTCAATCGGAAATCAAATGAGAGGAAGCTCACCACCTCTTCGTTCCATTTAAAGTCTGATGACCCATTTCAATCAACATAGAATTTATTTGACTATGTACCAATTATCCTAGCATCGAATGGAGCCATTGATTTCTCATTCAGCTCTATCGTTTGTCCTTATATGACCTTTTATGCGCTTCTCAATTTCCTTGCCTTACCTACCACTGAGAAGAATTGACAGCCTGTTTGACCAGGGGAATGTTCATGGATGTGGTTTCATCTGTTATGTTTGCTATTACAATTCTTTACCTACTCCTTGTATCTCTACTTAATTTAAACTGCCACAACACTGTACTACACTTTACTTTTACACATTATCACACTCGCAATTATCTTATGTGTTCCCATATGTGCAGTCAACTATAGCAATCCATCCATGGACATGTCAGGCGATGACAGTGGTAACTTGGAATCAGACTGGACCCAAACGTTGCGCTGATTGCTGCTGCAGTTACCTGGACTTTTCTTGGAAGATATCTGGAGCCCGAGGTCTACAATGCTCTAACATCACTACTGTAGTTCGTAACTGAGTCTTTAGCTTCAATATAGGTACAGCTGGGAACATATGTTGCTGAAATGGAAACAGTAAATGTAAGAACACTATGTATGCTTTAAATTAGTACTACATTTCAGCTGATGCGCATCAGAATGTTGCCACCATTCCATACTTATTGTACAGGTACCTGTAAATATGTGATTTAAACTCTACCCACTATATTGTGCATATATAATCTAAATGCAAATGCTCTATGACTCAACCTTCCTAATATGTCATGCATATGAATTAAATGAGGTACAACTACTCGATGTATGTGAACTTCAATTTCCATAAACTAACAATATTGCTCTTCATATCCATAAACTAACAATATTGCTCTTCATATTCCAGGCAATGTTCAGAATGACAAGGCTTACTACAGATCCTCCCAACCTAGGAAGCGATCGTTGGGACTGGATGGATGCAGTCGAACCCCAATGAGTTGCAACATATTCTCTTCAACGCAGCAATTTGAAGGGGGGAAAAAAATCATCATTGTACATGTAATATGTAAGCATCTTGAAACAATTGTTGCCTAATTCCTGCCCTCTCAACCAGCATCAATTGTACCATTCAAACTGTACTTCCAATAAAGCATAACTACCAATGCAAACAATCATACTAAATCAATCAAATCAACTAAGTTTAACCTTTATTAATAGAGAACAAGAATCCAAACCTCAAAGAAAAACGACAGGGGCGCGCGAAAGCGCGCGCCAATGTACTAGTACGTATCTATTTTCTAAAACGAGCGCAACATCCCCTATACGCAGTATCTGAAGATTTGAGGGTGTGGGCTGAAAAATCGCCACATCACCAGATTACGGCCGGCGGCGGCCCGCTCTGTTCTATCGCCCCAAGCGGCGACGGCGTGCCGCGCCGCCCAAATCCACCGACGACAGAAAAGGGGTGCCCTTGTCAGTTCTCACACACACGATGGCCTCGAGCCCCAGAAGCGGCGGTGAGGTGGAGGGCGGGGTCGGGGAGGGGCCGACGACGCTGGACGAGCTGTACAAGATCAACGTCGTACCGGCCGAGCTGCACTTCAAGTTCCGCAAGGAGCTCCAGGGCCTCCGCGTCGGCCTCAACTTCGAGGTCTCATCTGGAGAACCCATAGCCCATACTAAATTCTAGACCTCGCCATAAACCTAGAGCGCTGGATGCGAATTTTCGTCACTCATAGATTTATTTGTGGATTGCCTCCGGTCATTTTCCTCTCTGATAGTGAAATTGAATTTCCCATAGCTCTTTCGGGTGCAGAAATGCTAAATCCTGTCCATGACTGTGCATTCGAAATAAGCGCCTTCATAGCTTGCCTCTCCTGTACGCCGGGACAATCTCCTCCGGATGAAAATTCCATCAATTCAGAAATGATAGGGTTATGTCCCCATTGTGGCTGTTACTAATCTGTGTTGTGTTTGATCGTTTCTGCTGCCTCATAGTGTCAAATTTAATGATATCTTTTCTTTGCAGTTCTACAATCTTGAGGTGAATGACTTTGAGGCAAAGGTAGTACTGAAACCTCTAGACTACGACCGGAAATGGAAATTCCAGTACAAGCCCATCAGTGGTGACATACAGCTGCTTTCCAAGAAGATACCAGTCACAAAGTATCTAAATCTACAGGTTCTTTTCTTCTGCAGTATTTTTGTTGTTGTTGTTGTAATAGTGTAATTGGGACAGCAAGTAAGTTTAACTGCAAGTGCAAGATAATTTGATATTGTCCATGAAACATGCATCTAATGGTGCACCCATCAATGTTAATTGAATAATTGCTCAATGTGATTGTGTCACTACAAATTATGCATTTGATGCTTGCCTTAGTGCATAATGCAAGATTGCAAGTTCAAGTTAGAAATAAAAATATTAAGACTAGTAAAAGCCTTAATCTTATTTGTTTGTTGCCATGATTCAAGCAAATATCTCTTTACACCCCAGCTAAGGATAATCACTGTTGGTACAAAGTATAAGCTACTATTTTCTGCTTTAGGAACTGTTTCTTGGGATGTATGAAGTTTTTGTGCTAATTAGGTGAAGTATGAATCTACCTAAATATGAATACTCCCTCTGTTCGAAATTGTAAGTCGTTTTGGCTTTTTTAGATACATAGCTTTTGTTATGCACCTAGATACTATGGTATGTCTAGATGCATAGCAAAAGCTATGTACCTAGAAAAACCAAAATGGATTATAATTTGGAACAGAAGGAGTAGATGTATAATGTCTCTCTTTTGTGATTTAAACATTTCCATGGTGAAAATTTAGTTGATATACTAGTGTTCCCTATGTGTGTGATTTGATGATTAAGGATTGTGTGCCCAGGTATTTATGGCAGCAAAAAAATGGTCACAGAAAAGATTTGTGTCCTTCATCAGGAATATAGCATAGAGCACTTTCCTATCCAGGAAGTCCATTAAACATTATTACTCACCTCCAAAAGGGATGCTGTAATCATCTGTCTAATATTGATGCCAATATGCCATAAACATGTTAAGGTATAGAGGTTACACTAGCTGACATTATCTGATAATCGACATGGCTAACTCAGAAATGGTAATGAGTTAAAATTAAATGCTCTGATTGAAGTTCACTTTGAGTCAGAGAAATTTGTTCTGTGGCTAAGTGGCTTTGATTGTGCATGAGAAGGCCCTGTATGGATACAAATTTTTTTTGGAGCTTTAGAACAATGCTATGGTTTTGTGAAATACTTTGGTCTTAAAAGTGTCATGAAGTGTTCGGGTGCTACAAACTTTATGGTTTTAAATACCTTGGTGTTACTGTAGTCTGTTTGTAGTTTTAAAAAGTCCACTCTAGACCTTTATTCTAAACCACGGTTTTGCACATTAATGGTTCTAAACAACAGTTACTTAATACTATAACATCCAAACAAGGGCTTAATAGCAATGGTTCACAGGTTGGTATTGGCCACAATTATCATATGAATGCAACTGGATGGAAGTGGAAGCTTTCTACTTGCCTGGGGGGAGACGGTATCTCTCAGATAAGAAACAAGTCAAAACTTAGCTTGTTCCCAGGGTTTGATTTGAGGATTGGATGGAAAGCAGAATATGTGCTTCCTGAGATTCATGGGTAAGTCTGAATCAGCACTAACACTACTTAAATTGCGTAAAATTATTAGAAGCATTCGAGCAGGATCCTGGATTCTATCCATCTAAACTTACTGCCTGAGCACAATTTGAACTCACGTACATTCGTTGACATATTTGCTCTACACAGGGCTGTTGGCACAGGAGAACCAGCCTTCAGTATGAACTATGGAAGATTGCATGCATCAATAGATCGGGTCGAGGCTATCGTTACACATTCTGATCGGTACTGATCTTCCAATGCAGAAAGATGGGAGTTTCTTGATCAACAACAAACATTTTGACCAGATCCCGTTACAAGAAGCATTTTGAAGCTCTGTGCCTGATGTACAGCATATACCAAACTTTAGGACCACGCTTTGAGCAGCAGTCACCAAACCTTTGAGCGGCTTTTCTTGTTTGTGAAAGCATAATTAAATAATGTTCGTGCTGCTTGTGTTCGTAAACACCAAAGTATCAGTATGGTAAGCGATGTCAAAGCATGATCTTTAGGCATCCAGATTTGTGTTTGAAATATTCCGAAGCACAAAATTGCTTACTCCCTGCATAAGTGGTCTCAGTAACGAAATATGGTGATTCAACGGTTATTTCATTTCTCTTCAAAAACTGCTCCAGCGTATGGAAGCAACGGAACTAACAGGGTGCAAACCCAGCCCACGTTTCTAGGATAGTTATCTACGGACACGACAGAAGCTTGGAACCAGGGTTTATGTCTAGAACAGCATTCATTCATTGGTCAACCAGTACAGTATAGCAAAAATGTCTGTTTAGATCAAGCTAAGCTTTAAGGGATTTCTCTAGACAGCCAGTGTCTCCCCAGATGGTTAGAGACACGAACTACCTATTCATTTACTCTTGCGCTCACTGTTATAGTCATCAATCAGCTTCTCAACATCCTTCCAGAACAGGCCTTCCACAAGAACTCCTTCCTTTGTAAACCTGCCCAAGAATATTGTTATTAAAAGAAAAGAAAATGAATCATGTCACAAGGACACAACATTTAGAGCAAAAAATGACAAACTGCTTTTCAGGAAAACTAGGTCGTGTGTTGACAGTTCAAACAAAAAGTTATTTATATGCACTCAAGCTTGTACATTTTTCATGGCATGGTAAGACCAGGAAAGCGACCATTACTATTTTCCATCAATGCTTGGTATTTGCTGACTAACTAGATGATATGGAACCATATAGAAGTTTTAGGTACATCATACACGAACATCTAATCACGAAATCCTAAAATTGACAAGGGTACAGGTGACTGCACTTTGGATGGTAGACATTTAAGACTTTAAATACAAGTGGTGCATCACTATTAATTCAGATTTCCACAAGAGATGCATCTGCCAAAGACTAAAAAAAATGTAAGTCTGCTGAACTGAAGACTACTGAGTACATACCACTTTGTCACACTCTTAGTGAAATGGACTGGTTTATTTGCAGAGATAGACTGTGGATCTGCACTTGCTATTGTGAGAGTGTACATGTCCGAGAATCTTGGTAGTTTAGAAGAAATAGTGAGGCCAGTGCTGTTGAAAGAACCCTGAGAGAAAACCCATAACTTAGCAAAGCTATAGACATCATGTCGTTAATAAACACGGAATCGAACAAGAGCAGGCATCTCACAGAACTGTAGTAAAAAAAAAAATCACAGAACTGTCAATAACAAATCTCCATAGTTAAAACAATCAATATCTAATAAGTCAGGCATTCAATACCACATCAAGGCAACGTGTTTTCACCAAAAGAAATTGTTGGGCAAATAACAAACACTGCTTTTGAAACACACGCTTGATTGCTTTAGTGACTACAAGGACTGGAAAGTACGTTTGAAATCAATGCAGATTTGGCTGGCACCCTCATTAGCTAAGATATCATCTTCGATGTTTCAAAAAGATTATGTATATAGGACACATAAAGTTAAGTATACTTGCAACAATTCAGTTTGAATTTCAGACTAGATGTCAAGAAACAAAATAGGCAAGCAGACAACCTGGCCCTGTTCATTATGTGCTGACAGTGACAGTTGTGTTTTCTAAATCTCAACATCAAAGATGAATTTCAAACTAAACTGTTGCAAATACTTTTAACTTTAGGTATACTACAACAATACTACATACATGACTTTTTGAAACATTCCAACATGATATTTTAGCTAAAGAGGGCACCATATAATTTCCCATTTGAAATTGGGGGCAAATGGCCTGGAATCAAAGTATAACCAAATGATCTACATAAACACCCTTTTGCTTTCTAACCTATCCAGTGCGGTTTCATTTCTTATACACTGATAATCTCTGTACAGATTGAACAAAGCAGTTATTTAACATTCAAGCAAGAGTGAGACCAAGTACACAAAATTGCAACTACTCAGCATAGTCCACCACTCCATATCATAACTACTCAGCATGAGTAAATAGGAAGCAAAATACACATCTGAGCATAGCTTCCTGAGGTATGAATAAAACTCAAGTCGTCAAACAACTATAAGAAAAACCCACTCCATTGTCAAGAAAGTGTCTAACATAAGAATAGAAAACATATCACAATTTTTAAAGGACAAAAGCTTCAGGGGCAGTTGAAACTAGATATCAGTAATTGGGGCAGGCGAAAACTTCCAAAAAAAATGTTCAAAGGGTAAATGAATTCCGCGCATGAATCCTCGCAGGAAACCAAACTCTTCAGTTGGTTGAATATAACATTATTACACATTCTTTAAGAAACAACTTTGACAGCTTATGTTCCTAGTAAAACACAGCCACTTCAGTCAGAATTTTAAGAAGGAACATATACAACTACACAAGACAAGCACTCATGCAGTTCTAATGTCCTAAACAAGATCAAGCATATATCTAACATATGCAGATACACAAGCTGAAGTTAAGAATTCGACTCTGGTCCAATACAGTACAGTCATGAACAAAGTAAAATAGATTGCACACTAACATGTACACTTGGGAAGTCATAATTCAGGAGCAACAAGTCCAGAAAGAGACAAACCGCAGGAGGGTGAGTGAAGAGGATGGCATCCTTCTCCTTGGTGTAGCTAAGGATCAGCAGCACCACATTCAGCACCACATACGTATCGAGCCATCTAGGTCAAGGATTAACCGCAACAAACAACAATTCCGCACAATTCCCAACCGAAATCAGATCTAGAGTCGATTCATCAGCATAAGCAAAAGATAGGCCAAACCAAGTGAATAAAAGGATATAGTGCGATGCAGCCGAGGAGGAATTCGCGGTTCTGCGGGAACTTCTTGGGGTAGAACTGCGCGAGGAGGGCGACACCGATCACGGCGGCCCCGATCCCCAGCTTCCAGTTGCCCAGCCGGGTGTCCTCGTTGTAGCCCCTGCTCTTCACGACCTGATCGCATCACGAAAACCACATCGTCGTCATCAGATAACAAATCTGGAGGAACCAAGTGGGAGGAGCGATCGAGAAGGGGCGGAGGAGAGGTAGGAGGAGGGGGCTAGGGTTTAGGGTGAAGCGTAGTACCTCGGAGATGGTCTCGTCGAGAAGGTGCTTGATGGAGTACGGGTCGAGGAGGTTGGCCTTCTTCGGGGTAGCCTTCGCCGGCGTAGCCGCCGCGCCGTCGCTCGCCATGTGCGCCGCCGCTACGAGATCGTCGACGGGAGGGAAGTGGTGATTAGACGGAGCGGGCGAGTGAGCGAGGACAGAAGAGGGCCTGTGGGTATATGCGATCTGTCTATGACGGGTGGGGTAAATGCGGTGGGACCAGATAGTCAGTTACACATAGGGCTGCTTCTTGGTACACGTACAGGGCCGCCACGCGGGTGGACCAATGGGAGAAGAGAAGCGCGTCACTGGAGTGCCACGTCGGCACTGAGATTTCTCCCAAAACGATTTCAATATGGAACAGACGAACAGTAGCCGCGGTATTGAAGCTGTTATTATTTGAAAAAAAAAGTATTCAATTTGTTATCAACTTTGATCGTTTCTGACAAGCTTTCGAACGAGTTCATATTTTTTTCTTTTTTGTGAGCTGCTCGTGAGCTACAATTCTAAGTTTTTTTTACGACCTTTTCAAATGGAGAGGTTAAGGGGCAAACAAGAACACCAGAGCATGGAAATATGAACAATGAGAAATCAGTTTGTTGGGTTTATCCATTCCATAATCCCATCAATGCGTGTTTAATTTGCATCTATCTTTTTGAGTGACTGTCTCTTTGGCAATGGTGAACCATGGGGATCTATCAACTATGAGTGCATAGAAACATCACCAACCTTGATTCCATGCTCCACCGTGTGTATAGATTCCACGAAGACATTGCATGGCTACCGCTTTGATCGCATGGTTAGTTATAAGTTTCAAACTAGGCAGTGCCTCAAAACATCACGCAATCAACTAGTTATATGATCATCATAGAGTGAATACATGGAGACCTTATTTTTTTTATTTAGTTACAATCTTATTTTGTAATTGTGACCATCTTATCTATTGGCCCAATTTGTATCAAAGAAAAAAAAAATGGTATACAAATCTTATTATGGTTGATCATTGTACCATGCATGCATTAAACAGTTTGTAGACATTACCCAATATAGACCTTCTATTTAATCGTTTGGGTTGACATGGCACAATTTTGGCGTGTGTTAAGTCTAGGGACCAAAGAGAATGTGTTGGACCCAACCTTGTTTTTTAGCTTGGTTTTGACCCTATTTTTTGTTTAACTGTTTATTAATTTAGAGGGTTTGGTCCATTCCACTTTTTTGTTTTGGTGAAGGGCTAAGGTTTGCTAGATAGGATATTTGACTTGTGGGAATTGCACGTCATCCAAAAAAACAAACTCCACCTAGGAGGAACTAGGTGGTTACTCATTAAGAGGAAAATGAGTAGCGTAAATCCGTCCTCGACGGGATCGAACTCAGGGAGCGGTTGGTTCCACACAGGAACCAACCAACTGGGCTATCGCCCAGTCCTCAATTGCACGTCATCCTCTCAACACTCTTTCATCCTCTTTTGTGTTCTTTCTCCTAACTCTCCTAGAGCATGCACAAAAGTTTTGGTTTCCTTTCTCCTAACTCTCCCGGAGCATGTATGGAAGTTTGGGGGGCAACTATTGGGGCTACGCGTGTTCACTGCCCATATTCTCCAGCACACATACAGAGTGGGTTTGGTCGATTTCTCCAGTTCGGAAGCAATGGAACAAACCCAAATTTACGAGGAATATTCTCTCTTGAAATGAACCCAACCCATATTCTCTCTAAACCAAATAACCCCAGAACGGACTCATTCAACCCAACCCAACCCACTTTTAGACCTTGGAACCAAACCTCTTTGGATCGTAGATGCTCTTAGGCTCACCTTGCAAGTTGTGCAATATATAAAGATATCCAAAAATCTTTCTCAAAAGCATAACCTACTCTAAAGCTTTACCCAACCATGTTAACTTTAGGCCTCAGTTAAAAGTCCACGATGAAAAAAAAGCTACTAGTGTTATTTAGTTAACAACTTAACAGGATTGCCTAATGCTTATACCGGAATTCTTATTGCGCGAACACTGAACTTGAACAGCATCAGCACTCAGCTGAAACTTGTATACAAAAGTGCAAACTCATTTCTTTTTTTTTTTTTCACGATCGGGTCTTTTACCCGTATTTCATTAAGAGGAAGAGCCAAATAAAGGCCAAAGCACAAATACAAGAGCTCACAAGTAATTCAGGTATTACCGGTAAAGCCTCAAAGACAAAAAACACAAAAAACAAACTCATTTCATAATAAGCATGTTCTCCCAATGACCTAAAGTCCAAAACTGTATCATCTAAACCTCGCGAAATACAGCGAGTAGACCAAACTCAAAATGTGAAGAACATTCCAAGCTTTAGCATTCACATCAGCTGCTCTTTCGAGGTCGGTGTACATTTCTGAGGTCGAGACCTTGGGAGTTTGGATCTGAGCATTAAAATAAGATCAACTCAAATGTCAAGAACATTCCAAGCTTTAGCATTCATCAGCTGCTCTTTCGAGATCGGTGTACATTTCTGAGGTCGAGGGCTGGGGAGTTTGGATCTGAGCACTAAAATAAGATCAGATTCACTCGAGCTGTCCCAGATGCACGCCAGAATAAACGAGCTTACAACAACTCCCTGACTCGTCTCACATGCATGGCCAATAATTCTCATACATATATATATTCGAAATACAATTCACCTTGAACGGCTCATGAGTTTTTCTTTTTCTTTTTTTCTTTTTCCCATCAGAACAGCTGTTGAGTAATGCAGACGAAATAACATCTATGAGCAAATGCGTTTAGAATATTCTTGGGCAGGCCAAGGGATGCATACAGCTAAGTCAATACAATTCTTTCTGCAATAGGTCAAAGATCTGGAAAATATGCTTAGTTCTATCACAGATTGTGCAAATGAACCAGCATTTGCCACTGTTAGGTCGTAAAGCATTTTTGGTTCGTCGCATTATTAACCGGACAGAGAATTTCAGCTCGTCTAGGAGTATTCCATAAGATATAACCGGGCAACTTTTCAGTGCCGGGTTGCATTGGTTGTGAAAACAGGAAAATTAGAACTAATCTGACATAAGATGAAAATTTGTAATTGCAGAACTGCCAAAAATATTTACATTAAGTAATTCTGTACTCCTACAGACGGAGTAAGCATGAAAATGAGAATTTCTGGTTCAAGAAACGAAGTCGAGGCACTGTGTACATTTTCTTTTGATTTGTTTCGAAATTGGAAACAGTAAAAACATTGAGATCTATAGAATATAATGAAAACTAGATACTAAGTATATAGCTTTGCAAAACTGCAGCAATATCCTGCACTTCCAAAGGAGACGGCAATGGGTCCCTTTCAAATTACTAAGCTATCCTATATGGTAATGATAATGACTAATGAGTCCAAGCAAGGACTGGCGGTTGGTGTTTTGATCCTCAGTGCACATTGTATGCTTGATCTTTTTATACTCAATCATTCCACGTGGAGTGATCTTGATAGTGGAAGTGGAAATTAAGAAGTGCAGTTGACAGGTGGTTAGTTTATATGGTACCAGTGCAATAACTGAAATAATGGCTTTGTACATTGAAGCCCATTTCCAATCCTGGAGTAAGCAAGCAAGCAATTGTAACCCCCACACGACCGAACACTGTAAATCTGTAACAGCACAGTAGAACTAACAATGTGCTAATCTAGATCAGTTGAGGTAAGGCACGGCAACAATCAAAGAAGCAGCACAACTCTCATATCACATAGCCTCTCAACTAGAGCCCTGCACGGAGCAGAAGCAGATTGTACACGGCAGTACTACAACAGCACAACGGAAAGAATGGCGCCGAACAGGGGCAGACGCACGCAGCTACCACACCACACCATGGATCAGATCACAAATAAACCACGGACCTGACTGACGCAGTGACGCACACGATGAGCTTTGGGGTCAGGTGAGGGGCGTGGAGGAGGACACCTCGGCCCTGTCGAGCCGCCGGAGCTGCCACGCGCGCAGCGCCAGGAAGGCGCCGAGGACGACCTGCATTGCGACGGCCACGCCCGCGAACGCGATCCCGAGCCGCTCCCCGAAGTTGAGCCGCCGGGGCCGCGACGGCGGTGGCGGCGGCGGGCGGTGGTGCCTCCAGTGCCGGTGCCGGTGGCGCCGCGGGCGAGGGGGAGGAGGAGGAGGAGGTGGGGACGGGGTGTCGGCGGCGGACGCGGCCTGCCGCTGCGTGGCAGGCACCGTCGGCGGTGAGGGGGTAGCGGAGGAGGAGGGGAGGGACGAGGAGGCGAGGAGGAGGAGCGGGAGGAGGAGGGTCAGCGTCGCGGCTCGGGCGGGTGCGGAGGCGCGCGGGCGTGGCGCCATGGGAGGGGGCGTGGTGGCATCAAGGGTGAGGGTGAGGAGGCGAGGCGAATCTGGTGGGAGTGGGAGGAGGGGGAGGGATGGGATGGGAAGGGAATGGAGGGTGAGCTCGAGCTGGGATGAGCTGGTGCGAGGGCGAGAGGGAGCTGGACGCGTGGTGCGGGTTCTCCACTAGGTGGAGCTCGGTGGGAGACCGGAGGTGTCACACATGGTGGCTGCCAGCCAGCCACGGATCCGGACGGCAAGACGCCCACAGTCCCACACTGACCCAACACCGTAGCGTGTAGACTGTGCCAAGCTACGGGAATACGTACGACAGGTACCGCCACCGCCCACCGGCGACGGCGAGGTGCAATAATGGCGGAAACGCGGCTGAGTGAGCGTACGTACCAGTCCAATGCGCGTGACCGTGAACAAGCCGAGTAGCCGACTTCCCTCTGGTCCTGCATGCACCGTGATTAAGGTGATTGATTGGTATGCTGAAAACGCTGCGAGATTTTTTTCGACAGTTCGGTCTCTCCGGTAAAACCAAAACTTCGACGGAAATTTACCGGTGTTTCCCAGTAGGTGATTTTGACCACCAGTTCAATTGAAATACAAGACAAACGATTTTGTTTCTTCTCATATATGGACAAAGAAAAAAATGGCACCAAAGATATTTTTAGATTCTCATATCGGTACCGACCGTCGAACATTAGTATTATACGGCTGATAAACTGACAGATGTTGTGAGGAAAGATATTGTACCATAGCTAATATAAGTTCAAACAAACACAATCTAATAGACACGACCTAAACACAATCTAATAAACACAATCCAATGTAATATTGCATACTATGTCAATGTCTTATCGAACTTTTGTTTAGGATTGATGAGCGCATTACAATAAGTAACTTATGAGATAAAGAAAAGTACACGATCTAATGGACAACAAGACGAGTTGACAATTTTAGGTGGAAGAGCAAACAAAGAGTGAGGCAACTTGTGTAAGATCCCGCCTGGCACTTCTCCACAGTCCACTACACTGGTGAAGTGGTTTTTTAGCTTTCAGTTCTATGAGCAGTTTAACCAGTACCTAGTTTGGTGAACTGTTTAGCAGAACAAGTGTACATATAAAAGCTAAATATGATCTCACATAATCTCATAGAGATGAAGAAATATCAACCGCTTTTGGCAAGGTTGATGCAATCGAAACATAGATATTAGGAACATAATAGGAACTCATATACAAATGAGAAGAATGAAATGCACATGAATAGGTATTTCGCTGACCTGCAGTGAAAATACACTAAACAAGAAATAACGAGGTTTGAGTGGATGTCTTTTCTCATAGTTTCCAGCAAAATCGAAGTATCAAACACAAGAGAAATCCAACGACAACTCGATCCATAAGAACGACAATCCTATGTTTCTCTCTCTTTTTTTTCCCTATATAATCCAAAGAAAACTAAATTGTTCATCACGGGATACGGAGTAGATGAGAATTGACAAAATTTCGGAGTTGCGAATACAAAACGACGAACTTTGTAGAATGGCGAAAACATTTCCCGTCCCAAACGGGCCTCAGCATGCCAACCGGCCCAATTCAAAACGGTCACGTCATATCACATACACCGGAGGGCCAAACTGCAAAAACTCCATACATTCCTTCCCTTCCGCCCGCCGCCGCCCGCCGCTTCCCAAAACCCCAATTCTAGGGTTTATCGCTGCGGCGCTACCCTCCCTTCCCTTGTCCGCCCGCCGCCTGACCGGCCTCTTCCACCACCCTCTCGAAGCTTCCACTGCTCCACATCCCCCACCCATATCAACCCTAATCCCTCCCCGCCGTCTCCTCCTCACGGAGCCGCCGCAGCCATGTCGTCGTTCTGGGGTAAGAATCGTTTCCGGGGCTACCGATGTTGCTGCCAATTTCCGCTGTGCTTGCTCCTGCTGGTCTGACCGGATTGTTGCGCTTCGCAGGTGTAGAAGTGAAGCCCGGGAAGCCCTACACTCTCACCCATGGCGACTTCGTCGGCCGCCTGCGCCTCACTCAGGTCTGCTTCTCCTCAACGGGTTTATTAGGTCGTCTTTAGGAGGCTTATAGTTGTATCATATGTCTAATGTTATGGTAAATCTGTTTTTTTGGATTGTCAAAATGTTATGGTAAATCTGTTTTTTTGGATTGTCAAATGGCAACGCAGGCGACGCTAGGGATTGAGGTCGGTAAGGGGGAGAAGGGTGCCAAGAGGTGTGTGCTGCAGTGCAGTATCGAGAACAAAGATCCCGTTTTCCTCTGCGTCCTGATGCCGGAGCAGTCGGAGACATGCCACCTGGAGCTGGAGTTTGAGGAGGAAGTCACTTTCTCAGTGGTTGGCCAGAGGAGCATCCACCTCGCTGGATACTACATGTCGTATCCTTTGCTGTCTTAGCATCAATTTGTTCATTACCCTTTTCTGTTGTAGATTGATGTAGGATGGCTTCAGATGATTATGTTTCTCTGTAGTAGATTGCCGCAGGATGTTCTTTGTTCTTGTGGGACTCTGTTTTTCCTTAATGTTTCTGTCAGTGATGTGTGTGAGAGAGATAGGAGTGACAGTGATTCTGGGAGCGAGTCTCTTCAAGGTTCAGATGAGGATGGTTTCTTGGAGGAAGACGATGATGGTAACATGGTAATGATCCACCAGACATTGACATGCAGTACACAGACAGATTTTATCCTCTTGCACAACTCATTTTTGTATCTAATGACAGGTTATGGGATATTCAGACAGTGATGATGATGAGTCAGATTATGATTCAGAGTCTGATGATGAAGAGATGGAATACAATCAGGGTAGGGGCAAAAGTTCAGGTAAGGCAGTACGTATTGTTTCATTGCCCATTTGCATTGTGATATGATGATCTGTGAAAGAATGCCTGTAGGAAATCTCTGTGAATGTTACTTATATTTTGTGATGCCTCCCTGATCATTATTCTGAACCATAGAACATGGTCTATCTCTCTAGTTGTGCCTTTTCCCTTTCTTAGAATCACAATCATTGGTTAATGGTTAGGTGTTCTATTTTCCTTCTCTTCTTATCAATTATCATTGCTCTAAATGTAAGCTTATAGGTTGAAAGTTACAAAGCAGAACAGTTGAACCACTGTCCACAGCTATGATTTGAACTGTTAGTGGGAATTGTAATTTCAGATGCCCTTGAATAATTGATGAAATAAATGTAATAATTGCTTTAAGTTTGGTTAGAGGTGTGTAGCAAATAGCTTTATGAATAACTTATATGAAAATAAATTGATTTGAAGTTTGTATATGAAACATATCAATGAAAGATGGCTGTTGTGAATTATTAGTTGTCAGTGTGAAATTTGTGAAACTTCATTGGGCCATTTCATGCGTCATGAACCTCTTTCAGCACTCTAAAGTGTTACAGGACTGATGCATGCTGTAGCTGCAGGATGTGTTATTTATTCTATACCTTTCACTTTAAGCTTAGTTGGATCGAACACTTCTCATTGGCATTGAAATTTTATCGTTCACATTAAAGAAACAATGCATTACCATGCATTCATCTAGAAATCTAGATTGAATTGCACTCCTCATTGGCATCGAAATTACCTCATAAAGTCATACACCTTAAGTGCCGGCCAACATATTTTTAATGCATTTCTTTACCCTCAATAAATTTTGCAGTTGTTATTGAGGAAATTGAAGAGGATGACAAGGCTGCTGTTGCTGAAGTGCCGAAGGGATCAAAGAAGAAGCAAAGCCGTGAAAATGGTGATGAGTCTCAACTTCAGCTTGCTGTAAGAAATCCACCTACTGAATCCGTGGAAAGTGAAGACGAAGATGGTTTTCCTGTATCATTTTCTGAATCAAAGAAGAGTTCTGAGAGTCTTTCAAACAAGAAAGGGGGAAAAGACAAGGAGATTAACAATGAAGACCGGAAAAGAAAAAGTGGAGCCATGAGTGATCGTGGTGACCCTTCAGGGTACATCTTTGCCCCTGGATATTTCTTAATTCATGCATAGTAACATGCTTCATTATTTTGTAAATTTACCTGTGGTTATAGGGAGGTAAAGGCTGAAATTGATGGGGCATCATCAAAGAAAAAGAAAAAGGCCAAGGACAAAAGCACTGCTATGGACACTGGAAAAGTAATCAATGAAGAAAAGGAGATTAAGCAAGATGATTCTCCGGCTGATCCTATCAGTAAAAAACAGAAGAAAAAGAAAAACAA
Organism: Themeda triandra; assembly: GCA_018135685.1. NCBI lineage: Eukaryota > Viridiplantae > Streptophyta > Magnoliopsida > Poales > Poaceae > Themeda > Themeda triandra. Next base: position 675,869 of record JAENPR010000045.1, on the reverse strand, counting down.
GAACAAAAGTGCTTCTGAGGGTGATGCCAGCGAGCAATCTGCTAAGAACAACAATATGTTAGTATCTTGAGATGTTGCTTTGTAGAAGCTTTTCACATATGAATGTTGTTCGAATGGCTCGGTATTGTTTGACATTGTTGCCTTTCATCTAATTTCAGTCATAACAACAATGAGGATGCAAGTACACAGGAGGCTAGTAAAAAGAACAAGAAAAAGAAGGCAGATGAGATAAACAGAAGTGAAAGTCAGGCAGCAACTGGACTTGGTGAGTCAGATAGCAAGAAGTCACTCCAAACGCGAACTTTTGCCAATGGTATGATAATTGAGGAGGTGGAGATGGGCAAACCTGATGGTAAGAAAGCCACCAGTGGAAAGAAGGTAAACATTTTTGGTTTACATGCTTTTTCAATGACCTGCACGTGTCTTTTTGCATGGCTATGATCAGTTTTACTACTTGAGGCTCTCCTATCTGATGTCCTTAACAATGATTTTTTTTTTCTTATTAGGTTTCTGTTAGATATATTGGCAAGCTAAAGAATGGCACTATTTTTGACTCCAACGTTAGTGGAAGACCTTTTGAGTTCAGACTAGGTAATTATTTCTTCTTGCTGATGTGTAGCTCTCTACCATTACTCCAGATTAGTACCAATGGATGATTTTGATGATGTGTTGCTTGCAGGTGTTGGGCAGGTTATCAGTGGCTGGGACGTTGGTGTTAATGGTATATACTATATATTTGCCTTCATCTTGTTATTGAACACACAATTATTGGTTAGTGCTAATTTCATGCTTTGTGCTCGTTAACAGGTATGCGGGTTGGGGACAAAAGGAGGCTCACCATTCCACCTTCCATGGGGTAAAAAGCCTTCGCATTACTTTGCACCAGAAGCTGTTCGTTTCAATTTAGTAGTCCTTATTTGTGGATCCTCTGATTCTCCTTTCGTAGGTATGGGAGCAAAAGAGTGGGGCAGATACCACAGAACTCAACTCTCATCTTCGATGTGGAGCTGGTGAATGTAAAATGAAGTGAAGAGCAGATCACTTGAAGATCCAAGAGAAACTGCGGCAGTTTCACAAATTTTGCAGCACAAGATTTTGCTTGGGCAATGCTGTTTAATAGTTATAGGGATTCATCTCTACCGTTATTGTACTTATGAACTGAGTTTCAGAAAAAGAACTTGTTAACTGTTGCCACCTGGGATAATTCCCAGGTTGCAACATTTGCCATCTTATCGCCGATTCCTTGAGTATCATTTCTGCATTCTTCTGATGCCCCAGAACTTAGTTTGAATGGTTGAAATGGTTGGCTTCTTCACGCCCATTGCTTGGGTTTGTCACCTGATCATTTGGATTTTGTTTAGTGAATTAGTGCACTATATATTCTCGTCTAAGCCGTTATCGACTTGTGTGGCTTGTTCTGACGAGAAACATGTTTAGACAATTTTACGACTCGTTTGGCTTGTGTTCTGGCGAGAAAAATGTTTTGACATTTTTATGACTTGTTTGGCTTTGTTCATGCGAGAAAAATGTCTGACATTTTTTTATAAAAATTAAGGTTAGTATAAATTCTCCCAAATTAGAACGAATTTTTGCCTGGTTCTTGAGAGTTGAGATGAGCCCAAACAATTCTTGACGGCTAGCTATTGGACGCCTGCCGTGGCTGCTAGCGGCGCGCCCGGCGCCCACGCGGCCACAGCCACGGCCCGTCGCTTCCCGAGCGCCGAAATCCAAACGCAAAATGCCCCCGCCGCCACCGCCTCCCACCGTGTGCGCTCTCCTCCCCTTCTCTCTCTCCTCATCCGCCGCCGGCGGCCACCGCCTCCCCGCGCACCGCCGCCGCCTGTGCGTCAGCAGCTCAAGGCCCAGCCCGCCGACGGGTCTCCCCAAGCCCAGCACCACCACCAGGCCGCCTCCGCCGCCGCCGCGCCGCCTGCACGGGGCGGACCGCCGCCTCAGCGCCCTGATCCACCGGGGCGACCTCGACGCGGCGCTCCGCCTCGTGGGCTCCTCGCCGCGCCCGCCCGACGTCCCGCTCGCCAACCGCCTCGTGCGCGACCTCTGCCGGCGGGGCCGCCACGCCGACGCCGCGCGCGTCGTCGAGGCGTGCGGGCCCGAGGCCACCGCCGCCACCTACGGCGCGCTGGTCGACGGGTACTGCCGCGCGGGCCTGCTCGAGGACGCGCGCCGCGTCGTGGGACGCGGCATGCCCGCGCGCGTGCAGGCCAGCAGCGCCTACGCCTACAACCCGCTCATCCACGCGCTCTGCGAGCGCGGCCGGGTCGCCGACGCCCTCGGGGTGCTCGACGGCATGCTCTGCCGCGGGTGCGCGCCCGACGTCGTCACCTACAACATCCTCCTCGAGGCCGCGTGCAAGGGGAGGGGATACCGGCAGGCCATGGAGCTCGTCGACCTCATGCGCGCCGAGGGGTGCGAGCCCAACGTCGTGACGTACAATGTCATCATCGACGCTATGTGCAGAGAAGGTGATGTGGACCAGGCACGCGAGCTTCTCAACGGCTTGCCTTCTAGAGGTTGTAAGCCCAACACCGTCAACTACAACACTGTTTTGAAGGGTCTCTGCAGCGTTGAGCGATGGGTGGATGCCGATGAGCTTCTGGATGAGATGGTTCGAGAGAATTGCCCACCAAATGAAGCGACAGTCAATGTGATCATCAATACCTTGTCTCGGAAAGGATTGCTTCAGAAGGTTACTCGGTATCTAGAGAAAATGTCAAAGCATGGATGCACGGCAAATGTTGCTACTTACAATGCTGTCATCAGTGGGATGTGTGAGCAAGGGCATGTGGATAGTGCCTTGGAGCTACTAAGCAACATGCAGTACTTTGGTTGTAAACCCGATATCGCCACCTACAACACTCTGCTAAATGGTCTGTGCGGTGCTGATCGGTGGGGGGATGCTGAGGAGCTAATGGCTAAGATGTCCCAGAATGACTGCCTCCCAGATAACGTGACATTCAATACTATAATTAGTTTCTTGTGTCAAAAGGGATTGATTTTGCAGGCCTTTGAAGTCTTTAAGCAAATGCCTGAGAAAGGCTGCAATCCTAATTCAACCACTTACAGTACAATAATAGGTGGACTAGCCAATGCTGGCAAGATGGAGCAAGCCCTTGAGTTGTTGAATGAAATGGCCAGGAAAGGATTCAACACAGATAAGATGTACCAGTTGTTAACTGAGAGTCTGAATAAAGAGGATAACATTGAAGAGGTAGTTCAGGTGGTTCATAAGCTGCAAGATTCAGGCATATCACCTCAGACAGTACTCTACAACATAGTACTGTTTGGGCTTTGCAGAAATGGGAAAACAGATTATGCTATTGATGTGCTTGCTGATATGGTGTCCTGTGGTTGTATGCCTGATGAATTGACCTACACTATACTTATTGAAGGTTTGTTTTATGAGGGCTGTTTGAAAGAGGCAAGAGAAATGCTAAGCAGGTTGTGCTCAAGAGATGTTCTTTCTAGCAGCTTCATAAAAAATGAAGCTTTGTTGTTAGATCAAAATATTCGCTCTTCTTGAGTCATGATTAATTCAAGGACATTTGTGCACTTTTAACATCTTTTTATGTAGTGGTGGAGTAGGTTAGCACTTACATGTTGCTTCAATTTTGATTGTAAGTCCTCTTTGCTTCAGGCATGTTGTAGTGTAGAGCTTAGTTCTCCATCCTTTTCTGTTCTTTCTGTAACAATGTTCAATATCATGCCTGTTTGGCTGATTGTAGTTGCAATTTTTTATGCATACTTACAGAATGTGAGCACACTGGATTGTATACATGATTTGATGTTTATTATTTTCTAGATGCACATTTAGCCAATGCACCCTCGTATCCAAAATATATGCCATTTCAGGCCTGTCCTCTGGATCAGTATTCTTTGTTTATGTTTGGAGATACTTGACCCTGGGTAGGTTAAGGTGAAATGTGTAGCCAGGTTTAAGGAGCAGGATATTGTGGGCATGCACCTTTATAGTATCACAGGTGTTCCTAGAGTACTTTGTTTAGAAACAAGTGATCCATTTTTACTTGTTTGTTATATAATAAAAAACCATAAATGGATTTTTACGCCTTCACTTCTGAGATCAATATGATAACTCTTACTTTGTTTTAATAGACTAGAAAAGTTGGTTTTGAGTCTAATATGAAACCAATTCCTAGTCATCATTACTTACTTCAGTGTAACAGAAGTGGCATTTAAAGAATCATGACACATTTGGAGCTCAAGTTACTTCTGATGGATGGCCGTGCTTATATCTTGTAAGGTATCTGGACCCCATGTTTGTGCCATTTCAAGTAATCAGCCTTGTGATATTGTGTTTAGTATGATAATCCAAATGCAGGCTCATGCTCTGTTATCTTAACCTTATGCTCAGTTAGATAAGTCTATTGAATTTGATCAAATTTTCCCTTATGCCAATTATATTAACCTCTTGCTCCTAAGTGAAAATATAGTAGTGCTAAATATTTTCTAGGACACTACTGCTGTATATTTACATGCTGGTGGCCTAGTTTTCTGTTGCTGCAGTAGGAGTTAAGACATAAGACAGCTAATATGCTTCGAAATGAAGTTGTATAAGCACTAATGCTATGGATATTGCATTAGTGGATAGCTCTCTAATATCTCTGTTATGGCCATCTCATGAGTTCATACATCTTTTCTTCCTATGTAGATAATTATGTGTCCTACCTTACTTTACTACATTTATATCTTATAGCCTGGACTGGTTAGGTTAGCTGGTCATATCATTTGAAATTTCTTGTTTTGCTATGGTGTAGTGTAAGTCCTGAACTCTTCAGAGTCTTGCACAACTACAGAAAGCTCTCCATCCTTGATACCTTGGAGGACTGAAATTGGGGTATGCACGATCACCTTTTACTTATCTACATGTTGTTCATTGTATGCAAGATTTCCTTCCTTTGATCAATTTTTTGGTGTGTACTGTCAACACGTTTTAGTTGATTCGGAGGGGATAATCCTTCTAAGATACTCCACCGAAGTTCTTTTGAACAATGCTGGTTAGTTTATCTTAACTTAGACTTTTGTTCTAGTGCTACCTGCTAAAGTGGTGAAAGGCTGTACTGCTGCACTTGACTATTTGGGTTGCCATCGAAGCTTACACACTTTTTTTAGTCTTATTATAGGTGCAGTCCTAATAATGAACTCCTCCCCCCTCTCTAAGAGATTCAAGATTTTTTTTAGTGTCTTGCACCGAAAGAGGCTAAGGTAGCAACATAGCTTCACTTGGGCCTTGAATTTCTGAACATGCTTAAAGTGTTTTTTTTTTTTTTTTTTTTTTTTTTTTTTTTTTGCAAAATCGACTTGGTGAGAAATTTCCCCACCTGATTGTATTGCTTATGGACCCAAAACGGCCTGCTTGGTGTTTCATTTTACATTTTTACATATATGCTGTTTGCTGGCTCCTCTTACACATATATCAGATGGTTACAAGATAACTGAACCTGACCCCAGCTCATGCTGTGACATGTGACATTGCCGTTTGAAAAAGCAAGCACCAGTTATCAACTACTGATCTAAAGCGTTGGGTTGATGTGTGTTCTCATCTTCTGTGTTCAGCAGTTGCCGAAATTTAAAACGAAAGGTAGGCTGAACATCACCAAATTTTTTGAACTCCTGTCCTGTGGCATTACATTACCAGTTCATAGCTAAGTTCCTGGGCCTGAAGACCTCTGGGCTTCTGTTTGAAAAATAATAACTCATGTTTAGGCAGCATCATGTCAAGTCGTTTCTTCTCAATCAGTCCACTGTCCCCAAGGACAGCACAATTGACATGACACTGCTAATTAAATTTGCTTTGTCGGTGTTTCTGGCTGTCGGTAAAGATGCTAACCACCTCTGCCGACATGATTCTGAAAGGTGATGAAAGGTTTGGACCAGCGTATCAATGTATCATAACAGTACACCTTTCCGGTCCTTTTTGTCTAATTCGTTACTTTGCTGGTCTAGGGATCGACGTATCTGCTTTCCCACAAAGCAGCTGAGATGTTGGACTGAACGAGCTTCCTACGGAGTACAGCATTTGCAAGCTGTGCAAGATTGTTCGTTGTTCTGAACCCAGCTGTTCAAATTCCAAGAGCATTTTTCAGCTTTCTGGCTGGCCGCTTATCTATCTGCTCTCAACTTGCTGACCATGGACCACGATTCACTTATGGGCCTTAAGATTTTTTCTAGTGTCTTGCACTGACAGGGGCTAAGGTAGCAACGCAGCTTCACTTATGGCCCTTGAATCTGAACATGCTTTAAGCGTTGGATTGGTGCGTGTTCTTTTCATCTTCTGTGTGTAGCATTTGTCGAAATTCAAAACCAAAGGTAGGCTGAAGATCACCAAATTTTCTGAACTTATGTTGATTTTGAGTTTAACTTTATGGAACTCCTGTCCTGTGACATTACCATTTCATAGCAAGGCCTTGTTTCGGGGAAAATGGGCCTGAAGATCTTATGGGCTTCTATTTGAAAGGTAAATTGCAGCATCATGTCAAGTCGATTCTACTGAACAGTCCACTGCCCCAAGGACAACATAATTGACATGGTGCTGCTAATTAAATTTCCTTTCTGTCAGTGTTTCTGGTTGTCGGTAAAGCTGCTAACAACCACCGCCAACATTATGCTGAAAGGCCAAAGGTTCGGACCAGCGTATCATAACAGTACACCTTTTCGGTCCAATTCGTTACTTTGCTGGTCTAGGGATCGGCGTATCTGCAGTCCCACAAAGCAGCTGAGATGTTGGACTGAACGAGCATACTCCTACGAAGTACAGCATTGCAGGTTGAAGTTGTGCGAGACTGTTCGTTGTTCTGAACCCAGCTGTTCAGACTCCCAAGAGCATTTTGAGCTTCTGGCTGGCCGCTTATATCTAACTGATCTGAACTTGCTGACCAAGGACCACGATGTGGCACGACCACAGCATGATAACTAGGACCTCGAACCGGAAAGCCCTCAAGAATCTGGATGCAAACCGATGCTTCTGCTGCGCATTGCCACACGGGACCAAGGCCAACCGACGGACCGACGAGATGAGCAAGAACAACCAGGCAAAACATTTTATAAAACTATAACAGGATAAGAATTTGAATTACTCTATCAGTGCTTCATCTATACTTACGATATACGTAAAACTGTAATCATGTGCAAACATTTTTTAGTGACATCAATTTTGTGCGATAAAATGTACGAAGTACTGGTATATAGTAGAATAGTTGCTGGTCAAAAGGTTTGAATGAACAAGAAAAATACTCGTAAGCCCTGTAGTTTCAAACGGATGAGTTCCGTGTCGTCCGTTTCCCACCCCATCCGCGCGCGCCGTGACCGGAGCAGCTGATGTATTTGGTGTTTGGTGTTGACAGACATCCGGGGTCTCGTCGACAAACCGCCGCCTTGCCCTGCCCGGTCCTCGGTCAAGCCATGTTGCGGGGCGTGTTTGGTGTTGACATTCTCGGCGTCAACACAGACCTGCCCTCGGCCGTTTCACACTCTCCGTCCACAGCTGCGTGGACTCTACTACTCTAGACACCGGGACCGTACAGGCCAGCTGACCTGCGTGCGGCTGCTGCCGTGGTTTCAGACAGCCGGCCGGGCCGGTCTCTGCTCCAAGTCCTCCGTTGCTCACGACGTGTCCCGTTTGACCGCGCCGTAACAGGCAATACGACTAGAACTGCTGCTACTAGTAGTAGCAAAAGACCCGTCAAGCACACTGTACACACTAGGTTTTTCCGGCATGTCGGCGTCGCGTGCGCACGCGAACGCGAGGCTGTTGTTCACCGGTAGCGTCTGTTCCAGCCGTGCATAGTCGCAGGCATGCAATGGAAGTAGTGTAGTGTTTAGGAGGCAGCGGCGACTGGACTTTCTAGCAGCAAGGACCTCCGCTTCGAAAGCAGGCTGGACAGCTGGATGCGTCGTCGTCGTGTCATTGTCCGTGGCGTCAGTAGCGTATTACCGAAATCTTTTGATTTTTCCCAGTCTCACCACCGTCAAGCGAGCCTGTACTGCAGTAATCGTGGCATCTTGCGGCTTGCGAGTTTTACCATGGGCGTGACGTGCCCCGTCACTACTCACAACCTAGCCGGTGGTCACGCCTTTTTGGTGTGCCGTGCGTGCGTGCCTTTGACCAAGTGCCCTACACTTTTCCACGGTAACAACTAACAAAGGCACGGAGTAGCTACTTCACTTGCTATTGGCCTGGCCATCGATCGTCCCAGCTACTTTTCCACTGAAGCTCACTGATTGAGACTTGAGAGCACCTGGTTTTGCTATCTAGTACGAGTAACGACATTGTAAAATTGGTCTAATCTTCTAGAGTGCACGGTAAAGAAATGCCCCCGACAACGGTCCCCATCAAAGTGATTAGTGATAGTGCTCCGTTGTGCAGAGATGGCATGGCATCGCATCGCATTCGCACCAGATTGTGCTGCAGCCAGAGCGGCGAAACTCCCACCGCTGACCGGGTCCACGAAGGCCCCGGAGCCCGGAGGCCTTTTCCGGAGGCCCAGATACAATGGGAACGCTTGGACAACCCAACAGGCCGCCGCAAGCAAGCAAGCCCGCAAAGCACGAGGCACGCATTCGTTCGTTCCTCCGGCACGCCCCGCTGCCGGTCAAGCTCCGACCACCCCTCGTCGGGAAAAGCATGGACGGTGGCCGCCCGGTGCGGCGCCGCGCGGTGCTCGTTCACCTCCGGCGGGCCAGCCTCGCCGCAGCGTCCCTTTCGGCACCGTGCGTGCATCACGCTATCACACATCGGAGCGTTCCTGTGGGCAGGGTGGGTGCGTTTCTTCAGACTTCTTCGTTTTTTTTTTATTTGAAATTGAAATGGAACACGAATTCGTTGGTTGTACCCTGTGACGCGCCCGGTCTCCGAAATCGCGACATCCTGTCCTGATTGATCGACCATTCCAGAGCAGGTTAGTTGGGTCATTGCCGTGGGTTCTCTACTTCTGTTCGCTTTCGGCACAGTGTCACAGTGACCGTTCCGGGTCCACGTCGAGGGTGAAATTTTTACTCCAGCGCGAACTTTCTAGCCGGACACCAAGTCACCAACCCACCGTTAATTTAGGCTGTTTCGTGTTAACCTGTTCCGAGTTCTGGTGGTAGATTTTGTCATCCGTGACTTCATCGGCGTGCGACGCTCGACGCACGCGCGGGGCGAGACGACGAGACTAGGTCAGTCAGCCAGTGCCCGACGCCATCGAAACACTGCTACCTGTAGTCTGGTGACTGGTGCAGTCTCCGTCAACGGCGAGTCAACGTTTCGCTAATCACCGCCGCGCGCCGCGCCGGTAAATAATGCGCCAATGACCGAACCGACATGACCCGACCGCCGTTGCCGTTGTCCATACATAACCAGCCACGTACGCCGGAGCGGATCGAACCCCGCTCGTCGTTCGTCGTGCGGCGGCGACAGTCTGATGTGCGCGCGTAACCAACCCCGGCGGCCGGCGGGGTCAGGCCAGGTCGGCACGCTCTTGCAAGTAGTAGTACTCACGTAGGCAAGGCAGCATCTCGGCCCCGTCATGTCGCGCGCGCGACGGCGACGGCGACGGCGACGCGTCGACACAGCGGCCGGCCTCCCAGGCGTGCTGGAGCCAGCCGCGGCCACACGAAGCGTGGTCTACGTGTGCGTGGCCGGAGGCGGCCGCGTCGCCGTGCCGTTCGCGTGCATCAGTGCATGGATGCATGGGCCCATGCACTAGCATGAATAGTGAATGCGTGACATCGTCTTCTTACGTTTACGCTTCCGTCCTGTCGCAGGCTCGCAGCCCGGCGGCCGGGTCCCAGCCCCAACCGGTTTAATTAAGTCAACCGGGGTGTTATTTGGCGCCGCGATCGAACACCGTGGCCACGGGGGAACTGGGAAGAACCGAAGAAGGTGAGTCTCTGGATCGATGTCGGTCACTCTCCAAGTGTCAATGCGACACGACAAATCATTTTTCGGTCTTTAAGTCCAGGCTGTGTTTGTTTTTCCCTTCTCTCTCTTTCTCTTTCGCAAAGATCTCCGCTTCAATAAATTCCGATTCTGATGTTGCCCGTTGCATGCAGTGTCACTCATCGAGCTCTTTTCGACTACTATTCACTGCGCTCTCCAGCTTATGGCTACCAGATCGCCAGTGCAGGCACGGCGAGATAAACGCTTGACCTTGACACCCGGTTCAGTTTCAACTTCCAAGCAATCAATTAAGTAATCACTCACACAATCCTCAGCCGATCAGAGTCCAGTCCTTGAACCAACCACCACCAAACCGGGTTGCCTGCCTGAAGCACGCTACGCTAGCGATCCCACGGCTGGCTTTCGACCAGCGCGGCCGCCGCCGCCGGCGTCGCTGTTGAGGAACAGGCGCGCGGACGGTCGCCGTCACGTACTCACCGGCATTCATTCGTGCCGGCGGGGCTCGGCACGACACAGCTCCGTCAGAGGCCTTTTCGTTCCTACTCTTTGTCAACACGCCACAGAACACACACGTCGACGACGCCCCGGGCCGGCGGTGCCGATGATTGATTGCCACTGCGGCCCGGAGCCCGGACAGATGCGGTAGACATGAGGCGCTGGCTCCTGCCACGCCGCGCGGCTGCACCGCCGGATGCAGCAATGTCTGACTTGCAAGCCATGCCAACCACAATGCATGCAGCTGCCGGTGCAGTGCACAGCAGAGACCACATTGGCCAGGAGGATCCAGGGAAATATCTCCCAGGCCCCGCTTTGGGTTAATGTCGCGTTGCATCATCGATCATCTGCTAAATGCTGTTCTTCTATCGATCAATCGATTGGGACGGTAAAAACGCTAGCTTCTAGAGGCACTCACATGATGTACTTACCACCCATGGATGATGTAACTGGTATTACAATAATCACAAATATATTACAGTACTACTAGGAGTACGTACAAAGCGAAAGCTACCAGTGTATGCCGTATGGAAATACAGTACAGTTTGGTTCTTCTCCAGAGAGGTTTGGTTCGCTGTCGTAAGGACGGGCACTTCACATCCACCTACCACTTGTCATTCTACTTTTTTTTTTTTTTGAAACTACTTGTCATTCTACTGGTCTACCCTAGCTGGTGGAGAACGTTACGCGCCACGGTCACCACAGACCGTCGGCGAGGAATGGATTCGCCGTTCGCGCTGCTGTCCTGGCATATCAGAAAGAACGCAACGCTCGATGCTTTAGGGACGCGTCCGCAACAATCAACGATACCCTGTGTATCATCAAGGCTGAGGCATATCGATGGATTGATGCTGGTGCTATGGGATTGCAGGAGCTGGCCATGGTTCACTCGCGACACGCCACACTGAAGGATAGGAATAGTCGTGTTGCAGTATGATGATCGTAGCTTTATCAAGGCCTTGTTTAGATGATTATATTTTTAGCCCAAAAAGTATCATAGCATTTCGTTTGTATTTGACAAATATTATCCAATTATAACCTAACTAGGCTCAAAAGATTCGTCTCATGATTTACAACTAATCTGTTCGACCGAAGCGCTCGATTTGACCCTGCGGATCTTTGCTCATCCCGGTCCCAGCAGAGGCCGGCAGCACTGCAGCAGCGACGGGGAGCAACGCAGGGCGATTGACAATTTGACAGTACACAAAATCCACCAGAATGAAAATTTCACATGTACAAGTAGTCGCGGAGTTTATCTTAATAGTCTTACATGTCGCACTTAGAAGTTTTAAAAACTTTTGAAACTTTACACATCAATAGTACCAAACTAGATGTGCATTGTCCCAAAATTTAAAATTTAAACAACTTTTGTAAAAATTCATATAAAAAAAACAAATTTCAGCTAGTAGAGGACAAAATTCAAAATGGGGTGAAATTTATTTTTTCATATAAATTTTTACAAAAGTTGTTTGAATTTCTTCAAAAAAAGTTGTTTGAATCTCATATTTTGGGACAATGACCATCTAGTTTGGTGCTATTGATGTATAAAATTTTAAAAAAATATTAAAATTTTTATATGCGACATACAAGACTATTGAGATAAACTTCACAAACGCTTATACATGCGAAGGTGCATTTCACCATAATCCTCCCGAAACAGTAGCCTGCATTGGGTAAGGCTGCGAGGAAGGCTAGCCGCCATGGGAAAAGGAAAGCAGCTTCATGGCACATCACATCGCCGGGAATCACCGCCTGCCGGATCGCGAAGCAGTTTTCCCAATGATTAGTCTCATCTCCGGCGTCTGATCCGATCCGGTGGGCGGCGGCGGTGGCTTCCCTGACTGACTAACTGACCATGTGCCGCCACTGCCAGCACTCGCCGCGCAGCTGCTAGCCGGCTAAGTGCAGCACGCTGCACGCGTCACCTCCTCGCACTCCGCGGCTGCTGTTACCTTTCATCACGTTTGCTTGTTTCGTAATGACCGATTAGATAATCCGCCTCCGGTACGGTCAGCGCGGTTAGGTTTTTCAATGGTGGTGTTGCAGTGCCAAAAGCAACAGAGTTAGGCTAAAGCACATGGAACAAGGCCACGAGGGGAAGGGTTCCTGAGCCACTCACTAATCAAGAGCAAGTTGACACGAGAGCGGCGAGGAGGGACGTGACTACGTGAGGTGGTTGCTCATCTCCTGCTCCGTCCGCGTGCCTGCTGCCGGCCTGACTAGCGTGCGTGACAGGACGGACTTCCACGAGCATGCGGCGGCGTCGCGTTCCACTAGTGTAGAATTGAAGAAATGCGACGGCTAGCAGTTCCACATGCGACGGCTAGCAGTTTCGTACATGCGCATGCGCATGCCCAGCCCGGGTTGGACACGATCTTGAGTTGAGCCGGCCTGCTCTGCTAGGAAGAAGAATATTGGACCCGCATGTCGGACTTGCCGGCCAACGAAAGCAAAACAAGACGACTGCACGAGTACGAGAAAGTCTATCTTCAACCAGTCTACGTTCACTCGTGCCTGTGTCAGCAGGCTACCAACGTCACTCGGGACTCGGGTTTCGCGCTATGCGTTTCAGGCGCCAGGGGGCCGGCACGACCGTCCGAGGGTTATTAGTCTAGTCCAACTGATAAAAAAACAATTTTGGTCAGTGTTAAAGTATATTTATAGAACAGTGTATCATAATTATGTTTTTTCTCAAAATAATAATTATTTTTTATGAAAACTGGAGGTGATTGCACCCCTACAGTGCATAATTATGATTTTCAATAAATATAGACATTATAAAAAACATATTCCATTATATAATAATCTAATATTTATTTGATGTCATAAATATGGGTATTTTAAAAAAGAGTTAAAATAAAGATGGGTTGATTTTATATGTATTATTTTGCAGTAGCTGGAGAAGTTATTTTCTAGAACAGAGAAATACATGTGGCATGACTTTTGGAATTTGGTCCAGTACCGGTAACCAATGACCATGACACATCATAAGTTCAGAACACACACGCACGTACATATATATTCACAATTCTAGCTACTATTTGTGAGGTCTGTACTTGTTTTAACTTTCTCCTGCTTAATGAAAAACGCGTCGAAGGACATCGTCTAAAAAAAAGAATCAATGGACTTTAATTTCAAATGCAATGCGCTGTGTTTCTATCTGACATCACAAGACTGCAAGTCATATGTAAAAGTTCGTTCTAGGCTGATTATTCTAGGCTCAATTCCATTGAGGAAACCCACTATATTTCAGTCAGAATCGTGAATATGCTAATCAATAGAACGCTTTACTTGTTTTGTAGAATGTTCTCGATCGGCTAGAATTAATCCATGCGCCGGCTCGCTCATCGTACGTGCGGCTGCGATCCACAGTCTGATGTGCGCGTGCAAGTGCTACCACCCAGGCCGGCCGGCGCGGTCGGGCCAGGTCGCACAGGTCGGCACGCTCTTGCAAGTAGCACTAGTGCTCACGTAGGCAATCCACGAGGCCGCAGCCAGCATCGCTGCACGCGACGGCGACGGTCCGGATGACCGCCCCACCGACGCGACGCGCACGCGACACAGGGGCCCGGCTTGCTGGAGCCAGCCGCGGAAGCGTTGCCTGCGTGTGCGTGGCCAGAGCCGGCCGCGTCGTCGCCGTGCTGTGCGCGTGCATGGATGGGCCCATGTAGCGTGAATGAATACGTGGCCGAGGAAGGAAGGGTGTCTCTGGCATCAGTCACTCTCCCAAGTGTCAATGTGACACGACAAATCATCATTTTTCTCTACTATGTTTGTTTCTTCCTGGCCGGATGTTTCATCCTTTATCGAAAAATGTTTGTTTCTTCCTCTCTTTCCCTTTCGCAAAAATCTCTGCCCCAATAAATTCTGACTCTGATGTTGCCTGTTGCATGCAGCTGTGTCAACGATCGAGCTCTCCAGCTTATGGCTACCAGAGCGGCAGTGCAGGCACGGCGAAACACTTGACCCGGTTTAAGTTTCCAACCTCCAAGCAATCAATCAAGCAAGCAGCACGTCCTCAGCCCTCCAGAGTCCAGTCCTTGAACCAACCACCACCAAATCGGGTTGGCTGACGCGCGCTACGCTAGCGATCCCACGGCTGGCTTTCGCCCAGCGCGCGAGGCCGGCGGCGGCGTCGCTGTCGACGAACCGTCGCCGTCACTCACCGGCATTCTTCATTCGTACCACCGGCGGGCTCGGCACAGCTCCGTCAGAGAACCCTTTCGCATTGTATGCAGTATGCCTCTTTGTCAACAACACGTCGCAGAACTGAACACACACAAGGGGCGGGGGCCGGCGGCGCCGATGATTGATTGCCATTGCCGGACCCGGACTCATGTGGGTAGCCTTGAGGTGTTGGCGCCTGCCACGCCGCGCGGCTGGCACCGCCGGTTGCAGCAATGTGTGACTTGCAAGCCATGCCGACCGGCCTTCCACATTGGCCAGCCAGGATCTAGGGAAATATATATCTCCCAGGCCCCGCTTTGGGTTAATGTCGATTGTCGCGTCGCATGTCATCGTCTGCTAGCTAAATGCTGCTTCATCGATATATCGATTTGAGAAGGTAAAAGCTAAAAAAAGGCTTCTAGAAACACTCACATGGTGTACAGTACGTCTACGAAGCGACCAGCGTATGCAAGTACAGTACTGTACGTAGCAGAGAGTGTAGGAGAGAGACTCCTGTAGTCCTGTAGTACCTGTACAAGATCTGTCGTTTAGCTGAGTCCCTGACTCCCTGTCCTGGTCCTAGTCCATTTCCATGATAGGAGAGTATCTCTGGAAAAAGACGCAAATTCTAGCTATCAGAAAGTTTGGTAGAACCGGAATAATATGAAGAATACCCCTTTTTATAATAAAATAAATTCATAAAAACTCATTTGATATCATAAATATTGATATTTTTTTTATATAAAAACTCATTTGATATCATAAATATTGATAATATAAACTAGGAAACGTGTCTGTGCGTTGCAATAGAATCTAATACATATAGGAATCAAACCCGATATTATTGTTATGCACGATTTTGTTCTAACTTGTATGAGCGTAAGTCATGAGTCCGTGTAATATACAAGATATGGAAGTCACGATCCGAATGTATTGGAATCAGACCTTGTATCTATCATTGCTAGAGGTGAGTTTTTCTAACTCACATGAGCATGAGTCATAAGTACGGGGTAAATAAAAAAAGCAAGACAAAAGAAACTCTTTAGTGTCTAGCTAAGGAAATGTAGACGGTTTTAAAAAAGGGGGAATGTAGACGGGGGAAATAGATACAATTTTGGCTCTTCAAAAGGCTGGCAAACATGCCCTCTGCGTTGCGATGGGACAAATAAACTATCAAATATTCATGAGAAATGACGATGATATACATACCTATTTATATTTTTATCATTTTTATAAAATTAGTTAGTAATTTATTTGATGATAGCTATGATATCCATAACATAAGTTAATGTTGGTAATAATATGACAATATTTTATTAGGTTTAAATCTAATTCAGTTACAACCTTGATAGATTTTAATCTCTCATGCAAAGCACCAAAATATTTAGACATAAATATATCATAACTTTAATCTCCGTACTATCTTTGTGTCGCTAGAATTAAAAATCAAGCTTTGTGACTTTAATTTTGACCTTATAAAAAAATGTAGTTGTAATCTTAAAGTCACCAAGGAGTTAGTCGTCGAAGAGTCAAGGATTAATTTGTCCCACCGATAGTTATGACGTAAGACCCTCTCAATTGTCTCCATGGAAATCTTGGTCGAGGATTGCATAAATTCATTTATTTAAGTTGGATTAGACCTCTCTCAAGTTTTCATTTCATAATTCCATTAGTTGGACCATTAGCTGATCAAATTTTAATAGAATTTTTTTTTGTTTTAATAAAGACCATCAGCATCTTAGTGGTGAAAACCTTGGTTTTCTAGAAAGGGTCCAATTGTGAAGTCTGTGGCAATGAGACTGAATCAATCAGGCATACTCTGATGGACTGTACAATCGCAAAAGCATTCTGGGCAGCAATCAAATCCAGAGTTGGAGTGCGTCTGCCGAACCTGCATCATGATAATTGGGCATATGACATTACTGAAGGCAGATTAGTGTCTCTCAATGACCAACCAGTGATTGTAATTGGGATGTATGCACTCTGGATGCTCAGAAATAAGAGAAAGCATGGAGAGGCAGGACTGTCAGTGCAGGGATCGGTGTGCTGGGCCATCGATCTGGCTTATGACCTCGAGCAGGCTACTACGTTGCAGAACCAGAATCAGACACCTAGACCAGCGATGTCATGGGAGAAACCCCAGGAAGGTTGGCTCAAATGTAATGCTGATGGAGCTTTCTATGAGCGATCGGGTACTGGTGCCACTGGAGCTGTGTTGAGAGACAGTTCCGGAAGTTTTATCCGAGGGGGAGCCAAATGGTATGATTATGCCCTTGATGCGGTGACAATGGAAGCTTACGCCTGCACGGATGGTTTAACCTTGGCAATCCAAGCAGGCGTGAGGAAGATTTGGCTTGAGACCGATTGCCAACATTTGGTGCAGCTTTGGCATTCAGGTGACTGTCAAAGGTCGTGCATCGCAACCTTGCTTCAGGAGATTCGAGAGCAGAGTTTAGTTTTTGATGAATTTAAGTTATCTTTTATTCCTCGAGATTGTAATTCAATAGCGCATGTCTTAGCTAAAAAAGTCACGACAGACCATAGAGCTGGATTGTGGACTCGTGTGCCAGCCTATGTGTCGGAGCTGCTGACAAACCAGTGTAATCCTGCTCCTTGAGAATGAATGAATCTCCAAGTCTCAAAAAAAAAAAGAAAGGGTCAATGGTTCAAAGACATGTAATATTTATTTTACACTTATTAATATTGTACTAATTTATTTTAGCTTATATTTGTGAAAAAAAACATATGACTGTAACAAGATCGAACAAACGAAGAAAAAACGTTGACATGTTGTATTTATTTTTTTAAGGTTTATTTATGATAAAAACTTTTTTTTTAAAAATGAGAATGAAGTCTGAGTGAGACCGAGCAAGGAAAAAAATGTTGGAATCGAAACGGAGTGCAAAAACCTGTGCGAGGCAAACAGAAACAACAGAAGGAGATAAAAAAATACGCAGAGTCCGATTAGAAACAGAAACATAGACTGAAAGTGTTCTTGGAGATAAAAAAAACAACGGTTCGGTTCTAGTTTTTTCGGTTTAGTTCTCGGTTTTTAGTTTTTCCGAGACTGAAAGTGTTCCTCATGTGGCAACAACGGCTACAGCTGACAGAGATAGAGCAGGTGAGGCTGGTCCGGAGCTGGCAGGTTTTGGCAGGTGACGGCTGAACTGCACTCACGCGGCACTGTTCATTCAGCCGAATTCAGCCGGCAAAGTGACCAGCCGAACACGGCCTATAGTCCCTTGCACTGTTCCAAGATGCCATTTTTCTATGCTAATGAGAATCACCACACACATGAAAGCAGTGAGAGTTCTTGGTAGCCGCTCTGGCAGGTTTACAAGGAAGGAAGTGAAGACGAGTGAACCAAAAGCATGAAGTTATTAGTAGATTTGGAGGGCATCTAATCCCAAATTGTGGAGATGTGACACCGGGAAGCACTGAAGCATAGTGCCGCAGTAACAGTATGATGATCGTCGCTTTGGGAAAGCGGGGAGCAGCCGCAAGAAAAGCGCGCGACCGAAGTGCTCGATTTGACCCTGCGGATCTTTGCACTGCTCGTCCCGCAGAGGCAAGGCAGGCAGCAGTGACGGGGAGCAGTGCTCGGAGCAGGACACTGGACATGACACAAAATCTATACCAAAACAGTAGTATCGCGCGGCCATGCAATGGAAAGGCAGAGGAAGCACAAAGAAATAGTACGCGGTAAGCACGCAATGGAAAGGCAGAGGAAGCACAAAGAAATACGTAGTACTGTACGCGGTAAGCACTACGGCGCACACCTGTGCACGCCGGCGGCGGTCATGTCACATCGCCATCGCCATCGTCGTGGAATCATTCTCGGTGGCCGATTGCCGATCCCCGGAAGCCCTTTTCCCCAATGATTAGTCTCGTCGGCGTCATCCGCGGATGGGATTTTCCCTCTGCTTTTCGCAAGCAGCCACTCCATTCGGTGCACCTGATCCGATCCGGTGGCGGTGGCGGTGGCGCCCCGGACCTGACCTGACCATGTGCCGCCGAGTGCAGCACGCGTCGTCGCCTAGTACGTAGCTTTGCTGCGCCTACGCACGCTTATTTCGTTGGACCGATTCAGAAGGAAACTGGATGGAAACAATGACCTTAGGGAGAGTCCATGCCTCCGCGGTTAGGTTAGTTTATTAATGTGCTGGAGTGCCAAAAGCGATCAGAGTTAGGCTGCTAAAGCACATGGAAGAAGGGGATTAAGCGCATGCCATTGACACGAGGGCGGCGAGGGAGTGAGATAGGTGGCTGCTCTTGCTCCGTCCGCGTGCCTGCCCGCTGCCCGCCTGACTAGCGTACGTGCGAGACTTCCGCGGCCGGGTTGCGTTCGCGCCTCGTTCGATACCTGCGATGCTGCCGGTGCGCATGCATGCATGCATGTGCCCGGGTGTTGGACTTTGGATCTTGACGAGGATAGGAATAACGGACCCGCACATGTCCGATGACTTACGGGTCAATGGAAGCAAAACCACGAGTACACGAGAGAAGCTAGCTTGATCTATCGTGAACCGGTCAACGTTCATTCCTGCCTACTACTTGCCTAGCTAGCGTCAGCAGGTTATGAAGAACGTCACTCGGTCTCGCGGCGGCCGGCACGACCGACCGTACGAGGGTTAGTTTAGCTGATACTTTTTTTATGCACACAGTACGTACTCCCTCGTCAAAAGAAAATATACCGGTACGCATTGACTTTCTTTTTTTATTCCTGTGACAAAATAAATGTACCAAAAGGTCAAAACGACTTATAATTTGGAAACGAAGGAGTAAGGGACCTTTGATAATATATAGATCATGACAAATCTTCATTCTAATCAAGCAATACTCCAGATGGAATGTTTATAAAACATGATCATGTTGATCAAGGTCCTTTCGCATGGAGATTTCCCCCTATTTTCTTCGTATTTCTTGTGAAAATGATTCCTATATATAAAATCCATGCATTGAGAAGGGCCTAAATGAGTGAGGAGAATATACACAATTAGCCAGATAAGATCATGGCAATATTCACTGAGATCATAGTATGATTTGTCTAGCAATTTTTTTATTAAAATTTGAAGATGATGGGAATCCACTCCATAACAATAATGCTCTTGTATGGTAGGGGGGTTGGTCGTAGGAGTAAGTGGCCTATATCTTTGATACTCTCATTCTTCTCTTGTGTCCTTATATGGGGGTGGGGGACTTTTTTTTTTCTTAAAATAGAGGAAATGCAATGCGCCACCAAAGAGGCATAGACTAAGCTCTATAGTTATAGGTAGACAAGACAACAACCTCTTTAGCTAACTATGATCCTTCAGTCCTTTTCAAAACATTTGAAGTGGCCGTCGAACATAATTCGGAATATTCTATTACTCCCACTACCATCAATGTACATGTGATATTTTAGTGCTTAATTATAAGTAATAAAAATTTACAAAAACACAAAATTCTGTAATATAAAACTAGTGCCATGAGTTCCATCTGGTCCATTATGTGGAATTAAAACACTTTAGAACAAAGTACTTTCATATTGTCTAATAAGTAATAAGCACCATAATTATTCTTCCAAAAGGTAGGAGCAATTATACTAGTCCCAAGATCACACCTAAAACATGCCGAATCCCCAGCTCAACACTATAGTAGTTACAGACAGGGGATTCGCACGCATGCCTTAAAAATAAAAAGCCCTAAAAAGATGTATATAAGTACTGTATATAGTAGCATGCCATGCGCGTAACAAAAGAATGATGCTGCCGTCCACTTTTCTCGACGACAAAAGACGAAGCAAATCAGTGCATGGAGGGGCCCGGGACTGCCGTTAGCTAGGGACCAGTAGTCCAGCAGATCGAGCAAAAATATACTACTAGTACTACTGTACACTCCGTACTGAGCTACTTTGAGTGAGAGACCAAAAGCTTTGCCAAAAGGGCTGTCCATTTCCATTCTGGTGGTGGTCCGACGATCCCCTGTATAGATTCTGCCATGTACGATCAACTCATGCAATGGCAGAGCTGCGAGCCACTGTGTGCTCTCTTTTGCCTTCCTTTCCCAGCCTCTCTTTCGATTCTTTCAGGACCTCTTTTTATCTCAAAATCCTGATGCTAGCGTGCTTACGTGCGCGCATGTGGTCTCTGATGACTCTGATATGGGCGTCCGTACTGCCAGCTGCCGCCGGCGGTCCGGTACACGGTTTTGACGACGGCCGTGTGCGATCGGTGCTAGCCGCTGCGTCGCCGTCGTCGTCGTCTTGACGACGCGACTCTAACCCACGCGCCGAGAAGCGAAGCGATCGGCCAGAATGGTGGGCGGGCGGTCAACGCGCTAACTACGAGCGGGCGCCTTCAGCGTCCGGGCCCATTCTGTATTGTTTTTCTCGTGCAGCAAGCACACACAACACATGCATGCAACGCCCTACGCGTCCGGTCGCGAGCATGCATGGCCCCGCTCTCTCGCTCGGTCGCGTTCGCCATCGAACAGTAGCATAAAACTGTGGAAAGTAGTCGTCCACTGGTTAAATAAAGATATTATGGGATCAATTATACGTGGTAGCCAATAGCGCCGTCTGTCCAATGGTTTACCCTGTAATGAATGTGACACCAATGTTAATATGACCGATTATATACATTTTGTTGTACTTTTTTTTAAAAAAAAAAATTAACAGGGGTTTCACCCCAGGAACCTAGTAAACTGATTTATGATTAGTTCGCACCCTCGCTTTGTCTTTACCTAGGGGCTGAAGACAAATTAAAGATCGGAAAAGGTTTAATGCCAGTCATGCTTTTTTTAGCGCACCGTACGGACACCTCCCCCATCTCCCCTTTCCGAACCCTGAGGCCCACGTTTCACTCTGGTGGCTACGCGCCCCAACTATGGAGGCAGGTTTCTTCCCAAACACACCGACATATCCTTCACACGCGCAAATGTCTCTCTCTCTCTCTCTCTCTCTCTCTCTCTCTCTCTCTCTCTCTCTCTCTCACGTTATTCTGGCGGCAGCAACGGCCATGAGGTGTCCTCCAGTCCTCCTTGATCCTTCTCTCGTGTTTAAGCATCTGGGGGTTAGGGTTCCAACGAGCTTCTCCTCTCTTCTTCCCAATGATGGTGCCCTTAGAAGAGGAGGGGTTTGTGAGAGGCAGGCCACCCAGGCGGTGGGGACGACGGCAAGGTAGTTTAGGGTTCCTGGCGC
Source organism: Themeda triandra (assembly GCA_018135685.1). Lineage (NCBI taxonomy): Eukaryota > Viridiplantae > Streptophyta > Magnoliopsida > Poales > Poaceae > Themeda > Themeda triandra. The sequence goes on along the minus strand of JAENPR010000045.1, from coordinate 654,111 downwards.
TGTCGGGTCAAGTCAGTGGAGGGGCATCTTGTCATTGCTCGCCGACAAGCATATGGTCGTGGTGGCGGGAGGGGGGGGGGGGGGGAGGTCACCGTAGGCATGCTAGGGTTTCGTCAAACTTCGCAAACCACGACCGACCGTGGATATTTAACGAAACCATAGCGCACGCCACGGCGGGGCGGTGGCCGTCGCGCGAGGATGAGGGGCGCCCGAGAGGGAGAAGTTCTGCCGCCAGAGCGTCGGCCAAATCGAACGATCATGCGGCTAGCCTAATGCATTGCCAGCGCAGCCTTCTTTAGGAGTAAAAAATGGTTCTGAAACCTGTTGAAAATTAAATTTTTTGTGACTAGATAAATAGTATCTTAATACTACAAAAACTAGAAACAACAGGTACAAGATTTATCACTTTCACTTTCACCCCCTTGTCTTGCCACCCATCACACTGTCAGCACAGTGGAAGGCATCCTTTCCACTTTGACGGTTGATTGATGGGCCACGATTGTACTATTGATGTCGCTACCTTGACCGCACCTTGATACCTAGCCATCGCTATGCTTGCCTCATCTTTACATAGCCAACTATGGTATGTATCCACCACCAAACCGTTCTTTCACTATACGATCGACATTTCCTGAGCAGAGTGTTCTTTGATCTTCACCCTTCTCGTGTTTCCCCCTCCTTCCCACTCACTCTGATGTAGTATTACGCACGGTCAAAATGTGATGTGCAATGTTAGCGATAAACTGACAATTTTTGTTTGTATATGGATCCTATCTGAAAAAATATTTGCAAATAACAGCTGTATGCATGAATCATTTTGACCGTGAATGATTACAAATATTAGAGGATGAGTAATAAGATATTGTACGCATCAAAACACCCAATCAAATCAGAGGAAAAGATGGAACCAATATGCTGTTCGGAGTTGGAGAGGATGACAAACAAAAGACCGACCATGATGAATGCTTTATTGGAAGATCAGAGGATGAGTGGTCCGATGTGTGTTATTGCGTACCACCGGCCGCCGGATCGGAGATCGCCGTGGACAGCAACATTTCGACGAGAGGCCTGGTCCTCCTCCCAGCTACTTCCTCCTAGCGTTTAGATGTGATCAATCATTGGTGGAGGGTGGTACGGCAGGGCCTCCATGCACGCACCACGCTCGCTCGCTACACGTGGCCAAGTCCCCACACGCATATACACATGGACGCGTCTCCATCACCTGATCACACCATCACTGCCAGGCGCGGCCTTTTCTCTGGCCTTGTTTAGTTCACCCTAAACTCCCAATTTTAGCACTATGTAAAAAGAAGATTTCCCATCACATCAAACTTGTGGTATACGTCAGGAGTATTAAATATAGATGAAATCAAAAACTAATTACACAGTTTTATTGTACTTTGTGAGACGAATCTTTTGAGTCTAATTAATCAATATTTGGACAATATTTCACAAATACAAACGAAATTGTTACAATGCGCTACAGTGTGTGAACACCTGAATTTAGTATGCCAAATTGGCGATCTAAACAAGGCCTCTGTTTCGCACCGGCCTGGATCGCCAGTACGTGTACACTGTACAGTAGTGCTCCTGGAGCTACCTGAATCTGATTGATCCTACGACGGCGACGATTCGATCGATCATCGACCTAGCTTAACGTGGATGCCACCGGAGGCGATAGCTTAGCTCTCTCCTAGCTACAGTATGTAACATCTCTCCTTCAATTGGCTTTTTGCCGTTTTAGGCCTCGTTTAGATTCCAGAATTTGGCCATCAAATTCACTATGCAGAATTTCTATTTTCCCCGTCACATCAAAATGTCGGCACATATATGGAGTACTAAATATAGATGAAATAAAAAACTAATTGCACAGTTTTATTGTACTTTGTGAGACGAACATTTTAAGCCTAATTAATCAATGTTTGGACAATTATTACTAAATAAAAACAAAATTGCTACAGTGTGACGGGACACTTACTATGCAAACTTTGGTTCCAAAGTTTGAAATCTAAACAAGGCCTTAGCCTCTTGGATGCCACCGGCCTAGATTTTGTGCCGACGACATGGATGTTGTACGTGCTAGCCTAACAGGTTTATTGGCAATGATCACTATCAGGCATCAGCGCTACAAGTAGACTCCAAGAGAGGCCTCTTTTTCGCTATGCGAATGTTATACCACTAGTCTATGGCCTTTCCGGGCGCCGTACGTATCTCTGTTGGAGTGTTTGTTGTTCCTTCTGCATGCTTGCATTGGGCGGTTATCAGGATATGCAACGGAATTTGTTGCAAAGCCGGCCGCTAATCATCACGATATGATCACAAGTGTCAATCAACGGAAGTTACGCTTCGGCTGCTTACGTGCTGTGCTAGCTGTACGTCAACGTACACTCATGAGAGAAACAATAAGGTTGCCTTGATTGTTTCACTCGACTTTGCGCAGGATACGTACCACCACCTTTTGGCCACACTACACGTACATGTTTCGTTTTTCTACGGAGTTCGGTAGGATCTCTGTCTTTTTCAAAGGAGGAGAAACGCTAGACATATACGAAAAGGGTGTTTTGCCACTGATCCCAACTCTCTTACGCTTGAAATTGTTTACACCTTGATCTTGTGGAAATCCAAGAGATAAATTTAAAGACCGGCACCGACCAGCGAGCGAAACTTTTCCCGCATTCTCGTCTAGGTCGATCGATAAACATTCAAATGGAGCATCTTGGGCGTTTTAACGTTCTCTACATTAATATTCTCATCTTAGTTCATTCTAGCCATCGCTGGGTGGTTGTTGCGAGGATGGAGGCTTTGGCGTCTTCGGGGGTTCAGGGCATGGGATGGTTCCCATGGTGGGCGTGCTCGGCAGCGGGAGGCTGGTTCTTCGGCATGTGGTCCGGTCGGCGGGGGTGCTAGCGTAGCTTTGCGTATGCTTGCGTCGCCGGTGTGTCGCCCCTCCGGAGTGGCCTCGGCAGCAGGTCTGGCAGCGACGCCTTGGTGCCTGGTGAGAAACCAACATCTTGATCGTCGACCGTGTTTTGGATACTTTGGGCGAAGGCCCGGCGACGACGACACCTGCGCACGTCGTTCCCCTGTTGAGGTCATCGTGTCCACAACACTCTCCACAATTGAAAACCCAGTCCGACCTTGGATGGGCGATGGCGGCGCTTGGACGTCGTTACCTTCTTGAAGAGGTCGCTGTGGAGTTTGTCTCGATCGGGACGTCTCGTGGCGGGGCTAGTGCGTCGTTTTCGCTGTTATGTTGCGTGGGTGGTGGAAGTGGTGGAGAGTAGTTCTAGTAGAGTTGAGTTGAGTGGACGTCGACCGACTGCAAGTGGTGGCGTGAGTAGCAGGTTGTTCAAGTAGGGGCTTGTGTCGATGACCCAATCCGACCGAGTTCTGAGGCTTGTGTCGATGTCCCGATCCAACCAGGCAAGGAGTTGAGTTGTTTTAGTGGTGGTTTCAGTGTTGACCTGGTACCTAAGTATGTAGGTTGAGTATGGTAGCCTCCACAATTGTATGGTTTTTTTAGCCCGGTTTTCTGTCAAAAAACTAGTTTGACATTTGCCTTTTTTCTTTATTCGTCTAATAGAAATCACGGCAAAACTTTTGACGTCCTTTCGAAAAAAATGACCAGTTGAAAAATTGATGGATCTAAATGATCATTTTGAGGGATCCACGGTGTATTTTACTCATTCAAAAGCTAGCTTTGCTCTGTTAGGCCAGTCTTAGTGCAGGTTTCACCAGGGTGTCATGCACATTTATTAGGTTGCCACATCAGCAGAAATACCCTTTTTGTATAAAACGAGGAGGAGAGAGAAGGAATGAGTTTCACCATGGTGAAACGTTATGGGCGTTGTTTTCTAGGCCGTGAAACCGTATGAAATCCCCACTGAGGCGTTTCATTCCATGAAATACCCAATCACGAGTCGAGACCACCGCGCGCCATCCCCTAAGCATTGAATTTTTTTTTTTGAAACCGTGCCATGAAACTATGCATTGTGAGAGAGCTCTATTTCATTGTAAAGTTTCACGTCTTGGTACCTGCGAGGTGAAACCTACCATTGAGACTGGCCTTATATACTGTTGTAGCATGTAGCATGTATGCCACTGTGTGCATGCCCAATCAACCAAACAAATAGTTCCAATCTCCATGCCAACTCACATGCACAATCACCCAATGCAAATTAGATTTCGAATCATAGAGTACCGTACCCATTTGTACACGTAGCTTACAACCGTATTCCTCAGGCCCACACGTATGTTCGTGGTGGTTGCACCTTGACTTCCATGACAAATCTTAATTAATTGCGCAAGTATGATCGCAACGCTTCGTGAAAGCTAAGGTATGGACTCGAATTTGAACGAATTCCAAGAATGATAGAAGTACCTTAATTTTTTTGAAAGGATAAAAAGTATCTTATTAGGATTATTAAGATTTATGATAAAAACATTAAACAATATTATATTGTGTACCGATCAGTCCAAACTATGTTTTTTCACTGATATATGTTCGCTTGAGCCATGATATAGCGCTTTTCTCTCACAACAGAATAGCATCATTCGACTTATCAACCGCAGAAACCATGAGCCAAAAAACCGCATAGTTAACATGAAACACATTAGTAATATAGATAATAAATGCATGTATATGCTCAACTACCTATATATATGTGTATGAGAGTCTAGCCTTCATATGATAGAATTGGTAAACTCTTAGTAGCTATCATCTACCACCGAAAGAATAATCAACTATAAACACAACGAACGTACCGAACATATATAATAGTTTCAAACTAGAGAGACAGGTTCCAGACAGTTGACATGTACCAGTCAGTATATACTTGCAATACTACTATGCATTGTATAGGTCACATTTACAAGCTCTTTATTCTGAAGACTAAGTACGTATACCACGGCACCACACGCACCGGAACCAGGCATCGTGTACGTGTATGCACACCTTCTGAAGTCTACGACGAGGCAACGAAATGTGTTTTTAATATAAAAAGTGCCCTATCAAAGTTCGTACTACATAGGAGAAACCCATTTTAATAAATTAGCTAGGGTGCCCACTGAGAGAAGGGGAGAAAAACCAGTTTTTCAGATGCACGTAGCTCTCAGGATGTATCGATGTAGGAGCAGTATCGACTAATTTTAGCAGCAGACGACCATTCGTGCCAGATGTCAATCCATATAGGTATTTGAAGATAAAAACGACCTACACTTTAGAATCCGGAAGCCAACATTTTACAGTTTCCGGTAGGAACCTCTTTTTGTGGTAATTTACCGGTACGAAATACAGGGGAAAGGTGTCAGTCTGGAAGACTCGTAGAATTGTCGTAGTAGTGTTTTAGGGGGAAGGTGAGTTCAACTGAAATTTGTAGAGATGCAGTTTTAGGGGGGAAGGTGATGACTTCAGCTGAGCTAGCTGACATATACTATTCGTTATTAGTACTATCTTGCACATGAGAAGATCAGGTGGAGCACACGGTGTTCCAGCCGGGATTTGTTCAAAAGAGGATACGTTTCGTGTCAATTAGCTATTGGGTTATGCTGAGCGCGATGGAAACAGCTGCCACATCAAGCCAGCAGGCACCAGCCTGAACGGAAAACATAGTGCCTACTCCTCTATGCATATGTCATTTCGGTCGTCAGTCATATACACATTTATTTGAACTATATATTTTTTTTAAAGTAAGCAGCTGAAAAGTCATAATTTCAAACCCAAATAGTAAAAGTCATCTTGCAAGTACACAAAAGATGAGATCATCGCCCTGTTCGTTTGGTCGTTTCTGGCTGGCTGATTCTCGCTGCTGCTGAATTATTGCGAGAGAAAAGCACTATTGAATCACTGGCTGAAAGCGCTGATAAGAGTAAACGAACAGGGCGCATATTCAAAATAGGAAATTATCTGAACCATTTCTCCCTAAATAGAATGCCACCTCTAGGTGTGGCATGCCACACATTAGCTTGTTAGTGTTTCTCGGATCAATTCATTTTGCTAGGTAGTATTTTGTGGAGAGTTTGTGCAAATGGTGAGGCAGTCTACGTGCAGATATCTACCCCTGTTAATCCTTTTTTACGGGCAGGCATTCTAAACCGATTGCCTTTGTTGATCAAGTAACACCATGACGTATACACCATGACTTGGCTAAGTAACACTGTGTGATGTCATAGTACAGTATTTGCTATTTATTGCTAGAAGGTGACATGTTGTCTTAGAAGTTATGTACTGTGTGTCTTTGGATCTTAGATAAGCCCTTGTTTAGTTTCCACCAAAATTCTAAGTTTTTTCACTCTATCTCCATCACATCAATTTTTAGACTCATACATGAAGCATTAAATATAGATAAAAAACTAATTATATAGTTTATCTATAATTTATGAGATTAATCTTTTAAGCCTAGTCAGTCTGTGATTGAACGCTAATTGTTAAATATAAACAAAAGTGCTACAGTAGCAAAGTTGAAAAAAATTTCACGATCTAAACAAGGCCTAAGTTGTTGTGTACCTATATGTCACTTTGGTTGTTGTTTAGTTGGCTACTACCCAACCAATTCATTGTATATGAGTTATGCGCTTTAGAGTCTATGGGTGTCTTCAACAGCTATCTAAGTAGGCAGCTGAGTAGGATTGGGAGTGACATGCAGAAGAGAGATCGAGAAAAAAAATCACTTTGTTAATGTTTGGTACCTCACTAGCTCAGTGTTCTTTACCCAAGGACACAAGATGCAGGAGAAATAAATTTGTGGCCCCATATATAGAGGAGGGAGAATCCCACGTTGAGTTGACACCAAGTAGCTAGCAATAAGTTATATTGTTAGGAACACCCTAATAAGGACTTATTATTTCTTATAGTTTGAATAAAATGTAATGCCATCTAGACCAAGAAGAACCAAGGCTAATGTACCTAGGGTCTAAAAGCTACTTTATAATTTTATATATTGTTTCACCCTTGCTCATTACTGACATGGTCCTAAGGTACAATGCACACCGCAGGAGTTGTTTGGCTCTTTTGTTAGATAATATCTTCACTCTTTTTGAGGCGTTGCTAACACACTACTGCGTCACTATTTAACTGTCTCTAGTTTTCTAGCTACACAATACTCTCGAGAAGCCAACATTTCTTGAATGCTGACAATTATATATTTAAAAAATATTAATATTTATAATCAATATTATTGGAAAGATCTTTGAGTCTAATTTTTTAACAAATTTATTTGAAGTGTACGCATTTTCTGTAAATCGAGATAAAATTGAAAAATTTTGACCAGCACACATCCAATAACATCATCTATTTTGAAACTGAGGGAGTACTACCTCGTACATAGTAGCACTTTATGTCCTAGATTTTAGCGAGCTTTTGGATTGAGCTCTACATAGTGAGATAGTGTAGTGTGCTCTAAGGCACATTCGTAGTGAGATAGTGTAGTGGGCACATTCGTAGGCACATTGGAATTCTTCCTTCAACATCTTTATACAGTGCGCTACCCCACGGGGCATTGTTGTCCGAATCAGCAACCACACACGGCGATCATTGTCCGCATCACCTGCGTCGAAGCCTCGGCCCCGCAGCAGCTCCGCCTCCGATCCTGGTCGCCTAGAACGACGCATGCAACACGTGTGGCCGGCGCACGAATCCGCATCGCTGCGCCTGCGCGTCTAGCGGCCCTGCCGAGTGCCGAGACGAACAACTCGTCGCGTCGTCGGTTGCTGCTCGCCTCGCGCGCTGAGTCGTCACTTACTCCCTGTGACCGGCCCCCGGGCGGCGCGCACTCCCTATATAATGCCGCTGCTCCCCATTGCGAGCACGGTAGCTAGCGGCCACTGCACAAACACAGACCGGTCCAAAGAACCAGAGCTGTTTTGACCGGCGATTTCTTTTTTTCTTTTTCATTTGTTCTTCGTCAGTGTGCCAGCCAACCTTAACACCTGCTACGCCCGATCGATCGGTCGATCTACCTAAGGGGAGGAAGATTCTAGAGTTCTTGAGTCCATGGCGTCGTCGGCGATGGAGCTTGTGGGGAGATCTTTCTTGCCGGGCGCTGCTGCCGCCGCCGGGGCTTCGGGCCGGGAGCAGCGGCGGCGGCGAGGCGGGCCCGGGCCGTGCTTCGCGGCGGTCGGGAGGCCGGACGGGAGTGCGGCGCACAGTAAGAGGAGGCCGTCGTCGTCGCTGAGGTCGACCACGCCGGTGGGCGCGCTGGCCGAGCGGGTCGTGGTGACCCCGGCGCCGCCGGAGAGGGCCGGGGCCCCGGAGCCGGAGCCGCACCCGCAGCAGAGCGTGGCCGCGCGCGCCGTGGTCACCGTGCGGCGCAGGCGCAAGGAGGACGCCCAGAGCCGCGTCGCCGAGCAGCTGGACGCGTTCGCCGACCGGGTCGGCCTCGGCGTCCTCCTCGAGCTCATCAGCACGGAGACAGACCCAAGTAAGCAACACACGACTTCTTCCGTGACGATTCCACCTCCACCACCCGCCGCCGCCGCAGCCGTGCGACGGCATGGAATTCCAAGGCGCATCCGGCGCTTGCGTTGCATCTTTGAATTGAGTTCCTTAGTTCTTTCCCTTTTCTTGTGTACTCGCCCTCTTTCCATTCCACTCGCTCCTTCACCTTCATAGAAGCCGCGGTGGGCGAGAATATTCCAGCTGGTGCGCCTTGACGTCTGGGACCTGTGTCTCCGACTCATCATTTTCCAAATGGACCATCACGTGGCGCTGTCTCTCTTGATTTGATTTCTGCCAAAAGCTGCCATCTTTACCATCTCCTCGGCGTCGAAACGAAAATGGAATTATTCTTGGATTGGCATTAATCTGACGACCGAATCATCGTTGAATTGGTGGCAGGAGAAGGGGGGCCCAAGAAGAGCAGGCAGTCGAAGCTGCTCGGGTGGTTCGAGAAGAAGGACGTCAAGGCGGAGCGGGTGGTGTACACGGCGGACTTCGCCGTCGACGCGTCGTTCGGCGAGCCGGGCGCGGTGACCGTGCTCAACCGGCACCAGCGCGAGTTCTTCATCGAGAGCATCGTGGTGGAGGGCTTTCCCTGCGGGCCCGCGCACTTCACCTGCAACTCGTGGGTGCAGCCCACGCGCGTGGACCCCCGCCCACGCGTGTTCTTCACCAACCAGCCGTACCTGCCGGCAGAGACGCCGCCGGGGCTGCAGGAGCTCCGCCGCCAGGAGCTCAGCGACCTGCGGGGCGAGGGCGAGGGCGCCGAGGACGCCGCCGGCGAGCGCAAGCTCACCGACCGGGTGTGGGAGTACGACGTGTACAACGACCTCGGCAACCCGGACAAGGGCGCCGGGTTCGCGCGCCCGGTGCTCGGCGGCGAGGGACAGCTGCCGTACCCGCGGCGGATGCGAACGGGCCGGCCCAAGACCTTCACAGGTTCGCTTTGAATTCCCCTGCTCTCACTGTTGAGTTCTTGTCAGCACCGCCGGCCACCATCCGCCCCATAAATTCCGCGACAGTAATTGTGGCTGGCCGAGAGGCCGGACATGGCGGACGGACGGCGCCGTCGCCGTCGCGCGTCGCTTTCGTATCAAAACCACCCGATCGCGGGCGACGCTGACCGACGCTAACATTTCGGCGTTGCAGATGATCGCGCGGAGAGCAGAGTGGAGTACCCGGAGCCCATCTACGTGTCCCGGGACGAGGAGTTCGAGGAGGGCAAGAACGAGATGCTGTCGGAGGGCGCGATCAAGGCGCTGCTCCACAACTTCATGCCGCTGCTGGTGACCTCCATGTCGCCGGACATCCGGGACTTCGCCGGCTTCCACGACGTGGACAACCTCTTCAAAGAGGGACTCCGGCTGAAGCAGGCCCTGCAGGACCAGCTGTTCCAGAAGATCCCCTTCGTGCGCAAGATCCAGGAGAACAGCGAGGGCCTGCTCCGCTACGACACGCCCGACATCATCAAGAGTAAGCAAAGCGACCTGCTCCATCCATGATCCATGGAGATGGGGATTCGATACGATAAGATACGGCGCACGACAATGGTGTACTCATGCTGTCGTTTGGTTTGGTTCTTTTGTGTGGCAGAGGACAAGTTTGCGTGGCTCCGGGACGACGAGTTCGCGAGGCAGGCGCTGGCTGGCATCAACCCCGTCAACATCGAGCGTCTTCAGGTATACATTTCAATCATCAATCACATGCCCAACACGCCGCGGACACCACTGCTCGACGGCCCCAGCCAGCCGTTGCTGTCAGCGAAGACGCCGCCGCGCCGTGCTTAAGCCGCTCGCTCATCTCATCGCCATTCGTTTTGTTCCTCGTGTCCCTCCTACCCAGGCGTTCCCGCCGATGAGCAAGCTGGACCCGGCCGTGTACGGCCCGCCGGAGTCGGCCATCACGGAGGAGCACATCATCGGGCAGCTGGACGGCATGTCGGTGCAGCAGGCGCTGCAGGACAACCGGCTGTACATGCTGGACTACCACGACATCTTCCTGCCGTTCCTGGACCGGATCAACGCGCAGGACGGGCGCAAGGCCTACGGCACGCGCACGCTCTTCTTCCTGACGGCCGCGGGCACGCTCAAGCCCATCGCCATCGAGCTCTGCCTGCCGCCCATGACCGAGGGGTGCGCGCGCGCCAAGCGCGTGTTCACGCCGCCCGCCGACGCCACCAGCAACTGGCTGTGGCAGCTCGCCAAGGCGCACGTCTGCTCCAACGACGCCGGCGTCCACCAGCTCATCAACCACTGGTGCGTAGTCTGTCAGTCTTGTAGGCGGCATCTCTGCATTTCCATCTTCATCAACTAATCATGAGTGGTGTGCATCAGGCTGAGGACGCACGCGTGCATGGAGCCGTTCATCATCGCGGCGCACCGGCAGCTGAGCGCGATGCACCCCATCTTCAAGCTGCTCAAGCCGCACATGCGGTACACGCTCAAGATCAACGCGCTGGCAAGGCAGATCCTCATCAACGGCGACGGCGTCATCGAGTCCGGCTTCACCCCTGGCCGCTACTGCATGGAGATGAGCTCGTTCGCGTACCGGGAGCTCTGGCGGCTCGACCAGGAGGGCCTCCCTGCCGATCTCATCAGAAGGTACGTACACAGATCGATCGATCACCTGAAGCTGGAACATCTACTCGTAGTATGTTGCTGCAAGCTGCGATGCGACTGACATGGTGTTCCCGGCGTTGTCACAACAGAGGAATGGCCGTAGAGGACCCGACGCAGCCGCACGGTCTCCGGCTGCTGATCGAGGACTACCCGTACGCTACCGACGGCTTGCTCCTGTGGGACGCCATCACGCGGTGGTGCGACGCGTACGTGGCCACGTACTACCCGTCCGACGAGTCGGTGCAGGGCGACGCCGAGCTCCAGTCCTGGTACACGGAGGCCGTGCACACCGGGCACGCGGACAAGCGCGACGCGCCGTGGTGGCCGCGCCTGCGCACGCCGGCGGACCTCGCCTCCCTGCTCACCACGCTGCTGTGGCTCACGTCGGCGCAGCACGCGGCGCTCAACTTCGGGCAGTACCCGCTGGGCGGCTACATCCCGAACCGCCCGCCGCTGATGCGCCGGCTGGTGCCCGCCGAGGGCGACCCGGAGTACGCGCACCTGGTGGCCGACCCGCACCGCTTCTTCCTGTCGGCGCTGCCCAGCCTGACGCAGACCACCACCTTCATGACCGTCATCGACACGCTCTCCACGCACTCCGCCGACGAGGAGTACCTCGGGGAGAGGCCCGACGAGGCGTGGACGGCCGACCCGGCCGCGCTGGCCGCCGCGCGCGAGTTCGCGGACGAGGTGCGACGCGCCGAGGAAGAGATCGAGCGCCGCAACGCCGACACGGGCAGGCGCAACCGCTGCGGCGCCGGCGTGCTGCCGTACGAGCTCATGGCGCCCACGTCCGGGCCCGGCATCACCTGCCGCGGCGTCCCCAACAGCGTCACCATTTAGTCTCTCCTCTTGCATGCCGTACCGACAGGCAGCAGCCATGGCCGGATAACAGATAGAGGTGATCTGAAAGCAAATTTTTTCCCACTGATTATAGTCGGGCGGGGAGAAATCTAAGCAAAAGCAAATGGTTTTTGCTTCAGTTCTCCCCCATTGCCAAATTGCCATTGATTTGGTTGTCCGAACAGGTGTGGAGTTTGATTTTTGACTAGGGGGCAAGACTGAAGAACTGAATGGGTGTAATTGTGTAAATAATTTGTTATAGGAAAAAAATCAATGGAATATATCAGTACAGAGTTCTCTGGACAAAGCAATGTCACCATTGTATTGCTCAGAACCTGTGTTTTCTTCAAATACTACGGCATTTTCACCGACGACATTTTGCAGTCAAGATTTGTTCTTACAGACCGTTGGCGCCATATGATAGGATCACCAGAACTAAGTACTGTCTGACCATATGATAGGATCACCAGAACTAAGTACTGTCTGAACAGTTCAATGCAGGCATTTTTACATGCAGCTCAATGCAGGCATTTTTATTTTGCAGTCAGATTTGTTTGTGTGCCCTATAACTGGATCGCCAAAACTTTGTGAATGCACCATATAAGCTTATAAAGAAAAAAAAAATGTATGCTTTCATAGTATTCATAGTTAAGTTATGCTATCTTTAAACATTATGGACCAAGACCGGGACAAATTGAATGGGTGTAAACATTTTTTTTCTGAAAAAATCAATGTATCATACAGATAGACCGATTGTTGTGCTTGTAGCTACGTTTGCACTTGTAGCTGTGACGACATTTTGCAATCAATATAATCAGTATAGAGTTCTCTGGACAAAGCAACGTCATCATACAGAAATGCATCCTGTGCTTTGTATTGCACGAGCTGTGGGCGACATTTTGTCAAAGATTTGTTTAAATAGAACGTTGGCGCCATATGATCACCGGAACAACTCTCCGAACATTGAATGCGTCATATAAGCTGATAGTCAAAATTTTAGGCAATTTTTCATGCGACATTTTGCAGTCAAGATTTGTTTGAACAGATAGTCATATAATAGGATCACCAAAACTTGAGTACCGTCTGAACAGTTGAATGCACCATATAAGCTGACAGTCAAAGGTATGCTTATTCATTATTTTCACAAGTTGTGCTATCTCCAAAAATTCTAAATGGGAAAAAAAATCAGTGGAATATGGTCATTACAGAGTTCATAAACTGATGTGAACATAAGGGATGTGAACATACAGAATTGTATTGTTCAAATGCTACGACATTGACATTTTGAAGTCAACATTTTAAGAATCCTCTAATCAGGGCTCAAATCATTATAAAAAAGCTATGACACCTCCAAAAAATAATGTATTCTGTTTCATTGTCATGATTTGGTTTGCATTTTTCTTGACTGTCATGATTTGGGTTACCTAATTGATGATTGTTCTGGTCATATAAATTGAACCTGTCAATTGTCAATTTCCAAGGTACAACTTGTTCCAAATCCCTATTGATCTCGTCAATTTATTCGGTGATGCAATATCATTATTCAGATAACTGCCTGGAAATATATAAAAGTGTCTAAGAGCTAACATTCTTATGTAGACTGTACATTCATTTGTAGACTGTAATTCATTTGTACACTGTAATTCTCATTTGTAGACTGTAATACTTAGTGATTTTGTTAATTTCAAAATTTAAATATAATTTTAGTAAAAGTTATAGGCAGATCTCAACCAAAATCTGCAAATGTATAGATGAGTGCCTGGATCTTGTCTGATTCATCTCGTTAATTTATGGGTTTTTTGGATCTGTGCCATCGTAATTTTGTGACTTTTGAGTTCTGCCATTATAATTCGTGTAATTTGAGATATGCCATTACAAATTTACAGCTATCCGATGCATGCCATTTTCTACGTATCCCGGCCTTGTTGGGCCCACTGTCAGCTGAGGGAAGCATACGCAAGTTTCGTATGGACGAGCAATGCCCCTCCGTCCGCATTAGAAGGCAGCCGCCGTCCGCATTAGAAGGCAGCCGTGGTTCCTCTCCGTCCGTCGCCGTCTCTTTTCTTCTCTCGCCGCGCGCGCCGTGCCTGCGACGTCGCGCCTGCGTCTCAGTGCCCGAGGTCGCCACTCCGGACGTCGCCCCTTCGCGCCCAAGCTCGCCATCCTCACTGCTCGCGCCGCCCTCGCCCAAGCCGCGCCCGTGCTCGCACGCCGTGCCCCTGCTCGCGACGACGACGCCGTCCGTGGACTCCACCCCGCCGCCGGGTTTCTTCGACTTGGTCGCCGCGTCTCCTGCTGATTCCGTCCGCGGCGTTCTCCTGACCTGTTTCTCTGCATCTCGGACTGAAGAAGATTCATCCTTGGTGAGCACCTCCTCTGCTTGCAAGGTGTTCGGTGAAATGCCGTCACATCCAAGAACTTGCCGCTGATACATTTTCTTCGCCTCCCTTGTGCCCAGCAGCTGCCGCCGTTGTGCCCAGAAGCTGCCACCATGCCAATTGTCTTCGACCGAAGTGAAAGAACTCAAAGAGATGAAGAAGGGAAAGAGTCCAATTGTCTTCGACAATGCAGCTGTTGTTGTGTTCATATCTATCCTCGTTGTTTTTGTGTGGAAGTGAAATGCATGACATGATCAATGTGTGTGTGTGTGAGTGCTTGTATGTTTCCAGAGAACTTGCAATGTAATGAATGTTTGTTTCCCAAAAATTGCAATGAAATTGAAATGAAATGGATCAATGTATGTTGATGCATGTGTTCTTCCAGAAATACTACCATATAAAATTGAAATGCACATGCTCCAGAATCCATTTAGACAACAGGTTCAGGCCATTGCAATATAGGTTCAGGTTCGAAGGCCATATATGGCATTATTGCAATACTTGAAAAGCAACAGGTTCAGGGAGGCCGAGAAAATGGATCAGCAGCAAGTTCTTGGATGTGGCTGCATTTCACCGAACGCCTTGCAGGCAGAGGAGGTGCTCGCAAAAGATGAAACTTCTCCTGGCCGAGATGACGCCAAGCGGCGAGCTCAACTCAGCGAAACAGGGAAGGAGGACGCCGCAGACGGAATCATGGCCAGGAAACGCGCCGATGAAGTCGAAGAAACTCGGCGGCGGGGTGGAGTCCACGGGCGGCGCGGCCGTCGCGAGCAGAGGCACGGCGTGCGAGCGCGGGCGCGGCTTGGGCGAGGGCGACGCCAGCAAGTAACGATGGCGAGCTCGGGCGCTGAGGCAATGGGGGCGACGGCCGGAGTGGCGAGCTCGGGCACTGAGGCACAGGCGTGACGCCAGAGACGCAGGCACGGCGCGCGCGGGGGAGAAGAACGACAGACGGAGACGCACGGAGAGGAGTCACGGCACGGCTGCCTTCTAACGTGGACAGAGGGGCATGCTCGTCCATACGAATCTTGTATATGCGTTCCTAGACCTGACAGTGGGCCCAAGTAGGCGGGATATGTAGAAAATGGCATGTATCGGGTAACTGCGGAATTGTAATGGTATATTTCGGATTACACGAATTGTAATGGCAGAACTCCAATGTTGCAAAATTACGATGGCATAGATAAAAAAACCCTTAATTTATTCACAGTAAAGCAATCTCTATTAAGAGAACTGTCGGGAAGTCGAATGCACACCCCATACAAATGGATGGAAGTGCCAGAATCTTCGCCCGATTGATCTCGGCAACGTACAGCGCTGAAGACGCTACTGAATGAAGCGCATCAGAGACTCTAATTTATTGCCTCAGTTAATTCACTTTCGTTTAGTCACTGATTAAATGTAGACGATCTGAGTCAAATGTTGAACTAAGTAGCAAAACTCCTGAAGCCATTGTGCTGAAAGACAAGAAAACAAATCTCAAGTTTCAACCTGCATTGAAAGGGAAAAAATCTAACAGATCAAAGAACTGGTACTGAACAGAAGTACAGGGAAAATGCCTAGCGCATCGAAGAAATATAAGGGCAAGTAGAATGCACAGGACGTAGAGAGGACGTCTCGTGCCAGAATCTTAGCCCAATCACTCTCGGCAACGTACAGCGCTGAAAACGCTATTGAAAGAAGCGCATCAGAGACTCTAATTTATTGCCTCAGAACAAATTCATTCAGAAAACAAAAACAATACAAAACTTTGAAAACAGATGAGAAGGATTTGGAGGCAGAAGATCGCATCAGACTCACGGAAGCTTTGTGCAATCAACACAGCGTATGATTGTTCAGAGTTTGATGGTATGTATGAGCAAATCATCATCGTCCAACGCAGAACAAAATCTCCAAATCTCCAAAGAATGAAACAAGAGTATAGAAAAGAGAGAAAACAACAGCAGAGGATTTTGAAGCAAACGGCGGCGGAGAAACAACATGACTGAACTGCGGCGGCGGCGCCGGCGGCGGCGTGAAGCGTTGGGGTTCAGAGTCAGGGGCGCGGTTATATAGAGCGGCCGCAGGACAAGCCCTAGCGACCGTG
The DNA here is from genome assembly GCA_018135685.1 of Themeda triandra. NCBI lineage: Eukaryota > Viridiplantae > Streptophyta > Magnoliopsida > Poales > Poaceae > Themeda > Themeda triandra. The sequence continues at coordinate 637,752 of JAENPR010000045.1, read as the reverse complement.
AATTTACCTGTTTGCCCTTACCGAACGTCGAAGTCGCTCGGCCCGCGGTCCTAAATTGGAATTCCCGGCCTTGTGGGCTTGTGGGTGCAGGGCCCTTCTGCAGGCCGTTTCAAGTTCTTTCAGCCCAGGCTACTAAATTTTTGAATGACCAACAAAAGTTAGGGTTTGGGGCCACCACCGCTGAGGGGCGCCACCGCCGCCGCCTGCACCGCCTGCGGCCCCCGTTCCCTCGCCTCCGGCCTCGCTGCCGGCGGTGACGCGGAGCGGGGGACCGCCTCGTTTTCCTGTTTTTTCATAGGGTCTTAATCGAGTCCTAGGTCTAGGGTTTGCTCGCCGTCGATGTTCGGCGGCGGAGTTAGGTTTGGTCGGAGGAGCGTGGCTCCTTTGCGACTTCGTCTTCCTGGCGACGCCGGCGATGCGGAAGCGGCGGCGGCGCAGAGGAATAATTTCTCCCAGTCTCTTCCGTTCTCCGATGGCTATCTACTCCGACGTCAACGGAGAGGCTGGGGAGAACTCTCTTGGAGTCGAGGGCCGGCGCATCGTTGTCTTCGTCAGGTGATGGTGCTGTTGACCTTGTTAATCTTGAGGAACATGTTTGGTGGAAACCTGAGCACTGCTCGGGTTGCCGGCGATGGAATCGAAGGATGCGTCGTGGGTACAGGAGTTGGCCGATGCGCCTGGGAGGCAACGTCGGCTGATTCGCCCAGAAGTAAGTCCTCCTCTGCGGCCTCCACCCTGTGGAGTTTGGCTCTGGTGCCTGACGACGATTGGTACGCGGCTTCGATGGCGGTGACGGATGGATCTCTGAAGGCTTCAAGGAAGATGAATAGGAGTTGTAAACTTTTATGTAATTTTCCTTTTCTTTGGAGTCCAGTCTGTAAAAGAAAGGTGTAAAACACTAAGATGAATACATGTTTCTTTTAAAAAAAAAATTCTTTCAGCCCAGGACCAATCGTGGCATCGCCAATCTTAAACGCGCAGAAAGAAATTGCACAAAACTACTAAGTGGAAGTCTCACAGTCAAAATCGTCGAGACACGGCTGCTGTGTCGGAGTTTAGCTCTTTTAGTATTTGTATGTATATTTGTCATGGAATGTGTAATTCGGTAGTTGACGCTCTCGCAGCGTACGGACGTCCTGCTCTCGGTGACGATCAATGGGATGATGTACCTGTCTTTGTAGAGGGTCTAGTGGCCAGCGCTTTGGTCTCCGAAAAAAATTGTCATGAGTCCCTTCTAAAAAAATCTCGAGAGAGTCTAAGACACTGTGGGTTTGCTTGGATCTTTCGCTCATACTTACCTTACCACGCTAGTTTCCGCTGCAACCTTGCTCAGCAATCTTGCTCTCGCGAACAAAGATTTCCTTGCCCGAGTAAGTGAGTGGATTGGCTCTCTTGCATGGACAAGCCTAGTAAGGTGTCCTGTGTTTGGTCGGTGAAGTAAAAAAAAGTGGTTGTATTTGGTACACCTTCTGAAAAATATACTTCTGCTACCAAAAGATAGAAAGACAACCAAACGGGTAGAATCAAAAGCTGTTTTTTCAAAATCAGTTGCTTTCACATAAGACATTTTTCAGAATCTTCTTTTGGCTTTCAGCCTTTTCCAAATGGGTGCTTTTTTTTTCTGAAACAAACGGAGGGGAGAGCTTCCCCACCTAATTTCCATTACTTAATAGAGGTCCAGCTAGCTTGGAAGCAGTTATTACAGAGTTACAATTGAGGAGATAGGAACGCCAAACCCGAATTCCACTTCCGCGGTCGTTCGCGCGATTCGGCCGCGGGCGAACGAGAGACCAGCCTCCGCCCAGACTCGTTACTTCGTACTCCTTTCCTTTTATGGATAATACGGAGCGATACCTTTTTCCTTTTTTGAATCGAGCAGTTGATGGCACGCATCCACCGTATAAACCGAGTATTTGGTCTGTGGCACGCATGCACCGCATAAACATTCTTTTTTTTTTTCTCTCCTTTGTTTTTCTTTCTACCATTTTTCTTTTACTTTTCTCCACTAGTTAAATCTCATGACCAAATTTGTGATAAAAAGTTTATGATGATAAATTTATTCTGCAAATATAATATACATTTGTACACCATATTTTTTATATTTTCTGCTAATATGTTATAATTTTAATTTGCACATATAAGTTATGCAGTATAACTTATACTTCTAACTTTACATCTAAGCTATTAATCAGGATATATCTAAGTTATAGAATTAAGTTATATATAAAAGTTTTGTGTATAATTTTGGTAGTCTTCTATTAAATTATGATAATAAGTTTGTTCCATGATATATTATGCATAAAAATTATGCGCATAACTTTTATACGTTTACATATATAATTGTGTTAATAACTTAGTCCGTTCCTTTTTTGTTTAATAACTTTTCGTCATAAGTTATGCTTCATAACTTATAAATTATAAGTTATTGTTATAAATTATGTGTTATAAGTTACTATATATAAATTGTTAAAAAAAAATTCTTCGAAACACGTACAAGTGGGGTCTAGTTTTGTTCCCCTCTTCACGTAGAATACACCCGGGTGCATTTAAAAATTAAAAATAGATACATATTTAAAAAATTATAGCATTTTAAAATAAATATTTCACTTTTTTAAACTGACGTCACGACACACGAGCCTGTAGCATTTCACGTGTATGTGTGTACGCGCCATACTAACAGGCCATCCAAATATAGAAAATAGCGGGAATGAATTATTTACCAGAAAAGGAAAGAGCGTAGTTGGTCTGATCGTTCGCTCGATTCTGATCTAGTGAACGTTCGCCGATTAGCATTGCCCACGCCAAACTGTTTACAAGTTCTCGACGCAAGTGCTTTCGCCATATTTTTTTTAGAAGAAACATGTATTCATCTTAGTGCCTTACACCGGCCCTTTTACAGACTGGACTCCAACGATTCATGACTCTTCTGTTGTGGCTGTGTTCTCCTCAGAAGATTTCCTTGTTCCTTGCATCCCATAGCCTCCGCAGAATTGTAAGAAGAATGAACGGCCACAACCAATCGTCCAGCCCGGTTGGGGGCGCTAAACTCCACACCTCTTCATCTGACAGAGTTGCTACATCCGCAAAACCGAGTCGCTGCCACACACCAGCACTAACTGAGCAGCCAAAGAACGTGTGATACCTATCTTCGATGGACTCGCTGCATCTTTGGCACTGCCAAATCGGTGCAAATTGAGATAATTCACGGCTGTTTCAAGAGGGATAGAAAAAAGAGATAGGTTTTATAGTTGTTTTAACCAAACTGTTTACAATTTTTCACAGCTTTTCACAAACTCACAACTCATAACAGCTTTTCCACGATCCACAAATTGAACCAAATAGACACTCATTGAACGTTTGTTGCTTCAGCCCCTCTAACTCCATCCGAACATACTTAGTCCTAGTCTCCTAGATGACAAATGAATACAGGCTAGGCTACGATCAAGCTTGTGGGATTTTGTCCTCACATTGATGGCGAGCCACCAATTTATTTTCTTGAACTCCTGGAGCAAGCAGAATTTGGCATCAGACTCCCACACTTAACCGTAGGTTTCTGTTACTGATCTGAAACCCATGTTCATTACTGTACTTCAACTTGAAATGTATGTGTATACTGTACTATAAGCCTAAAGTTTTGTCATGAATTGGCGCGATCAACCGCGCACAAATCGAAATAAACAAAAATGGGAGCTCAAATCAGACATAAAAAAAAAAACAAATGATCAGAGAAACTGAGCTCGTGATGTGAGAACATCTCGCATCAGGAATGTTATTCCTCCCGCAGGCCGCAGCGCCCATCTGCATCAGCACACCATGCTGCTCTTCTTCTTGCTATTGGCGACGAGCCTCCGCCAGAAGGTGGTGACCTCTTTCTCGATGTCGTGCTCCGACTTCTTGGGGTGCTCCGGCGCCGCCCTCCTGCCGGCGTGCGCGTCCATGTCGGCCATGGTCTTGCCCAGGTCCGCGATGAGGCGCTCGGCGAGGCCGCGGCTGAAGTCCTCGCGGATGACGACGCGCATCACGGCCACGTGCTCGGCGTCGGCGGGCATGGTGTAGGCCGGCACGATCCAGCCGAACCGCCGGAGGCTCTCGGCCACCTCGAACACCGTGTACTTGGAGGAGTCCTTGAGGGAGAAGGCCACCAGCGGCACGCCCGAGTCCTTGGACACCACGTCGAAGTAGCCCATCTTCTCGATGCCCGCGCGGAGCACCGTCGCGTTGTCGCGGCAGTTCTGCATCACGTCCTTGTAGCCCTGCCAGTGCCAGACCGTGGTGCCGAAATGGCATTGTCATTGTCAGTTGTATTTCCTGATCTGTAGCATAATGCAAGTTGCTGAGGTTACCTCGAATCCGAGGCGGATGAGCTGGTAATACTGCGCAATAATCTGGCTCGAACCTATCGAGGAAAGCAGGCAGAAAATGAATTCACTATCAGTGTTGCTCAGTGAAAGTCAGAAAACAAATTCAGACGAAAGCAACCGTGCCTTTGGAGAAGTTGAGCGTGAAGGTGGGCTGGTCAGCGCCGAGGTAGTTGATGTGGAAGATGAGCTCGTCGGGCAGGTCCTCCTTGTTGCGCCAGATCACCCAGCCGATGCCGGCGTAGACGAGGCCGTACTTGTGTCCGCTGACGTTGATGCTCTTCACCAGCGGCAGCCGGAAGTCCCACTCCAGCTCCGGGTAGATGAAGGGCGCGATGAAGCCGCCGCTCGCCGCGTCCACGTGGATCGGGGTGTCCCACCTGGCAGAAGCCAAGCCCTGCATTAGTTAGTTGCATCGCGACACGCCTGACTGCATGCCTGAGAAAGTGAGAATGAGATCGCAATCGCACACACACCCAGTCTCGGCGTTCTTGGCCGTGAGCAGGTCGTTGAGCATCTTGACGTCCTCGAACTCGCCGTTGAGCGTGGAGCCGAGGATGGCGGCGACGCAGATGGTGTTCTCGTCCACCATCTCCGCGGCCTTCTCCGGGTCCATCACGTAGTACCCTTCCTTGAGCTTCACCTCCTTGAGCTCCACCTCGAAGTACCTGGCGAACTTCTCCCAGCACACCTGCACGTTGGCGCCGGTGACGATGTTGGGCTTGTCGTAGGGCTTGCCCGCCGCCTTCATCTTGTTCTGCCACTTCCTCTTGAACGCCAGCCCGGCCAGCATGATGGCCTCCGAGGAGCCGACGGTGCCCACCCCGACCGCCGTCTCGTCGTCGCCGATTGGCGCGTTGAAGAGGTGCGCGATCATGTTCACGCACCGGTTCTGGAGCTCGGTGGTGACGGGGTACTCGTCCATGTCGACGTAGTTCTTGTTGATGGAGGACTGGATGAGCTTGTCGCACTCGGGCTCCATCCACGTGGTGACGAACGACGCCAGGTTCAACCGCGGGTTCCCGTCCAGCATCAGCTCGTCGTTGATGATCTGGTACGCCGCCTCCTTGGGGATCGACTGCTCCGGCATCTTGAACCTGCGTAATAACGGCATGGGACCCGGCGGATCATTCAAGCGATCGGCGGCGCGCCAATATATAAGGAGCAGGATATATACCTCGGGAGCGCGGTGCGCACGTAGCGCGACGCGAAGGTGGAGCAGTGCAGATGGGACTCGTCGGCGTTCGTGTTCGTCGTGGACAGCGCCATTTCGCCCTCTCTCTTGGGGTTCAGCGGCGGTGGAGAACTAGTTAAATTTGCCTTTTGTCCGAGATGAGAGGAGCAGATCAGAGGATGGGGCAGAGAAGTGGCGATAGTTTTGTAAGGAGGACGAAGGGCATGGGCGCGACGTGGTCGGGGCGCCACGGTTCTTGCCGAGACCGACGGGCGTGCGCGGTGCGCCCCGCTCGTATGTCGGACCGGGCGCACGGCTCTCGGCGCTGAACTCGGATGTGTCTGTCACGCATCGATCTGCCTATCGCAATTCCTGGATGGTCTTACAAAAACCCATCTCTATCAGTTTGCCTAATTAAAGTCACACGATGTGTTAACCTAGTGTGTAATTTAGCAAAGTTAGCTCAGTCTTAATCTTGAACTACCATGCTAAGGGTGTTAGGGGCTGCTTCACAAACTCCACTGTGGAGCACCTCCATGAAAATCCTAAAGTTTAGGTGCTCTTACAACTCTACATTTTTTCCGCAAACCAGGATCGTATGGAACTGAATCTATTTGGCTAAAGAACATAGAGCAGTGCCAAGCTCCAGGGCTTCATGGAGGTGGTCACGTTAGCTTGGAACCAACCAGTCTCTCAGGTGGACCCTTTCAGAATCTTGGACATCAAGTTGCGCTTTGTGGCTAGAGCTCTCAAGTCCTGGAGCATGACAAGGGTCGGCAGTGTTCGCTTTCAGCTAGCACTTTCCAGGGAATTAATTCTCAGGCTGGATGAGGCACAGGAGCTGAGACATCTCACTCAGCGAGAGCTACAGCTTCGTCAGAACCTAAAATGGAGGACCCTCGGTTTAGCATCTCTGGCTCGCACTATTGCAAGACAGAGGTCTCGGCTCACCTATCTGGCTGAGGGTGACGCCAATACAAAATTCTTCCATCTACAGGCTTGTCATAGGAAGAGGAAATCGAGGATTGAATCCATAACCTTGCCTGATGGTTCCGTGCTCACTGAGGGTTCCATGGTACAAGCTTTTCAGCAACACTTTGAGGCAACTCTTGGCACTCCCTTTGCTAGAACAAGGAGGCTCAACCTTCAAGCAATTGGGCTGCCTTCTTTACCACTCCACGAGCTTGAGTATGTGTTTACTGAAGAGGAGGTACGCGCGGTTGTCATGGACTTGCCAAATGACAAAGCGCCAGGACCAGATGGCTTCACTGGCCTTTTCTACAAGACCACATGGGAGGTGATCAAGGGGGACCTGATGAATGCGTTCCATGCTTTCTGGTCCTTGGATTGCAGGAGCTTACACCTCCTCAATGAGGCTTCACAGTTTCGAGACTATAGACCGATCAGTCTCATACACAGTTTCAGCAAGCTCCTCACTAAGTGTCTAGCAAACAGGTTAGCCAAGGTCCTGGGACAGCTAGTCAGTTTCAACCAGAGTGCGTTTATAAAAGGCCGCTGCATCCAGGACAATTTCAGAGCGGTTCGCCTGACCTGTAAAGAACTGCACAAGAAGAAAATCCCGAGCTTACTTCTGATGATTGACATCGCGAAGGCATTTGATTCAGTTGGCTGGGTCTACCTACTTGAGGTGCTGCAGCAGTTCGGTTTTGGGAGAAGGTGGACTAACTGGATGGCCAACATCCTGGGCACTGCCAGCACGAAGGTAACTATCAATGGGAAGCCCGGGCTGCGGATCTGTCACGCCCGAGGACTGCGTCAGGGCGACCCTCTGTCCCCTATGCTCTTTGTGCTGGCCATGGAAGCACTCTTCTGCTGCTTCAGATGGGCACATGAACGGGGCTCCATCAGGTCGTTGGGCAGCATCTCAGTCACACAGCAAGTTAGCTTCTATGCAGACGACGTCATGATTTTCATAGCTCCAGCACAGCAAGACCTCCTCTCGCTCAAGGCCGTGCTGCAGATCATGGGGGAAGCGTCAGGCCTCTTTGCCAACCTGGAAAAAAGCGCTGCGATTCCAATGAACTGCACGGAAGAAGATGTCGCACGGGTGAACTCCATTCTATCTTGTCAGATTGAGAGTTTCCCATGCCGCTACCTGGGAATCCCTCTCTCCATCTATCGGCTTCGACACGCTGATGAACAGCAGATTATTGATGCGGTCGCGGCACGGCTGCCGACGTGGAAGGGCAACCTGATGAACTGTGCCGGCCGGACAACTTTGGTACGTGCCACACTCTCCGCTATCCCGGTGCACACTGCCATGGCGGTGTGCTTGTCGTCGTGGGCGGTGGAGCGCATTGATAAGCTCAGGCGCGCCTTCCTTTGGTCTGGCGCGGTGGAGGTCGCAGGGGGGAAGTGCAAGGTCACCGGACCATCGTTTCTCGACCAAGGTGCAAAGGGGGCCTGGGGGTCGCTGACTGAGGCGGGCTGGTTGGGCTCTCAGGTTGCGCTGGCCATGGCTGCGCCGGACGGCTGGACAGCGACCTTGGGTCCGCCTCCCGGACACAGATGAACGCCAGGTACTCCATCTCTTCAACTCAGCCACGATAGCGGTGGTGGGTGACGGCGCGTCCACACTGTTCTGGTTGGACAAATGGCTTGACGGCTGCGCCGTGGCTGATCTTGCGCCAACGCTCCGGCGAGCAGCCAAGGCGCCCCCGTCAGACAACGGTGTTGGAGGCGCTGCTGGATGACTCCTGGATCAGTCACATCAGAGCTGCGCCTACTGTCAGGTTGATTGCGGAGTTCGCTTTGCTCAGTGAGAAGCTTCAGCGTGTTCAGCTCACCCCTGGGGTACCCGACACGTTCAGTTGGAGCCTGACGGCGGATGGCTCTTACTCCGCTGCTTCAGCCTATGGCGCCATGTTCTTTGGCTGCTCGCAGCCGCTTGGCGCAAGAGTCTTGTGGAAAACGTCGGCGCCACCCAGGGTCAAATTCTTTTTCTGGCTAGTCATGCTTGGACGTTGCTGGACAGGCCACAGGCGTTGGCGGCATGGTCTGCAGGCGGACTGCCGCTGCATCTTCTGTGATCAAGAAGATGAGACTATGGAGCATATCATCCTAGGATGTGTCTATAGCAGAGAGGTTTGGGAACGTTGCCTCGCGGCGTTGCATCTGCCTGGTCTCGTGCAAGTTATGCAGGCGCCGGTGATGGAGTGGTGGATGCACAGCCGGAGGACGCTGCCCAAGATCATCCGTCAAGCTTTTGACTCGCTGATACTTTTGATTGGCTGGTCACTCTGGAAAGAAAGAAACAACAGGACGTTTAACAACGAGTCGCGTTCGCCACGCCTGCCGGCTCGGTGCATCCTGGAGGAGGTGGCGCTCGGACCGCGGCGGGCTACCGTAAGCCGCGGTCCCGGAGGTTAGGAGACAGCAGGCGTAGTGCCTTCAGTTTTTGCTCTTTTAGCGGCTGTTTTAAGTTTCAACCATGTAACGCTTATTTGTAATCCAGTAGTTTAGGTTGTGGGTAACCTTCGGTTACCTAGTTGTCCTGGACTGGAACTTCGGTTCACTTCCTCTTAATGAAACACATGCAATGCATGTTCTCAAAAAAACATAGAGCAGTGCCAAAACACCGTCCAAAAACAACACATTTGAGCTTATATATACTAAGGTTCCTATATCTATTTTTACAGTAGCTCATAATATTTGAAGTGTTAGAGCACTCCTTTTCTTATGGCTTCATAAATCTTCCAATGAAGATGCATCGGACCACAATTATTACAAAAAAGATAACACACGTCTCAGTCTGAGCGTATATTAGTAAGCTAATTACTCACAAGTATTTCACCGAACATCTATGTGCAACTAGAAAAATTGTCCCGTAGTATCAATTCTTCAAACATAGTGTTGTCCAAACTTCACAATAAGAAATATATTTTAAAAAGATCAACTCACTAACATGTGGGGGTGGGGCTCCAAATCTCCTTTGATTTTCATTTCTAATGGATAGATTCCGTAGATCAAAACCTCACTCTTAAAATCCTCTCCCCCTCTCTCAACTCCAAAGGGGGGGAATCATCTTGCAATTTGGCATTTCCTATCCCAAATTATAAGAGGTTTTAGATTTTCTAGATACATATAAGCACTTTAGATATGTATATGTAGATTGATGATTATAGGACAAATCAATATATCTAGAAAAGTCAAAACATCATATAATTTGAACTAGATGACTATCATTCTTACCGTCATATAATAGAACTTTTCTTGGCTTCGGTTTCTCGAGAAGCTCAGCTGCTAGAGTGGAAAATAATGAAATGTTCGCAATAATTCTTCTTCTTTTTTTTCGGCCAAGGCCAATGGGCCAGGGAAGACGGGCTGAAAGCTCAAGTGCATGCAACAGAATGATGGGCTTTATTGTCTGATGGGCCAGCAATCCGCTTATCATGTTATCTCCCTCTCTAGTCCGAAAGGCTTCGCCACTGCCACTGCCAACGCACCATAGTGGAGACTGGAGAAGGAGCAACCCTACGGTCCCTACTACCCTAGCAAAGCCGGCACAGCGGCGGTCGGCGAGGCACGTCAGCACGTGCTAGCGGCGGCCGGAGGGAAGGCGGGCGGGGTGAGAAGACGCAGTGGCTGATTTGTGTCCGGCACCAAGAAGCGGCTGCGGCAGCATAACCGGCACCAGGTCAAAGTGACGACTGAACAGGTTTCTTGATCCCATTTGATAGTTGTACAGTAGTATCTTTTTAGTCTGATGCATAATTGCAGCCACGCTAGATGCACACGCAATTGAGGCGATTTGCTGTTGTATTTGTACCAGTGTATGCGCTGGCTACCAGCTCTGTAATAGGTGAACCTGTTCTTTCTTCTTAGATTAGGATGTGCTTTACTGAAGCAGACGAACTGGCTGCTGAACCAATACAGCTCACCTTATCCATAATTTCCACCCGTTGATTATTCATATGTAGCTTGGTGGGTGGATTTAGAGAGTAGAGTCCCTAACAGATTTAGGAAAATCACAAAATACATTTGAAGGCATAAAAAGTCACTAAAATGTTGTTGCCATATAAACTTCAGGCTAGGACTTCACTGCTATGTTTCCTCCTATTTTCTCTGTTCAGTTAATGAACCATTGTGGTTTATCACCAAATTTGCTACTTTGATCCACGTATCTCCACACACATTTTGAGCTATCCTTGGTTCATCGGCTATAACCAGGGTATTGTCATGGGTCTGTTGTTGTATTTCAGTAACTCACTTTGATTCTGTTGTATTTATGTATAAATAAATTTGGTTTTAATGAGGCTGTTTCATGTAGGCTCTGTATGCATACTCTGAATTTCAGTGCTGCATACACTTTCTACAAGGCCCCTGCCACGCAGACAAGCACAGACAAACACCCAAGCAGCAGGCCATGTCGTCACAGGCAGCAAGAAGCATCGCCTGCTACTCCAAAATTCCAGAGTTCTTGGTGGGCCCTATCAGGCAGCCAATGCCGGCAGTGGGGCTTGGCACAGCGTCACACCCATTTGTGGTGGAAGAAGTCAGGACCGCCGTGCTGACTGCGCTGGAGCTTGGCTACCGCCACATTGACACTGCGGCACTCTACGCCTCTGAGCGGGTTGTCGGCGAGGCCATGGCTGAGGCACTGCGGCGCAGGGTTGTGGTGTCCAGGGAGGAGTTGTTTGTGACATCCAAGGTGTGGTGCACGCAATGCCATCCTGAGCTTGTGCTCCCTAACCTCAAGGAGAGCTTGATGTATGTTTCTTGAGCTTGATTATGTTTCTCTCTATTCTTTAATTAATAAGAAGCACAGTCAAATGTTCAATTCTTAATCAATTTATCACCAAGGTTAGAAACTTAGAATGCAAGATATTGATGTTCTGAACTCGTATGCAATGCCTATCTAATTGCTTGCTGTGTTGCAGCATGAAGGTAACAACTGTTATTTTGAGTTGAAATCCAGAGTTCAAATATTGTGGAATTTGAAGCTGGAAACAGTTCACAACTAGAATTTGAAATTGACTGATTTATGTCTGAATTAAGTTATTTGGGTTTACGATTATTCACTTATTCTGTAAGTCTTGAAGTCTGAAGTTGAATCAGAATATCCCATATTGAAAGCCTACACTTTACACAAAAATCTAATCAATTGTTATTCCAATATTCCATAGATCTCAGGACATAAAAGTTACTACAGAAATAATGTTATGTTCAGACATGTAAACGGATTTATCACATAGAATTAAGTTCTTGTAGTTTGCCTTTAACCAATTCTGCACTTCCTGTCATTACCCTATACATTGATGGATTAATGTACTCTAGTGGTAAGCAATATACTTATCGCTTCATTTGTAGGAACCTTCAAATGGAATATGTTGATTTGTACCTGATTCATTGGCCCATGGCTGTAAAGCCTAGCAAGCCTCACTTCCCAATGAAAAGGGAGGACATTGTGCCGATGGACCTTAGTGGTGTATGGCAGGCAATGGAGGAATGCCATCGGCTTGGCCTTGCTAAAATGATTGGTGTTAGCAACTTCACAACAAAGAAATTGCAGGAGCTGCTTGCCATTGCAAAAATCCCCCCAGCTGTAAATCAGGTTTGTGCTGATGAAGTGGATAATCCTAGTGGCAATAATCTTGTGGACTCCTTCTGTTAGCATTCACTCTTTTATTTTTATTTTTTAAAAGGAGTGCTGTATCCATTTATTTTATATCTAGCAATCCATATGTTGTACTCCTCATGTTAAACAAAAAAACCAAATGATTTTACTATATTGAGCCTGGGGTCAACTTGCATTTCTATATAGCTGTATCTGTTATATCCTCAAAGCTACCATAGTACCATGTCACATCAATATCATATCAATGATATTCATGCATGTGATAACCTTTGCAGGTTGAATTGAATCCCACTTGGCAGCAGAAAAAACTAATTGACTTTTGCAATACCAAGGGTATTCATGTGGCTGCTTATTCTCCCCTAGGAGGTCAAAGAATCTCTAAAATGAATCCAGTACGACAATCTGACATTTTGGAAGAGATTGGAAAGGCTAGAGGGAAGTCAGTGGCCCAGGTATGAACTGTATTCTCTCAGTGCCTATTACTCTTTTCATTGAAATTCACTTTTCTCAAGAAAACCAAACCATTGAACACTCTCGCATATATATTGAACTGGCGTAATACTTTTGATGACTGTTCACTTTGTTTTGGTTAAATAAAAGGTTTGTGTGGTTTGGTATGCCACCTAATATGCTCAGCTGTGAGAAATGCATATCTGGGCAAAGAAAACTTTTACATAACAGCACACTTAAAAAGTCTATTATAGATTTAACAATAAGTATGATTAATACTGCTAATCTGTTGCATTATTTTGCTAATATTATGTGATTTAGCAACAAAACTGATTCGCCCTTTGCCCCCAGATTTCACTGAGGTGGATCTACGAGCAAGGCGCAAGCATGGTGGTAAAGAGCTTAAAAAAGGAGAGGCTTAAGGAGAACATTGAAATCTTCGATTGGGAATTGAGTGACGAAGATCGGTTTAAGATTGGTCAGATAGCACAGCGCAAGTTGATCACAGTACAGAACCTCCTGTGTCCTGAAGGTATCTCCAGTGTGGATATCTCGGATGTTGATGTTCTTGAAATATAGCTGTGATCTCCATCTATTTGCAATGGGCAGAAAGAAATTGGACTACAGCGTGTTTGATACATCCAAGCAGGTAACCTATCTTTTGTTCGACAATAATAACAAAACCTTTTAATCCCAACCAATTGGATAGGTTAATCTTTTGGTCCCATACCTCTTTCTGTCTGAATCTTACCTGATTTTGCTCTGCATAATCTGTGGGCCCTAGATAAAATACAACAATTTATCCTAGCATATATATACCATCCAAGATATATTTTAGATTGATATATGTTTTAGAGATTACCATTGAATCTTAATGGTGTAGCATTTTTGTTGAACTCATAAGCATGCTCTTTTCCAGGATTCATGCCACCATTAAACAGTTCTTTTATTCGATTTTAAATATGGTAGTGGCAGATGCTCTAGGATTCTGATGTCTACCAACACGGCAACAGTTCTGCACTTAGATGTTCAGCTCATTAAACATCTTCATGAAATTCCCTGGGTTACTTCACACATGATTTTTGTTTTCTATTAATGCCTTAATCCATTAATGCTGTTGCTAAAAACTATTAACTGATAAACCATGCTCTAAAGAGTAAAGAGAGCTGTAATGTCTCCCAAGAGAGATGAAATTGTGCACTTTGTTTCACAGTTCACTAGTAAGGAGTAACACATTGGGTTTTGTGGTGCCCATTTATTTCCTCTCTCTTGTTTCACATCAGAAGCTTTGCCGCAGCTTTTATTAGACTATAGAAAAGAGAAAAAACAATTTATAAGTATTTACAACACTAAACCAAAACCATTATAGAGCTACCACCCCGCGCGACTACTGAGAAAGGAGGGACAAAAGGAAGACTACTGAAGAACGAAAAACAACCAAGGCACGAAAGGGACAACATGGAAAGAAAGCAAGCACTCTGAAGATCCTAAACATCATCTGCAACTGCCCTTGGTGCCATGGCGATCCTGTACTGCATAATGTCATCCTTGCTTAGCGTGGCCACCTGAATTTGTTGAGGGCCTTTTGCTGAAAATGTCTCCTATTTCTCTCCTTGAAAGCAAGCACTCTGAAGATCCTAAACATCATCTGCAACTGCCCTTGGTGCCATGGCAATCCTGTACTGCATAATGTCATCCTTGGTTAGCGTGGCCACATGGATTGGTTGAGGGCCTTTTGCTGAAAATGTCTCCTATTTCTCCCCTTACAAATATTCCACCAAGAACTCTCATTCTATCAAATTTGCATTTGCATCTCCACCAGAAGCTATGTAAGGTGCCTCATTCAGTTTGCTGGAAGACTTTGGTAGGACGGGCTGAAATAAACCTTGTTGTGAGGTCTCTAGCGTGCGGTATGCTCTTACTTGGTGCCCTGTGCCCCCATTTATCAAGATTTTGGAAGATGATCTAAAAAGGTATGATATCCAATCCCACCATTTGGTACTGAAACCTAAAGCTGCTAAAACTTCCAGCAGGCATTGCCAACCTACCGAATCAAATGCCTTGGAGATATCTAATTTGATAAACAGTGCCGTTTTTTTTTTTCCTGTTGTGAAGCAATTGTATCACTCTCTGGACATAAAGAAAATTACCGTGGATGCATCTTTGCTTAATGAAAGCATTTTATGCCTGCGAGACTAACTCATTTGTATATGGAGCCAACCATTCGCAATGATTTTTGTAATTACTTTGATGAGACTATTGACTAGGCTGATTGGTTTGTAATCCGAGATAACCGTAGGTGCTTGTCTTTTGGGGAGCAAAATGATATTAGCTTCATTGAACAAATGCATCTTTGATGTCATATGACTGTATAAGCCCACTATCGCCTCAAGAAGATCACCTTTGATTATGTCCTAACATTTGTTATAGAACAATCGGATATAACCATCCGGCACAGGGGCCTTCTCTGCACGTAATTCCTTTACTATGTGATTCAGCTCATTTTCTGTGAATGGCATGTCTTGAGTATAGCATAAGGCCTCCCAGTTCAATCTGCGAGTTCTGTGAGCTCTTGCGCCTTCTGAAGAAATCCACTGCCACGCCTTCATCAGCTGGTTGGTTTCCTTGCGTGGAACTGGAACCTATCGATGGTCACTGCACCTGCACCGCATATCAGGGGAACATTGACCTGATGCTCGACGCCGGCCGGAACAGGACGCTGCCCGGCGCCAGCTCGCTGGTGCTAGTGACTGGTGAACGACGAGACGTGCCGATCTGGTCGTGGGCAGATTGTAGCCTTATAGGTGACGACGGACTGGCAGCACCAACGGTGACGACGGACTGGCAGCACCAACTGCAAGTCTCTGACGCTGAGAGCACGTCTGGACAAAGACGGCGCCCGGTTCACTCAGGTCAACCCTTGCCCCCGGCTGATACCACCCAAGTCCGAGCGCTAACGGATTACGTCGCGGAGTCTTTTCTGCTTTTCTCCCCTTCTTTGCTAGCTACCGTACGAGCAATGTAGTACCACGTAGGATTTTTTAATAATGTGGTGGAAAGAGGTAGGGGAGAGAGAATGGGATCATTGTTTCACAAAAACTAAACCAAACACTACCTAGGTGGTGGAGGTTCCTATGTTACAGAAATTTGCAAAATTCGTTCTTTTTTTTTAGATAATGGATACGCATATCCGGCCTCTACATTTGAGGATGTACACAGCTAATTATTACAAAATTTTCAAAGTAAACAAAGTGAGAAAGCCAAGGTCTTATAGAACGACCCGGACGCTAATTCAAACAATAAAAATGTTTCCATCTTTTATTGGATATTTCTAGAGCAATAACTTCTAACTTCTTGCTCATCGTAGAGAGTGCGTCCTTGACTGTCCCATCATGCTGCAGCTGTGTCCACGAGCGCAACCAGTATGCTCCTCTGAAAATGACCTGCATAATAGAGTTATATTTCATTTGATTAAAGATAACATCATTACAAAGATCTCCGATATAGCCCAACACATTGCAGCGACCCCCACCCAAATCAATTTTCTAATCTTTTTATGTTGATTAGTTAGCCAACTCCCAAACATGTGGTTGATTGAACTAGGTGGGGTTAGCTTAGTAGCAAAGAAGATAATCCTCCAAATCATTTTGGTAAGGGGGCAATCTAGAAATAAATGTTGAATATTTTCATTCCCATTGCAGCAGATACATTTCTGACTCTCTTTTCAATTTTTCTTAGCAATGTCATTGGAAACTACTCCCAAGTAAGAGGATCATATATATATACCATGGAGATTGGCCAGGGCAGACAGAATGCACCATAGTTTCGTCGTTTGATTCCCTTGTTGGTTAACTCGTTTCTCTTGCCGTCTTCTTCGATTTCCCGTCAACTACAATGTGCTACAGATACAAATTCAATGTTGACTAGTTCCGAGGGTGCTCGGCCAGCTAACATGCATCATCGCCTTCCTTTTTGTTAACGATTATTTGACGGCTCTCTGGACATGGCTAATATAGAGATGATATTTTTAATTTTCTAATAAAAGATTTTTGTGTGTGTATGTAAAAGGTGCTTCTCGTTGATGCTTCTCAAACCGGACAAACCAGCCGGCCATACCATTATGTGGAAGTTGTGCCAATTGTACTACCAAACAATGGACACTGCAAGTTGCCGGTCGTCTGGACACTCGGTTCCTAAACAGAACCCTTGCCCGGTTCGCGACAATCGAGCATCTTGAATCATTGTCAAACCAAGAGCGCCGGCCATGGCAACACCAGCGGGAGCGGCCAGCGCCCTGAGCATCCCACACTTCCCTCCTGGCGTTCCGGCGGTGGGTCTCGGCACGTACTCCTACCCGTTCGCGCCAGACGGCGTCAGGGCCTCCGTGCTCACCGCGCTGGAGCTCGGCTACCGCCACCTGGACACCGCGGCGCTCTACGGCTCCGAGCAGGCCGTCGGCGAGGCCGTTGCAGAGGGGGTGCGCCGCGGGGTCGTGGCGTCCAGGGCGGAGGTGTTTGTGACGACCAAAGTGTGGTGCACGCAGTTGCACCCGCACCTCGTGCTCCCTTCCCTCATGGAGAGCTTGCAGTAAGCTTCTCGACCTCAGTTTTGCATTATTGTTCTACGACTCCTTGTCAAAATCTAGCACTGTGTGCATGGACACGATTAATTTTCGTACTGATATTTGTTCACGCGTTGTAATTTGCACCCAATTTTCCAAAACTCAATCTGACAACTATGTGGTGCAACTCCACTTATATGTGGTCATCCATCATCTCTAAAGTTTCTCCAAGTATTTGACACATGTTCACATACTACTTTCTTGGTGGATATGCAACTTTTTGACATGCACAAATCTCGATTTAAACTAAATCATTGGATTACTAGTGTCGCAACACATGTTGTTGAAAAACACCCCTCACTTTATTGGATTCTAGCTCTAACTTGAACTCCTTTTGTTTTGTAAACTCTAACCCGACCCTATGCCCTCTCCCTTTCTCCTTCTCTTCTTCCTTGCTTGCCCCAGTGGCCTTAGAAAAAAAGCATTGGGAGACAGGCAGGTCAGGCAGTGAGAACGAGAGAGACGGTAAGGTAGAAGCTAGCGGCGGAGGAGGCGGTTGGGTCAAGTTGGGATGGAAGGAGGAGGAGGAGGATGCCACAAGTGCATTAGGGTTTCAAGCTTTGTGGCCCCCACTGCACCACAATGGGGTGGTGGGTGGAGGTAGCGGTGGGGTCGTGTGCTCGCCTTGTAGCGCAACAGGTTGGGCTTTAACTTCCTCCCATTTGTTGCTATATATGACGAGAAAGTGCAGCCGTGAACTAATAAACCAACTCCTAAGACAAAGAGATTGATCCCAGTATAATTCTTGCAAAAGAGCTTAGGCCCTATTTTGATCATTGGAATTGAATTCATTTTAATGAACTATAATTGTGAAAGAAGAATCTTTTTTTTTTCACAAATACGTACGAGTGTGTATCTTTGTATTTAGAAGAAGAGAGTCATATGTACAAGAATGCCATGATCAGCTGCCCAAAAAATGTTGAATATTACATATTGGAAAATGATCATCCTAAAAATGTTCGAGGTGCTAGCTTCCTTGAGCCAAGCCCCACAACCCTTGTGCTCTGACTTCTATCCAATGACCAACCTCGATCTTGATCATTTGTAGAGTTTCAGCAATTGGAGCCACCGCATTCAAACCCCTTGCATTCCACTCCTTCTAGACGTGCCAAGAGATCAGCGGGAAGAGCGTGTCGAGCCCTTTTTCCGGCCTGCTGTAGCCATCAAATGGATCTGTCGTCACCATTGAAGGGCGGTGGTCGCTGCCGGCGGTAGTTGGATCCCTACTGGCTACTGCCTAGAGGATAAGGAACCAAACCTCTCTTGAATAGGGATAATTTGCTATGATGTGGTCAATCAATTCAGGTTCTTGATCACATAGGTAGTATTGGTCCCGGGCGTCTAGGTCATGGCTCTTGCGCCTGTCAATGGTCGTAAAAGAAGAATCTAGAGAATCTGTTAAGTAAGTTGGAGAAGAAGAATCTATAGAATTCATTTCTCATCTCTAATCTTATGAATTTGAGATGGGCTTTGCTGCGGTACCTCCAAATGACTGTGAATTGTCCATTTAATGAGATCAGATGGCTATAATCATCTATTACTTCTTAGAAGGTAATAGTTGGAATATATTTTATTTAATCTTTAATTTGGTAAGATAGGATAAACGAGGAAAATTTTAGGTATAAAGATCTTTCTTCCAGATCCAATTGATTTAAGATTGTATGCACGCCTACATCACTCATTGTTTGTCTGATCAGTCGTAGTCTTTGTGAGGCTGAGGTTTCTGTAGTAAGTCAATCTTCATCATTCCATTGGAGGGTTGGGTGGGGGTGTGGGGGTGGGGGGTGGGGGGGGGGGGGGGGGGGCGCAGTTTAAAATTAAAAAGCGCTAAAATAACACCACAACCTATTACTTTGCACATTCAGATGTTAGTTGTGTAACCAACTGGGGGATGATGTTTCAAAGTAAAATGCGCTAAAAATAACACCACAACCTAATACTCTGCACATTCAAATGTTAGTTTTGTGACCAATTTATGTTGCAGGAATCTTAAAATGGAATACGTTGATCTGTTCCTTGTTCATTGGCCCATGGCCATAAAACCTAGCAAGCCTTACTTCCCACTGAAAAGGGAGGACATCGTGCCGCTGGACCTGAGCGGCGTCTGGCAGGCAATGGAGGAATGCCATCGACTGGGCCTTGCTAAAATGATTGGTGTCAGCAATTTCACCACAAAGAAGCTGCAGGAGCTCCTTGCTGTTGCGAAAATCCCACCAGCAGTAAACCAGGTTTGTGTGGATTGTATCAACATTCAACTGGATATGTAGCCACCAACAACGGCACTATCGTCGTCCTTCACTCATGTTATTACCTATTGTCAATGTTTTTCATCTGCAGGTTGAACTGAATCCATCTTGGCAGCAGAAAAAACTAATTGAGTTCTGCAAAGATAAGGGTATCCATGTGACTGCTTACTCTCCCCTAGGAGGCCAAGGTGGATCAAGTTCAGTATTGCAGTCTAGAGTTTTGGAAGACATTGCCAAGGCTAGAGGGAAGTCAGTGGCTCAGGTACTACTGATTGCAGTCTCTAAATGCTTAAACATGGTTTCAATTTATCTCTCACTTGCGTTTTAACAGTATTGAATCATATATTGCTAGTAGCATGCATGTGACTGACTTCACATCCATTAATTCTCTCCTCTAGATTTCACTGAGGTGGATCTACGAGCAAGGCGCGAGCATGGTGGTGAAGAGCTTCAAACCGGAGAGGCTCAAGGACAACACCATGATCTTCGACTGGGAGCTCAGCGATGAAGACCGGTTGAAGATTAGTCAGATGCTGCAGGAGAAACTGGCTATAGTGACACGAATCCTCAGCCCCGATGGAGTCTCCAGTGTGGACATCGCCGAGGTCGATGTTGTCGAGACGTAGGTGGCATCTTCATCTATCTGTAGTTGACACGAAAGTCAAAGTTTTTCTCTACCGATGCTACTTGACGAACCGTCGGCACCATGCATGCCGTGCACGTCCACGGCGTCCATATGACACGTATTCATACAAGTTCACGCGTATATCAATAAAACTCTGGATGGTCCGTTGTATATACATATATATACAAAATTTGGCAGAGCTAGCTCCGCTGGCGTGAGCCGTGAGGTCGCCAACGCGTGGATTCGTGTGTGAGAGAGCTAGAGTGCTTCGTCAAAAAAAGAGTGCTGAGTGCGGGCATGTTTTTTAATTATAACGCGTCACACATGCATGTGACGTTAGCCTCTTGTTATATATAATGTAGGAGTATACTGGTAGAAAACGAACCAGTTCTCGCGGCACACGCGACGCACCGACGACGCAGCTCGATCGCGCGCAGAGACGAAGAATGGCTTCGGGAGGCAGCACGGCAGCGGCCGCGGTGCCGGAGGTGACCCTCCGGTTCGGCAACGCGAGGCCGATGCCGGTCGTCGGTGTGGGCACGGCGGCGTCGACCCCCGTGATGCACGACGCCACCAAGAACGCCGTGCTGGCGGCCATCAAGGTGGGCTTCCATCACCTCGACACACCGCCTCAATATGTACGGCTCGGAGAGGCCGGTCGGCGAGGCCGTGGCCGAGGCGGTGCGCCTCGGGCTCCTGCCCTGCAGTCCCGGGAGGAGGTGTTCGTGACGTCCAAGCTGTGGTGCACGCAGTGCCACCCGGACCTCGTCCTACCGTCTCTCCGGGAAACCCTCGAGTAAGCAGCAGAGTCCCCTTTTGATCCACTGGCAACATCTGAACATCGTATCATTTCCATGTGTGTAGCTACTAGCCCTTGATCATCTCGCGTGCGTGATATTTATCCATTGTCGTTGAGAGCAGGAAGCTGCAGATGGAGTACCTGGACCTGTACCTGATCCACTGGCCGGTGTGCATGAAGCCCGGGCCGATAGTGTGGCCAGCCAAGAAAGAGGACGCCGTCCCGTTTGACTTCGAGGGCGTCTGGCGAGCGATGGAGGAGTGCCAGCGGCTGGGCCTCGCAAAAGCCATCGGCGTGAGCAACTTCACCACCAAGCACCTCGACAGGGTGCTGGCCGTCGCCACGATCCCGCCCGCGGTGAACCAGGTGGAGCTGAACCCGGCGTGGCAGCAGCGGACGCTGAGGGCGTACTGCGCCGACAAGGGCATCCACGTCGCAGCCTACTCGCCGCTGGGCGGGCAGAACTGGTCGCGCACGGTGGAAGGCAACGGCGTGCTGGGATCCCAGGTGCTGGCGGAGATAGCTCAGCGAAGAGGCAAAACCATCGCACAGGTAAGGCCGGTCAGACAGCTCTGATTTCGTGCGACGTCGACATTACATTTCTGAGTTCTGACGTGCGCGCGTTCAGTGCCGCTGAATTCAGCGGCGGCTCTTGGGTGGTTATTTGGTCCGACCCATGGCTTTGGTAGTTAGCTAGCTTGCCTTCCCTAGCTAGATCTGTCCGGGAGTGTAGAATTTATGTTGCACGGTTGAGAGTGATCGGTAACTACTGCGGCGTGTAGCAGCTCTATGCTAATTCATGTTCAGAGATTCTCCTTTATTATTTCCTTTCAGGTGTCGTTGAGGTGGATATATGAGCAGGGAGTGACTTGGATCGTCAAGAGCTACAACAAGGAGAGGCTCAAGCAGAACTTAGAGATCCAAGTCACACAAGCAGAACTCAAGATCAGCCAGATCCCGCAGAAGAAGTATGTTACTGCTGCTGACCTGTTCTCGACAGAGGGCCAATTCACCTCTGTCACTCTTGCGGACATGGACATTGTTGAGGAATAGCTACAGCGAAGCAATTAGTGGCATGTCTCAGTCTCCACATCTGAATAAAGAAGTAAGAGTCCAACAATAACTGAAACAAAAAATAGACAAAGTCGTCCTACAATAATTGAAATGAAAAATAGATGCCCTTGCATTCATCCTTGTGAAAATTTGTGATGCGAAACTTTAGTCAAGTTCTGTAATCGCATATTACAAGAAATATGACCTTGTATGATGATTTCTCATTTGTCCCTAAGTCATTCTGTTTTACAACGTTTTCTTGTGGACGTGTGACTCTGTTACGAAAACTGTGTGTCCGTCACTAAGTCCTAGTAGCACTCATCCTAAACGGAAGGATTTTCATATTACAACAAACTACAATTCGTCATGACGCGCCAAAAGACACAATTGTCACAATTTTCATATCATTTAAATCTAACATTCTAAGCTTAATTCCACATATCATATTTTGAATTCAAATTTTTATATTATCCAAACTACCTTGAATGGGGAAACAACCAAAACTAATGTTTGAGATTAACAATGTTATAGTAGATGACTTTTTCATTCGAAATTGTTTACTCCCCCTGTCCCACATTGATGTTCTGGTAGAGCTCATTCAAAGGTTTAGATTCATACAAAGCTCCATTGACGGAGGTAGAAAAAATTATAGTTGGAGCGAGTTTTAACGATACGCTAAAATGTATATGGACCAATTCATACCCTATTGACACAAACTATGTCAAAAAATGGATGACAAACACAAGGTCAAATTTAAAGAGTAAATTAATAGTTCTTGAACCAGGCATTGCAAAAAAAAAAAAAAAGAGAATCTATGAACAAGATCGCGGGTTGGTCCTACTACTACTTTGCCTCTGACTCCTTACTAGAGCTCAGGGTTCAGGCCGCCTGCCACTGGACTAGGACTGTTTTGCTTGCCATCAGTGCCAGCTCGCTCGCTCTTGCTCGAGATATGTGCCATCAGGTGAGCTATTGGGCCTTCATATGGTCCATTGCCAAGGTGAGAGGATTACGCTCAGCTGCAGGCCATCTTCTTCTCTCGCTGCTCAGTGCCATGATGACGAACATTCGACTCTTAGCTCAAAAAACCATGGAAGAAATGCAAGGGCAGGGACCAATGGAAGAAGAGGGGGGTTTGGAGTGAGCGCACTGGTAGTTGGGGCGGTCCCCCCACCCCGTCGCTAGGGTGGCTCCGCCCTTGCAAAGCTCTATGCACGTGGACATACCCATGTCCAGCTTCAAAGATTCTTTAATGTATTTGATGCAGAGTCAAAACGTCATATATAATGAGATAGAGGGAGTATGGTCCAAAATTTATGTTTCGCAGCAGTTCTCACATTTTTCGAATTCAAAATTTTCAAACTATCTCAGATGGAAAAGCCGATAAAAACAAAGTTGTAGATCTAGCTTGATGAGATGTACAACTTTGTAGCCGATGACTTTTTCGTTGGACATCATTTATGATCCTAAAGATCTATTTGAAGTTGTCACATGTTGAATTTCAACTTTTTGGATGACCTTGTATGAAAATACGACTAGAGGCATAAGTGTAGATCTTAACGAGTTTTAAAATTTTTTAGTTATTTTTTATTTGAATTTGTTTGGAGCCTAAAAAATCATTACAGTATCTAAAAGAACTCAGCACTACAAAAGTATCAGCCACGACTCATTTTGAAGGTTCAAATCCCATACCTTCATCCACACTCTGGGGTTTCAATTTTTTTTGTGCCATTTCTGTTCTCAAGAACAAGCTTATTAGGTCCACCAGCAAGGCACCCGTTTCGCCAAACCCTAGTTAAAACCCTGAGCTACAGGGTACCGGTGACAAACATATTATTTTTATTGCGCATGCGTCGTCAATTGTAAAATATGATATAATTTTCAGTTTCTACGACACAAATGCAACGTCCAACGTAGTTTTTTTTTCTCGAATACGCAAAAGATTTGCGCATCATTGTATTAAGAAGAAGAGAGTTTTACAAGTTTTTCTGGGGTGTTAACAAATTTGAAACACAGCCCGCCACCCCAGGTCACGCACATAACGGATTACTCACGCACTAACATTCCAGTTTGCCTGACGGGACCGGCGCTCATGCGTGGCCCCCGGCCCCGCGGCGCCTCCGCGGTCGCTGCTGTGGGACCTCGTCTGCCAGCAACTCCTGCAAGGCCCGGGCGTCCCCTGGTCTTCCTTCGAACATCGCGTCCAGCTTCAGCTGCCCCTCCGCCGTCGGCTCTGACTCGATGAGCCCCAACTTCGGCATGGCGATGATCTCGCCTCTTTTTGCCACCGGGTACTTGGAGAGAGGGTTTGCCGCGATGCGCCTGCTCCGCGTGGGCAGCTTGATGGGGCTGGAGTCGTCCACCCTAGCTGGTAGGAGCGGGGTGGCCGCCTTGTGGAAGACTTTCTTGGCGAAATTCTTGAGCCGCCCCGTGAACGACCCCTCCCCAGCTAGGGTTCCCTCCTCCCCGGTCGTCGAGTCGTCGGCGGTCCTCAGGTAGACAGGCGTGGAGAACCCTGGGGGCGCTGTCGATTACGGATAACCGGCAGTCCACCACGGGGTATCCCACGGCGGTGAGTTTCGGTAAGGGCGTGTTTACGATCTACGATCTAGACGTTCGAGAAACAAGACAAACCAAGGACAACAGGTTTACCCAGGTTCAGGCCGCTCGGAAGCGTAATACCCTACGTCCTGCTTCTCGTGTTATGCTGTATGATCAAGTGTCGGGTTACAATGAAGCGCTAAGCTCTCTCTAGGTTAGGTTGCCAGAGAATAGCCTGCCTTCTAGGGGGGTCCTTGGCCGCTTTATATAGCCGAGCAGCCAAGGGTACACGGGATGTGGTCGGTTACATCAAGTCGTGCCCTAAGAGGACTCTATCTGACCTAACCGACTAAGTCTACTTGCGGGACAAGTATCCTTGTGCGCGATCCACCTCCTGGTTGGTTGCGGACCACGTCCTTGTCTTGAAGTCCGGCCCACCAGCCTGGTCGGTAATGGGCCGGGTCTTTATCTGGTCCGGGACATCTTGTCGAGCAGCCCTGGAACTGTCTATGGTGGTATACCGGATTTATACCTCCCACAACTAGTCCCCGAGCACTATGTATCTTGAGGGAAGTCCGTCGTCTTGACCCGTGCTGAGCAGTGTAGATGCAGACCACGTTGAGTGCTGGCGATGATATGCCGAGCACGTAGTGCCGACCACGCGTAGTACTGACCACGCATAGTATTGCCAACCACGTACAATACCGACCACCGTAGTGTCGACCATGTGCAGTACTGACCACACATAGTGCCAACCACGTTCAGCCAAGCAGGTTTCCCGAGCAGTCTGTGTCCGACCACTGCTATGTCAAGGAAGCCGTTGATCTTGTCGAAAGATGCATGGTGCTCAAAAAGAAAAAAGAATTTTTTCTTTTAAATTGTCCTGAGACGTGGGCCCACGTTGACACGTGACAGATATGTCAAGGCAGTGCGCAACGTAAGCCATCAAGGAAGAAAAACCAACCAGAACTGTTGGAAACAGTAGGCCCTAAGTCACCGCGAGGTGACGTGGGCCCACGTAGTCCCCAAGTTCGATGGAAGATAGTATATGTTTCATTGAACTTTTTAAGAAAAAAGTCCGGAAAATAATACCTACGGCTCCTCTACTTAGGAAACATAATAGGAAAAACAATTCCAAGGACCAAGGACATAGGCGTTCATCAAAAAGACTATCGGGGGTTGGGTTGATCGGTCCCCGGGATAAAAATATCGTGCCCATGTGCGGTGCCAAGGAACTGGGCCCATTTAAAAATTTACTGGGAATAGTAAAAAATCGGGCAACCGCACGTGGAAAGTACGGCCCATGGGACCGCGGCCCATTCGGATAAAAAATAAGGCGGTCCACTTGAGTCAGAGGGGGTCCAACCCTAGAAGTCAACCGGACGTCATCCAGAGACTATAAATAGCAGACGCCGCCGGGGGTAGACGGTTCCGCACTCATTGCAGTTCTCGAGCTCTCCGCATTCCTGCGCCGCGCTCTAGAGAAGAAAACCGCCGCCGCCGCCGCATTTCGCTGCTAGATCCACGCCGCAGCAGCCGCCGGCGGGGGCAACCATTAGATTTGGTGCCTGCACTCGCTCTGCGCCACCGCACCGCGTAGATCTAGCCGCCGCCACCACTCATCCCGCTAGGGTTTCGCCACCGCCGGAGATGGGAGCGAAGCGGTCGACCAAGAAGGCTGCGAAGGGGGCGGAATCGGCGAATCGGGGGCCGGAATGGTCCCAATCCATTTCGTCCCGGGAATCACTCGGGGCATTGGCGAGAAAGGGATTCCTTCCGCCAAGGGAGATGGAAGTATGGAGGGAGCCACGGGGCGAGGACGAGCCGAATCTGAGGGAAGGTGAGTTCGTCGTCTTCGAGGATTTTGTTGTCCGTGGGTTGGGGCAACCGGTGCATTGGTTCCTCCGGGATCTTTGCATATGATGGGCTATCTCCATATGCAACCTAGACCCCAACTCCATCCTCACTGTGTCCATCTTCATCGCGTACTGCGAAATGTTCTTGGGCATCCCCCCCCACTTCAACTTGTTCCGCCACTTCTTCGTGCTCCGGAAGAAGGGGGTGGAGACCGGGGGATCTCAAGTGGCTGGGGGATTCTACATCCGGCTCCGGGATGGGATGGCCTCATCTTGGTTAGGTAGCAAATTCGCATCAGCCCCCAAGAAATGGAACAGAAGCTGGTTCTATATGAGCCAGGACGTTACCATTGGGAGAAAAGTGCCGTGCGATGTCCACCAAATCCCGGAAGCCAATCCCAGGTGGGGAGAAGGGCCACCCGTTGGGGATGTCCAAGTGGCGGAGCTGCTAGAGCTAATTGACAATCAGAAGGTGAACGGGGTGCTCGTGGCTGGAATGTGGCTGGTCCGCCGTGTCCAACCGTGCAAGGAGAGGGCCAACCCACTATGGTTGTACAGTGGTGTGAAGGACCCAGCACGGGATACCTACGAGAAAGCCGACGAGGCCGCCGTACACCACCTGCTATCGGTCTTGTTCGAGAGGTATAATATGAACACCTCTCTGCCGACCACCAAGCAGCCGCCGTACCGTCTCAGCAATCCTCCACCTCAGGTAATGCAACAAAAAGGTTGTACTTTCTGTGCAATGTGATAGTGTGACTGACCACTGATATATTGCTGAGCACTTCAATACTTTGTGTAGGGTCGAAGTGACCATTATTTGTCCACTGTACCAGTGGAGAACTGGCCAGAGGGCGATGCCCTTCGTGGTCAGCGGCGTCCGGAGAGGACTGCCGACCAGGGTGAGGTCGAGGACCTCAGCCCTGATGATGATGATGATGAGGACGAGATCGTGGTGGGAACGACCACCAGGGGGCAACGGCGCGCGGCAATGAAGAAGTCGGCCAGTGCAGCCCCCAAGGATAAGGAGAAACCGGCCAACCTTGGCACCGGGGGCAAGTTGAACCTCGGCAAGGAGGCCGGCGCCGAGGTCGGCAGCAAGAGGCCGGCCCCGGACAGCCCAGTGTCGTCGGACTCCGACGACGCCATCACCCTCGCCGAGCACCGGCGGAAGCGCCAAGCGCGCGCCGGGGAAGGGAGTGGCGGCTCTAAGTCGCCCCAACCAGCGCCGCGGCGGTCGCCGCGGAACACTGGGCCAACCCCAGCTCCGAAGCCGAAGGCTGCCGCCGCCCCCTCTTCACCAGCACCGGAGGCGGCTGCCAAGGACGGCGCCGAGCAGTCCCCGGGCGGGAGGCAGGTTCCGCCCAAGTCAGTCCCCAAGCCCAGCGCGAGGTCTGGGAGTGGGGCGCCGAGGAGCGGCAGCGTGCCCAAGTTCAAGGGCGGCTTTTGCCGGTAAGTAGCTATGTACTTACAGTTATAGTTTTGTGCGGTGAAAATCAGCAGTGTTCATGCCAATTGTTGTTTGTATAACCGGCCGAGTGCAAACCCCACCCAAAGCTCCACCGGCCCAGCAAGGCGAGGCGGATGCCACCAGTGCTCCGCCGCACGTGGAGACGCCTCGGGCTGAGGAGCCAGCGGCGGAGGAGAGGGTCCCATCGCCGGAAGCCACTCGTCGCTCCGCCAGGGCGAGCCCGGAGCCAGCGTCGGCCACCCCGGGGCCAACTGCGCAGGCGACGGCGGAGCCAGCAGCGCATCAGGAACCCACGGCGGCTGCTCAGCCCAGTCCCCCGTCCTCCCCTGTGGAAGAGATCCACAGGGAGCCACCGGCGCCTACACCCGCCGTCTCCTTCCCTCCCAACCGAGTCATGATCTCCAGGCTGGTGGGGAAGGAGTGGCAGTCGTATGACGAGGTGCCGGAGGTGGTGATGGAGGAAGGCATCAGGGAGGCCCTGGAGCTGCTCACCTCCCGGATCCAGGTATGGTGGTTCTTGCCCTTGTGGTGAATTGGTGTGCGGAGCACATATTGACTGGCCTGTTGTCAATAGACCCTGCAGAGCACCAACGCCCAGCGTGCGCGGACCATTCAACGGTTCGCGCCGATTGATGAGGAATGCAGGGCGCTCCGGGAGGAGAAGGCCAACATGTTGGCGCAGGCGCAGGTCTATGAGACCCGGCTGGCTGACAAGGAGGCAGCCCGGCTGGCGCTGGAGGAACAGGTGGCCGAGCTGGAGGAGGGCCGACAAGGTATGTGACCGTGTCCTCGCAACCAAACTAAGCATGGTTGATTGCCATAGAGATATGATGATTTCTTCCTCTGCATTAGGGCTGGAGGAGAAGGCTGCGGCCCTGGAGCGGGAGAAAGCCGCTCTGGCCAAGCAGTTGGAAGCCGCCCAGGAGCAGGCCAAAGCTGACGCTGCCCGGTTGCGGAGCTGATCGATAAGTTGTGGAACTCGATCAATTGTATGATTTGTCTCGCCATGTACTTGGATCGAACAAAGTGCATGTTAACCACTTTGTTTGTTTTTAACGAGACGCGGGATCGCCGTCGACCCGGGGCCAATGTCTCGGGGACACATGCGCCTACCTTCGGGGAGAAGGTGGACCGGATGACCGAGCACATCAAGCCGGTTCTCCGTGCCGTCTTCCCAGATGAGGTGCACCCGGCGGACCCGACTGGCCAGGCGTCGCTCGTGGCGAATCGGTGCGTAGGCCGTGGCCGGTGCCGCGCAGACCTCGTCGCGTGGGCGGGCACTTACGCAGTGTCCACGGCGTTGGCGGTGGTCCGCTCGAGGGTGGCGGCGGTTGATCCGGCCACCGTCGCGCTTGGGATTGCGCTGGAACTTAGCGACGCTGCCGCCGAGGAGCTCCAAACCACCTTCATCCCTGTCGCCGAGCAGCTGGTCGGCGACATGACTCTCATTGAAGATCCTGCAGAGGAGGAGGGTGGTCAGTAGGGCCCTTTGTTTTAAACTTTTATTTAAAACTTGTATATAAGTGGTGCTGAGCACGGGGTGCTCGAAACAAAACTTAAGGCCATACTAAGATGCAGACAAGTTAGGCATACTTAAGCGGGTGATAAGTATCTTGCCGTTTTTATAGTTTTCGTTAGGCATAACTTAGATGCGTAACGTTTTAAAAATAATGTCGACAAATAAGTTTTGCGCCCACTCTCGAAGCGATTAGCTCTGTCAAGGTGACAAAGGGACGCACTAGTGAACAGCGCGGTACGCCGGGATCACTAGGTACGATCCTAAGTACCTATTAGAGGGTGCCTGCCGGATCTCCTAGTGCCGTGTAGCGCGGAGCTGTAGCACATCGACGAGGACCGAGACGCAGGACCTTATCAAATCGTTCTCGGCGAGTGAAACTCAAAGTTTAGATGTGACTTATGCGGGCGCATGTATGCAAGGTGGTGCGAAATTTCGATAAGAAATTGCAACGGGACGAAAAAAGAGACAACAAAAGAGGAAACTTTGTTAATAGAGGAAAAAGTACAAGATACATATCTTCATGGGTAAAAGCGTATGAGCATCTCTATGTGCCAAGAATTTGGCTCTTCGACTCCATCTAGTGTCTCCAACTTGTACGATGTTGGGCGTGTTACAGCCTTAATTCTGTACGGTCCTTCCCACCTTGGTGA
Source organism: Themeda triandra (assembly GCA_018135685.1). Lineage (NCBI taxonomy): Eukaryota > Viridiplantae > Streptophyta > Magnoliopsida > Poales > Poaceae > Themeda > Themeda triandra. Next base: position 607,791 of record JAENPR010000045.1, on the reverse strand, counting down.
TAGCTTGTGGAGGCCGGCCGTATTTTGAATACGGCGGAGCACGTGATCGCCGACCACGAACAATCGTCCTCGGACGTTGCGGTTGTAGTAGCGTCGTACCGTAGCTAAGTACTTCTCAGTCCGAGCACATGACTCAAGGACCTGCTCTTCCTTAGCGACTATGTCCACCTCTCGAGCTTCGTCGGAGGTGGCTTCATCGTGGTAAGCTACCCGTGGTGACTGGAAAGCGACCTCGGCTGGTATGACAGCCTCTGAGCCGTACACCATAAAGTATGGTGAGACTCCCGTGTTGCGGCTGGTCTGAGTACGCAGTCCCCAGACCACTGCAGATAACTCTTTGAGCCATCAGCCAGGTTTGAGTTTAGTGTCAACCTGGAAGACTCATTTTTTGAGTGCATCGAGGATCATTCCGTTAGCACGTTCAACTTGTCTGTTAGCTCTGGGGTGAGCGATGGAGACGTACTTGACCTTGATCAGGCTATCATCGCAATAATTGAAGAATGCATCACTTGTAAATTGCGAGTCTAGATCAGTGATGATGGTGTTCGGGACACCATATCTGTGGACGACCTTGTCGAGGAACTGGACTGCCTTCTCGGCTGTTGCTTTTTTGACTGGTTTGTATTCAATCCACTTGGAGAATTTGTCAATAAGCACGAAGACATTGGTGTGGCCACCAGGAGCTGGTTTGAAAGGGCCGATCATGTCCAGTCCCCAGCATGAGAAGGGCCAAGCAGCTGGAATTGTTTGTAAATCACGTGCTGGGACATGAATCTGCTTGGCGAACATTTGGCAGTTTACGCACCGTCGTATGTAATCTTCGGCGTCGATAACGGCGGTTGGCCGCAGAACCCGCCCGTAGGCTTTTTGCCGACGTCCGGACGCCGCATGGTTACCACAAGTACCTTCGTGGATGGCTTTAAGAAGCTCGATCCCCGCCTCCCGAGTGATACACTTCGGAAGATAATGGACTTGGGTGCCTTGCGCATCAACTCGCCATTGACCATAGCGTAGGCCTTGGCTCTCGCGGACCACCAAGGGCGCAAGTTTGTCCTCCGGACAAGGTGGTCATTCGGTATTTGATAAAGGGCTCTCTCCGGTCTTCCCGAGGAGGCGTCGCTGGTCGGCCGACTCGTACCTTTATCATCTGCTCCGCCGGCCGAGGAGACCATCGTCGTCCTCAACGTTGGCGTTATCGAGCAGGTGGTCGGGTAGCGACCACCGAAGTAGGTTCCGGTGTGTGTTCTACCCGATCTCGGGATCGAAGGTTTGATTAAGTCTTGAACAAAAACACCGGGGGTAACTTGGCACGGGATGAGCCCGGCTTGGACAGTTCATCAGCTCCTACGTTCTTTTCGCGGCGGACGTAGATGAATTCCAGTCCATAAAACTTGTTCTCAAGTTTGTGAATTTCGGCAACGTAGGCGTCCATCTTTTCGTGGACTGTATCCCAATCTTTGTTGACCTGCTTGACGACTAAAGCAGAGTCCCCATAGACCATGAGTCGCTTGATGCCAAGTTCAACGGCGATACAAAGGCCGTGTAAGGCTGCTTCGTACTCGGCTACGTTGTTGGATGCCTTGAAGTGGATACGCAAAACGTACTTTATCGTGTCCTTGGAAGGAGAAATAAAGTAGACACCAGCCCCAGCACCATCGATTTTTAGGGAGCCGTCAAAGTACATTGTCCAGTACTCGGCATTTGAATCGGTGAGGGGTAGGCTGATGTCCGTCCACTCCACGATGAAGTCGGGCAGGGCCTGGGACTTCACCGTCCGACGGGCGCGAAACTGGAGTGTGTACTCGGACAGTTCTAGCGCGTATTTCACGATCCGACCACTGGCGTCTCGGTTGCGGAGGATGTCGCCAAGTGGTACGTCGGTAACGACCGTGATTTTGAAAGCTTGAAAGTAGTGGAGCAGCTTGCTTTTGGTGATCAGGAGTGCATACAAGAGCTTTTGTACCTGGTTGTACCGCTGCTTGGACTCGCTGAGCACTTCGCTTATGTAATATATGGGGCACTGGACTCCATAGACGTGTCCTTCCTCCTCACGCTCGACTACTAACACAGTGCTGACCACGTTGGTTGTTGCAGCTATGTATAGGAGCAACTCCTCGTCCTGCTTAGGGACCGTCAGGAGTGAAGGAGAGGTGAGGTAGGCTTTGAGCTGTTTAAAAGCCTGGTCGGCCTCCTCGGTCCATTCAAACTTTTCTTTGGCTTTGAGCGGTTTGAAAAAGGGAGTCCTTTTTCACCCATCCGAGAGATGTATCTGCGCGAGCGGCTAAGCACCCAGGTGAGTTTTTGGATGTCCTTGACGCACCGGGGTGGTCGTAATTTCGGGACGTCGGCTACTTTCTCGGGATTTGGCTTGATACCCTCCCCGGGCCGACTAGGTGGCCGAGAAGGATACCGTATGGTACTCCAAAAACACACTTGTTTGGGTTGAGTTTCCATTGAAACTCGTTGAGTTTGTTGAAGGTGCGCTCCAGATTCGTGATCAGGGCGTCCGCCGTTCTTGATTTTATCACCACGTCATCTACGTAGGCCTCAACAAGATCATCGGCGATCTCTTTTTCGAGGCAGGACTTGATAGCCCGTTGGTACGTAGCTCCGGCATTTTTGAGACCGAAAGCCATGGTCGTATAACAAAAAGCACCGAAGGGGGTGATGAAAGCGGTTTTTTCTTGGTCCTCCTTTTTAAGGGCTATCTGGTGATACCCGGAGTAACAGTCAAGAAAGGAGAGCAACTCGCAACCGGCGGTAGAGTCTACGACCTCGTCGATCCGAGGGAGATTGAATGCCTGCTTGGGGCAATGTTTGTTGAGATCTGTATAATCAACGCACATCCTCCACTCTTTATTCTTCTTTTGAACAAGCACCGGATTGGCTAACCAATCCGGGTGGTACACTTCTTTGATAAAGCCAGCGGCTAAAAGCTTGGCTACTTCTATTCTAATAAGCTCCTTGCGGTCACGGGCGAACCGACGCATCTTCTGTCTGACTGGCTTAGCAGTCGCTTTGACATCGAGGTAGTGCTCGGCTTTTTCCCTGGGAACACCAGGCATATCGGAAGGCTTCCACGTGAATATGCTGATGTGTTTCCGAAGGAATTGGATGAGCGCGTCTTCCTATTTGGGGTCAAGCTCTGCTCCGACCTTGGTGACCTTGGAGGGGTCGTCATCGGAGAGGCGGACCGTCTTCGCGCTCTTCACCTTGTTGGATGGGCGCCGACCAAATCCAACAGGTTGCTCGAGCTCTGCGGGCGGAACGTCGTCGACGCCCAAGCCGTGTGCTTTGCGCTTGGAAAGCGTGTTGCGGAGTCTTGGAATTCCCCGCTCGGTGGGCATCTTCAACACCAAGTAGCCATAGTGGGGACAGACCATGAACTTGGCGCGGCGGCGTAGGCGGCCACTATGAAGGTGATGTGCTTGCACTCTCGAGCCATGAAGACGCAATTGCCACGTAGGGAGAGTGTTCCCGCTCGGTGGGCATCTTCAACACCAAGTAGCCATAGTGGGGGACAGCCATGAACTTGGCGATACCTAGGCGGCCCAAGATGGCGTGGTAGGTCCCTTTCCCTTCTTCACATGAAGTCGGCCACTATGAAGGTGATGTGCTTTACTCCTTCATTTGTTTTCTCCTCCTTTCAATTGCATGCATGCACAAAACCTCGATCATTTCTCCCCGCCTATGGCGCATCTCCTCTCTCTCTCTTGTAAAATAACAACGCACTTGTTCCCCCAAATCATGTCCTCCCTTTTCCTTTTGTTTCTTCTCGACCAAAACAGCAGCAGCAGCTCCTCTCTTCCCCTTCCTCCATCATGGACGCCACTCCTCTTCCCTCTAATTCCCTCTCCCTCCTCTCCATCAAATTGCAGTGCCATCGCTGCGACGAATTTGTGTTGCCGCTGCATGTGTCTTCCCACCGTCGGAATCCTGAATTCCTCGGCATCGTGCCATGGTAAGGGGCATGCCTTCTCTGTTCTTCACTGAGAAACTCATGTTCCTTATCTCTCCTCTCTGTTGTGACGCCCAGAGAACATCATGGTGCTGCAGCGCTTCATGGACGCCATTCCGGTGTGCCTTGCCGTCTTCCCGAACCCACAACAGCAACAGCACCTCACTAATCATCGTCGCTGTCGTTTCTGTATAACATATGGTGAGGTCGCCCCTCTCTCTTCCCTCTCTGATCTTGCTCTCATCAAGCCCCACTAATCCATCTCTTTGATCTCTTATGTAGCGTAGATCATTACCAAAGTGGAATTATTGTTGTCCCGTTGATCGGCGGCATTGTCATCACCCATCTACCATCACCTTCATCTCCAACTGCTACTTAGCCCGATGTGAGGACCCCGGACATGTTCCCCATATTTTTTATATGATCATGTGCCACGATCTACGGGTAAATTCCAGAAAGGCTTTCCAGGGCATGATGCCCATTGATCCGACGGTGTGTCCCCAAAACAGTTTGGCAAAATGATCCAAGACAAAAGAGATATAATCGTTCTTGTGCTTGTGGCCTCTGCTGTCTCGCAGCAGTGCTGATGCCGATTGGCAATTGCTCCGTGGTCAAGCCCTTTAACCACAATATGTTTTATATCCTTGTGCACATCATGCCTTGTCCATAGCGCCTTGAAATGGCATTGGCGTTGGGTAGAATATGATGTTTTGTTAGCGCCACAATGGCCGAGATAACGATGCCTTAGTATCTTTTATTCCTGCTGTCCAGAAATCAGCCATGCCACCCATTTTATATTCGCGTTTCCCAGCTAACCGTTGATCAAAACACCATATCCTTTCACCGCAACATACTCCATATAGTACCTAGCTACCTCACAAAATCCATCTCTGATTTGTTCTACTATAACCATGCCATCCATCATGTTTAATCCTTCTCGCCTCTACCTTTGATCGGATGTTTTTGGCTATCATAGTTACAAGCCCTACATGTTTTAAAACCTTTATGGATCGAGGACCTAGGTGATGCTTGTGATGGTTTTTGCTAATCGTGATATAGATGAGTTGGAAAGTTGGATGACAAGCTTTCGAAAGCATCCTTGGTTTGATGCGTGCCCACATATCTTTGCGGCCAAGTGAGTTATAGCTCTTGAAAGATATGGGTTGCTCGTAGTGACCCCGCCAACCTACCTTGGAAGTGGGTCAAGAGGCCGATCACCTCGGCGCCGCCTTGCTCAAGGACACGAGCTTGGAATCCTTACATAGATGATGACATGTTCGGCTCTACATTATTTATGTTACATTGATCATGTGGTTACGAGGCCATCGGGTTCTTGCATCGCGATGATGGCGCGCGTCAACAACTTTCTGTCGTGGCTTGTTTCGAGTCCGACTTTTCCACCAAAGATCACAGCGGTGAAGTTCTTCTCAGCTTCTTTGAAGGTATGGCGAGGGTTGACCTCTGGCGTGTCGTCCTCTTCTTCTTCTTCTTCTTCCGGCTTGTCGGCGGGCTTGGTCTTGGCTTTGGGATTGGGTCGAGGCCTCTTTGAAGCGGACTTGATGAGAGCGTCCGTCAAAACTCGGCACTCGCCCATGGTGTGACCTTTGCCAGGATGCCGAGGACAGTCCTGAGCAAAGATTTTGTCGAGCACCTCATCCCCGACTGGCTTCTGCCCCTTAACCGCGTTGATGGCATTATTGTTGCGGTTTCGGTTGCGCTTGCCGCCGCCGTAGTTGTCCTGGCCACGCCGCCTGAAGTTCGGTTCGTTGTCACGTGGACCAGATCCGCGGATGAAACGCTGGTTGTTGCGGCGCTCCTCTTGTCGGCGCGGTGGTCGGTCAGCATCGCTCTCGTCGTCAGAATTGTTTCGACGGTAATTGCGATCTGACGGGCCATCGTCACCCCTGTTCAGGCCATCGTCCAGGAGCGTGTAATCATGCGCGATGGCGAGTAACTCCTCCATGGTTTTTGGCTGTCTGAGGAAGAGAGCCTTTTGGAGGTCTCGGCCACGTGGTTGGACCAGGCCATCGATGAAAGCTTCGACAGCTGTCTCCTGAGAGATCTCTGGTACGCGATTCCACTGGTCCGAGAAACGCTGAATGTACTGCCGTAAGGACTCCTTTGGATGAAGGCGAACCTGCTTTAAGGCGTACTTGGTCCCTGGTTGGACACAAGTAGACTTGAAGTGGTCGACGAAGACTTGGCGGGCTGCGCCCGGTGTGGATGGAACCGGGTTGTAGCCGGAGCAGCCAGGTGGTGACCGTATTGTTGAGCACAACGGGGAGGTAGTTTGCCATGATGTACTCGTCGCCCCCTGCTGCTCGGACGGCCACCTCGTAGAGCATGATCCAGTGGGCTGGATCTGCTTTGCCGTCGTACGCCCGGATCTCCGAGGTACGGAAATTTTTAGGCCATATGACTGCCTTGAGCTCCTCGGAGAAGGGTGGGATGCCGCCAATGTTCCGGCGTGCTCGGAGGCACTCATCTATCCGTTCTCGGAGGTCCCGACGCTTAGGTTGGATTACTTCGTCATCTTGTCGGCCCTGGTTGCCTCGCTGGCGATTAGGGCGTCGTCGACTGTTCTGAGGACGTGCATGTGGTGTAGCTCTGCCGGGCTGCTCGACACGGTCGTCGTAGTCCCCTGCGTCTCCATAGGCATATCTGCCGTTGTGGGACGAATTGTCCCCTCCACTCTCAACTCGTTGTTCACGTCGATTCCGGTTCTGCCGAGAACGACGGGATCGGTAAGAGCTGGCCATGGACCCCATGGAACGAAGATCGTTCACTTGGTCCTCGGCCGCCGCGAGGAATTCCTGGATCTCGTTGAGTCCAGGGGTCTCGGGGGGAAGTTGCTTCAATTTCTCCATCGCCACAGCAATGTTTGCCGTGGGGGTTTCGTGGACCATTGGGTCGCCAGCACCGTCGAACTCTGGGTTGAGGTTGCGACGCCAGGGTCGGTGCCGTGGTCCGGCGCCCGCGTTGGGACGGCCCTCCTCGGCAATGCGTCGTCGGGCGCGATCGTTGTTACGACCTTCCCTTGCCTGCCGCTGGGCGTCCGTCTCGTTTGGAGCCGGGGGCTCGTCATTGCTGACCATCAAAATCGTTGGTCCGAAGCCGGGCGGATACTTGGGGAAATCCAGCGCGCTGCTGGGGGTTTCCGTCCGGTGGTCGAGAGTGATCAGCGTGTCCTCTGCGGTCGGATTGAGCTCCGTATCCATTGGATAGTCTTCGTCCGAGGAGAGGTATTCAGTATAATCAGGAGAATACAGCGCGAGCAGATCGGAGACAGTTGGGGAGTCCGGGTTAGCATCCTGAGACGGATCCCCAAGCTCTCGAATCTCCACCATCCCGATTATGTGAGCGGGGCTTCTCGGGATGGTATCCTCGATGAGAAGCGTGTCGAACTGTCGCTCGATGTCCCTTGCGTACGTCGACGCCGCGTTGTTCAATCCGAAGGACAGAACGGTTGGATCATGCGGCGGAGCACTTGGATCTGCCGCGAGTGGTTCGCTTGGCGGAGCACGACCTTCACGGTTTTGCTGAGCTGGTGCTCGGCGGTTTTGTCGTGCTTCGATGAACTCGCTCAACCTAGGGAGAGGAGGAGCGCTGGGTCTGTGCTGGATCTGCCCAATATGCGTCATACGGCGGTCCTGGCTGGGATCTAACCAACGGGGACTCCTAGCCGGTCTGGGGGCGATAGATCGAGCAACAGGCGGACGGTTGTTGCCGACGAGATCTGCTTCGCCGCGACGGGCGGAACTTCGCGACGTGGTCGGACGGCTGTGAAATCAGAAAAGTCTGGCCCTTTGCGGATCAACTCCTGCGTGGCTTCAACTAGCTTCGTGATCTCGGCCAATCCGCGGCCCTGTTGGTCAATGAGATCGATCAGATCTGAGTTGTCGATCGGCTTTCTTTTGTAGTAAGATAGCTGGTCGACGAGTGCTCGGAGATCTGTCGTATCCGCCGTTGCCGAGGGCAAGGGGGAATCCTGCGCGGCGGGTACTGCGACCGGCGGCGAGGCGGTTGGCGCTGTGGCCTGGCGAGCGGATGGTGCTGGGACCATCTGCATGGTGGGCGGTGCTGAGACCGTATGCCCTGCAAGCGGTGCTGAGACCGGCTCGGATGCTCCCATGGAGGTGAGGGGCGCCATCATCTTGGTGGTCCAGGTGACCGATCCGAAGGTGAAGGCGTCGCTGGCCTCAAGATCCATGGAAGCGGGGAAGGAAACCATCTGGATCGCCTTGAGATCGAAAACTCCACTCCCTACCCGCGCGCGCATGTCGATTACGGATAACCGGCCCCACCACGGGGTATCCCACGGCGGTGAGTTTCGGTAAGGGCGTGTTTACGATCTACGATCTGGACGTTCGAGAAACAAGACAAACCAAGGACAACAGGTTTACCCAGGTTCAGGCCGCTCGGAAGCGTAATACCCTACGTCCTGCTTCTCGTGTTATGCTGTATGATCAAGTGTCGGGTTACAATGAAGCGCTAAGCTCTCTCTAGGTTAGGTTGCCAGAGAATAGCCTGCCTTCTAGGGGGGGTCCTTGGCCGCTTTATATAGCCGAGCAGCCAAGGGTACACGGGATGTGGTCGGTTACATCAAGTCGTGCCCTAAGAGGACTCTATCTGACCTAACCGACTAAGTCTACTTGCGGGACAAGTATCCTTGTGCGCGATCCACCTCCTGGTCGATTGCGGACCACGTCCTTGTCTTGAAGTCCGGCCCACCAGCCTGGTCGGTAATGGGCCGGGTCTTTATCTGGTCCGGGCCGTCTTGCCGAGCAGCCCTGGAACTGTCTATGGTGGTATACCGGATTTATACCTCCCACAGGCGCGTCGTCGTCGGTGGTCGTGTGCCTGGGCGGGCTCCCAGAGGCCCCGCAAAGGTGCGCCCTGCCCAGCGCCTGCTGCGACACTGCAGCACGGCCCACGGTGGGTGACTCCAAGCTCCCCACTGGGTCAACCTCACCGGTCGCCCGTCCTCCTGTCGCCTGCTGCACCCCTGACGGTGCGTCGTCCGAGTCGTCGATCCCAGGGGGCTCGACGGCCTCTGCCGGAGCGTCCCCCTGGGCGTCGCGCCGTGGGGAGGGTCCCCCAAGCGCCGTTGTCCAACCGTCGTCTGCATCCGCCAGGGTCTCCCAACGGGGTGTTGTGGTCCTCCGCTCCCCCGGCCGTGGGAAGACGCCCTGGATAGGGAAGCCAGGTGGGCCCTCGTCGAGGTCCACTCCCCAGTGAGCGAGAAGGGTGAGCGTTCCTTCCGGCAGGTCGTCTACGCCGAGCACCGGCGTAGCTGGGTCATCCTCTTGCAGCACCGGCGTAGTTTGGATGATATAGCCTTCTACGACGTTGGAGCTTGGAGTCCTCCTCTCGACAACAGATCATCCAAACCTCTACCAGAAAGTGGCCCAATCAACAGAGCCAGAGACCTAGAACTTCTCAGGTTGTCTTCGCACCACCGCAGCAACAATGCCGACCTTTTCTCGCTTCACTCTTCATCAGACTCTTGTTCTTCAGCGGCTTGGAGAAGTAGAATATTAGCTTGATGATCGGTCTGGGTTGCTAGAATCTCTTTGGCCACCTTGAGCATAACAGCAGCGCCTTCTTCCATTCGCTTTTTATCCACGTCTCCATAAAGCCCTGCCCAGTATTGCATCAAAGAAACAGCATGACAAACAATTTTCAAAGGACTCTAATAGTTTTTTATCGAAAACAGCCTTATTTCTGCACTTCCAAATCGCCCAACATACAGCCCCAATCCCCCAAGCATGGTAATCAATACCCATTTTGAACCATTTTTCACACCAAGTCCAGCTTTGATCCAGATCATTGGGGATGTTATTAGCCCCAAAGCATACAACGACAACCATCCAAACAACTTTACTCACAGGGCATTGAAAGAAGGCTTTTGCTGTGGTACTCCGAAATGACTGTGGACCGTCTATTCATTCCGATCCAACGGTCACGATCATCTATTACCTCCTAGAAGGTAATAGTATTTATTGAATTTTATTTTATAAAAATAGGGTAAATAAGGACGGTTTGGAATATTAAAAATCTTTTTTAAGATTTGGTTGTTAAGACTTGGTTGATGCATGCGATTCCATAAATGATATGGATTTTTTTATTTTTTATTTTTGTACTTGGTATATTGTCATTATTAGCTTATAATGTTGTAAAATAGATCTCCATATACTAATGTTTAGATGATCTCTAAAATAGATAACTCTCTAAAAAAGTAAAACACTCCAACAGTCTCTTTATAATTTAAGCCAGGTCACGTAAATAGATGTATTTTTTCTCGGCACCTGCCATCCGTGACATGCGGCCAAAAAATCCTTAAAATCCATTTGGACGGGGCTCATGCACAGCGCATATTCGACGGGAGATGCTAGCGGCCCCGTTCGATTTGTTTCACAACCGAAAAAAACAGAATAGCCTACGAAGATCCAAAAATTATGGCAAATGGCATGCAAGCATCTCCCGTCATTAGCGGCATATGGGGGTGTTTTATTTTTGTTTTCATGGATTTATTGACTTTTTTAAGAAATCATTAAATTAAGAAAATCAATGGTCCAGATCGATTTGAGATATTGCCTTCTTATAGGTAAATGGTGTACCTGAGCATAAATGAGATGCAGTTTCTACACAATCACAAAACATGCAGGTTGGATCATCCTCTCAGTTTCTTTTTTTCATATTATCTTTGGTCAGAACAACATTATTAGAAAGAAGCCATAGAAAATTTTTGATATTTTCTAGAATCTTACTTTTCCAAATCCTCTTATTATATATTCCATTATTAGCACTAGTCAGACGTGATTCCCTGGCTGGTGTGATAGTAAATAAAACGAAATATAGTACAAACACGTTGTCCAAGCGATGGCATCAGTAGACGTTTATAAGAGATTCTTCCGATCTGAAAGATCTCGCACAATGCGCGCGAGATTCTCGGAGACTCGGACTGGTGCATGATGATAATAAAAAACGAGATACCAGGTTGGTAAACCGATATGGAATCAGTTGAGAACAGTGAGGCACGCAGGCATTGCCCGTTTGCCACCCAAGGCATGAATGGCAGGGAGAACCAGCTAGCACCAGATCGACAGATCATACAAGACTATACACTGTCGATTGTTCCTTTCAGGCACAACGCACGTGGATTCGTCTGAGAGTGCCTCACATGTCACGTTAACGCTCTAGTCGTTCTGGACTCGGGTGACAGGGTGATGAGCTTCCGCGCCCATGCATGTGGAATCTAAAGAGACTAGAACACCAGGCCAAAAGGCGGCCTCAGCATGTCCACAATAGTAAAAAAAATTTGCGTCGTTGGCTGTGAATCAGACGGTGGCCAATCCTCTCTTTACACCTGTACGGCGTTCACCTCGTCTGTCGACCTGTGATTGGTTTCTAAAAAAATATCTTGACTCCTCTCCCACGAGCCCACCCGACTCCACCCCACCTGTCCTCTCTCCTTCCTCTCTCTCTCTCCCGATGTGGAGCCCGATGCGGAGCGAGGGCACCTATGGCGCGGCGCGGCGCGGGCGCCTAGGGCAAGGGCAGCCCCAGCGCGGCAGCTGGCCCGTGCGAGTGGGTTCGGCAGGTGGGTGGCACGGGCGAGCAGCCGGCTGCAGCTCAGCCGTCGCCGCCCCGGTTGGCCGCGGGCCCCGCTGACCGGCCACTGCCGCTAGCCCTAGCCGCGGGCGAGTGGCCACAGCTGGGTGCCGGCCACTGCCGTCGCCGGCCCCGGCTGCTGTGCAGGTTAGGCTGTGCTTTCTCTCTCTTCCTCCCGCTCCCCTTCGCTCGCCGGCTTTGGAGACATGGTGGTGGAGGCCTGCATCGGCGGTTCTGGTGGATTCAATGCCTCCATGACCGGATCCGTCCATCCTACCATCGAATCTGTGCAGATCACCAGAGCGAAGCCACCGGAGGCCAAGGGCAGTGATGGCTGCGGGAGCGGGGCGAGGGTGGCACTAGCACGACGGCGCGCTAGCACGGGTGCCCCGCCTCCAAGCGGTGGCCGCGGGGCAAGGGCCGCCCCTAGCGCGGTGGTGGGTGCCGCGGTCAGGCCCCGACTGTACGTGCAAGCGCGGCGCGGTAGTGGCCCCAACATGTCGGCGCACCGGCACGGGCGGGCTTCGGTGGCGGGTGCGGGCGAGCACGCCTGGAAGGGAGAGGGAGGGCGTACGGCCCGACGGCGACTCCCCTCCAAGATGGGCTGGCCTCCACTCAGATCTAGCGTGGATTACAGGTAGACTTCCATCTTCTCTCTCGCTCTCGCTCTGCCACTGCAGGCAACGGTGGGCGGAGACGACCGGGGGACAAGGGCGGCCTCGGCGGCGAGGCTCCCACGGCAGCCCGAGATCAAGGACATGGCGGGCCCGGGTGGGGGCGTGGGGTGCCTCAACGACTGCCTGGTGCGCCCCTACTCTTCTCCTCCCTCAAGCCTGAGCCCTACTCCGTCAGACGGCCCCGGCGAGGGTGTTCCTCCGGTGGACCAGGCGGCCGTCCGACGGCTGCTCTGGCGGCCTTGGAACCAGAGCCGCTTGCTCCAACGATTCGTCGGCCAAATATGACGCTTATGCAGCCGGATCCATCCGTGGTCCACCCGATCTGTTCTAGACTGTCGGTGAGCCTCATTTCTCCTTTCAGTGTGGGTTCCGGAGATCCAGTGTGGGTGCCTAGATTTTGGCCATGGGCTTATGATTTTTTCTTGGTCTCTTGCAGGATACGAGGGGCCTAAGCAAGATTGGCGGCACCTTGTTTGGGTATGGTTTTCTCGGATCTACGATTCTAGCGATTTAAACTGTTTGATTCTTACGTTTTGTTGTGGTGTTGGAGCTATATACAACCTCTAAATGGTATACTGACGTGTCTATGCATTTTGTTTGGGTTTCTTTTCTTCGTCTATTATGAAATCTTGTTTTTATGTCTGGAAAATGTTTAGTCACAACAGTAGTGTTCTTTGAGTCCTTTCTTGTCAGGTATAGATGATTGTGTTGTGCCTTGGATCCATCCATGGAAGATGTACCAAGATAAGAAAGTTGATTTGGGTAGTGGGATTTTGCTTGGTCTGTTTCTAATTAATTGGGTGGGACAATTTCGAATCTTCAAGGATGATGTGCCAATGTTCTTACTTTCTATGTGTGTGCAGACATCTATAGGAAGCTGAAATTTTAGAAAGATAAGGTATACAATATATGAGAAGGAAAGAATTGATGCTCCTGCTGTTCTGTGATTAGATTCTAGGTTTTTTACATTTGCTGCATCGGTTGGTTGGGAGAAAGATTTTTAATAAAACCAGGCTGCTCAGGTGAGATGCTTGGTCATGCACTTTCAAGCTATGATGAGCAAGACTCTATGCTGATCTAATTTCAGGGAAATAGTAGGCTCGAACCAAAAGATGTTAGTGCAGAATGCAAATAATCCATTGTACTATTGAAGGAAGCAGTTAGTAAAGCTTCTTCAATTCTATGGCTCAGTGATCTCTTGTGGAAAATGCTAACCAAGCTGCCAGTCTTAGGTTGTATGGTGTTCTCAGTAAAAGTTTTGCATAACACCATAAGTGGTAGGTTACACTTGGGAGGATGGTTGGTCACTGAAGGGTGGATCAAGCCAACACTTTTTGACAGGATTCCAAATGGGGATATGCTCATCAGTGGATTCATCGTGGCTATTTACTATGTGTTCTTGGAAAGCTAATGATTGCATGGTTTGATCCTCTGTGACCTCTCTATCTTCAGTTTGTGGATTATCCCTTTCCTGGTTATTGCGCCTGTCGTGTGGGTTTGGTTATTGTGATTGCTTCGCCATTGTGATTTGTGTTTCTTTAATCCCATGCAGGGTGTGCCCTGGTACCTATTGTTGAAAAGAAGATGCATCTGTATGTCTAGAGGCTGCCACATGTCCATCTTGTTTGGGTATGGATCCTTTGAACACTTTCGTGTGCCAGTTGCCGGTTGCTCTGTATAACGTTCCTGATGATATAGCTATTTCGATTTGGTTAAAGAGAGACAACTGTGAGGAAATTAGGGTATCTTTCATTCCTGCAGAATTAAAATTGTGTGCTCCTTGCTTTATGTAGGTTGTGCTGCTGACGAGATCCATCCATCACTTCAAAAGCTTAATTCATTGGTTTTTAGCAGTGAAAACGCTCATGGAGATTGCTTGTCAAGGCTTCCTTCAGGTGATTCTTAGCAACATAAAAAACTACCATTGTTCATAAAGCGTCTCATGTGATTACCACTATCTCTCTATTTCACCACTATTGCCGTTTATTGATTGATGTAGCAACCGATGCATTTGGGTACGATCGGGAGGTCCTGACCGAAGCAAATATCTGGTAAACCAGAGGTAAATTTTTATTACACGAACAATTTACTCACGATACCTACTTTCTACGCTGGTATCGTAATGGTTCCGCTGCCATTCAGCATCCTGAACATTCTGCTCTTGTGCAGCCAATGCAAGGCTTGAGCGTGCAAGAGCCCGTGTTCATGCATCGGATAGCGACTCCTCAACATTTACCTGTTTTTCTGATGAGACTTTCTACCTGCCCAGAGGTATAACATCGATAAAAACTACGATATTCAAACATTTTTCTTCCAATTATACTATACAGGCATGCTGAAATGTGCATCCATTCTCCAGAGTATGAACCTGGTGAAAGCTTTGAATCAGATCGAAGCTGGCACCTCTACTGATGTCGTCATCCACTCGACATTGCTGAAGACGCAGCCACTACAAAGCCGCTTTTGTTCTCTACAATGTCCTATATAGACTACCCTAGAGGCCATTTGTTAATACTATGGCCATGAACTGCCCCCTGTATTAAGCACTGCCCCATAAGGATCGCGTCGGTTAGCTGTGAGGTGAACAACGTGTGTATGTACTAATGATACTTAGTAGTATGTTGCGGTGGCCTTAGGCCACTTAGCTGTCTTATTCTGTCTCGTGGTTAAGTTAATGGCCCCTCACCTGTATCATTTCTGTTTCCTGCGCAAACACAAGGCAACAGCCCGCGCGCATGGGCGCGCGCAAGAACACTAGTCTCTATTATAAAGTCTAGCAGCAGAGAGAACAAACCAGTTCCAACGACGTAAGGCTAGCTAGTTCTCGCGCCACACGCGACACACCCAAAACGCAGCTCCTCGATCGCGCAGTGACCGAGAATGGGTTCCATTGGCAACACGGCAGCGGCAGTGCCGGAGGTGG
Organism: Themeda triandra; assembly: GCA_018135685.1. Classification (NCBI taxonomy): domain Eukaryota; kingdom Viridiplantae; phylum Streptophyta; class Magnoliopsida; order Poales; family Poaceae; genus Themeda; species Themeda triandra. The sequence continues at coordinate 592,619 of JAENPR010000045.1, read as the reverse complement.
TCCTCCGGTTCGGCAACGCGAGGCCAATCCCGGCCGCCGGCATGGGCACGGCGGTCGCGGCCCCCATGAATGCAGTGCTAGCTGCCATCGAGGTTGGCTTCCGCCACTTCGACACCGCCGCAATGTACGGCTCGGAGAGGTCCGTCGGCGAGGCCGTGGCCGAGGCGGTGCGCCTCGGGCTCCTGCAGTCCCGGGAGGAGGTGTTCGTGACGTCCAAGCTGTGGTGCACGCAGTGCCATCCGGACCTCGTCGTCGCGTCCCTCCGGGAAACCCTCAAGTAAGCAGATCGAGTTCCCCCTCTCCACTAGCTAGCAACACCTAAACATCGTTTCACAAACTTCTTTGGTTGTGGATCGCGAGTGCAGGAACCTGCATATGGACTACCTGGACCTGTACCTGATCCACTGGCCCGTGTGCATGAAGCCCGTGTCGGGAGCGTTCCCATTCCCGGGCAAGAAGGAGGACGCCGTCCCGTTTGACTTCGAGGGCGTCTGGCGAGCGATGGAGGAGTGCCAGCGGCTGGGGCTCGCGAAAGCCATCGGCGTCAGCAACTTCACCACCAAGCACCTTGACAAGATCCTGGCTTTCGCCACGATCCCGCCCGCGGTGAACCAGGTTGAGCTGAACCCAGTGTGGCAGCAGCGTAAGCTGAGGACTTACTGCGCCGACAAGGGTATCCACGTCGTGGCGTACTCGCCGCTGGGAGGGCAGGACTGGTGTCGCACCGGGGAAGGCAACGGGGTGCTGGGATCCCAGGTGCTCGCGGAGATAGCCCAGCAAAGAGGGAAAACCATCGCACAGGTACGTGGTTATTACTTGTTAGACAGCTATGATTACTTTCGCGCAACGTCATTTCTGATGTGTGCACGCATGACCAGTGTCGTAAATTTTGCGACGACTCTTCGCTGGTTATTTGGTCTGATCCATGGATGCTCGCTTTGATAGTGTTAGCTTGGTTTCCTTTAGATCTGTCAGGGAACGTGGAATATTTATGTTGCACGCTTGAGATCGAGTACTTAAGATCTGATTCTCCTTATTATTTTAATTTAGGTGTCATTGAGGTGGATATATGAGCAGGGAGTGACTTGGATAGTCAAAAGCTTCAATAAGGAGAGGCTTAAGAAGAACCTAGATATCTTTGACTGGAAGCTGACCGAGGAAGACCGGCTCAAGATCAGCCAGATCCCGCAAAAGAAGTTTGTCACGGCTGCATGCCTGTTCTTGACGGAAGGCGAATTCACCTCGGTCGATGTTGCAGACATGGACATTGTTGAGGAATAGTACACGTTGGATCAGGACATGGTCACTGTTCCAAAAGGAGTGAAGCCTGAAGCGTAATGCATGTCTTCTCCTGGAAATTTCGACAATGGAGATCTTTGCCAAATATGGATGAAGGTTTAGTAATTGATTAAGTTTATGATGAATTTCCTTTGCTTTATCTCAGTCGTTTTGTTTGGTTAATGGGTGATGCTACGTGGGTGACGAGTCTACCCCATAGTAAGACTTTGTAATAATTTATGGTCACATCTCATGTTGAGACTTGAGACCGGATATTTTCCATTTGCTTGACCAAATAAACTTCTCTTTATCGAAAAAGATCACTAGCTATGCCTCAGTCTCTGTAATCTGAATCAATAATAAGTCAACATCCAAGTCCAACGATCATTTAGATGCACCCCCTCCTCCCCCCCCCCCACCCCCACCCCCAAGGTTCTCCTGTCTCCACTCAGCCATCAAATCTCCCCCTTGCCTCTTCCAACATCCGGTGTTAGTCTCGGAACCCTTTGCCCAACACCAATGAACACTCTAGCTAGAGAATAGTGTCCCCACATTGGCAGTCTTGTTTTCTCTACCATTTTTTGTCCTCTCCTCCTCCACTATCCTTTCAGCAACAGTAATGACTCCTCCATCCTCCACTCGCCAAGCAGATTTTCTATGGAGGGCACCACCAATGACACTGGGGTCAACCATCATCTTCATATATGCACAACACGTGATTAGATCTAAGACAACCTGAGGTGGAGGCTTGTGGATTGTTGCCTTATTAGACAGACATCACCTACAATAACATTTGATCCATCTTACCATCAATATCTTAGTCATCAGAAACACATCTTGCCTCCACCACACAAATGGCCTTGACACAGTCACCTTCGCTCCACTAGAACCTCCTCCGCCAGTGCCCCTCTTATGGTCATCGCCCTGCCATTCCTCCCACCGGCTGTGGCTCAGGGGGGCAAGCCTTAGTCACACCCATGACCTCCACCAAACAACTAACTCTTAGGCTCCCATATCTCTTCTCTTATGGCCTCTACAACTAGTCCAACTGATTTTCATGCTTGCGTTCCAAAGAGCTTGTTCTTGCCTTTGACATGGTATCCCTGTTGATTAATGTGAGCCTATCCCAAACGAAGAAATATTTGGAGCTCTTGATGGCAGGTTTAGCTCATTTTGTCGTAGATAATATTTCTACTCACTCTGTGGTTTCAATATTGTTACTACGAAACACCTGTATTAAGAATTAAGAAAACCATACAAAACACGTACACATACAAGTACATTCGAGGAGACCGGATAAGGCGACCGGGGGGAGGGGGTTCAATGAGAGACTCGGAATTTCTTTCAAAACTTTTGGTCCTCGGTTCAACAAAACACCCCAAGATGCGATACACAAAGCGGTGATGACCACGACCCTATTAAGAGGCTGGATGTTCTCTAGGAACACATCAGATATCACTACAAGATCAGCGGAAACAATCGGCAAAGCGATAGGAGCACAAACAAGCAATTCCCAACAAAAACAACACTCACTGCACAAGGCCAGACTGTCCACAGTTAAGGGTGCGGACTGTCTGCAGTTAAGGGTGCGGACCGTCCAGGGTTCAAACCCAGACTGTTCGGGTGTAAGGATTCGAACACTCCGGCAACACCGAAATGACAGTCTACGGTAAACGGCGGATTGTCGCGGTTATAGACCCGGACTGTTCGTGGTTATAGACCGGATTGTCCGCAGGCAAAATCTTAGAGAGACAGTCGTGGCTCAGAAGTGACCAACGGACTGTCTGCGATCCAAGTTTGGACTGTCTGTAAGACAAGAATAAAAACTCCGAATTATAGTCGAAATCCCCTGTGCGTGATGCTACAAATCACAGACTGTCTGCGCTCCTGGGCCAGACTGTTCGCGGTTACTGTGCAAGTAGCAGCCGAAAGCACTGACAAGAGCACGACTCCCGGACTGTCCGCGCCTTCCAGGCCGGACTATCCGCTAGTCCTAAAAAATCACCCTAAAATCGCATCCAACACAAATCTATCCTGATCTCTTCGAAATCGAAACAACTACCACCAAACTTGGTATGGAGGATCACAAGGTAGTGGATGAGCTAACTCTAGGAGGTCATCACTCAATTTGATGAGAATCAACGGGGAATCAAAAGAGGAGGGAAAAATCACTCATGAGGAACTCTAAAACAAGAGTCGCTCGGATCTTTGATCTTGCGAGGAATTAGACAAAATCCTTTGGTGGAAAGGTTGCTCTCACGTGATAGATCGAATCAACGCAAGAAAAACGAACCAAAATGGTCAAGAATCTGCAAATCAAGCGAAGAACAAGAGGGGATGAGGATAAACTCGAGAGCAAACAAATCATAAACACAAGACACAACTTCTTGACGAATCAACCATGGCACGAGGTGGTAAGGGCCACCATTTTCGCACGAATTCGAAGTCGTGGACCTCTCTCAAAGGTTCATGAGGGAGAAGAAACCCAAACCACTACAAGGAGAAAATGACAAATGGAGAGGTGAGGGAGATGGGGCCTCCCTCATCCTATTTAAAAGGGCTATTATACAATCCTAGTTTTTTCCTTGGATACAAATGAGCCAAAACCACTGAACCTAGGGGCGTTATGTTCCAACCCAAGCTTTTCTTGATTTGACAGCCACTGTGCCTTCTCACTGGTAGCTTCACTGCAACGCGATCTGCCGCCATGTGTCGTTCGTCCGCATCGGGAGGTTTTGAGGCCCAACCCAGTGAAATCTGTCGCCGATGGTTTTGAGGCGAAATCACCAACCCGCCCACGGGTAGCGTAGTCCATACGCGTCCCCCGCCGCTCAACACGTGTCACCACCGTCCACAATCACCAGGGCACCAAGTCTTCCAGAGCCGCCCGCTCGACTTGCACGTCCGCCGTCCCCGATCGACACGGTCTTGCCATGTACACTTGCACTTGTTGATGTCCCAGGTGTCGGCCACCGCTTGTAGCCGCCCGACCTCCAGGTCCCTCGGTCCAAACCTCACGTCCACCCTTCAACTCTCCCGATCTGTTAGCCCGGCACGCCCTATTTGACCTTCTTCCTCTAGGTCCCTTAGTTCAAGCCTCGCGTCTGCCCTTCACCGCTCCTGGTCCGTCAGCATGACACGCCCTACTTGACCTTCTCCTCACCATCAACCACCACCTCCATGCTCGACACCTTCACAACACAAGCCAAAGAGACACGTTGTTCGACACACTCCGTGTACCATGTTAGGAGAAAAATGAACCAACGTGTTGGCATATTGACAATCGCTTATCACAAAAGTTGCTATACATGGATATATGAAAACCATGTGTTCACACCCCTAAGTAAAGAGGAAATTACAAATGGAAAAAAAATATTGTCACTGGTGGGTCATTTTCTTCCACAAGTGTTGTTTTAGAGGTCTAGGTAAATTGTTGCTTGTCTAGTCTCTTCACTGTAAAAACTCTTTATATGTCATTCTTTATGAAAAATACTTAGCATGTTTTCTATTAGTTTCTCGTCATCTCGTACTTCTGCCCAAGCGCAGCAAGCACTACGCCGTCCATTCCCACATGTAATTGCATCGCTATCAGCCCATCATATGGTACTAGTGCAGTGCCCGTGCTAACGCTACGGTTTTATTTTAGAAAAACACATAAAAAAACAATGATGCTTTATTTTTGCATTATTTAACTTTTACATAATTGTATTTGGATATTTACATATTCTAGTAAACACTTTTGTAGAAGAAAGCATAATAAAGTAATTTCTTGTCATTGCATCATATAAGCAGATAAGTCAAATAACTAAAAGGCTACCTGTTCCTACGTTCCTACCGAGCAACGTTTCTCCATTAGCTGCCTTGTTGATTGTTGAAGACACAGAATAGCTTCCCTGTGTTTACACCAACATGCTTCAGAATAGCTTCCGTGTGTTTACACCAACAGGCTTCTTATTAACTAACAAACCAGCTTATCCAACCAAGCACATCATGTTGGCAATTTTACAGCAGAAAACCTTTGTAAATCATAGATATATTGGCATATTGCTTACTAAAACCTTTGTACATCACAGATATTGGCATATTGCTTATTGTGAGTTTTTTTTTTGAAAAATCCTACTACAGATTCTTGAAACTGTATTCTTCATAGCCTTAACGAGCATCTTAAAATCTCAACACACAGCTCATAAACGCTTCACTTAGCACTGGTATTTGTCTAATGGATACCCTAGCAATATAATTATGCAAACAACATATGCATCTCTTTAGTTGAGGTGGGGTTAATGAGACACTGCAGATCTTGCCTTGGAGACAGGAAGATAATGAATCAGACAGTCTTGTTTGCCCTGAATCTCTACTAACTCTCAATGCGGTAGAGTACCCTGCAAGCGGCAGCTCGTCATCTTCAAGCAGTTTCTTTGCATTTAAAACAAAAGACCATCGAACTTTGATGTGCCCTGTGGAAGGAACTCCAATTCAATGACGTAGGATTCGTACCTTCACCACTGCTTGGATGATCGGCGATGGAGCTACTGGAGCCACCAGCCACATTTCCCACCTTCGGGCTTCGGCACACAATCTGTCAGGCGAGTGGTAGAAATGGGTGCAATACACTACAATGTTTTCATCAATTCAGCCTGCCAAAGGAACACAATTAGACAAGTATCCCATCACAAGCAAGCACGCGACACTCACACAGTATCCCATCACAATGAAAACATAACAGCCCTATCAAAACTCATAAGTTGAGGTAACAGAGGATGGAACCAAATAAAAAGCAAATACAGGAGCATATTCCCGAAGAACCAACCTTCTCAACCCACGCATCCTTGGACTCGACGATGTAAGGATGTTGGAAGCGTAATGTTTCCACTATTATATCCTAAACAAAGGGGAAAGTTAGTTGTTCCTCCCCTTTTGGAATAGCATTTGCCTTCTCAACATATGCTGCATCATCAATCTGGTGCATCACAAGATCTGATGAAACCACAAGTTGCTTACAGAAGACTGACAATGTATAAAAAACTGTAGATACTCACCAATCTAGCTATAAAGCATGTCCAGACCATGCAGCTAATCATGTCCAGACCTGCTTGCCTCTCCATAGCTGTTTGCAGTTCAGCCACCACATCTTCACCTACCTGATTCCATAGAAGCATCAATTTAGCAGATGATTTTCATCAATAAGAAAACATTCGGTGCAAATAATTGATCCAATAAAACATAGTTTCGACTATAATTTATATATATTCTCTGAAATCTATATATTAAGTTTTAGAATTTCAGAGAATATATATATACAAGAGATTTCTAAATTGTTTAGGTCACTTGACACCTCGGTGTATGTTCAGCTGATCGGTCTATATGCTAATTTATTTCCACTCCAGCCTAACAATGAGAATTGTATTCCATAGTCGTATCTATGCAGAATCAGAAAAACAAGATCTGTGAACTACATCTACACGGTAAACAGCTTTCAGTGGCCCTATATTTGTCATGAAATTGACAGACCAATCCCACTCTGAAGCAAGAATGTACGCTGGTCAGCAAGAATATACACTTCAAACAGTTCAAGCAATCATCTATTGGCATTCCTTAGCAGAGACCAAAATGACCAAATATGTTGAGAAAGCAACTAAAATGAACTATATAATAATTCTTGCTATGTTCTCTGCCGGATACATGCTTTGTGAATTCAACTAACCTTTTTTACTCAAAGCACAGTTAAAGTAACGATGAAAACCACAATACTTTAGCCTTGTATATAAACAAAATTATCAGGAAAAAGAGGAATTGCAAATGTGCAAGAAGTGCACATGTACATTGCAAATAAGCTTCTGTTGTCCATTTCTAGGGTAGTTAACAGGCTTCTCTCTCGTCAAAAAAAAAAAGGCTTCTCCAACGCTAAACAACAAAAACTTACCAATTATTCCAAAGATAATTCGTTAAATTGCACTTTTAACAACAGAATAAATCACTTTCGACAGGCAATAAGCATACACAATAAAATATGCAACTCACAGGAAGCAACTGAAATCCTACGGTTGCACATGGCACAAATAAAATGAACCAAGCAAAGTTCCCAATTTATTCTCTTTGCATACAGAATTCAATCAACTATTTTTTTCCCCAAAAGCACAGTAAGAAATTACCTGTGCCCACAACAAGGCTTGGTGGTCGGCTCAAAGAAGATCTCCACGCAAATCTGCACAAAATGCAACTCCCAGATCAATCCACAATACATCCAGTGTAGTATGAAATCACAGATGTAACCTCATATATCATAGGAAAGAAAAGAAGCACCCTTACCGCACAAAAACTTACCTCATATACACGGCATGTTGCCGTCGGCCGCTGCCTTCTTGCCGGATCCTGACGCCTCCTTATCGCCCAAAAGGACACCCTTCTCTTCCTCCTTGGCGGCCTTCCCTTCGGATTTGCCGTCTAGTGGATTTCCAAATCAACGACAGATAGAGAATGGAATGCCCGAGAAGAATATACTCCTAGCACGAATTTTATTTCCCAAGGAAATCGATTCAATTTTGGAAACAAACCTGTCGTCCTGTAATCGCCTATGTCGAGCGTGACAACCACCGGCGGGATCTGCACCAGAGGCTGCCTATGGGGCTTCCTCTTTCTACGAGAAGACGGCGGCATTCAGACAGACGGACCGGATCATGAACCCGAGCAGGAAAAGAAAAAAAATTAAGCAGGTCGGCCGGAGTACCTTGGGGCCGTCCTTGGGCGCCGCCGCCCCATGGCGACGCGGCGCGGATATGGGGCTGCCACCCACGGCGATTTGGTAGCCATCCTGAACCAGCCCCTGCCCCCATCTCCATCTCCGCTGTGTCCTGTGATGCAACGGCCTCAGAACTGGCCCGGCGCCGCAACCAGTCAAGACGGAGTCCGCATCGACACGCCCTGCAATGGCCCGGAGATGGCGAGCACCGACAGGGAGGGAAAGGCGAAGGGAGAAAGGAGTTTTTTCGAGAAATTTGGAGTAGGCAAGGATCGAACCCGGGGCGGTGCGGGGATGAGCATGCGTGGGCGTGTTGCGCGGGTCGGAGGTGAGAGGTGGATGAGAAGCCTCGCGGTTGTGAGTCTGCCTTGTGGGCCTGAGGTGAGATTTAGGCTTCCCATTCTTTTAGAAGATTTCAATTATAGCAGAGATTTGTGGACATATCGGTAAATTGTCTATCTTTTTAACTTTAAGTTTTTTGTGTTGAGTTAATCAGAGCGTTTTTTTTACAGAACTGTATTAGTCATAGCGTTGTATCATATAATATTAATACGTATATGATATAAGAGAAAGACCGATGTTTGAATTGTGTCAGATTTTATTAAATAGAATAATTTGAGGATGCTTCTGAGTTTCTGAGCTTGTACGTCCGTAAGGAAAGCGTGACTATAAATAAGTGGCTACTTCTGATCCGATCAGGTTGAGTGGTTGACCTTTTAATTTGATTGGATTTGATAAAAGAAATGATGAAATGTACGGACACTGAAGCAAAAAATTAAAGAGATTAAATATGAATAAAAAAGATCTCACACAGAGTGCGCACGAGATTCTCTGACTGTGTGGCAGTAAATAAAACGAAATACAGTACTACAACAAACACATTGTCAAAGCGATGGAATCAGCGGAAGGGATTAATGGACTTCTTGAATCTCGGAACTGAAAGATCTCAAACAGTGCGTGCGTGATTCTCGGAAACTCAGGTTGGCGTATGACAAAAAAAACACCATATAACATATTTTTATTTTTTCTGATAAAGAGTGCTCCCTCTATTCCAATTTAGCCATCGTTACAAAAAGTGTGCTAAGTCTGTAGAAAATATTAGTAATATTCATATAATTTTTAAATAAATTTATTATAAATAGATTTAATGATCTATCTAATAATATCATGATTTTATATAAAAAACGAAGAGCTCCACCAAGGTGCCGCCACCAGAGATTTGTGCTCCCGCCGGCGAGGTCGTCGGTCCCTTCTGCCTCCGGCGGCCCTCAGGGCCTCGGATGTGTGGGGAACTGCGTGACCTTGATCGACGGTGTAGATTAGGTCCCTTTTCTAGGGGTTAGGGTTTTTGGCGGCGCAAGCTTGGTGGAGGTGGCAGCGCAGCCATGGTGGAATAAGGTCCTCTCGGTCTTCGTCCACCTCGTCGTCGCCTGCTCCATTGACGATGGGAGGCCTCTGAGGCGGTGTAGGAGTCTGCGGCGGCGGCTGTTTCGTCGTCGTGGCGGAGCAGCGGTGCTCGTGCCGCGTTTTAGGTCAAGGCTATGGTGGCGGCCTAGGGCGTGGCAGCAAGATGGAGTGCGGTGGATCGAGCTCGATTTGCCGGCGGCACGGATCGAGATTGAGAGAGTTTGGCTTCACCGCGACGGCAGATGCCAACGTCGGCGCCGCTCTCGTGGTTCCAACCTGGATTGTGATCCTGACGGATGGGCGCTCAAAGACTTCTTCACCTCCGCGAGATTGAGCGTCTGCTACAGTCCACCTCAATGCCAGTGGTTTCCTCCGGCTTCTGGTGATTCAGGTTTGGCGGCATCGGTTGGTGTCGGCGGTCTTCGTCGGCAGCGGATGCGGTCGACTTCCTTTCTCGAAGGGGATAAGGGCCAGTTTGTAATTTCTTTATTTGTTGGGGTCCTCGTAGAATATTGGTTGGACAACTGTCCTCCGTATCCTTATTCAGTGTACTTGTATTTGGACGTGTTTATTTCTATTAATTAATACAAGTATGCAGTATAAAAAATAATATCATGATTTTTTTATCTTAACTTGGCCCTCACGGCCTTTCATTACTTTTTTTTCATACTAAACTTGGCACTGAGGCCTTTCATTATATAAGCGGAAAATCATACTATGACGATAGTTCAGAGAGATAACATAGACACTTCAGGAGATGCCCTCTTTGTCTAGTGTAATTCCACTCAGCAAAGTCTAGATTCCACTCGACAAAGAGCGCACGGTAAAAGTTTTCTCGGTGAAGAGGCTTTACCGAGTGCCTTTTATCGTGGCGCTCGGCAAAGACTTTGCCAAGTGTCAGGAAGGCACTCGGCAAATATTTTAAAAAATAAAAAAACAAAAAAACCCGTCGAGCCCATCCAAAAGGCCCAGCGAGCCCATTGCCGCTGGTGAGGCCATCCTCGTCGGAGACAGCGCCTCAGACCAAGGGGCCGTGGATGAGTCACCGCGGGATTGGGAGCACGCACATCGGAGACGGCGCTGCTCGGGGAGTGCGGGGCCGCGCTGCTGCAGGCCGGGGGGCCGCGCCGCTGGTTGGGGAAGGCCCGCGCCGTCGCTCGGGGAGGTGCTGGGGAGAGCCATCGTGAGACCGGGGATGCGCAGATCGGAGATGGCGCTTTTCGGGAGTACGGGGTCGCGCCGCGCCGTCGGTCGGGGTAGGTCCGCACCGCCGACCCCGCCGGGTTGCGCCGCTGGGCCACGCTGGGGAGGCCGTGTCGGGCCGTGCCGCCACCCCTCTTCGCGCCGCCGAGCGAGATAGGCCTCGCCGCCGCCACCTCGTCGTGCCTCCGTGCGGGTAGGTCCGCGCCGCTGCCACCTCGTCTCGCCGCCGCCCCCGTCGGGCTGCGCCGTCGGGCCACGCTGGGGAGGCCGAGAGAGGAAGAGAGGACCGAGTGTGGTTGAGGGAGTCGCCCCTGCCGGCGTGGACGAGGGAGAGAAGGTGGAGGGTGTAGGAGACGGGCGCTGGATGAGGGAGAGAGGGTGTGGGCGCAGGTTGGGGAGGGCGGCTGGAGAGGGGGAGAGAGTGGGGGTGGCCAAACCCTAGGGCTGGAGAGGACGTTTATATATTGCTGGCCTCATGGGCCGACGACTTTGCCGAGTGGCTCAGGAAGGGCACTCGAGAAACCTTTTTTTATTTTTTGTTTTAAGTTTTTGAAATTCAAAAGCATGCGTAGATTAACTCAAATAAAAAATTTAACTATAAAGTTTCATAAGTTTTTGATTTCTACAAAGTTTTCTGTTTTTTTCATCCGAGGCCATTTGGAAAAAAAAATCAAATTTTATTTTTTTTAAATTCAAACAAATTTTGCATGACAAGGTCAACTAAATTAAAGTTTCCAACTACGACATTCTACAAAATCTCGAGATCTACCAAATTTATTTGAGTTGTTTGATCATTTATTCATCCAACATGGTGGTTCTTGTTGGGAATATGCCCTAGAGGTAATCATAGAGATGATGATATTACGATTGTATTCATGATATATTATTGTGGGGGTATAAACCCCTATACCCGCACGACCCGGCTTTAGGTCTGCTCGGACAGAGACCCTTGGCCCAAGAGCGCAAGGCCGACCAGGGCCCAACTCTGGTCGGTTACCTTGGAGGACAAGGAAGGAAGGGCGGACTAATTGGCGCTTCTGGTCGGCGGTGAAGATATCGATCACAGGAGATTAGATCGGATAAAAGTTGTTACCTTATAAGTACATTTGTGCCCCGGAAATATCGGGCTTGTAATCCTGCTCCCCCACTATATAAGGCGAGCAGGACACCCTCCCAAAACTCACCTCGACATTAATATACAGACTCGATCAAGAGCACAGGACGTAGGGTATTACACGTATCGTGGCCCGAACCTGTATAAATACAGCGTCTTGTGCATCTTGATTACATCTTGTTCGTCATCTAGCGTGCCTTACCGATCAATCTACTACCTTAGGCATACCCTAGGTAGACTGCCGCCGATATTTCGTCGACAGTGGCACGCCAGGTAGGGGGTGTGCGTTTAGATCTCAAGATGAACAGGATGGTTTCGTTCCCTGCCTCCATGGACCTCGACGACATCGCTCCGATCACCTTCGGCTCTTTCGGCTCCTGTGACGTAACCAAGGTAGCGCCGGCTGTCAAGGCGACCGCACTCGACGCTCAGGACGCAACTCCACCGCAAGAACGAGACTCCGACCTCACGGAGAGGCTTCTAAGGCCGATGGTCCGACCATCGATCCTGCGCTATCAAAGATGCCGGGTCGATAACTCAGATCTGATCGAGATGATTGATCGCCATGGAGAAGGATTGGCGGAAACTCTCGCCCTCACGGAATCCGCGCTCAAGCAACTTGCCGACCTCCGGGTTGATGACGGGTTCATCCCCGTACAGCGACGAAGGCGCTGCAACACACAGGGGTCCCGGTCAGATCCAGATCTATCCAGATCAGATCGCCCGAGGCCATCGCTCACCCGCCCGCCACACCCTACGCTGGACGACAGATCAGGGAGATCAGGTAGCCCCTTCATGTTTGGGCTCAAAAACACCGCCGCGTCCTACGAGGAGCTCTTCCCTCCATTGGTCCCTCAGCACGCTGGTCGGATCCGGCACCCACCGACCTCGCCCCACTTCGTCAACATGATCACCTCAGGAGGGACGCCTGACGCTGCAGCGCAGCCATCGGACATGGAGGAGTCAAGTATCCCATCGCTCCCATCTGCCGTAAAGGCAGCTCTCGAAGCAGGATCTCCAGGTCAATTCCTCGACGCAATTGGCTATATGCCTCCCGCTCCCACCGAGCTCCATGACGACACAAGTGTCGCCAATGGTGATAGACGTCGATAAAATCGCCGATAACAACGCCCCAGATGAGGAGATTCTCCAGTCGGTCGCTGAGCCAAGCAGAGAAGAGGACAGCCCCGAGCGCCCTCCAGACTTTGGCAACACCGTATTCATGGTCAGCAACGACGAGCCCACCGTTGATAATGAAACTCCAGATCAACGCCGCGACCGCATTGCACGCAACGCACATCATGGTGTTCGGCGCGATTGAGAGCAGCAAGAAGCGCAGCAACGGGCTGATCAAGCCCGTCATGTCAACCGCAACTTGGCCGATGAGTTCGATCTGGTCGGACACCGTCGGGTTCATAAAACCCCGACAGCTAACATCGCGGTAGCCAAGAGCAAGTTGGAGGCATTGCCTCACACCCCTGCGGTCCAGGAGATCATCGACCACCTGATGGCAGCTGAGGGGCAGGTAAACCGCATGCGCCGGGCCGAGATGCCTCCAGAAGTCCTGGCAGCATCCGCTCAACGCAGCCGCCGCCCGGAATTAGGGGAAAGATCTGCGAATCACGTCCCAAGCAACAGATCGGCCAAGTTTTCAGATCGCTCCAGCAACTCCAGTTCCGACTCCTCCAGCCGTGACGTACGATCCATAAACCGCGACCGCCGTCGACGATCGCCGGACAGGCACTGCCGCGATGACTCACCGCGACGACCTCGAAAGCGGCGCGGCCGCCGGGCTTTTCGTGACGACGACACCGACCAGCACCGACACAGGTATCGCTACGATGGCGATGACCAGCGCTATGATGGGGGCCGCTTCGAGATCCCCGGCCCCAAGCCATACTCAGAGTGACTCAGGGAGGTGCATTGGCCGCGGAACTTCAAGGCCAGTGAGGTGCAGCCGTACGTTGGCCGCAAGAATCCCGACCAATGGCTCTTCCTGTATGAAACTGCAATCCGAGCCGCAGGAGGCGACGAAAGTGTGATGGCAAACTACTTACCGGTAGTCCTGGGCCCTTCTCCAACCAACTGGCTCATGTGCCAACGCGAGGGCTCGATTCACAGCTGGCCTCAACTTCGCCAGATGCTGTCCGAGCACTTCAAGGCTACGTGTCATCAGCCTGGCTCCAAGTACGCCTTGGCCCAGATCCACGAATACCCCAACGAACCGCTATGAGAGTACATACGCCGCTTCAACGACATGTGGACGACGGTGACGGACATCACACAGCAAGAAGCCGTCGAGCTCTTCATCAAGGGGCTCACTCAACCCCGCAATGAGAAGTGCAAGATCGAACTCCTCCGAACCCAGCCGAAGACGATGGGCGAAGCCCTGAAAATCGCCGGTGAATGGACACGTGTCGACGACGCCTTGCGATCCAGCAAAGAGGACGGTACATCTCGACAACCTCCCCGCCGCGACGACGACGACGACCGCGATCGCGATCATCGCGCGCGGAACCGCGGAAACCGCGACGACAGACGCGATTCTCGGCACCCCGAGCGGCGCAGCCGCAGCCGCGAGGACGACCGACGTGATTCCCGCTGCCGCGAGCAACGCAGCCGCAGCCGCGAGGACGATCGGCACGGACGCAAACGTAACCGACGTGATGATGGCCAGCGCTACCGCGGAAACCGCTTCCACAACGTCAACAACCAGGATAAGCCATATGATGATGGCTATGACAAGGTCCTTAGCCAAGATTGCCCAAGGCACCCAAACAAAGGCCACACGATGGGTCAGTGTTGGGGCTTTGCCAACATCTTCAAAAAAGCTGACACGCGGCGACCGCGGGGTGGCAACAAGAATCGGAAGGACAACCGCAACGCCGATAAGGACGTCAAGAAGGAGAAAGACGACAACACCTCGGATGATGACGGCCACCGGGAGTTCAAAGAACCCGAAAGAAATGTCGCTGTCATCTTTGGCGGCAAGGTCGCCACGGAGTTCCAAAGGGACAAGAAGCTACTCCGACGGTCGATAATCGCCTTCAGCAGCGCCGACCAGGAACGCGTTGCAGACATCAAGGCACCCGCCTGGTCGGAGCAGCCAATCTCGTTCAGCCGAGCAGACATGTGGGCACGAGGAGAGGACTCCGGACGTTTCCCCCTTGTTCTGGACCCCGTCATCCAGCACCTTCGCTTCGAGAAGGTGCTGGTCGACGTAGGTAGTGCCTTAAACATACTGTTTTTACAGACATACAAAGAGCTCGGCCTGAAGACAGAAGACCTGGAGCCCTACGACTCGCCGTTCTGGGGGGTGATGCCAGGAAAGCCCTCCATGCCCCTTGGCCAAGTCACCCTCCGAGTCCAATTTGGTACCAAGCAGCATTTTTGCTTCGAGTACCTTCACTTCATCGTCGCCAACTTCGAAGGTGCCTACCACGTGATCCTCGGCCGACCAGGCATCGCCAAATTTATGGCGGTCCCGCATTACGGCTACATGGTGCTCAAGATGCCCACGGAGAAGGGCATCCTCTCTCTCCGCAGCAACGTCCTCATGGCGTGTCACTGTGAGTCAGCTTCGTTCGCCGCCACCGACCTCGCCGACCTCCGAGCCCGCATGGCGGATATGGTGCTGGAGGCTAAGGCCATTCCCCCGGCCGACCTCCAGATACCACTCAAGGAATCCAAGTGCTCCTCCAAGAAGAACCGGGAGTACAAAGAGATCGAGCTCGTTCCAGGAGACAAGACAAGAACCGCCCTGGTCGGGGCCAATCTCTCCAGCAAATAGGAAAGCGCGCTCGTCCAGTTCCTACGGGATCACATCAGCGTGTTTGCATGGAAACCAGCAGACATGCCGGGTGTCCCTAGGGAACGGGCCGAGCACTTCCTGAATGTCTCCAAAACCGCCAAGCCGGTGAAGTAAAAGCTCCGACGGTTCGCGAACGACAAGAGGGAGGTGATTAGGGTAGAAGTAGCAAAGCTATTAGCCGCAGGATTTATAAAAGAAGTGTATCATCCCTTCACCTTACCACGTATCGACCAAGTCGTCGACTCCACTGCGGGCTGCGAGCTGCTTTCCTTCTTGGATTGCTACTCCGGCTACCACCAAATATCCCTCGCTATCGCCGACCAGGAGAAAACCTCCTTCATCACCCCTTTCGACGCTTACTGCTACAAAACGATGTCCTTCGACCTCAAAAACGCTGGGGCCACTTACCAAAGAGCAATCCAGAATTGCCTAAAAGACGAGATCAGAGACCACCTGGTCGTGGCGTACGTGGACGACGTGGTGGTAAAAACCGCAACATCCAACTCTCTGGTCGCCGACCTCCAGCGAACGTTCGACGCCCTAAACGTTTTCCAATGGAAACTGAACCCCACCAAGTGCATCTTCGGCGTGCCCTCCGGCATACTGCTCGGCAACGTCGTGAGCCAAGACGGCATACGCCTAAATCCCGAAAAAATACAAGCCGTCCTTAACATGCAGCCCCCTCAATGTGTCAAAGACATCCAAAAGTTAACAGGGTGCATGGCGGCCCTAAGTCGTTTTATCTCGCGACTAGGGCAAAAAGGACTGCCATTTTTTTGGTTGCTAAAAGCAAAAGAAAAACTCGAGTGGTCGACAGAGGAAGATACCGCCTTCATGGAACTTAAAACTTACCTAACCAATCCTCCGGTGCTTACGGCGCCCAACGATGGCGAAGAAATGCTCCTCTACATCGCGGCCACCGACCGAGTAGTCAGCACGGTGCTGGTGGTCGAGCGAACGAAAGCTGGTCATGTTTACCCGGTCCAGCGCCCGGTTTATTACGTTAGCGAAGTGCTCAACGATTCCAAGCACCGCTACCACCACATTGAAAAATTGCTATACGCAATTTTGATTACCAAGCGAAAACTTCTACACTATTTCCAATCTCGGCAGATCACGGTGGTCACAAGCTTCCCGCTTGGCGACATCCTGTACAACAAGGACGCCAGTGGTCGAATCATCAAATGGGCGCTCGAACTTATGGCATATACCGTCAAGTTCAAAAACCGCAACACCATCAAGTCACAAGCCCTTGCCGATTTTAAGCCGAGTGGTCGGACCTTACCACCCCTTGGTACGAGTCCAATCACAAGTACTGGGAAATGTACTTCGATGGTTCGCTCAAAATCGATGGCGCGGGTGCCGTTGTGCATTTCACCGCCCCCTCGGGAGACGAGCTCAGCTACGTCCTTCGCATCCATTTCCCGGCATCAAACAACGCTGCTGAGTACGAAGCTGCGCTTCATGGATTGCGCCTTGCCGTCGAGCTCGGTATCAAGCGCCTAATGGTATACGGCGACTCCCTCGTTGTCGTCAACCAAGTGAATAAAGTGTGGGACACCACCAGCGAGCGAATGGAGGCCTACGTCGCCGCAATACGACAGCTCAAAGACAAATTCTATGGCCTCGAGTTCCACCATGTCGTACGCGACAATAATGACGCCGCCGACAAGTTGTCAAAACTTGGCTCCACCAGAGCCGCTATCCCACACGGTGTGTTCGTTCACGACCTGCTCGAACCATCCGTTTCGGTGCCCTCGGAGGCACAAATTCCCTTCCCAGCAAAGCCGGATCTCAATCCTCCGCACCCCCAGTCACCAAGCAACGTGACAGCCGACCACGTTGCCTTGATGGACATCGACGGCGACGAAGACGCCATGGCTGAGGACGTGTCAGCACCGCAAGAACAGTCACCTGACATCACGCCGACCACGCCCGACCAGTCAGACTGGCGGCTGGACTTCATCCGCTACATCACGGACGAAGACGTGCCAGACGATCCCATCTTGCGCGAACGTATAGTATGACGCAGCAAGCATTATGTCCTCATGGACGGCGAGCTCATGCGGAAAAATGCCAAGCAGGAAATCTTGCAAAAATGCATAACGCAGGACACTGGCATAAAACTCCTCGACAAGATACATTCCGGCGAGTGCGGCAATCACGCCGCCTCCAGAACACTGGTCAGCAAGGCTTATCGTGCCGGCTTCTATTGGCCAACCGCCGTCGCCGACGCCGAGCAGTTGGTTCGGCACTGCGTCAACTGCCAATTTTTTGCCAAGCAAACACACGTTTCGGCTCATCAACTGCAGACGATCACGGCCTCATGGCCCTTCTCGTGTTGGGGGCTCGACATGATCGGCCCTTTCAAGAAAGCTCCTGGTGGATTTCGATACGTCTACGTACTCATCGACAAATTCTCCAAATGGATCGAGTACATGCCGTTGGTCAAGGCTACCACCAAAAAGGCAGCCGACATGCTAAACGACGTCATCCATCGATTCGGCGTCCCAAACTCCATCATCACCGACCTCGGCTCCACATTCACTGGAAGTGATTTCTTCGATTTTTGCGACAGCATGTGTATCAAGGTCAAATATGTCTCAGTTGCCCATCCACGGGCCAATGGACAGGTCGAACGTGCAAATGGCATGATACTCGATGCTCTACGTAAACGCCTATACCAAGACGACACCGACGAACAGCGCCCTGGTCGATGGCTCAAAGAGCTCCCGGCCGTAATCTGGGGACTCCGCACGCAGCCAAGTCGAAGCTAAGGCTGGGCACAAAACCCGATACCCGAACCCCGAACCCGAAAAACCCGAACCCGAACCCGAAAAACCCGAACCCGCAGTACCCGAAGTCAAAATCGGGTAGTGAATGCTATTACCCGAATTTATTTCGGGTAATTCGGGTAACATCCCCCGGTACCCGAACTACCCGAAGTACCTCAAGTCCTAAATGTGTGAACCTATTATTGTCTTCGTGATTGTGTCCTTGTCGTGGTTTGCACTTGCTTGCATGTTACATTTACACAAGATTATTTAGTATTATTGTGTTGGCAGTTTACCACCTATGATGAAAACTTTTATAAATTATTAAATATTTTGTCAAGTTCTAGTTCTATATAAAAATCTATGCTCTTTGAGTGTTCCCTGTCATTTTAAATATTTTGGGTAAATCGGGTATTACCCGAACCCGAACCCGAAATTGCGGGTACCCGAAGTTGCGGGTAGTGTTTTTTTGGGGCTCCAATCGGGTAACAATTCTCATTACCCGAATTTCTCAAAACCCGAACTACCCGACCCGAAGTTTTCGGGTAACCCGAACGCCCAGTCTTGGTCGAAGCACCGGCGTCTCTCCTTACTTCATGGTGTTCGGTTCTGAAGCCGTTCTCCCCGACGAAATCGCCTTCCGCTCTCCACGTGTCGCTCAATACGACAAAAGCATATCCGACGACGCCCGAGCTCTAGAGGTCGACTCCATCGAGGAAAAGCGGCTCGAGACCTGTGCGCGAACCGCCAAATACCTGGCATCCATGCGTCGGTACTACAACTGCAACGTCAAAGAACGTCTCTTCGTGGTCGGCGACTTGGATCTACGGCGAAAACAGAACCTCGCCGGCATCCACAAGCTCGTCTCCCACTGGGAAGGGCCATTTATGATCAAGGCGGTCACTAGGCCGACCTCGTATCGGCTGTGCACCTTGGATGACCCTCCGATAGAGGTCCCGAATTCGTGGCATATCGACCACCTACGGAAGTTTTACCCGTAGATCCTAGCACTAAGAGTTGCATGTATCTTTCTTGTATTTTCTCGATTCATGTCGATTGAATAAAAGATCGTTACTGTTCCATCTTGTTTAAAGTGCATCTCCGGCACCTCTCGCAAATTTTTACTCCTACCACTACGGACATGATCAAGACAAAAGCTAGAACACGCTTACATATAATAAGGCGGCCATAGCCGCAATGTTGCAAAAAGTGACCATGCCTTGCGTCACACCGCACAAGTCTTCAGCTTTCTGACGCAAGAACAATAAAACAGCACCCTTACAACGTTCAAGGTACTATGCGGACGTTCTTCACCATCGCCTTGGACGTCTCCAGGGAGTCGCGCCTGAGCTCCTCCGCCGCGTCCACGCTAGTACCCGGCGCCAGTCCCTTCCGCAGAAGCTCCAGGTTGATTGAGGGACTGTGGGAACGCACCACAGCAAGCACGTGGGAACCCACGTGCTCTGCACCCTCCCTGATGAACTCCTGCAGACGGGGCCAAGACGCCTGGCTCGCAGCGGCAACAGCGCCAAGCGGGGTTTTCGACGTGATGGTCTCCGCCTCGTCCTCAGCCAACACATTAAGCACTGGGGCGATTCCGCCGACAATTTCCGCCACTTCGCCTCGAACGCGTTGGGCATCCGCGTGCAAGCCCTGGACCTGTTCCTGCGACTCACGAAGGCGACCTGCACATCACGAGCAATGTGAGACACAACTCCGACTGTCCGACAACCCAAGCCAAGGGGACGCGTCATACCTTCAAGATCCTGCTGTATTGCCGCATGGCGAGCGGCCTGCTCCTCCATTTGCTGGCGCATCTCCGTTATCTTCTTCTCCGCCTGCTCGACGCGCTCCTCCCCGTCTGGGCCCCAACGATACATTATTATGCAAATGGCAATAGCACAAGTACCTTCCTCCACTTTTTTCATACCCAGGACATCGCGTACCTCTTTTCTGCTGCAACAGCTGTCTCACGTGCTCGGCCACCTCCTCCTGCTCGGCTGCCCGGGACGCCAGTTGCGCCTTTAGCCCTTGCATTGAGCTTCTCAGATGCTCGACCTCGCCGAGCAGACGGGTGTTCTCCGCCGCCGTTACCTCAAGCTGCTCTAACGCACGTTTTCGCCGATCGGCGGCCCGGCCGACGCTCTGCCGAACACACTATCAGTCAGGCTACATCAAATGTTCGTCGCCAACAAGAAGAATGGCTCCCCGTACACCGACATACCTGCACTTGGCGTAGCAGCTTGGTCACGGTCCCCTCCATCTGACGCATGGCGTCCTCCAGAATTTCCTCCTCCGCCGCCGCGTCGACAGCTCCACCTCCTGAGCTCTGCCCAGTCTCCTGCGTGGTCGTCGCGGCTTCAGGACGCGGCGGTGGACCAAACGCCGGAGTGTACGTCACCATCGTGCCCGGCTCGGCATGCGGCGTACTTGCTCCGGCGCCTGCCCCATCGTCAGCGATGGTCTGGGCAGTGGTCGGCTCAGCCGCCATCGCGGTTTCCCTGCGCATCATCAGCAGTCTTTGAATCGTTAACCTGGCGCATATCTTGCAAATGACTTTGAGACACGTTCATTACCTCGCGACCACAGAAAAGGTCGACTGGAAGCGGTCACGCCGACGACCACGGCTACTCCCTCCATCACGCGAGGTAGCTCCGGTGGCTTGCTCCGCCGTCACAGCCACCTGCTCCACCACCGCCGCGGCCGGGCCTTCGTCGACTCCCGAGGTCGGAGCAGCATTACTGACCTCGGCCTCCTACTCCATCGTCGTTGCGCCCGGGTTCTCGCGATCCCCCGTGGCCGGCGCGGCGTCATCCGCCTCGTCCACCTGCTCGGCCGTCGTCGCCGCAGGATCTTCGACGACGCCCGTGGTCGGCGTGGTATCATGTACCTCGGCGCATGGTGTCTCCAGCGGGGCGTCCTGGACGGCATCAGGGACCATGGGCGGCTCCTCCAAGGGCACCTCCTGGCTTCCGCCTTCTTCTCCGCCACCAGCCGCCCTTGCGTCCTCCGGCTGTAATGGCGCCGGTGAGGGCTCGCGACTCGGCACCCTGCTCGGCGACGGCAGATCCGGTGCGATTGCTCCTAGCGACACCTCCGGGCTCGCAGCTGGCGGCGTCGCAGTTGGTGACCCACCGGTCCGAGCCTTCTTGTACAGCTGGCTCAATGGAATATCATCCATTGAGCCTCCCGATGACGACGATGAAATCTGTGCCCTCCTTTTCCTCTTGGTCAGCGTCTTCGTCTTCGGCGGAGACGCTCAGGACTCCGGCTGCTTGGCGGCCACATGCCGCAGTGCCCGTTGCGCCCGTGGCATAGAGCCCTGCACGGCCTCCTCCTCGCCATCTCCGTCGCTCGACTCATCGTCCAGGGCTGCCATACAAGCGAGACGCTCTTCCAGCGTGCGATCGTAGCCCTGGACCTCGCCGCGGGGCCACTCCTCAGACGGAACGTCCGAGATGTAAACAGCACGACCCTGCACAAGAACATCACCGTCAGAGATCACAAAAAATAAAGACTAGAGTATGAAGAGGCGCCAGATGCCAACGTACCGCTGGCGGCGGGTAGGCTGCGGTGTACGGCGTCTGCGGCTTCTTAGGAGCCATCTTCGCCGGGTCGAAATTGTGAAACACTCGGTGCCCCGAGTGGTCATCTCCTTCGCATCCACAGAGTCCGTCCCCTCGCGGGACGGATTCGTCAACCCCCTGTACTCGTACATCAGGGTGGGCCCCTCCTTGCACTACTGCAATCGACGCTGCCACCACATCACGGCCACCATCACACCGTGCACACGCTCTCTGTTCACGAGCGGCAGCAGCTCGTTCACCTGCTCCATCTCCGTAACATTGGGTCTCGCCGCCCACTTCACATTCGGCTTCGGGACCAGCGCCACATCATTGGGGACCGGCCTCCCCTCTGGATTTTGCCTCATATAGAACCATTTGTCGAACCAATTCTTCATGGAGGTAGAGTGGGGGATGCTGACCCACTGGGATTTCATCCCATCCCGCAGCACAATGTAGCAGCCCCCAACTATTTGGGATCCACCGGTGCCTTCCCCTTTCTTCTTCAAGTAATAAAAATGGCGAAAAAGATTGAAGTTCGGCCGAATGCCAAGAAATGCCTCGCAAATAGCGATGAACTCCGACAGCGTCAAGATGGAGTTAGGGTGGAGGTTGCATAGCGAGATCTCCCAGTGGCGGCACAAATCGCGGACGAATGGATGAACCGGCGACCCCAATCCCCGCACGAAATAATCCTCCAACACCACAATCTCTCCCTCGCGGGGAAGCGGAAACCGCTCACCTTACGGCGGCGCTCGCCAGATCCGGCTGTCCTCCGGCGGCAGAAGGCCCCGCTCCACCAGCTTCAGCAACGACTCCCTTGTCATCTTCGATGGGCCCCAATGCTCCACCGTGAGCTTCCGCCTCGCCGCCTCCGATAACTGCAGCTGCCCGCCCGCCATCTCCGGTCTGCTCCGCCTCCTCCTCCGGTGCGCGCGCCGGCTCGCTCCCGTGTGACTCCGGCGCGGCAAGATGGGCGCCGGCAGGTTGCGGGGCGGTGGGATTGGGTGCGCGGCGGAGGCAGTGGAGGTTAGGGTTTGGAGAGCGAGTGGTGCGCTAGAGCGAGGAGAAGAAGAAGAGTGTGGAACCGTCTGGAAATGAAGAGAGGTGACTGAGCGGCGGCGGCCGTCTTCCCCCTTTTATACGATTCGGCGGTCCCCGCACGGGACCTAGGGTTGACTCCACCTGGGTCATTTTCTAAATGGGCCGACACAGGTGGGCCTTCATATTTTACTCCCATGCTTGGTACTTTATTTGGCCTGCAGCGCCTCTTTGGCAAGAACCGAGCGATGGACTCGCCCTACTTTTGGCGGTTCCATCCAAACGTTTTGCAGCGCACGTGGACGCACGTGCGCACAAAGCTGATTCTTGCCTTTTTAAATTTTCACCCACGTGTGATTTTTTCCACGTGCCACACTTTTTTTCCGACCACTGTTGACCTAGTTCACTGGCAATAAGTCAGGGGATCGAGTACAAAAAAGCACGGCTTTTTTCATCTCTCCTAACAAAGTTAGGATGGTTCAACGCGTACTTATGGACACATGGTAACAGAGGGCTCGGCCGACCAGCCAAGCTTCGGTCAGAGTAATGATTAAGTCATTTTCCTCTCCTTCACTTTTTCGGCAAAACTACCATGCTTTTTGGAATGATGCACAGCATCGACCAGAACACGGCACAGCCGTGGTCCTTTATGAGGCTCTTGGTGCTTAGCACGGGCCCACTTCGGCGCGTATTACGCAAGGGTATATCAAAGGTGTATCATTTTCCACCTAGTTAGCCTTTGGCGTAGCCGAGGACTGGAACTTTGCAGTTGAAACCGTGTTCCCCATGATAAAGTCGTGGAACTAGTGTGGGTACGTTTTTCTTTCTCGACACATGGCATTTGGGGTTTGGTTGGTACGCAAAGCTGCCCTCCATTCAATCGACAATGTCGGTTCTCCCTACTTCACTATCTTGCACCATGTTCACTAGACAGCTGCAAATGTTGTATGTCTAGACACAACAAAGTTGTGGTCGCTTTCTAATTTTGTGTCACCAGAGACTGGTCGGCCCAGCCGCCACTTCATCACTGGGGACTGGTTAGCAGAGCTACCACAGTCTCATTCCCATCACTGGGGACTGGTCGGCTAAGCCACCATTTTTGTGCCTGGGGACTGGTTAGCAGAGCTACCACAGTCTCATTCCCGTCACTGGGGACTGGTCGGCTAAGCCGCCAATTTTTGCTTGGGGACTGGTTAGCAAAGCTAACACAGTCCCATCTCCAGTACTGGGGACTGGTCGGCACAGCCGCCGTCATGAATTCGGTACACCAGGCTCTCTCTAGATCCTGATACAACTTGTTCCACACCTTATATCAGGCTCGGGGACTACGTGGGCCCACGTCACTTTGCAGTGACTTGGGCTAATTTTTATGCAGCATTCCACGATGGCATGGTTGTTTTTACGCAGTCAAGAAAACTTTTTTCTTTCAACTGTGGGCCCATGTCATGGGATGGTCGGTAAATTTTTCTTTTCACACAAAAAGAGCAACATGCATCTTTCGTTCAAAGCAGCATGTAGAAGCTCAAAGAGCCTGACCAGTTACTGGTCGGACGCATGCAAACTCTCAAATGCCTCAAGACACATGATGCTCGGGGACTAGCTGTGGGGGTATAAACCCCTATACCCGCACGACCCGGCTTTAGGCCTGCTCGGACAGAGACCCTTGGCCCAAGAGCGCAAGGCCGACCAGGGCCCAACTCTGGTCGGTTACCTTGGAGGACAAGGAAGGAAGGGCGGACTAATTGGCGCTTCTGGTCGGCGGTGAAGATATCGATCACAGGAGATTAGATCGGATAAAAGTTGTTACCTTATATGTACATTTGTGCCCCGGAAATATCGGGCTTGTAATCCTGCTCCCCCACTATATAAGGTGAGCAGGACACCCTCCCAAAACTCACCTCGACATTAATATACAGACTCGATCAAGAGCACAGGACGTAGGGTATTACACGTATCGTGGCCCGAACCTGTATAAATACAGCGTCTTGTGCATCTTGATTACATCTTGTTCGTCATCTAGCGTGCCTTACCGATCAATCTACTACCTTAGGCATACCCTAGGTAGACTGCCGCCGATATTTCATCGATAGTTATATGTTTCTAAATATCCATTAAAGACAACTTGTATCGATTGACAATTATGTGAATTGTTTTGTAAAACTCTTTTACTTGTATGGATATTCTAATGTTGTCGCTGATCGGAGTTCATGTAACAACGCACATGAATATTAGATCAGCACATTATTAGTTGATGACTATGTTTCACAAGTCATAGACATAGAGATGTCAAACTAATAATGTGGGCACATGTATGACATGTAGGCTGGACTGACCCGACGTGAGATGTTGTTATTATTATCTCTTTACACATCATGTATGTTATGTTCTTAGACCTGAGATTGTTGTATGTACTCAAGATGTGAAATGACTTACTTAGCGATTGTCAAACGCTACTCCATTACTGGGTAGTCATAAAGATAGTCTTCGGGTTTATTGGGAAACATGTTGTGAGACATAGACAATCCAGATGGAATTTGCCCCTCTCTATGTGAGAGAGATATCACTGATCACTCAGGTGATTGGATCAACAAATGTATGGCCGTGCTTGGGTTAAGTGTTAACCCACGAGTTGAACCAAATATCAAGTGGTAAGGGAATAACATGTATGTGGGTTGTGGTGGTTCGTCTGATATGATCTTTGCGTACACATAGGAGTTGTCACGTCTTGCTAGAGGCCGCTGTCAATTATTGGACGAGTAGGTGTACTCGGGCCATGTCTATGTATATATGTGTGAACCCATAGGGTTGCACGCTTAAGGGGCTAGAATCCCAATTCAGGTTGGACCCGAGTTGAAGAAGGATTAGGGTTACTAATGGGCCTCCAATTCGGGAGCACATTAGGGACGCCTATATAAGCAGGGGCAGGGCGAGGCTAGGTTGAACCCACGTATTTTGGTAGCCGACGTCACCCTCTCAACACTCACGCCTTCGCTCCTCGTGGACCTAGCAGTCTGGAGGCGCATCGCTTCTTCCCTGCACGTATATGATACCTCGGAGGTGCTGCATCTGAAGCACGAGGACGAACCGCACGAGGACGATCTGCAAGTGGAGGACAGACGTGACGGACGGACGACCACGCAACTGCACGACACTGCTGCGACGCGTTCGACTACATCGAGTCGCTTCCGCTGCACCTGCGCGTCTAGTAGTAATCCCGTAACCTGTAACTAGCGGTAGATCCTGATTTATGATGTAGAATAAAATTTGTTTTCCGGCTAGCGTAGCATCCTCATAACCCTTTAGTTCTTACATTGTTCAGAAATCTTATATCTCTCTTGTTGTTTCATGAAACTTATAGACAAATATAGATTTTATAAACAATATTACTATCGATTTGTCAAATGAAGAAACGACCAAAATAAACTTTGTAGGTCTTAAAAAGTCATACAATTTTGTAGTAGAAAACCTTTTTCATTTTAATTAATTTAGTGCTTCAAAATGTATGTTTGAAAAGCCCTTTGCTAAGGGCCTGGCCCCAGTATAAAAGGCTTTGCCGAGTGCCAGACTTTTGGCACTCGGCAAAAAGCTTTGCACTCGCTAAAGTCCCAGTTATTAGTAGTGAGACTGTTTCGTAATTGTGCTATGGGCCATGAGCTGTGAGGCGTATGTGACTTGGGCACAAACGTTTTTCATGTCGAAGTCCAATAAAGACATTCTAGAATTGGGCTGCCAATACAATTGTATCTTCCATGCTTCTTGGACTGGATTACGAAATTGGCCCAGTAGCCCACGCCGTATTGTATTTTCCCTTTTTTAATAAAGTGTACGCGTGTTGCTCAAAAAAAAAAAAAAAAAAGGATATACTAACGGAATCGGTTTCTCACGAAGACCACCGGAGAACACGCAGGCAGCGCCGGCCATGGCATCACCAACAAGGAGGGTCGGCACCAGCAACTCGGAGGTCCCCGAGTTCCTGGTGGGCCCCGCCAGCCGGCCGATGCCGGCCGTGGGGCTCGGCACGGCGTCGTTCCCGTTCGTGGAGGAAGACGTCAGGGTCGCCGTCCTCGCGGCACTGGAGCTCGGATACCGCCACCTCGACACCGCTTCGCTCTACCGCTCAGAGCGTGCCGTCGGCGACGCCGTGGCCGAGGCGGTGCGGCGCGGGATCGTGGCGTCCAGGGAGGAGGTGTTCGTGACCACCAAGATGTGGTGCTCGCAGTCCCACCCGGAGCTCGTGCTGCCTTCCCTCAAGGAGAGCTTGCAGTAAGTGTTTCTTGAGATTATTCTTTTTTCAGATAGGATTTACTAACGCTCTGCGGTTGAAATCGGTTCTTGATAGGACGAGTAACAACAATTTGATCTGAAGCTTAGAAACTAAAATTCTTCTGTTTCATTCAGTCTGCCAATTTTGCAGTAGCTGCAAGTACCAAATATATACACTGAAATCCCAATCTTTTGGTGGCAAGCAAGATTCTTATCTCTTCATCTGTAGGAACCTTCAAATGGATTATGTTGATCTGTACCTGGTTCATTGGCCGGTGGCTGCAAAGCCCGGAGAGCCACAATTCCCGATTAAAAGGGAGGACATCATGCCCATTGACCTAAGTGGTGTATGGCGTGCAATGGAGGAATGCCATCGGCTTGGCCTTGCTAGAATGATTGGTGTCAGCAATTTCACAACAAAAAAGCTTCAAGAGCTACTGGCCATTGCTAAAATCCCCCCTGCAGTAAATCAGGTCTGTGCAGATCATATGAGCCAGTGATGTTAATGGCAGTAAGCCAGTAATATTCAATTAGTTGCGAGCCTTTGCTTTCAGTTATTTGTCATCCTTTTCTTAATAATCGATAAGCATGATATACTCCACGTATAAGGCCCCCTTTGGAACACTGGACATTTTCATGTCTCATGCGATTTCCTTGTGAAAAAAATGAACTGATTCCTGTACATTTCCTGTGAAATTGCTACGTTCCAAAGAAACATAAAGAAAGAACTAGATATTTTACTGTATTTACTTTTCTCGAACATGCAGGATAGCCCTTTTCTTTCATCAAAGAGAAACAGTGTCCATATGGATATAAGAACATTACAACTCGAAGGCGTTTTAGGGAATAATTGTTTCTGAAACAACTTTGTGTATGGTATATCCTCAAGTATACCTACACCATACACTGACATGTGAGATAACCTTGTGCAGGTTGAAATGAATCCAATTTGGCAGCAAAAAGGGTTAACTGAGTTCTGCAAAGATAAGAGTATTCATTTGACTGCCTATTCTCCCCTAGGAGGCCAAAGCATGTTTAAGGCCAATACAGTAATGCAGTCTGAGGTTCTGCAAGAGGTTGCAAAGGCTAGAGGGAAGTCAGTGGCTCAGGTACCAACAATATCTCTCAATGTGTCTACCTTGAAGTTTAGCAGTTGCTCAAGTTTCTCGTCACAATTCAATATCTTAAAAGGTTTTTGAAGTGTAACTACCGAGTTTATATTTAGCA
The DNA here is from genome assembly GCA_018135685.1 of Themeda triandra. Taxonomy (NCBI): domain Eukaryota; kingdom Viridiplantae; phylum Streptophyta; class Magnoliopsida; order Poales; family Poaceae; genus Themeda; species Themeda triandra. Next base: position 564,199 of record JAENPR010000045.1, on the reverse strand, counting down.
CCTTTAGCTTAATGTCTTGACTAGGTATGTGCAGTTTGTATTCTTCAGAAAGGTTTTTGCAGTTTGCCAAAGAGCATGATGCTCTCAACAAATTAGTGAACTTGTTTTCAGCCAAGTCCAAGTGTAAAAGCACTAAGTTAGGAACCTTTTGCACAGCATGGAAAAACCATATGGATATGATGAAATATGAGTTAAAAACTGTCAATATGTCATGTCTTCTAAACTTTTTGTGTCATGTTAACACTTATCAGTATAACAACTTCCCATTGTCCCCTAGATTTCGCTGAGGTGGATCTACGAGCAAGGCGCTAGCATGGTTGTCAAGAGTTTGAAAAGGGATAGACTCAAGGAGAACATGGAAATCTTCGATTGGGAACTGACCAATGAAGACAGGCGTCAGATTAGTCATATATCGCAACACAAGAGGGTCACAGTGTTGGGGATCCTCAGCCCAGATGGCGTTTCCAGCGTGGATCTTGCTGAGCTTGATATCGTTGAAATGTAGCAGAATCATGTATCCAGTTGCAGGGGCTGAAAATTTGGTGATTGGAGTCACTTTGATGCCGCCATGTTGAATCAAGAACATAGGATTGCTTTGATACCTCCATGTTAAATCAAGAATAAAAAAGTAGTGTGAGCTCTCTATACTTGTCATGAGGTATTATTTGGGCCTCAAAATCTCTAAACTTGTTTTATATGAATTCACCTTGGTATTTCATACTCCATAATTTTTTAAAATAATATTTTTAGATCACGTCTCTAGAAAAGGACAGGTTGCTATTTCTTTTGCACGCCTTGCAAATGTTGAAATAAATTCTTCTCAGTTTTTTTTTAGAAAGGGCGGCAAAAGCTTTGCCGCAATATATTAGACGATAGAAAAGGAAAAGAAGGGGTATTTACAACTCAGTTACAACTTGGGTCTCCCACTCCTGCACAACTAAAAAAGGGGCGACCAAAAAACCCGAAAAAACAACTGTTAGCAACCGAAAAGAAACACAAGTATGGCGCCTAACACAGAGTAAACAAAGAGGGAGGAAAAAACTGGAGGCTATTGTTGACCCTCCTGCCTCCGTCCATCTGTTGCCAGCGTGTACTGCAAAATATCTTCCTTGCATAGCACAGCCACCTGGAATGGGTTTAGCGTTTTTTGTTGGAATTGTCTTCTGTTCCGTTCCTTCCATACGTTCCACCAGAAGTAAATGAAAATACCATCCACTTTCCTCTGCTCATTCTTTTGGATCTTCCGTCTACATCGCCACCAGTATTTGTGTATCGACCCCGATGTAACGACTGCTTGCAGCATGGGCAAGTGAAACCATTGCAGTATGAACTTCCACACTTCTGTTGTGAAAGGGCAATCCTTGCATAAGTGTGTCGGTGTTTCAAACACATTTCCGCAAAGGTGGCAGTCGGTTTTGTCCGTCCATCCCCGCTTCATCAAGTTGTTTGCGGTAAGAATCTTTTGGTGCAGCAGCGTCCATGCGAAGAAGCGGCATTTGGCCTCCGCCTTAGCACGCCACACCGGCGTTAGCTTTAGTTTGGAAAAACGGCCTGAGAATTGTACAATGTAAGCAGTCTTGGATGAGTACTCTCCGTCTTCGGCCCATAGCCATATAATATCATCCTCTCTTGATTCATCTAACTGGACTGATTCCACGGCTTGATAAAGTGCCATGAATTCCAGTATCTCTGTTTGTGATGTCGGCGGGTAAATATAGTCAATCCATTTGTTGTTAATGACCCCTTGATGAACCGTGAAGTTTTTCCTTTTTGACTTGCAGTACAACGCTGGAGCAATAATCTGGGCAGATTTCCCATTTAGCCAGCTCGAACTCCAGAACTTCGCCTTTTTGCCATTGCCAATTTTCACTTCTGTAGCTGCATTAAAAAAGATCTCTATCCACCTTGTCACATGGTACCTCGAGGCCGCTCCATGCCCTCCCCGGCTGCTTCCATTGTAACCAAAGCCATCGTAACCCCAGAGCTCGTGTGAACCGTTCAAGGTCCAGAATGCCAAGGCCTCCCAGTTTCTTTGGCGAACAGGTAGTGGGCCAATTGAGGAGCGAGTGCCCGCCGCAGACCTTGTCTGGGGTCTCTCCTCTCCAGAGGAAACTTCGTCGAATCCGATCTATCTTTTGGATTAGCCATTTTTGTGCTTGAAAAACCGTGAAGTGATATATCGGAATTGATGACAGGACTGTTTTTACTAGCAGCTCTCTCCCTGATGATGTTAAGAATTTACCCTTCCATCCCGGGAGGCGTGCTCCTATTTTGTCGATGAGTGGCTGAACTTCAAGCTTCCTCAGTTTCCTAGTGTGTAGGGGAAGACCTAGATATTTCCCCGGGAAAGAGCTGATTTTCCCCGGGAAGTTTTGGAGTAGCGTTTGTGTAGTTTCTGGCTGCATCCTGATCGGAAAAATCTCCGTCTTTGCCATGTTTATTTTGAGCCCAGAGCATTCTCCGAAGAAAGACAAGAGGCCTTGCAGATTTGCTAGATCCCTAGTATCTGGTTTAGCGAACAGGGCCGCATCGTTCGCATACATGGAACATCTCAGATTTGCAGCCCTGGGGAGCACCGGTTGGAAAAGGCCTTGCTGTGCCGCCCTCTCTATGATTCTCTGGAGGGGATCGATTGCAATGATGAAGAGAAGGGGTGATAGTGGGTCACCCTGTCTAAGACCCCTAGCATGATTGATACCGGCCGTAGGCGTGCCATTGATCAGGACTTTGGAGGAGGAGGTCTTGAGGAGGTCCGATATCCAATCCCGCCACTTAGTACTGAAGCCCAACGCCTCAAGAGCCTCTAGCAAGTATTGCCAACCAACTGTATCAAAAGCCTTTGAGATGTCTAGTTTGATGAACAGAGCCTGTTGCTTCTTCTTGTGTAGCATCTGAATGACCCTTTGCACATACAAGAAGTTGTCATGTATACACCTTCGCTTGATGAACGCATTCTGTGCATGTGAGACTAAATCGTTCATGTGCGGTGCCAATCTATTCGCTAGCATTTTAGTTATGATCTTGACGACGCTATTGATCAAACTGATCGGTCTATAATCTGTGATGGCCACCGGTTCATTAATTTTGGGAAGGAGGACAATGTTGGATTCGATGATTAGGTGCAACTTGGACGTCCTGTGGGTATAGAAACCCATAACCGCTTCCATGAGGTCAGTCTTCACTATGTCCCAGCAGTTTTTATAGAATAAGCCGATGTAGCCGTCCGGTCCAGGCGCCTTTTCGGGAGGTAACTCTGTAATCGTTTTTTTCAGTTCAGTCTCTGTGAAAGGTGCATCCAAATCTTCCAGGTTATGGTGTGAATATCCCAATGCCTCTGTTGGAGTATGTGTGATATTAGGCCCATGAGGCCCATGTAAGCTACAATATATGGCAGCCCCTCCAGGGTTAGCCTAAGGGCAATAGAGTAATTATCCCATAACATGGTATCAGCCTAGGTCTTCCTCCCTCCTCTCCCGGCCGCCGCCTCTGAGGCCTCTGCGGCCGGCCGGCCTGCAGCCAGCAGCCGTGGCGCGTTACGCTGCCGCCGCCGCCGCTGCTGCCCTGGAGGGCGTGGGGATGCCCCACTCCAGCAGCGGCGTGGTCTACTTCCAGACGAGCAGCAATGACGCCCTCACCTCTGATGCCCAGCCCATGGTGACTGCTGCAGGGGACACCGCTGCTGGTGGCAGGGCAGCGTTCACCTTCCCCGCGCCTCCGCCGGTCAACCACCACGCTCCCCGGCCCGACTCTGCCCTTGCTGCAGCACTGGTCTCCGCACGTGCAGCGGCTGCAGCGGGACAGGAACGTCTCCAGGCTGCTGCCCGGGCCTGGCAGCGTGAGCAGGACGCCGCCGCCACCTTGGCTCGCCAGATTGCCGAGGCGGAGATGCTCCTCGCTCAGGGCTCCGGCACCTTGCCCGGGGCCCCCCTCCTCCGGTTCGACGGGCCACCGCACCACCTCCACCGTGGTGACCCGGCACGACCCAGCCGACCCCTTCGTCGCGCAACTCCACTACCAGGCTGGGGGTGTCCAGAACATCGGCCAGCTCATCCGGGTCGTCCTTGACCCCGCGTCGATCTCCTACGCCCGCTGGAGGGACCAGGTCATGCTCACACTACGCCGCTACGCCTTGGACGACCACATCCTCGCCGAGCCACCGGCCGGGGTCCCGACTGCGTCGTGGCTCCGCCTCGACAGCATCGTCCTCTCGTGGATCCTCGGCACGGTCAACTCCGAGCTGCAGGACCTCCTCCGCAACACTTCCTCCGCTCGACACGCCTGGCTGGCCCTCGAGGGGCAGTTTCTGGGCAACGCAGAGACCCGGGCCCTACAGCTCGACCTCCGCTTCCGCACCTTCGAGCAGGGGGACCGCGCGGTTGGGGAGTACTGCCGGCAGATGAAGGCTATGGCGGACTCTCTCGGCGACCTGGGCTACCCCGTGGACGACCGCACACTCGTCCTCAACCTCCTCCGCAGGGTCAGCGAGCGCTACGCCTCCCTCCGCGCGCTGATCGTCCGCCAGCGGCCGTTTCCCACCTACCTCCAGGTCCGCGATGATCTCATCATGGAGGAGCTCACTCAGGGGGGCCAGCACGGATACGCCTCCGCCGGGCCTCTCTCTACTGCTGCAGGGTCTTCGGCTTCCTCGACAGCTCTCGCCGCCACTCCACCGCCACGTCCACCTGCTCCGTACACCCCACCGTTGGCTCCTCTTCCCATCGGGCCGAGCGCGGGGGGGGGGGGCCGGGGGGGGGCAACGGTGGGGGTGGCAAGGGGAAGGGCAAAGGCAAGGGCAAGGGCGGGGGTGGTGGCGGTGGGGGGCCGGCCGTGGCGCTCCTCAGCCACCACGTCCACCAGCTGTCTGGCCCTCCTACAACAACCCCTGGTCCGGGCGCATCACCATGTGGCCCTTCCAGGCCCCGGGTGGCGAGCCTCGTCCACCGGCCGCCATGTTCGCGGGACCTCCTCCGACGTTCTACCCACCGGCGACCCCGTGGGGCACACCTTCCGGCGCCTCGCCGGGGCCGGCCGGCTGGAGTCAGGAGGCTCTGGCGCGCTCCTTCTCTACTTTGGGCTTGACACCTCCTGTCGGCCCGGAGTGGATCGCCGACTCGGGTGCCACCTACCACACCACCCCGGACTCCGGTATACTCTTGTCTGCTTCTCCTCCTTCTTCCTCACACCCTTCGTCTATCATGGTCGCCAATGGCTCGTGTCTTCCTGTCACGTCTGTGGGCGCCGCCGGTGCCCATGGCTCTTTTCGCCTTCCTGATGTTCTTGTTGCACCCAAGATGGTCCACAATCTTCTTTCTATTCGTCGTTTTACAGCTGAGAACTCTTGTTCTGTGGAGTTTGACTCTTCTGGTCTTACTGTGAAGGATTTGGCTACCCGGCGTCCTCTGCTCCGATGTGACAGCTCGGGCCCCCTTTACACTCTCCGGTTTCCGGCCTCTTCGCCATCTTCGTCAGCTGCTCTCGCCACCACTACTTCTTCTACCTGGCACCGGCGTCTCGGACACCATGGACGTGATGCCCTGATGCAGCTTAGTCATAGCTCAGACATTCGTTGTACTCGAGTTCATGATGAGCAGTTGTGTCATGCGTGCCAGTTGGGCCGTCATGTTCGTCTTCCTTTTTCCAGTTCCTTTTCTCATGCGGCTCACCGTTTTGATCTTGTACACTGCGACTTGTGGACATCGCCTGTACTCAGTATTTCTGGCTATAAATATTATCTTGTGGTGGTTGATGATTTTTCTCATTACTTGTGGACCTTTCCCTTGCGTGCGAAGTCTGATGCTTTCCCTGCGATTCACCACTTCTTCGCTTGGGTGTCCACACAGTTCGGCCTCACCATCAAGGCCGTCCAGTGTGACAATGGTCGTGAGTTTGATAACTCCACCTCCCGTGCGTTCTTCCTCTCACACGGTGTCTAGTTGCGCATGTCTTGCCCGTACATCTCCTCTCAGAACGGCAAGGCTGAGCGCATGATTCGCACCATTAACGACACCATGCGCACACTTCTCCTCCAGGCCTCCCTTCCTGCTCGCTTCTGGGCTGAGTGCCTGCACACCACCACTTACCTCCTCAACCGCCTACCTTCCGCCGCCTGTCCAGCTCCTACACCACACCACGCTCTCTTTAGTACCCCTCCTCGGTACGATCACCTTAGGGTCTTCGGGTGTGCGTGCTACCCGAACACCACCGCCACCGCTCCCCACAAGCTGGCTCCTCGGTCCACCTTGTGTGTCTTCCTTGGGTACTCCCCGGATCACAAGGGGTACCGGTGCTATGATCTCACCTCTCGTCGGGTTCTCATCTCTCGCCATGTGGTGTTCGATGAGTCGGTTTTCCCCTTCTCCACCCCTCCTCCTACCACTTCCACTCCACAGGAGCTTGACATTTTCTCTCGTGTTTCCCATCGACGCGGTGGTCGAGCCACCTTTCCAGTTGTCTCCTGCGGTACTCCGGACCGTACTCCTCGCCGGAGTCGTGCCCCAGCTCACCGGCGGCCAGTGTCTCTCCTGACCCTGCTCCCTACTCGACCATGGAGGGGGCGAGTGGGGGTGGGGGGCTGGAGCCACCGCCTCAGGAGCTGCCTCAGGCGCCACGCGCGCCACCTCAGGAGCCACCGGCTCGCTTCGCCCAGCCGGTGCACGTCTACCACCGTCGTGCCCGGCCTGAGCCACCACCACCGCCGCCTCCGTCGGTGACCCCCTCTTCGCCAGGGTCACCTGCACCGCCGGTGGTGTCCTCCTCTCCGCCGGGGACACCATCGCCGCCGCCTCAACCGACGGGTGCCCGTGTCACCACACCGGTCTACCACCCGCCGCTGCTTCACCGGGACCCTCGTCACACTCACCCTATGGTGACGAGGCAGGCGTCCCATCCGCAGGCCCTCTCCGCCACTGCTTGCAAGTCGGGGATCTCTCCGGTACCCTCTTCCGTCCGCGAGGCCTTGGCGGACCCTCACTGGCGTCGTGCGATGGAAGAGGAGTACGCGGCGCTCCTCGCCAACCGGACCTGGGATCTGGTGCCCCGTCTGCGAGGTGCCAATGTCGTCACCGGCAAGTGGATCTGGACCCACAAGCGCCGGGCTGATGGTACCCTTGAGAGGTACAAGGCTCGTTGGGTACTCCGGGGCTTCACTCAGCGCCCGGGAGTTGATTATGATGAGACTTTCAGCCCAGTGGTGAAGCCTGCTACTGTCCGCACCGTGCTCTCGCTGGCTCTCACCCGCTCCTGGCCAGTGCACCAGCTGGATGTGAAGAATGCTTTTTTGCATGGTCTTCTCTCTGAGACAGTCTACTGCAGTCAGCCAGCTGGGTTTGTGGACTCCTCCAGTTCTGAGATGGTCTGCCGGCTCAACAAGTCTCTATATGGCCTCAAGCAGGCTCTCCGGGCATGGAACCACAGGTTTGCTGCTTTCCTCCTGACCCTTGGTTTTGTGGAGGCCAGGTCAGACACGTCCCTGTATATCTATCACCATGGGGCCGAGACTGCATATCTGCTACTCTATGTGGATGACATAGTCCCGACGGCCTCCGTGAGTCACTTCTTCGCGGATCATCATCTCTCTTCAGAGAGTTTGCCATGAAGGATCTCGGGTGTGCTTCACCACTTTCTTGGGGTCACCGTTGAGCCTCATCCAGTGGGCTTCTTCTTCACCAAATCGATACTTTGGACATACTTGAGCGGGCCGGGATGACAGATTGCAACCCCCGCACCACTCCGCTTGACACTCGAGCAAGCCGTCCGAGGCGTAGGGCCCCCGCTGGATCGATCCTACGGCATACCGCAGTCTTGCTGGTGCTCTTCAGTACCTCACCTTCACTCGGCCTGACATCACCTATGGAGCTCAGCAGTTGTGCCTTCATATGCATGATCCTCGGGAGCCTCATCTCACTGCTCTCAAGCGGCTCCTCAGATACCTCCGCGGCACTGCTGATTATGGCTTGCTCCTGCACCGACGGTCCTCCTCTACAGAGTTGGTTGTCTACACTGACGCCGATTGGGCCGGCTGTCCAAACACTCGCCGGTCCACCTCTGGGTACGCCGTCTTCCTCGGAGGCAACCTGGTGTCCTGGTCCTCCAAGCGCCAGCAGGTGGCCTCCCGCTCCAGTGCTGAGTCCGAGTACCGCGCCGTCGCCAACGGTGTGGCTGAGGCTTCCTGGCTCCGGCAACTCCTGGCCGAGCTCCATAGCCCCCTTCGCCGGGCCACGCTCGTCTACTGCGACAACGTCAGCGCGGTCTACCTCTCCACCAACCCCGTTCAGCATCAGCGCATGAAGCATGTGGAGATCGACCTTCACTTCGTTCGTGATCGGGTAGCTATCGGCGAGGTGCGGGTCCTCCATGTACCGACCACCTCCCAGTTCACCGACATCTTCACCAAGGGCCTCCCGTCGTCGACCTTCACCGATTTCCGCTCCAGCCTCAACATCACCAGTGGCTAGTTGTGGCTGTGGGGGGCATGTGTGTGTGCTCTTTCTTTTAGATGTCCAGTCTTGAAACTCCGCTGCGCCGGTAGTTCAGACTGCGGGGGAGTGTTGGAGTATGTGTGATATTAGGCCCATAAGGCTCATGTAAGCTACAATATATGGCAGCCCCTCCAAGGTTAGCCTAAGGGCAATAGAGTAATTATCCCATAACAGCCTCCCAATCTAAACGTCTTGTTCTCGGGGTGCTACCACCGACCGTACCACTGAAAAAGTCCTTGGCCACCTTTAGCTTAGCCTCCTGCGAGACCGCTGTTGTCCCTTCGCTTTGTAATGCTCTCACATAGGTCTTCTGCCTCCTCGCGCTTGCATGCAGATGAAACAGGCGCGTGTTTGAGTCACCTTTTCTGATCCAAGTGAGTCTCGAGTGTTGTCTTGCTCTTGCCTTCTGTATTGCCGCCAGCCCTAATGACCTTGCCTTCAAATATTTTTTGAATTGTAGCTCATCCCTTGTAAGCTGGCGTCTTTCCTGTGCTTTTTCCATTTCAAGCAGGATGATCTCCACCAACGCCATCCGTAATCGCCACTCTCCAAACTGAGCTCTTCTCCAGATTTTGAGCGCTCGTGCCAGCCTCATTAGTTTGACATGCAAGCGCAGCAGTGCATTCTGGGTGTTGACCGGCTGCTCCCAGACCCCTGGACAGTCTCCTTGAATCCTGGCATGTTCACCCAAAAAGCCTCAAATCGGAAGCCCCTGTAGAAATCCCACGTAGTGTCTCCTTGCAGGACCAGTGGGCAGTGATCAGAACCCATGGAAGAATTCTTCTCAGTTTTCAAACAAAATATTTAAAAGCCTGAAACCACATCGTCACAATTGTGAACCACATAAATTTTGGTTAAGTAAAAGCTAAGGTAATTTCCAGATTTCAAATGGAGCTGCACTCTATCTGTTCTACCAGGTGTGACACATCCTACCGAGAACTCCAAATTCAGTAAGCATATGTTACTATATAATTTCCAACTCCCCATCTGTACTAAAACTTTCCACCATACAAAACACATCTTGCTTTGTTAAACATAGGCTAGGGTCTGTACAACAATCGAATCTTATATTTTCTTATACTAATTGTGCTTAAGGTGAGAGAGCAACCAATCTAGCTGCCAAACTTATCAGTTTCAGAAGTTGAATGCTTGGTATCCCGATGAGTTATTGGCTTATTTTGAGTACCTCTTACAATGCTCTGTTTCTCTCCCGGATGTTTTTAATTGATTACACAGGCAGAAGAATTGGGAAGATAATTCACGGGCTTCAAAATTTTGGTCAATTAATGTTCTACATTCAATATTGTATATTGCCTATCCTGAAGTTTGTCGCCAAATGACTATTTTGGCTTCAATGATTGGGCTTATGCATGTATGAACTGATTAGCTACACCTTTCTATAATGCATACATTTTGGCATAGTCTTCACTATATCTTCCGATCTAGGTACTTTTCTGTTTTACTCAGCCTCTTGGATCTCAATTTGAGGTCAAGATTTAACTGAACAAAAACTAAATCTTGCCTGAAGTTTTTGTCATTTTTTTATTTAGGTTTGGTAATTTTAGTGCAGCTGCTTTATTAGAACTGCGACTGATTCTTCGTTATGGGCTATCAGCCACCAAAACTTTTCCCATTGTTGATCTTGTTACCCTACTGTGTCTCTTTTGTTGGTTTATAATTTTGGACACCATTTTGTGCTCAGCCTTTATTTGATTTTGTACACTACGAAAGCGTACCCCCTTGCGCGGGGTTAACTGATAGTTACATAGTTTCTTTCATATTTTTATTCAGATTAGGATTTGACTACAGATAGCATCAGCTAATGGGATAGGATACGAGTGTATATCGGCATCGTAAATATGAGATTTGAGTATTTAAATATCCGGACTCAGATATGGATGGATCTAAACTCTTCTAAACGGATTCAGACTTGGGAAAAATACCCATACCATTTGAGAACATAGAAAGGCATAGACATGGAGCACTCTCTGATGTGATTTGAGCCAAGTCAAGACATTTCAGAACGCAGAAATGATGTTTTGAGAGTTTGACGTATAGTTGTCACTTCTAAGTTTAGAGACGTGAAATACAATTTGAGAGTGGCATCACGTCAAGACACAGAGCAGCAGATCAGAGCTTGTTTGGATCTTGATGACACCTGTAATAAGTTTGGAGACCCAAAAACAGTACTTTCATCACGGTTAGGATGAGACCCATGACAAATCTGAACATTTGAAACTAAGATAAGTGGAAATTAGGGTATTCTTATCGATCACCGTACAGGCAATGAGAGCCACTAATACATTTTTCTAGGATTTTTTTGAGTGTCGAAGTATTTTCCATGGTCCAAATAGATTTTCTATATTTATTTAATTGAAATTAGTTAAATCTCAAGAATATATATAACACTAATTTCTACTACCTTGACGGTACGAGACCGACCTATCGATTAGGGAGAACATCCCGAGAATGATAAGATGTTGCCATCTATCTAGATTATAGTGGCAGAACCGATCAGCTGTTTTCAAACAACAGAACAAAAGGAACATAAAAGGGGGCCTATAATTTTAGAGGGCACAAAATAAATAGTTATTTTTCTCATCTTATTTGGCTAAATTTGAGCATTTGGAATTTGTTTATGAGGTTATTAGCACCCAGCTAGCCGCCATCTAGTAATCACTTAATCAGGACAAGTAGTATGTTCTGCTTTTTGGTTCGATCACCGCGCATACGGCGATAATATGAAGCACTATGCCAGAAAACGTTATCTGTGACGCATCTAGAAGGTCATCCGTGACACGTAAAAAACGCGTCACCCTTTTTGCGTCAGAGATAAGGGCTTATCTGTGACGCGTAAAAACGCGTCACTGATAAACCTATATTGGTGACGCGTGTATCCAAGACGCGTCACCAATAACCCTCTATCGGTGACGCATCCAACCAATACGCGTCACAGATAACCATCTATCGGTGACACGTCCAACCAATACGCGTCACGGATAACCCTCTATCGGTGACATAACCAACCAAATATGCGTCACGGATAACCCTCTATCAGTGACGCGTCCAACCAATATGCGTCACTGATAACTATTTCATAAAACAAAAAAAAATTACAATAATCCTATATATATGCAATGATCCTATATATATACACACACATCAAACATGATCCCATATATACACACATACACATCAGACGTACCACCGTTTCAACAATCGGTTCTTTACCAACTTTTCTTTTGAATGATCCGGAGGGGTTTACACCCCTACATTAATTACCAACTTTTTTAGATACATGTTATATTACAAAATGTGTTATCAGCCTTGGGCCATTGTATACAAGGTACAACCAATGTATTTGATGAGGACAAAGACAAGAAAAAACACTTAATAATCCTAGAAGAGTAAAACCTTGTTTCCTCATCACTCGATCATGAAAGATAGCATCTGTCTCTATGTTCTTGGAAGAGCACCTGTAAAGGAGTGAAGAGTTGAGTGAACCAAGACATACTGTGAGGTGACAAAGGAATTATAAATGCAAAAAAGTTCCATGGCTGACCACTGAACTATACAACGATGCATGTGTATGGACCTTTAATTCTATTTGCATATTCACATACATCATGAAGAAACAAATATGAAAAGCATCTCATGTCTTATTATTATACCCATGGTTTCAGTATCATGTTTTGTGCTGAATCGTGTAACATATATATGAAGAACATCTGTTCAAGATAATAATAAGATATAGCAGGCTGACCATTGTGCTGAATAGAACAATAACTATGCTGGTGATCATGATAGCACTAACTCGCACTTCAATAAAGATATGTAAAAATCTGGTAGCAGGTTTAAACTAGATGAGAATTCACTTCAAACATCATCTTGTTATAGGTTCAAAGAATATATTTTAGTTCAGGACTGACATAACATCAGCCTAACTGGATACAGTACACAAAGTTTGTTCCAGATAACTAATAACACAGAAGAAATTTTTTTTACTAGTATGTTATCTATGTTGATATATCTAGTCCTTAAAATATCAATCATTCCACAGAGCCAGAGCTAGCAAAACATAGCTTCTTGATAACATATGCACTAAGCAACCCAGTCTGCCATGAAACAATATTATCAGTCACTCAAAAGAGCCATGCTCAAATCATCAGAGTAGATGTTTTGATTATTTTGGCAATAGGAAAGTATTCGTAAGACGACTCAGCAGTGGTAGTAGGTGATTACTTACAGCTACTCCAAAGTATGGTGCTGATGAAGAATGAAAAATGAAGCCCTTGGTGACTCTGCATCTTGCCAACTATTGCTTGCAGGCCTCCTCTGTAAAAATGTAATTAATGGTCACATCAGACAAAGAAGCATTTGATGAAAGGCTATAAAGACGTATCTTCCTAGATTAGCTGTATGTCCTCCAAGGTTTCATATGCTAAATATATACATCAACTAAATAACTTTATGTTTTGACTAATTAGTTGACATAAAAGGGGTTGTATGGTTCAGGATGGGCCATCAGAGGAATACTGACAAGTAGCAAGGATCCACCTTTAAGTACCAAATATGGTTCAGGATGGGCCATCAGCTTACCTAGTTTTGGTGATACATAATGTTTAACACCTGCTATTCACTTCAGCTATGTTAGTAGCTAAGTTAGCACTTGACACTTGCCATTCAGTTCAGTTGACAAAAATAAAAAGCAACAGAAGTGCTCGAGGCAACTCGTTGTATATATTTGTAGAAAACAAAGGGCAAGAACAACATATCAAACTGAAATAAAATCCTACAGTACATATGCTTACCACAAGGCATATATGACTGATTGACTGAACCGCAAAGCAACAGCCTGTAGTAAGAAAAAAAAAAAGGATCAATTATTGAACAAACAAAGGAGCTACTGCTGTAGAGCAGGAAGAGCTCTTGTCCATAAAAAAAACCAAAGGATCAATTATTGAACAAACAAAGGAGCTACTGCTGTAGAGCAGGAAGAGCTCTTGTCCATTGGATGGACTTCATGCCTGTAGCGGTTTAAAACAAACAAACATACAACCTATGCTTTTCAGGAGAATGAACAAGGTCAGATTTAAGGTTGACAACCAAGCTAGCACAAGAGATAGGAATCACATGCATGGTGGAATTTATGGGCTTCATTAGTTCACATATGCAATTGAAATAATAACTAGAACCTACAAATTAGATATATTTTAGAAGATTTGAACTGATGATTTATTATAGAGAAACTTTTTGCCCACAAATTAGATATATTCAACACTAGATTCATCTCTGAAATCTGCTGTCAAAAATAAATTTCATTCACCACCAATCTCTACATGAGACAAAGAAAAATCATAGACCACAAGCTGACACAAGTCTATCTTTTAAATAACTATAACTAGCAGGTCACCCAAAAGATAATATTATGGGTATATGGACATGATTCCATGAAATGGAAAGAGCAAAAATAAGTACCTTCAGAACTGAAAGATTATCATCTAAGTTAGGTCCCAATTTATCCAAACCCCTGTAAAATCATAAGGTTAGCATGTTGCACCATATAACCATAACCTGCAAGCATAGAAGACAATGCTCACCCCCAACAGATTCTGTTCTTCAACTTCTTTTCTATCAGACCAATTCCATCAAGGGCATTTGTAATGTCATACAAGCGCCTCTTTTTAACCTGAGTTTTCGTTGTCATGCAGAAGCTTGCATCAAGACTCAAGAGAAACAAAGAGAAATGACAACTTAAATGAGAAAAAGTTCCATCCACCTAATTCCTTGAATGAGCCCAGAACTGGCTTGTGCTCCATCTGGCTGACTCAGAAACATCATATTCTCCAGGGAGCTTTTCTTCTTCACTGGGCGTAAAAGGAGGAAATGTATTAGTGGCGACTTGCACTCGATATAACCACAAGTAGTAGACTACAGCATGTGCTAGACCTTGATGAGACTTCAATAAATGTAGACGTGCCATGACACATATTTCAGATGCTAATTAAAGGCTACAGCGATCTTTTGTCTCAACCATAACGATCGATAAGAAAAAAATTGCAGTTTCTATCACAGATCACAATAGAGTATTCTGTTTTCTGTAAAAAATCAGAGTACAGTCCCTGATCCCAAAAAACTTTGTGGAAGTTGTATCAGCATCAGGAATAGATGCTTAGATTATACAGACAGTTACATGAAAGTGGCTACAAGGTGATCCTAAGGTACAGATCCTTCTCAGAAATTTCACAATAAGTATTAATGCTAACAGGACCATATTTGTGGAGTTTCAACACAAAAGTTGTGCTAACTATCCAAGAGTTGCATGTTCACACATCAATTTAGTACTAAAACCTTTATTTAAAACATGCATAAGCATAAATACTCTAAGGTGATCTGCTCTGCTGCATCAAATAAGACTAGTGAGTAGTGACACTACAAATCTGCATCCAGGATGTTTTTAGATAAGGAAATAAACCCTATATTCAAGTCTCTACATCTACGATGGACATGAACATAACCCAACATTTAAGATGACAAGCTAAAGCTTTAGTTTGTAGAATCCAGCACAAGGCATGGTACCTTGTAGCAAGAAAATAAGTGAACAAAAAGGGTTACCAAATGGAAGCGGCTGAATTGAGACCTTTAATTTCTTCCTGCATCATCCTTGCAACTAAGCGAAATAACAATGAGCACATATCTAAAATTAGCATGGGATACCAGACGACCGATAGGCCAAATGCTTACCATGCGTGGCCGCCACAGCGTCGTCCTCCCGGGCTCCGACCCTCTCCCTTGGTCTCCCTCCTCCGGTCCTCCCCTATCTCTCTCTCCTCCTCTGCCCTCCTTGCCCCCTCTCTAGGTGCAGCCGTCGGGGAGATTTGGAGGAGAGAAGCAGCGCCATCCACATCGGGGGAGGGGGGCCGCACCTGCTAGATCTGAGTCGAGGGAGGAGGAGTGTGATGACGGCAGTGGAAGGAGCGGTGGCTGCCGAGGAGGACGAGACGAGAGGGAGATGACAGCGCCACCTTCTCGCATCCGCCACGCGCATCCGAGGCCGCGCAGCCGCCGCGTCGTGCCTCCGGCGCAGCTCGCAGTTGCAGCAGTCGCCTCCACGCCCGCCAGACTGCCTCACAGTCGCGCCGTGCCGCCGCCGCCGCCGCATCTTAGGGTTTCGGGGTGAGGGAGAGGGATTCGGATTTTTTTTGGGAAGGGAGAGGGATTCGGATGGGAGACGAGTCGGAAGCTTGTGGACACGAGACTTTGCCAACTCGGTTTAATAAAAATTTCGGGTCCGGGCAGCTGCTCATGTGACGAGTCTGGTTAGTTGGTGACGCGGCTGAAGAGGAAGAGTCACAGATACTCATATCTATGAGTGACGCGTCTAGACAAAACACGTCACTTTTCTTATTCGTGACGCGTCTTGTTAACCCACGTCACCAATATGGCCATCTATTTGTGACGTGCATTACAAATACGCGTCACAGTTTCTATCAGTGACGCGTTTTCTATTCAAGTGTCACTGATATGTTGTTATTGGTGACGCTTGTGGTTCCTGGAGCATGGGCAACAATTAATTTGTGACGCGTACCGTGAACCCGCGTCACCAATAGTATATTAGTGACGCGTGTTGTTTCTGTGTCACTAAACGAGGTGTCACTGATAAGCTTTTATGGCATAGTGAAGATTCCGCTTACAATACCTACGACTTGGAATCCTACATCAAAAGAGGTTGTGTAATCGCACTCTGTTGGACGTCACCTATTACGTACGCATGCACGCAGGAGGAAAAGTTTTTCTTTATATATAAATCCCGTACAATAGTTCCATTTCTTGTACTACTAACAGGAGACGAGAGCTCCACTTCTTTAGGAAGTGCAAGCGTAACTGGTGACGTCAAACTCTAGTCCCGAACAACTTCCTAATCTCCGTTAAACTAGTCCGGTCTCCCGTGAACAAGCAGTACGTCAAGGAAGGAATGAATATATATACAGCTAGCTAGCCGCCATCAATAATGTACAGTGTGCAGTAGTAACAGTACAAGATCTGTTCCTTTCTACGAACATGCAGAGGCCAAACGGCGATGTCGGAATTGGTCGAAATCCTGTTCCACCGAAGCGCAGAGTCGCTCGGTTGCTAAATTTATGTTGGGTGGTTGACCGGTCTAGGAGCGGTGACAAGAGGCTCCAGATTCTGGTCTTGGATGAACACGGTGCGATGGGTTGCGTCGAAAGTTCATTGGGTCTCTATAATAATCATCTACAATATTGTTGTTGAGGGCATCATCAGCCACTGTTTGAACAGGTTTGATGTAAAGTAATTGGGTCTCCGATGCCAAAAGCTTATCTTCTTTCCATTTCCTAGGGACATCGTGTCGTGGTATAAGTTGCGAAAAGAACATTTTCTTTTGGCCGAAAAGCATCCATATCCTCGTCACATCGGTGGATGCGGAATGAATGGGTGCGCACATTCGGAAACTTTACCAGGGGTCCAGGGCGAAAAACACTACCGGAATCAGCATCTTTGCCGATGGCGGCTAGATTTGCCGATGGTAAAGTGGTCGGCCATCGGCAAACCCCACAGTTTGCCGATGGTAAAGTAGGGCCATCGGCAAATCATGGCCATGGGCAAAGGCCCACTTTGCCGGTGGCCAGGCCATCGGCATATCCCGGCCATCGGCAAAGGCCCACTTTGCCGATGGCCGGCCATCGGCAAATCCCGGCCATCGGCAAAATTGGCCCGGGGACGACGCCGTCGGGGCCGGCCGACGCCGTGCCCTTTGCCGATGGCCGGGCCGTGCGGGCAAACCACCTGCCGATGGCCATCGGCAAACGAAACAGCCACGTGGCGGCCTCGGGAGCCGCCGGGCCCACATACTTTGCCGATGGCCGGCCATCGGCAAACTATTTTTGCCGACGGCCTTCCTAGGCCGTCGGCAAAGTTTGTATTTTTTTGATTTTTGCTTCCGTTTTTTTTGGTGCCTTCCTACCTCAAATACAACCCACTGCACAAATTGGGACCATTTTGAGTTTTTTGCTATATTTCGTGAATTATTTCTGTTTCTTTGCAATTTTCCCAAGGCAACTCCGGTTTTGAGCTGCAGGTACATGAAATAATGGAACTTTTTTTATCGAAACATGGTATTCATGATGCTCGGAGTATGTTGAGGCCGTATCCAGCACCTCGTATGAAATTACCACCATTTTGCCGTCGTAATGTGGGGAGTGACGTTCACGGAAAGTGTTTTTAAATTATATAAAATCCAAACGAAGTCGAAAATTGACGAAACTTGACGAGTTGTGTGGCCATGGCATGCGGAGTCTGTGGTAAAAATTTCAAAAAGTTTCGAGCAAGTTGTAACGTCGGATCGCCAAAACCAAGACATCTCCACATGTCATCACTTGTGATCACATGTGGAGTTGTCTTGGTTTTGGCCATCCGACGTGACAACTTGCTCGAAAATTTTTGAAATTTTTATCAGAGACTCCACATGCGATGACAACACAACCCGTCAAGTTTCGTCAATTTCGGACTTCGTTTGAATTTTATATAATTTAAAAACACTTTCCGTGCACGTCACTCTCCACGTTACGACGGCAAAATGGTGGTAATTTCATGCGAGGTGCTGGATACGGCCCGAACATACTCGGGAATCATGAATATCATCTTTCGGATCAAAAAGTCCCATTATTTCATGTACCCGCAGTTCAAATTTGGAGTCGCCGGGAAAATCCAAAGTAAATGGAATAATTCACGAAATATAGCTAAAAAGTTCAAAAATGTCCCAAGATTTGGAGGTGGGTTGTATTTGAGGTAGGAATTTACCGAAAAAAACCGGAAGCAAAAATCAAAAAAAAAAAAAAAAACTTTGCCGACGGCACGGGAAGGCCGTCGGCAAAACGGCTTTGCCGATGGCCGGGCCCAGGTGGCCATCGGCAAACTCAGCTTTTGCCGACGGTCGGGGCCGTCGGCGAACTTTTTTTTTTAAAAAAATAAAACAGGCCCGGCCCAACCCTATCTCCTTCGCTTCACATCCCTTCGCCCGAGATCCCGCCGCCGCCGCTCCAAAGACTTCCCCCGCCGCCGCCGCCGCGCTCCCCGGACACCCGCCGCTCGTCCCGCACAGGGGACTCGTCCCCGCTGCCGCCGCTCCCGCGCAGGGGCCCCGCGAGCGCCGTGGGTCCTCGGCGGCCCCGATCCGCCGCCCCGGCCACCGATCCGCCGTCGCCGCCCCGATCCGCCGTCGCCGCCCCGATCCGCCATCGCCGCGTCGAGCCACACTCCCGCCGCCGCTGCTCCCGCGCCTCCTACTGGTTCCCGGCCGCCACCGCTCCCGTCTTCGGCGCCCATCGAGCAGAAGGGAGGGGCACCGCCGGGAGCGCCGCCACCGGTGGAGCCGCGAGCATCTTCTCCTCCTCCGCTCGCTACGTCTCCATCTTCTTCTTCCCCGAGTCCGGCAGTCAAGGTAACCGCCCCCGACGCCTCCCTCTCCTTCTCCCCAGACAAGGTGCACGGTCATGGTCATGGCTGAGGTGATGTCGTGCCCATGAGCGGCGGCGGGCGCGGTGAGGGTGGTGCCGGGACCGGTGATCACCTTCACCGCCGTTGGGTTGCTGCCTGAGGTGATGTCGTGCATGTAGGATGTTAGTTTGGTCGTGGCGTTGTTCGTGTCGGCTGCCAGAGTTGGGATGGGGAGCAGGGTGGCGGAGATGGAGATGGAGACGAGGAGGAGGGGGAGGAGACAGGATGCGGTGGTGGCCATGGCGCCGCTAGCTAGCTAGCCGCGTTGAATATGCGTGGTTCCGGCCGATATGTGCGCTAGCTGCTTGTGTTATGTATGGGTGGCTCAACAACTACTTGTGATAATGGTGGCCGGAATGGAAATGGATTAGCTGCTTGTGTTATGTATGGGACTGCGGTATGGCCGAATCGGAGCTGATGGTGGTTGTTGGGTTAGTTTAGTTTAGGAACGAAGAGGACATATGATGGGTGATATAGATGACATTGACAGCCTGTGCAACTCAGTCAATTAGTGTAGTGATGGTTGTTGAGCTAGTCAGATTTGTAGTACTAACAGTGATAACCAAACCAACAAATGTGAAGATGCAGTAGTTGTTGAGCTCACCTACTACTAATATTGATGTCTACTAACTAAATGTCTACTAACCAAATGTTTTGGAGCAGGAACGTAGTTAGTAGTGTTGACTAACTACATTAGAGAAAATGTTTGGTAGTAGTAGTTACTAAGTAGTTAAGTAGCTCTTAGTGTTGACGAAACCTTCCGTCCACGTCGTCAACGCCTTTCGTCCACTAATATTGATGTCTTTATTGTTTTGCAGAGCAGGACGTGTCGTAGGGAGCTTGATCGTGTACGTCCCGCCGACACCTCCACCTCCACCGTCGTCGGTTCGGCTACGAGAGCAAGGTATATGAATCCTTCTCTTCTTGTCGGCCTTCGTGCCGCTATGCTTATCGGCCTTCGTGCCGCTGTGGTTATCGGCCTTCGTGCCGCTATGCTTATCGGCCTTCGTGCCGTGGTGGTTGTTGGCCTTCGTGCCATGTTTTTTTGCAGGTTTTGGAACCTCCCCGTGCAGGGGAGGTGCTGCCGAAATTTTGAGTGGCTTCTAATCTTTTTTTCTCTTTTTGCAGGAGGAGGACCTGTGGGAGGTACTCGGTGACGACGATCTTCTTCTTGGGTGTTGCGGGTCTTCCTGCCCCGCGTCGACTCTCCTCCGGCCCGCTACCCGCCTCTGCGCCGCCACCCTAGGTATAAATCACCACTATTCCTTATAGTCCATGTCACTACATTGCGTAACCGAGTTAGGCGTCTCCCGTCCGAAAGAGATTCGCGGTCGTTGGTATGCGGATCGGTGCATATCTGCGACGGTTTCTCTTCGGATTGTCCACGTTTTTGGACAGCCCGAGGATGCGTAGATGGGTTAGCTTCCATGTTCCGCCCCCGTCCGAGTCGGAGTTTTGGCAGCCCCTCCCCGTTGTTCTCCGGATACACACTCTCCCAATCGAGACGTGTATCGGGAGAACAACGGGGAGGTGCTGCCGAAATTCCGTCTCGGACGGGAGCGGAGCATGGAAGCTAACCTCATCTACGCATCCTCGGGTGGGATTAGGACCTATCCTTCACCTATTAGATGGTAGGAACGCCTTGTAGATGCAGCTCTTGTTTTTGTTACTCGCTTACGTTGGCGCATGACAGAGGATGGCTGACCGTGAGTGGATGTACACGGGGTTCAAAGACAAGACAGAGCAATGGATAAAGGGGACCAATGAATTCCTACAGCAAGCATTTGGCCCATCTGCTAAAGGGTCGATTCGGGTGTTTTGTCCCTGTGCCAAGTGTAAGAACGAGACAAGGAAAGAGAAGCGGCCGATGTTGCAAGATATTTGGAAGTATGGATACGTTCCAAACTACACCCGATGGACTCTCCATGGGGAACGCAAACGGCTTAGGGAGGCGGTGGTGATAACGGACCTCACGGGGTTTGATGCGAGATGCCGGAATGGCGACGTGCTTTGCGTACGTTGGCGCTGTGAAGGAACGGAGGTGGAGGAACAAGATCCGAGAGGACACAAAGAAAGGCGTACTACACCATGATGGAGGCGGCACGGCAGCCCCTTCACGTGAACACCCACATTTCTAAACTGGATGCCATTTCACGCCTAATAGGCTTGAAGGCGTCACCGGGCATCGATCGAGAAGGTTTTGATCTCGTGTTGGCGACGGTTGGCGGGCTGCTTCCGGCGCTTCACGTGTTGCCGAAGAGCACGTACGAGTCATAGAGGCTCCTTCGAGCACTCAAGATGCCGTATGACCCGATCCAAGCTTGTAAGAATGGGTGTGTCCCGTTCCGGGAGACGGCGACAAAGCAACACACCGTCCGAAGTGCAAAGCCTCTAGATACGTGGAGGTAGAAGGCGGTGATGGCGGTAAGAAACAGTCTAAGATCTCCTTGATGGTGGTTAGGCACCTTCCCCGTACTACCGAGGCTGCAACGGCGGTACATGACGAGGAGTCGCGAAACAAATGACGTGGCACAAGAATGGCAAAAGATACGGTGAGAAGATGCAGCACCCGGCGGATCTTTGAGGCATGGAAGCACTTCGATGCCATGAATCCTGAAAAGGCCAAGGAGGCTCGGAATGTACGCGTAGCACTGGCAACAGATGGGTTCAACCCGTTTGGGATGAGTGCGGCCCCGTACACTTGTTGGCCCGTGTTCGTGATCCCCCTGAATCTTCCCCCCGGCGTCATGTTCGAACCCAAGAACGTGTTCTTGACGCTGATAATACCTGGACACCCGGGCAACAACATGGGTGTTCATGCAGCCAGTGTGGGATGAATTGCAGAAAGCATGGGAAGAGGGGGTACTAACGTACGACCGAGCAACAAAGACGAACTTCACGATGCATTTGTGGTACCAGTACTCAATGCATGACTTCCTAGCGTACGGCTTATTCAGCGCGTGGTGTGTTCACGGGAAGTTCCCTTGCCCAACATGAAAGGCAGATGTGATGTTCACCTGGCTGGCCAAGGGTGGCAAGTATTCTTCTTTCGATAAACATCGTCAATTCCTAAAGGAGGACCATCCACTGAGACGAGATAAAAAGCACTTCACGAAAGGTGTTCAAGTCATCGGCCCCATCCCTAAGGAAAAGAGCCCAGCTGACATCCTTGCAGAGATAGAGGCTCTCGAAATTGATGACGTGAATGGTGGTTTCAAAGGATATGGTACCACGCACATGTGGACTCATATCTCGGGCTTGACTAGGCTCCCCTACTACAAGCACCTTCTTCTTCCACACAACATCGATGTAATGCACACAGAAAAAAATGTCGCCGAGGCACTCTGGGCAACACTCATGGAGATTGGCAAGAAGTCAAAGGACAATGTTAAGGCTAGACTGGACATTGAAACGGTTTGTGATAGACCACATCTAGTGATGAAGGCCCCTGCGCCAGGCAAGAGATGGAAGAAGGGCCCGGCCAATTACATCCTGAAGAGGCCACATAGGAAGGAAGCACAGGAGTGGATGAAGAAGCTAAGTTTCCCTGATGGGTATGCGGCCAATCTGAGCAGGGCAATGAACTTGCAGACTGGCAAAGTCGTAGGGATGAAGAGTCATGACTTCCACATCTGGATTGAGCGGATCCTTCCTGCGATGACCGGGGGATACCTCCCCGAGCCGGTGTGGCGCGTCCCGCGAGTTGAGCTTTTTCTTCCGCCGCCTTTGTGCCAAGGAGTTGTCTCGGGAAGTTTGTGTTGAACTGGAGGAACAAGTACCAAAGTTGCTCTGCAAGTTGGAGATGATATTTTCACCCGGCTTCTTCCTCTCCATGCAGCATCTCATTTTGCATCTACCAAGGGAGGCAAGGTTGGGGGGGCCCGTGCAACACCGGTGGTGCTATCCAATGGAGAGGTGTCTAAAGCTACTTCGGAAGAAGTGTAAAAATAAAGCCAAAATTGAGGCTTCCGTTGCAGAGGCATTCATTATGGAGGAGGTGTTGACATTCACACAGGCGTACTATACCGAAAAACTTCAAAGACCGGGAGATCCAACCCCTCGTTACAACATCGACGAGAATTCATGCACCCTCGGCCTTTTCAAAGGGGATCTCGGGAGAGCGGCGCGAGGACCAACGTGTACTTGATGCATGATGAGTGGCACACTATCATGATATACTTGTTGCTTGAACCTTGAAGAAACCCGAGATTATCAAGAGTAAGTTCTCGATGAGCTAGCTTGTTAAATATGCCGCCACTATCCTCCACCTATTCACCCCCTTGTCTATTGTTTCTCCAGGGAATTTATCATTGAACACTTTGAGGGGCAAGACGGCTCCTACCGAGGATGAAAAAGACCATCTTCTCGAGACATAATAAGCCCGATTTCGTCAATTGGTTCAAAAGTAGCAAGGTACCATCCAAGTAACCTCTTTCGACTTTGAGATTTCGCTTTGCTCCTATGAGCGAGTAATGTAACTATCTACCTGTCCTAACCTTGCGAGGCTAATTTTGATGCGGAAATGAGTCCCGCATTGAGATGTGTGGGCAAATGCTTTGACCGTAGTGTCGGGTCATTCAACATTTATGACGTGAATGGCTATCGCTTTCGCACGAGAAAGTACGAAGAGAAACGGGGCAACCTAAAAACCACGTGCGGTGGAGTTCGTACGCCGACGGATGGGAAGGACTATTATGGCATAGTCGATGAGATATTGGAGCTTGACTTTGGCAAAGACCTAGGTTGTAAGCCAGTGGTATTCAAATGCCATTGGTTCGATCCTGGGGTCACGAAAAAGGACACATCAAAGAGGATTCCAAATAGGGAGGAGACGATGTCTATATTGTGGCTAACCGAGACGCCACGCAAGTTTATTACCTCCCATGGGCAAACCAAAATGACGTGCGCCTTGCGGGTTGGAGCCTTGTGCACATGGTATCGCCACACGGTAAAGCGGCGGTCCCAAACGATGATGATTACAACTTTGACCCAAGGAATGATGAGTTCTATCAACCTGAGGGGCTAGAAGGTAGGTTGGAGATAGACATTGCTTCGCTGATGGGTATGGAAGTAAACAACGACATCGATGAGGACGAGGGTGATGAGGTGCACGATGCTGAGGACTTATGAATCCTTGAGGAATGGCAGTGGCGACGCGATGTAGTTGTTGAGGAGGATGTTGATCATGATGAGGACGAAAAAGAGCTCGACAATATTGATAGTGATGATGACACTACTGATGATGAGGACGAGCGCTCGCCGGCAATATTGCCTTTCGCGGAGATAATTTCTAATTCATGTAATACTATATTGTTATTAATATTACCTTGCGCTTCTTAATTTTGCTTTGCATTTATGTTTCTTTACAAGTATTTGTCATTAATACTAACTCTTCTAATCTTTGTCATTGCGAGGCACTCGACAAAATGCCGAGCGGAAAGCGGCCACAACGGAACATCCGGTCGAGGTACCGGACGCGGCGGCCCGAGGAGGAGGAGCACGTGGCGGCCGACCACCGCGAGGACGACCACCTCGAGGACGAGGAGCACGTGGCGGCCGACCACCACGAGGACGAGGACGAGGACGAGGAGCTTGAGGTGGAGCCGTCCACCAGTCGTGGTCGGAGGCCCCCCAGTGGACGACACCGCACGCCGTCGAGGAGGAGGCCGGCCTCCCGGAGGAGGCGACGACGGGGACGACGACCGGTGACGGTGGCGGCGGCGGCGGTGGAGACGACGAGGACGGCGAGGGTGGCGACGACGAGGTCCGGGGTGGCGACGAGGAGTCCGCGGGCGGCTCGAGTTCCACAGCTCCTCGTAAGCCCTTCCGCGCGGCCCCACCAGGCTCCCGACCCTCCGGCCCGGCGACGAGCGCCGGTGATCCGGCCCGCGGGCAAGTAAGTAACCATTGTTGATTTCTACACTTGTTCATATGACATTTTCAAATTCAAAATGTGTACTAACAATTGCTGTTAATGACTCGTGCGGGGGCTGGAAAAAGGTGACAAAAAGGAGTGCTCACGCTGTCCAACTAGCATCCGAGCCTGCGATTAAGAAGCACTTCCCGGCTTGGTCGTCACCCCCAAGGGTGAGACCATCGTGCTTGAGGATTGGCGGGACTTCTACCTTATCAAGGACGATGAGGGAAGAGTCCTTGCTCGGAAGATCAAGGATGAGTTCGGGTGAGTCTTTGCATCGCATCACATATCTCAATACAACATTATTCGTTGGACTTCTTTCAAACAATGAAATGATGTTTGATGCACATGTGCGGTTGTACTTCAAGTTGGACGAGGAGGTGGACCCGGTGCGGGCGTCGCGCGACGGGACGTGGTGTGCGCTGATCGGCTCGGGGACATGTTCTACGAGGCGCTACCCGAGCCGTCATCGGCTACTACGCCAACATCAAGAAGCGAGAAGATAAGTAAGACGGAGGCCCGGGAGTTGTCTTGTCGGGAGACCGACCTCACCGAGGAGCAAGTACTTGCGGGTAATTAGGCAGGAAACATCGCTTATGATTTCTTACATGACACATTCCATTCATTATCGTAATAACAAAAACTTGAATGTCATGCGAGATGCCTCCGGGTTGGTGCGGCAAGTACGAGGACTGCTGGGAGGCAATTGTCAGAGGGTGGCGTACGCCTGCGGCGTACGCGGAGCGCAGAAGACGTCATTTGAAACGCAAGGCGGAGCTCGACCGGTCAGGGGTCCCACACCACCAAGGGAGCCTGATCCTGCCAGAGTACATGGACAGATGGGTATGTATCCTTCTGTTGATGCATTTGTTATAGCGCTCAATTGTCACTACTTGTAACCATGTTTGTGTTTTCCTCGCAGTCGTCGTCGCATGGTGGTGAGCAAATCAACGAGTTCACGGGGTTCGCGCTTGCTCACATCGGCGAGCGCGCCCACCACCGTGTACAGCTCGTCGCACGGGCCAGAGAAGTACACCAGCCCGACGGTCTACGACAGGCTCACCAAGTACACCGCCGCAGCTCGAGCGAAACATGGCGACACCTACGACCCCGCCACCGAGCCCCTAGACACTGACCTCCTGCAGAGGATTGGAGGAGGGAAGCAGCACGGCCGGTACTACTTGGCCAACGCGCCATCGACCCGTCCTGCTCGTTGAGACGCCGACCGAGATCCGCGGGAGAGACCGGGAAAGTGGGGGCGGATCGCAGATCCCCATAGCGCCTCGGCGACGCAGAGCGGCCGCGCAGTGATCGCGGTCTTCGGGTAAGTGGAGTTTCATGATGTAGCCTGCCTTCATGATGTAGCTTGCCTTCAAATAACATCAATCGTCTTTGGTGTAATATTGCGAGGCCACGATCGAGGAGATGAGGGCCGGGGAGGAGAAGCGGGAGGCGGCCATTGAGGCGAGGATTGAGGCGAGGATGTCGGCGCGGGTTCAGGAGCAGGTGGCGGCACTGACGGCGCACTACCAGCGTCAGTTGGGCAGGCACTT
Source organism: Themeda triandra (assembly GCA_018135685.1). NCBI lineage: Eukaryota > Viridiplantae > Streptophyta > Magnoliopsida > Poales > Poaceae > Themeda > Themeda triandra. Next base: position 537,734 of record JAENPR010000045.1, on the reverse strand, counting down.
CGCGGCCCAGATCTCGGGAATGGAGGAGCCTCCTGCCTCGATCTACGCTCCACCACCGGTAGTTCCACTGCCTGGTGCACTGCCTCTTCCTGGACTTGGTCGGGTGAGTACATTGCCTCTCACTTTAGCTTGTCGCGTCAGTTGGCCTTCGTGCCATGTTTGGCCTTCGTGCCCATGTTCGGCCTTCGTGCCCATGTTTGGCCTTCGTGCCATGTTTTTTGCAGGTTTTGGAACCTCCCCGTGCAGGGGAGGTGCTGTCGAAATTTTGCAGGGGAGTTGTACTAATTACATCACATGTTCTTTGTGCGAGGCACCGTCGGCGGGTTCGAACCCGACTCCAAGCCCACCAGGGAGCTTCTCCACGGTACAGAGCTTCCCCACGCCACCGTACCGCAGCTTCCCCACGCGGGCGTGCGGGGTCCTCCACCGCCGCAGGGGTACTCGTGGCCGCAAGCACCCGCACTCCGGGCCTGCCGCCTTCCCTCCGCACCCGGGGCACTCCGTCCCTGCCGTGCTCCCTCCGCAAAGACGCACGTCGGCCACTAGCGACGCGCGCCGCGGCCCCGGGCGCCGCCGAGTTGGCTGCGTGGGAGGATGCTTCTTTGGGGCTCGGGGACCCAAGGGGACGGCGCCACTAGCTAGGTTTAGCCTTGTAGCTTGTGAGACATGTATGGATGGCTTGTGACATATATGACTCTTTTGCTTGTGACCCGGATATGTTTGGATTCCGATGGACATGTATCGATGCTTAAAACCGTATTTCGTTGCTATATATGTGGATTATATGCTATATATGTGGGTTGATTGATATATATGTGATGCATGTGCTAAAATGTAATGTAAATGGAAAGAAAACAGAAAAAAAAATTCCAGGTTTGCCGGTGGCTAGCCATCGGCAAACCTGGGATTATGCTTCAGGAAATCCCCAGGTTTGCCGATGGTTCTGGCCATCGGCAAACTTGCCATTACTTTGCCGATGGCCAAGGCCATCGGCAAACCCATTTTTATTTTTTTTTGAAACTTTTTTGCCGATGGCCTCGGCCATCGGCAAAAAAATTTCAAAAAAAATAAAAAAATCTTTGCCGATGGCCGAGGCCACGTCAGCCATCGGCAAAGCCACCGTCGGCTGACGGCGCGTCGGGCGACGTGGCCGCTTTCCGATGGCACGCGTGGCCATCGGCAAAGTTTTTCCGATGGCAATGTCGGTGGCCATCGGCAAACCGAGCTTTGCCGATGAAATCTTTGCCGATGGGGGTTTGCCGATGGCCACGTCAGATTGCCATCGGCAAACCCTTTGCCGATGGGAAAAGGAGCTTTGCCGATGGCGGCCGGCCATCGGCAAAAAACTTGATTCCGGTAGTGAAAGGAGCATGTTGGTTGTTTCACCGCAGATTTGTGTTTACGACGAGATGAGGTCCAACATGCCAAATCCATCTGTCTTGACGGCCACTCACCAAGGTCTAGGTTAAAAATTACCCATCTCCATCTGCGCTCTTGACTGACGGTGTAGATTAGATCCCTTTTCTAGGGTTAGGGTTTTCGGCGGCGCAAGCTTGGTGGAGATGGCAATGCAGCCATGGTGGAATAAGGTCCTCTCGGTTTTCGTCCACCTCGTTGTCGCCTGCTCCGGTGATGATGGGAGACCTGTGAGGCAGTGTAGGAGTCTGCGGCGGCTGCTGTTTCGTCGTCGTGGCGGAACCGCGGTGCTCGTGCCGCGTTTTAGGTCAAGGCTACGATGGCGGCTGAGGGCGTGGCTGCAAGATGGATTGCGGTGGATCGAACTCGATCTGCCGGCGGCACAGATCGGGATTGAGCGAGCTTGGCTTCATCGCAACGGCGGATGCCATCGTCGGTGCCGCTCTCGTCGTTCCAATCTGGATTGTGATCTTGACGGATGGGTGCTCAAAGACCTCTTCGCCTCCGCGAGATTGAGCGTCTGCTGCAGTCCACCTCAACGTCGGTGGTTTCCTCCGGTTTCTGGTGATTCAGGATTGGCGGCGTGAGCTGGTGTCGGTAGTCTTCGTCGACAGCGGATGCGGCCAACTTTCTTTCTCATAGAATATAGGTTGGGCAGTTGTCCTACGTATCCTTATTTGGTATACTTGTATTTGGACGTGTTTATTTTCATTAATTAATACAGGTATATATTATAAAAAAATTCATCTATCTTAATAATGCAAAGTCTTTCTAGATTATATTTAGACCCCTACACCACTTCTCTACTTGATAGGCAACATAAATTTTGAGCAGCTGACCTTGCATTTTTCCTCATGAAATAAAGCTATGCATTTCCAACCGAAAGAAAGTACTCCCTACGTTTTAAATTGTAGTTTACTTTAACTTTTTTTATGCATGTCTAGATACATAGCAAAATGCATGTATCAAAAAAGTCAAACTAAACTACAAGTTAGAAAGGAGGGAGTACTTCCTAGACTTGTAGAGTGAGGCTGTAGAGTGGGTGCGAGGTTAGGGCAGACTTTGTTAGAGTCGTCCTACCTAAAGATCTGGAGCAGTTAACCTGGAGAAGCAGTGATCATGAAAGACCTACTTGTTTGCCGTTTGTTTGCCAGCGTGCTGGCATGCAGCAAGTCGGGTACGGACGGATGTTTCGCCGAAGCAGCGGCGTCCACCGGTCGGCAGTTGAGATTAAGTTCTTTAGAGGCCTATATATAGTATTTCTCTCTCTCCCTAAGCTACTCTATAAAAGCCCATGCATTGTACGAGCCTGTCTACTGCCCACGTTTGCAATACATAAAGCTTGTTCCACACACCAAGACATTGTAACTGCAGCGCACCATATATCACCGATTCAGCATGGCATCTACGGGGACAATGGCAGCGGCGGTGCCGGAGGTGGCCCTGCAGTCGGGCAATGCGAGGCCGTTGCCGGCCGTCGGTAGTGGGCACTCGTCTTGTGCTCTTCTTGTCTTGTAGTGGTCCAGAGGACAGCCGCACCTCCTGGGGAATCCGCTCACGTCCTCACACCCAACGGTACGCCTGTCATCCCTGATCCCCCTCGTCACCTACTCCAACTCGTCCATCTCCTCCAAGGCTCCGATCACAGCTCCAGGCAAGCCGTCGCCGCCAGCCCGCCATGGCCGTCAATTCCTCCGGCCTCTACCTCTTCGCCGCCGACGGGCACGGCGCTGTCGAACCCCGCGGCCCACGATGTCACCAAGAGTGCGGTGCTGGCGGCCATCGAGGTGGGCTTCCGCCACTTCGACACGGCCTTCATATACGGCACCGAGAAGCCGCTCGGCGAGGCCGTGGCCGAGGCGCTCCGCCGCGGGCTCCTGCAGTCGAGGGAGGGGCTGTTCGTGACGTCTAAGCTTTGGTGCTCGCAGAACCACCCGGACCTCGTGCTGCCGTCCCTCCGGGAAACTCTCAAGTAAGTCCATGTTGAAGTGTTGCTGTATAATGTAGTCGGCTGTTCCAATTGTAAATGAAGTTTTCTCAAATATTAAAAATGATTCTTGTCGCGCGTGCCGTGGGAGTAGGAACCTGCAGATGGAGTATCTGGACCTGTACCTGATCCACTGGCCAGTGTGCGTCAACGGGCCGCCCCAGTTCCCGAACAAGAAGGAGGACGCCGTGCCGTTTGACTTCGAGGGCGTCTGGCACGCCATGGAGGAGTGCCAGAGGCTGGGGCTCGCGAAAGCCATCGGCGTCAGCAACTTCACCACTAAGCACCTTGACAGGATCCTGGCCGTCGCCACGATCCCGCCTGCGGTGAACCAGGTGGAGCTGAACCCGGTGTGGCAGCAGCGGACGCTGAGGGCGTACTGCGCTGACAGGGGCATCCACGTCGCGGCGTACTCGTCGCTGGGTGGGCAGAACTGGGACGGGCAGGGCAATGCCGTGCTGAACTCCGAGGTGCTCGCCGAGATAGCCAAGGCGAGAGGGAAAACCGTCGCACAGGTATGCTGATGGCCGGCTGAGTCTTCGAAAGTTCTACTAGTGTCTGTGTGATAGTGGTGTTTCTAGAAGCATACGCTATGTTGATTCTTATATTATTTATCCTCTTCTTTCAAACTTTTTATAACTTTATCTATTTAAAGTTTAGCGTTAACACGACAGCTCTGTTTCAGCACTAACCCACCCACCTCTTTTAATGGTGCCTTGTCTTCCTTTACTTAGGTGGCCTTGCGATGGATACATGAGCAGGGAGTGACATGCATTGTCAAAAGTTACAACAAGGAGAGGCTGAAGCAAAACCTTGAGATTTTCGACTGGGAACTGACTAAGGAGGACCAGCTCAAGATAAGCCAAATCCCGCAAAGGAAGGTTGTTCAGGCCTGCAGTGGCTTGTTCTTGCAAGAGGGTGAATTCACATCTGTTGATCCTGCAGAACTGAATAATGTTGAGGAATAGGAACAGGAAAATGGCTTGCTTCGGTGTTGCTGCATACAGAGGAGTATTTCGTGCTAGTTCATATGAATAAGACAGTGTTTACCCTCAGTGTTGTGTGTTGATGATGTTGCCCATCCTTGTTCAGTTCAATAAAGGTTGTAATCATAACTTAAGATGTTGCGTACTCGAAGTCCCTCCAATGCGAGGTTATCATAATTTCTCATACACAAATGATTGCTGGCCTGAAAGCCCTTGGTATCTTTCTCCATTGTCAAGTGTGTTATCATTTAACAAATCACGATGGATGGCAGACTCTTCGCCGCTTCCTTTGGCAAGGGATGCACGGCTTCCAAGGATTTCTGCCTAAAACAAAAGGCTAGCACTATTTTAGCTGATGCCCAAGCCAGACCGAGACTTCAGTCAAAAAAAAAAAAAAAAAAAGCCAGACCGAGACCAAAAAAGAATTATGTTAGATTATAGCGGGTTACGAAATGTAACATGTACAATGCGGGTTTTTTGAATTGGGGAAAAATTAGGCCAACTCGGGCCCATGAAATGGACCTAGCCGCCACAGACGTCGCCGCGCACGGAGAGCCGGCACCGCGCATGAGTAGGGTGTTAGTTGATCTCCTCCTGACTTGGTCCAACGACCGAGTTAGGGCCTTTGATCGCCCCTGATCGGGGGGAGCCCAGTCAAAGAACTGGGTAGTGGGCCCCCGTCGCACATTGCCTATAAGAGGAGGTGGGGGCCACTGGCTCGCGATACGAGGTTCACCGCGCCGCCCACTTCCTAACCCTAGACCGATCGAGAGGGGCTGCTGCCAGAGCGATGGGAAGTCCGCCGCCACCAGCACGCCGCACCGGACTTCACCGACGTCATCGCCGCCACTACCTCGCCGGACTTCACCAACGCCATGGCGAGCCTCTCCACTACATCCGATGGTATGTGACTATACTCCATCCCTCTCTCTCTGCCTCAGTTACGTGCACCAGAGATGATGCACAATGATCTTCACCCCTTGTTTATCCCGAATTGGAGAATCCACCCATCGATCTACACCTAGAACGATACTAGAATCTATCCATGGTATCAGCTCCTGGTTGACCTAGTGTGTGGATCCAGTTGGGAAAAGAAAGAGAAACAGAACGATCTTGAATCGAATCGAAAGATGCAGATTCAGAAGAACCCTAACCCTATGAATCAAAGAAAGTGCCATCGGTTTCGGGAGGCCTACCTGGCTCTCCTCACCGCCGGCGCAACCGCCGTTGTGCGGAAAGGACAGCACCGCATCGAGCAGGTAGAAAGACTGCCGCCGTTGTCCGGGCCGGGGAAACCATGCCATCGCGGGTCCTCTGCCTGAGGCTCGGGGTAAGAGCGCCGCTACAAGGTCGATCGACGGCAGCGCGCTCAGCCTCGGGCGAGCGTGCGCGCCGGTGATGGGCCCCGCGGTGGCCACCTCCACCTCTCCGAGCCGCCATGGGTGGCCGCTTACTCCACTTCATGGCTGAGCAAGAGAGTAGGGGAGGAGAAAGAAAAGAAAAGAAAGAGGATGGAGCCGCCGGCAAGAGGAACGGGAGGCGCCGGCCGGGCCGCCACCGACGGCGACCGCCGCTGCTCCTGATGGCTGCGGCGCTGGGAGAGAGAAGATAAAGAATGAAATGGAACCTGGGGTTTCCAGGGGAGCCGGCCGCGACCCATTTTGCTCGGCCGAGATCGCCGGCCAGCCGTCCGATTGAAATGGACGGCTGGTGGTGCTCGGGCCACCTTTGAGCCCATGAGGGCGACGGAATTACCGGCCCAGGCCTAGGTTGCGTCCTGGGCGCGGGGAGGACGCCGCGGGGAAGGCCACTGGGAGTGGCTGGGCCGGGCCGTTTTGCCGCCTGAGCTGGCGAACACACACAAAAAAAGATCGCGGCTGCTGCTGCCCTGATGGGCCGATCTGGGCAGCAATGCAGAGCATGCGCCCGCAGACCGCGAGCCCGGGTTTTGGGCCGAAATGGCCACTTGCTTTTGAGCAATCACAGTTTATATATATATTTTCTTTTTTCCAGAAGCAGTTTTGATTTATATTTGAATGATTTTGAATAGAGGTTTTGTCAAATTTCTGTACAAAATTTATCCAACAATATTTTTGTTCAGAAAACAATAGAGTAAAGCAACAGAGAGAGTTTCTGAAAATAGAATTATGAGATGAATTTTATTTTTCTTTTCAGAAGCATTTTTTCAAGTATTTTGATTAGATTTTATTCTCTATTCAATTTTGAACCAACGGAATAAATTGTCTAGAGAGCAGATAAGAAAATAGAAATGCTTCTGATCAAGGATTATATTATTTGAGAATAGATTCATATTAGCCGCTGCAAAGAAAAGAAAAAAGATTATTGTTTTCATTATTAAATTCGAACCAACGGGAGATTTAATTTTAAAAAATAGATATGTTTTTCAGATTTTTATAATATTATTATTATTCGACCAATCGTTGATTAATGATAATATTATGATGTTTTATGAGATTATTATGCATTCATCTATAGAGCAAGAAACAGTTACTTAGAAAATTATGATATTGTTATCTTCTGACCAACGTTGATGATAACATTACTATAAGTTATTTGTGAGCTCGTGTTTTAACTCAAGTCTTAGATAGATTTTACATAGAGTGATCCATTTTCAGAGAATAGATATAGATTAAGAAATGCTCCTTAAAAGAAGAGAAAACAATATTTTACATTTCCGCTGCAATGATGATGGTTATCTTCTAATTAAATTCGAACCAACGGGAGAATTTAATTTTGAAGAGTAGAATAAGTTTTCAGATAATTAAGTTTTATACCTTAATTTTATTTCTGCCAGACGGTGATGTGGAATTATTGTAGAAGATTGATGTTTTGTTCTATTTCTCCCCAACGGCGATATAGAATAGAACTCAAAGTTTTAAAGATTAATAAGTATTATTGATGACTATTGTTCAATTCCTTTTAGATAAAAGATCTTCATACTTTCATTCTGAGGGCAGTAAGATAAAGAGTTGGGTGCTTATACTCAGAAGATGATAAAGAAAGGCCATTGCATCAGAGATTGTGTTCATTTTGAAGAATGGCTTAAAGAAAAGAATTTAGATATATTGATTCAAAGAAAATAGATGGAGCAATCAGTGGCACAAATTGTGTCAAAGTATATATATATATATATATGAATTCATTTTATGAAATGTCTTTGATGTACTATCTATATATAAAAGAGTTCAATTTTAGTTTCAGTCATTATGATAAGAGGTTGTAAGTCATATGCATGTTTAATTTGACCAAGGTCGGATTAAGCATGTGTGTGTTAAAGAATTAAAAGAATGACTCTATTAAGTTCATATAGTGAATGAGGAAAGCATACTCCCAATAGTTTTAAGAAATAACCTTGTTCGCATGACATAGTCATGTGGATGAAGTAAGTGATTAAAGTTTTCTCATTTATAAGAATTTTAGAATAGTTTCGAAATTGTGGCGAAAAAGGTTCATCCACATTTCGAGGAGGAGAATTTGTAAGATCAGTTAAAAGATAATTAGAAAAAGATACTCAGTTAAGAATGACAATTAAAGAAAGAAACTTCCCATGTATATTGAGAGTAAAAGTGATCTATAAAAGAAGAATGTGATCATTGAGGGAGTACAACGGTCACAATAACGATACCCCTAAGTAGAGAAATGGCTAAATTCCTGAATTTTTTATAATTCCGATAGGAAGATAGCACAGTCAACCGGATCTTATGTTGGACTTTTTTAGAGATACAGATACAGTGATTAAAGCATCATAAGACAAGTTATAATAGTATAAACTCAAATAAAGAGACAAGTTACTGATATGACAAGTATAATTTAATGAAGAGAGGGAAGAAAAAAACAAGAAACGAAACCAGCGATTTTAACGTTGGGAGAATGCACGTCGATTCCATCTCTCCTCTGCAGATCCTGTGCGGCATGGACGTGGGAGCTCGTTGGTGCGGCCGTCAGCGTGGAGTCGCTCGCACGGACTTAGCCACCGGCGAGTTGCTCGCTCGGACTCGGCCACCGGTGCTCTACGACGTCCTCAGTCGCGTGCTGCCGCCGCGGACGCAGAGTCGTTGGCCGGGCCGTCGACGCGGACGCGGACGCGGAGTCGCTCGAGTGCCCGCCTCTTCCGCCGCTGCCGCTTTGCTCATCGGTCTCGTCCTCGTCGAGCCCATCACCGGCGCCCCATCCCGTCCGACCTCTCCCTCGCGGCGTAGCCCTCCTCGGACCTCCTCCTGCACCGGGCCGCAGCGTGCCCCTCCGCGCCCGCGCTCGTGGACGCCACGAATCCATGACGGGCTGTGACTGCGAGCTCACCTTCCATGGTCGTACCTCGCTCGGACGCTGGCAGGGAGCTTGCAAGGGGACGCCACGGACACGCACGGCCGGCCCGTCGCCGCAGACTCGCGCGGACTCGCACCGCCGTCGCGGACACACGCGGACCACTCGCGGCCACTGCTGGGGGAGTTCGCGTGGCCGCCGCGGACCTCGTCGTACTCTGCGCACGAACGCAGAGCAGCGCTCATCTCCCCTCCTCGCCTGCCATGCACGGGCAGATTCAGAACAGCGCTCGCGTCCCCTTCGGTTCACAGATTCAGTGTACCAGATACAGTACGTATGGGAGAATGATGGCTTGATTTTTCTTTGGACTCTGCGGAAAAAAATTGCATTTGGACTCTGTATCTGGTACTGTGAACCGTCGCTTCCAAGGACCCTTCCTTTCCTAGGCACGTGCAGAAAGCTTTTGCCACCTGTGGAAACGTAACTCGTGACCTCAATCTCTCCATCCAAGGTGTGCTTGAGCGCAGTGGCGAAGCTAGAGAAAATTTGAGGGTGGTGCACTTGTGGGTGTATAAATATGTTTCATGGGTGGTGCATATAGGGTGAAATTTTAACTAATTACACTGTTTTTTAGCTTTATATATGCTTGAGCGATGCAATATATATCTCCCGTTGAGCAAGTCTCCAAACACAACCCACACGGCCACCCACGCACCGCCCTCCCCTGTTCCACACCCAGACGTGTAAGCTTGTGTAGCTGCAGCGCACCACATCTGATCTACACAGGCGCATTAGCATGGCATCCACGGTGAAGACGGTGGCAGTGCCGGAGGTGGCCCTCCGGTCCGGCAACGCGAGGCCGATGCCGGCTGTCAGTATGGGCACGGTCGCCCTGGCGCACGAGGACACCAAGAGTGCAGTGCTGGCGGCCATCGAGTTGGGGTACCGCCACTTCGACACGGCCTTCATGTACGGCACCGAGAAGCCGCTCGGCGAGGCCGTGGCCGAGGCGATCCACTGCGGGCTCCTCCAGTCCCGGGAGGAGGTGTTCGTGACGTCTAAGCTGTGGTGCTCGCAGAACCACCCGGACCTCGTGTTGCCGTCCCTCCAGGAAACTCTCAAGTAAGCTCCTATTGGTGCACAATGTAGCCGGTCGTACCAATTGTAAATGAAATTTCGCAAATAAAAAACGATTCTTGCCGCGTGCCGTGGGAGCAGGAACCTGCAGATGGAGTACCTGGACTTGTACTTGATCCACTGGCCCGTGTGCGTCAACGGGCCGCCCCGGTTCCCGCTCAAGAAGGAGGACGCCGTGCCATTGGACTTTGAGGGCGTGTGGCGCGCCATGGAGGAATGCCAGCGGCTGGGGCTCGCAAAAGCCATCGGCGTCAGCAACTTCACTACCAAGCACCTCGACAGGATCTTGGCCGTCGCCACGATCCCGCCCGCGGTGAACCAGGTGGAGTTGAACCCGGTGTGGCAGCAGCGGACGCTGAGGGCGTACTGCGCCGACAGGGGCATCCACGTCGCGGCGTACTCGTCGCTGGGTGGGCAGAATTGGTACGGGCAGGGCAATGCCGTGCTGGACTCCGATGTGCTCGCCGAGATAGCCAAGGCGAGAGGGAAAACCGTCGCACAGGTATGCTGCATTGCTCCTGGCTGGCTGGGTCTTCTTTGTTTGGTAGATCTCATGTGTTTGTCTCTGCCTTTGGTTTTCTCTTGGTGTCGCTATGACAAAGTACTTCCAAAGTACTTTTAATAGCTTAAGTTTAGCATTAACACACACGACAGCTCTGTTTCAGCACTAATCCACCGACCTCTTTCAATGGTGCCTTGTCTTCCTTTACTTAGGTGGCCTTGCGATGGATACATGAGCAGGGAGTGACATGCATTGTCAAAAGTTACAACAAGGAGAGGATGAAGCAAAACCTTGAGATTTTCGACTGGAAGCTGACTAAGGAGGACCTGCTCAAGATCAGCCAGATCCCACAGAGGAAGGTTGTCCAGACCTGTACTAGCTTGTTCTTGCAAGAGGGTGAATTCACATCTGTTGATCCTGCAGAACTGACTAATGTTGAGGAGTAGGAACAGGAAAATGGCTTGCCTCGGTGTTGCTGCATACAGAGGAAAATGGCTACAGTTCATATGAATAAGGCAATGTTCACCCTCAGTGCTTCTGTGTATCATGATGTTTCCCATCTTGTTCGATTCAATAAAGATTGTAATCATTACCATTAAGATGTTGCCTATTCGAAGTCCAGTGTGAGGTTATTGTAATTTCTCATATACAAATGATTGGTGGCCATCAGTGCTACTGAAAGCCCTTGGTGGCTTTCTCGATTGTCAGGTGTAATATCATTTAACACATCACGATGGATGGCAGACTCTTCATCTGCTTCCTTTGGCAAGAGATATGCACAGCTTCCAAGGATCTCTGCTTAAAACAAAAACCTAATAAAGCCACAATAGGAAGGGTAAGAATATTGTTTATAGATGAAAGAAATCCCTGCGTTTTAAATTAAGTCATTTTGGCTTTTTTAGATACAATAGTTTTTTACTCACCTAGATGCTATGCTATGTCTTAAAGGGGACAGCGGGTGGGATACCCTCGGCTTCTACGAAGCGTAATGTAGGGGACTAGATTTATCCAGCTGGTGACGTCCCTCGATTCCCACCGAGAGCGCCACCCGGGGTTCGAACTCGAGACCTCCCTTTCAGAAGTTTGATGCCTTGACCATCTCGGCTGAGACCCTCCTTTTCTGTAAACTCTAGAGAATCCGACCACTTATCACGCAAGAAAAAAGACCTTTCCTTAATGAATGACTGGATTGGTGATGATGGTTTACGTCACCTGTTACGTATATGCATGAGCGCGAAAAGGATTTTCTTTAGAGAATTGCTATACAAAAGCTCCAATTTCTTTGGAGTTTGGACTACTAATAGACAACGAAAGCCCCATTTCTTTAGAAAGTGCAAGCGTAACTCGTGACGTCAAACTCTAGTCCCGAACAACTTTTCCTTATCTCTGTTAGTCCGGTCTCCGGTTAACAAGTCAAGGAAGGTCGGTCCCTGCCCCCTGGCGGAGGCCTTGCCCAATAACAGGTGGACGAGGGATATCAGCGTCGCATCCACTGTCCAGGTTCTGCGCGACGTCGTACACGTCTGGAACCTTCTTGACTCCGTTGTCCTGGACCCCTTGCGCTCAGACCGCTTCGTGTGGAAGTGGTCCGCGGACGGAAAATACTCCGTCTCCTCCACATATCGAGCGTTCTTCGCGGGGTCCACGTCGCTGCTTAGCGCTAAAGAGTTGTGGCGTGTTAAGGCGCCACCAAAGGTGAAACTGTTCTTCTGGCTTGCTCTTCATCGTCGTCTGTGGACTGCAGCTCGCCGCCATCGTCACGGTCTACAAGCTTCAGACTTGTGCGCTCTGTGCAGCCAAGCACCAGAGACCGTCGAGCACCTGTTTCTGGGGTGCGTGTTTGCCCGGCAAGTGTGGTTCCGGTGCCTCCGACCGCTGCAGCTTTCTGCTCTTGTTCCGGAAACGGAGGAGGACATTGCAGCGTGGTGGCTGTGGCAGCGCTCGAGAGTGGACGCTGCGTCAAGGCCGGCATTCGACTCATTGTTGCTGCTCATCGCTTGGAGTATTTGGAAGGAGCGTAATGGGAGGGTATTTGGGCGACCTTACAACACCGAGGCCGACGTCGCTCGGGCGGCTCTTGCCGAAGGCCAGCAGTGGGCGCTAGCTGGGTTTGCGCCACTGGTAGCTCTAGATGCTATTTGGTCGCACAGCGGTTCTGTAATGCGGCATCCAGTAGTTTAGGCCCTGCTTGTTTTCTGGCCGCTCGCCGGAATTGTAACAAAACACTCTTCCTCTTAATGAAATACGGGTCCAACCTGATCGCGAAAAAAAAAACAAATCAAGGAAGAATCTTCGTCGGATTGGGGATACCACACGTTCGGCTCAGTGCGGCGATCGCTGGCTGATCTTAGAAAGATCTCGAGAGGCTTCGAGGTCTATCTATTGGCACTGGCCCCTCAAGAGCTGAGAGAAGAGTAATGAAGCAAATCTCAGAAATGTTGTCCAGAGAGGAGGCGATGGCGCGGCAGCGATCTCGCGTGGACTGGTTACGAGAAGGTGACCGAAATACAGCCTTCTTCCATGCCAAATCTAGAGAGCGAGCGAAGTCGAATCATATCAATTCTTTGTGCTGTGATGACGGATCAGTTGTCACGGACCAGGAGGGGATTGAAGGAGTGGCAAGGGCGTTCTACACGGGCCTGTTCACTGCGCAAGCTGCCTTGGAGCCTGAAGCGATGCTAGACCGTGTGCCGATGAAGGTTACTGAACAAATGAATGATGATCTGATCAAAGCCTTCGACGCTGAGGAGGTGGAAAGGGCACCGTTCATGATGGGCCCTAATAAGGCACTGGGCCCTGACGGTTTCACGGCTGGCTTCTTCCAACACCACGGTAAATAAAAAATGCCTGCTAGGCAAAGGGCATTTGAAGGGACGTTGTGATCACTGATTTGTGGTCTTTTGAGTTTGGCAACCAACTAGCCGCTGCCTAGTAATCACTTAATCAGGGCATGGGCAAGTAGTATGTTCTGCTTTTGGTTCGATCACCACATATGGCGATAGTATATGAAGCAGGGCAAACTAAAGCTTTCCACTCATCTCATCAGGTGCTATTTGGTGGCATAAAGCTATCGTGAATGTATAGGGAACATCTCCGTGGCTGAATGGGAAAAGATTCGAGGACACAAGAAGCCAAGTCGATCCGATTTGTGTTTTTTCTTATTCCTGTGACTTATTAAAATCCTACATCCAAAGTGGTTGTGTAATCGGCATCATACAACCACTGTGTTGCGTGATGGATCGTTACTTTTGTTTTGTTTTCTTTTCCAATAAGCATCTTCACGAGAATGGTTGAAGTTAAAAAATTATATATTACAAGCTTCATATTTCTTTGTACTAACAGAGAAAACCAAAGCCTTTTAGGAAGTGCAAGCGTAACTTGAAACTTTTTTTTTTTTGAGGGAACAGGAGGGGTTTTACCCCCTACTGGTATTTTATTAAAAAATTTTAAAAAAAGGTTACAAAAGTTTACAAGCTCCAACAGGGGAGAATCAAGAAACAAAAAAAGTTACAAAGAAAATTAAAGAAATTACATAAGGCCTTCTAGCCATGAAGACATAAGAGGTTGATCAACAGCTCTTGCACGCAGGATAACCTGGGCAAATTCTTTTCTGAAAACCATCTTTCAACGTTGTAGAGAGTTGTCGATTCCGTTAAAAATCTTGTCATTGCGTGAACACCAGATCGCCCAACACATTGTCACAATAACTTCCATGAATAACATCATGTCCTCCGGTAGTCCGGTTTCAGAGAAGACTCGCAACACAACAAGGTATACAGCTGAATCGCAAAAAAAAAAAAAAAAAAAAAAAGAAGAAGAAGAAGAAGGTATACAGGTATACAATTACATATGAGCCTTGTTCAACAATGGGAAACACTAATCTTAAGTGCTTGCTATACTATTTATCTATACTTGAAACTGTAACTACTTGAACTACAAGAACTCCTATCGCCGGCTGCTTGCGTGAGCAGCGACGCTTGCCACAAGCTGCTGTCGAGACACATACACGGTGGAAAAAGCAAAAAATATGCTATAATGGCTGTTTAGCCGTCACCCTAACACCGGCGTTGTACCTGGCCAAATTCGTAGGCAAGTGCAGAAAAGGAAAGCTCTTACAAACTGTGGAAGCGTAACTCGTGACATCAAAAGTCTAACTGCTCCCTCCGAAACCCAACGCAATAAAAGGGACGAGCACATCGCCTGTCCACCATCACGTTTGCCACACTACAACAACGTGCACCCCCTGTCCTTCCACATCAAGACGTTTGCAACTGCAGCGCACCATATCTGACCGCATCAGCATGGCATCCACGGCGGCGACGGCGGCGGCGGTGCCAGAGGTGGCCCTGCAGTCGGGCAACGCGAGGCCGTTCCCGATGGTCGGCATGGGCACGGCGCAGTTCCCCGTGGTGCATGAGGCCGCCAAGAACGCCGTGCTGGCGGCCATCGAGTTGGGGTACCGCCACTTCGACACGGCCTTCATGTACGGCACCGAGAAGCCGCTCGGCGAGGCCGTGGCCGAGGCGATCCGCCGCGGGCTCGTGCGGTCTCGGGAGGAGCTGTTCGTGACGTCGAAGCTGTGGTGCACGCAGAACCACCCAGACCTCGTGCTACCGTCTCTCCGGGAAACTCTCAAGTGAGTCGCCCTGTTGTTTGTACTAAGTGTAGCTGGCTGTTGCAAATTTGTAAATGGTTCCTTTCTCAAATGAAAAACAAATCCTGTCGTGTGCCGTGGGAGCAGGAACCTGGAGATGGAATATGTTGACCTGTACCTGATCCACTGGCCGGTGTACATCAACGGGCCAGCAAGGTTCCCGAACAAGAAGGAGGACGCCATGCCATTGGACATGGAGGGCGTGTGGCGCGCCATGGAGGAGTGCCAGCGGCTGGGCCTTGCAAAAGCCATCGGCGTGAGCAACTTCACTACCAAGCACCTCGACAGGGTACTGGCCGTCGCCACGATCCCGCCCGCGGTAAACCAGGTGGAGTTGAACCCGGTGTGGCAGCAGCGGACCCTGAGGGCGTACTGCGCCGACAGGGGCATCCACGTCGCGGCCTACTCGCCGCTGGGAGGGCAGAACTGGGACGGCCAGGGCAACGCCGTGCTGGACTCTCTGGTGCTCGCGGAGATAGCCAAGGCGAGAGGGAAAACCGTCGCGCAGGTACGCTACTAGCTGCTATTGCTGGCCCTGGCCGGCTTACTTTTTTATTCCTTTTCCAATTTCCACCCACCGCTGCTAGCCCTTCGATCGGCATTTTCTGACATGTCGGATTGCGGTAGTGTCGTGGGGACGTGGACGTTTGGCCGGCCGATGAGGTTTGGTTGATCATTTGTTCGTCGTCTTTGGCTTATTGGCTACTCTCTTTGATAGTTTTGTCTTTGATAGTTTGGTGTCACTATGTCACACTGAGACTATAGTTGTCGTGAACTCCTGACGTATACTCTCTGCTCCCCCTATTATATTCAGTGCTCTCTTGTCTTCCCATATTATTAGGTGGCGTTGCGATGGATACATGAGCAGGGACTGACGAGCATTGTCAAGAGCTACAACAAGGACAGGTTGAAGCAGAATCTTTTGATATTCGACTGGGAGCTGACCGATGAGGACCGGCTCAAGATCAGCCAGATCCCACAGAGGAAGGTTGTCCAGGCCACTAGTAGTGGCTTGTTCTCGGAAGAGGGTGAATTCACGTTTGTTGATCCTGCAGAACTGAATATTGTAGAGGAATAGGAACTGAAAAATGACCCTCCTGAGTGGTGCTGCATAATGGAGTATTTCGTACTAGTTCATACGAATAAGGGAACATTCACCCTCAGTACTTTTGTGTGTTGATTATTTCTGCGAGTTAATGCTTTCCATCCCCGTTCAGTTCAGTCTTGATTGTAATCACACATTCAGATGTTGCATACACCAACTCCAATGCGAGAAGTTGCTATAATTTCGCATATAAGTGAAGTGACCGGTGGCCATCAGTGCTACTAATCATGAATGAAGACTCTTCAACTGCTTTCTTTTGGCAAGCGATGCATGCGTAGGTTTGAGCGGATCGATGGAGTTTGGCAAAACCACTTGCTAAATTAGGATTTTTGATAAAATTATAGAAAGGGAGAATTGGTTGGAAGGACTCAGAATCCAAAGTGCTTAGGTATTGGCCCTCTTTTTTTTCGAATTTGGCTAGAAGGCCTCGGTGCAAAATTTTGTTAGCTCCTGAGCCTTCCGTGAGGTCTGTTACTCCATTCTGTTACTCTTGGCCCTGTAGCTCACGCGAACGGTCATTTTTGCCCCTCCCTTCCCATCCCTTCACACAGCCAGCGCTCGGCCTCCAGTCCCGTTCACGCTCGGCCTCTCCAGTCCCGTACTCCTGTTCGCGAGCGTTACGAAGAAAAAAAAGGGCCCAGCGGCCGATGGCATTCATGGAACGAACCACTTATTACCATATGACCACATGCAAACAAAATTAATAAACATTACTCTTCTCTTCATATGACCATGCAGAATTGAAAACACAATTGGTAATAAACATTACTCTTGTTGGCTAGTACTTTGATGTGTGTGTCTCTGGATTTAAAAGCGGGCACGTCAGAGTTGGGTGGCTTTCGTGGGGCTGGTTACTACCATTGGTAAGAATGTTTACTCTTGTGGGTCTCAAACCATCGGTCCAATTAGGCCAGTCTCAATGCAGAGTTTCACTTCACAGTTTTCAAGACGTGAAACTTGAGTATGAAACAGGTCTCTTTCTCAATGCACAATTTCATTCACGGTTTCACATGCTTATTTTAGCTTTATTTTCAACCACCGGTGTTTCTCTCTCTTCTCTATTCCCCATCGGCCATCGCCTCGCATGTCAATGGCAACCACTCACCGGTGAAATTCATGCCGTGAAACGCCTCGGTGGGCGGTTTGACCGGGTTTCACCGCATGTGAAATCGTGCCCACGTCGTTTCACCATGGTGAAACTCCTGCCTTCTCTCTCCTCTTCGTTTCAATCAAAAAGTACAATTCTGCTGATGTGGCGCTATAATAAATGTGCATGACACTCTGGTGAAACTTGCACTGAGACTGGCCTTATTACCATGCATGCCTATGCGGGATGGAAGATGATTAGTAATATAAATTATTCTTGTGGGCCAGGATGTGGATGGGTGTTATTAAAAGCTAGCTCACCGGAGCAGTTATATACTCAAAATTATGTTTTTCATTTTTTTGACTTAGGGGTAAAATCATCTTTTTACCCCTCACTTAACACCGTCACCAGCTCCAAACAGACAAAAGGCCCAAAAGCTAACAAAATTTTACACCGAGGCCTTCTAGCCAAATTCGAAAAAAAAGAGGTCCAATACCTAAACACTTTGGATTCAGAGGCCTTCTAGCCAATTCTCACCTATAGAAAACCTTCTCCAACAACTTGGCAAAAGCACTTCGAAAATTGACAAACTTGGTAAAAAGAGGTCTTCCCGACGCAAATATGCGCGCATGCGAGCGCTTGGCAAATCGCGATTTCGGCACTTCCCCGGTTCTCCCTCGCGCGCGAACAGGTGCATGCGCGATCTCTTTTACGCGAGAGAAAGAGGAATCGCCCTAGCTGCATGCGTTCCCACAAAAAATTAAGACATATGGACCACTAATTTTCAATTTGTCAAGCCCAAATAGCAAAGGTTGGAGGAGAGCTATTTTTTCACTTGGCAATTGGGTTTTAGAGATTTGCCAAGTGATTTTTGCTAAACTGTTAGAGTTGCTCTTAATTCAGAAGCGAACATTATTTTCGCAGACCAGCCCAACCGATTTGATCTAATATGGACTGTTTTTCATGCAAAAAATGTAAGTTAACTTGGGAGTGTTTTTTTAACCAAAATGAGGGACTCATATATACGCTGGAGAGGTAGTACAAATATTACCGATATGTTTTGACCGGCCATTGAATCAAAGGGTTTCAGTTTTAGTATATTCAAATTTGGGGATTTAATACCCATACCGTACTTGTATTCGCATAGTCCAATTCGGATATATATGATATCGATATTCATTCATATTCTAACTGGTGTGTCTACTAGTTCTATGGACCATTTGACTTCGGTTGGGGGCGGCGAGGACAAGTCAGGAATTGGTGGAGCTACTGCGGGAAAAGCGGAGTGAGCGTTTTGGCGATTCGGTGGAGGCATGGCGGGCCCCGCCGTCCACCACCGGCTGCCGGCCGGAACCGGTGGTCAGAT
Organism: Themeda triandra; assembly: GCA_018135685.1. Classification (NCBI taxonomy): domain Eukaryota; kingdom Viridiplantae; phylum Streptophyta; class Magnoliopsida; order Poales; family Poaceae; genus Themeda; species Themeda triandra. The sequence continues at coordinate 519,210 of JAENPR010000045.1, read as the reverse complement.
CCAGTGCGCCACCGGCGTTTCTCCTCCACGCCTCCCCATCGCTGTCGAGCCGCAGAGGATCCGCGCGCAAATCCACAGACCGAGAGCTGGGCAGACAAAGACCGGAACGGTCACATCGCCCGGATCCGCCTGGGATCGAGCGCCGGACATTCTCCTCTGGCAGGGGATCGACACCGGTACTCATGCTGCCTCCTCAATTCCGACACAGGCGATACTCGTGCTGCCTCCTCAATTCCGACACAGGCGATAACAGGCATTTCTTTGCTTTCTTCAGTTTGTTTTTTCTCGTTCCTTTTGCGTTTTTTGTGTGGTTTCGTCTCAACTGTGTGCAGGTGACCATGTCCTTGAGATGAAGCTTCGTGTTAGAAGGATGACCCTAGCCCCGGAGACGGCTAAGGCGCTCCGTCCTCCCGAAATTGAGAGCGAAGAGGAAGACAATGGTGCTAAGAGATGTGCAGAAGGATTGACTGCTCTCTCAAGAGTGGTTGATCGTGCTGTGGAGGCATCAAGTGGACCAAAGCCAATTCACGGTGTGGAAGAGAAGCCGAAACCGATTTCGTCCAAATTCTGGACTCAAGCTGATTCGGAGGAGGACGATTCGGACGACGATGTTATCTCAACACCGGACTTCATCAACAAGGCGGTCGACGCAGGTTTTACAGTTGATCAATTATACCATGCTGAAAAGGCCCTAGGTTCAGACAATAAATCCCCTTGTTCTAGTGGTATTCGACTTGCAAAATCTATAGTCTCTAAGCTAGTGCACAGGAATCTTAATGGTAAGCCTTGGAAAGGTCCTTTGCCTCCTCCTAGAGTCTCGCCACCACGAACTCTGGGGGATGCCATTGACAAGGCTGCATATCATAAAAGTTCCTCGGGCAAACGTCTAGGTTCGTCATCACGGGGAGTTGGAACAATAGGGAACACACAATCAGTACTGACCATTTCAGTTCAGTGTGCTGATGTGAACCCGAGCCGATCCCCGGTGTTGCCATCCCAGGCGAGGAAAGAGACGACATTTTTGAATAAGTTTGAATGCTCGAATTCCACATCTGGGGATCTGATTTTTCCTCCGCTATCTCCTGGGTCAAACTCGACCAAGGGTGAGTGTATAACAGGAGCGGATGTTAGTAATAACCGGGGAACGAGTGGGGAACCGAGTTTTCTAGATCATGGACAGGTGCATGTTCTCCTTCTTGGGCCAGGTCGAAAGTTCAGGCCCACCAGAGGACTTGTCACCCTATTCCGCAATACTGGAACCCGAGTGCAACACAGAACCCTACGTAACCCATCGTCCTCTACTCGCAATCCGCCGCTGCAACGTAGTTTTGTGGAAGCGCTACGCGAGGGGCGGCCGATGGCAGACCGGAGGGCGCATGATGCCACGGGCTATGGCCGTGGTGGGGGCGGGCGAGGCTACAACCCAGGATTCCAACCTGGTTTCAACCCGGGTTATGGTGGAAGAGGAAGATACCGTGAGCCCTTCCCACCAAGAGGCCGAGGACGCGGTCGTGGGGGGCAAGGCGGTGGCTTCCATGGTGCCAACGATGGTCGAGGAAGGGCGTATGGTGGCTTTGGTGGTGGTCGCCATCCACAAGGGTGGAACAACAACGGCGACCAGTACTACCACCAAGGCTCCTTCCAGGGAGGAGAGAACTTTGCTGCACCGCTTGGTCCGAACGGGTTCCATCATGGACAGTTCAGGGCGGGAGGTGCTGCGGGCGATGCTCAAGCCGGAGTAGCTGTCGGGGGGCGGCCAAGTTGGGCAACACTGCCGTCGAGCGGCCCTTCCCAGATCGGCATGGACAGCGGCGCTGCACAAGGGGGCACATCTGCTACAGAGACCGCGGGCAAACTCCAGGCCAAAACCTTGGGGGGTGCTGCCGGCGCTCACCAGCAGCAGCAACCACGGCCGGTCCAGGCCGACCCTCAGCAAGGACCTAAAGCATCAGCAGGCCACAAAGTGGGCGAAGGAGCGCCCAACAGCAACCCAAAGCTCCCGAACTAGCGCGAAGGTAAACAGGTCAATCCTGATGTTACTAAAGACTCAGTCCCACCTAGTGCTAATAGTGATGCAATGGTTATTGATGTTTCAGAATCCTCTAAGGGTGTTAAAAAAGGAAAAGGAAAGCCAATTTGTTATCGTTGTTACAAAAAAGGTCATACCATACAAGAGTGCACTGCAGTGTTGTGTTGTGACATTTGTTGTGGTGACCATGTGGAAAAAAATGTCCAAATGTGAAAAAAACAACGATCTGTGCTTTACCTTTTGGCTATGCTGTTCAGGGGCTAGGCTTTTTTTACATTCCGGTCTCTAATGAAACCCCTAAAGAAAAAGTTGATGAAAAGTTAGGAGTGGTACGTGTTTTGGAAGGTTCCATTACTGCTGAAGTTTTAGCAGTGGAGCTTGAAAAATTACTACCTGAAAAACTTCTTCATGCTAAGCATACATGTGAGATTGAGAAGGGCAAGAATGCCTTCACCACTTATTTCCCATCGGCCGATTGGTTAGAGACTGTGGTTAATTGGGGTGCTATGAATACAAAAACTGTTGAAGGAAAAATTCAGTTTGAAAAGAACAAGGAGGAAGATGTGGTCACTTATGAGTTAGAGAAGAGGTGGGTACAGTTCAAGGGACTACCAAAAGAATTGAGACAATTCCCCATTATTTGGGCAATATCAACCATTCTAGGTGTCCCTAAAACTGTTGACACCAAATTCACTAAAGCATTTGGAAGAGCAATGTGTAAGGTAGCTGTACTAGACTCCAGTCTTATCCCAACCTTGGTGGATGTGGTGATTGGAGACAATGTATACCAACTACACTTTGGGGTTGAACAGGAGTTTGCTGATGGAGAGCCAGTGTTACTGGAGTTGGACTCTACCTTGGATGAAGATCCCAAGAGTGGGAATACTGAACCCAATGGTAAGGACCCCAATGGAAACCCAAACACAGATTCAACAGGTAATAAGTCTATGGACATTGACGGGAAGAGGGATGAGCAGCCCCATAACGCTGGAAAACAGATGACAAGTGCCAATGAAGGCGCTGTAGATAGTACTACGGCACAGTCGACTGCTAGGCTTGAAAAGCCAGTGGTAGTGATGACCCCTGAGGGAAATGGGCAATGGCAAGCCAAACTACTAAACCCTGTCAAGGATTCTGGAATTTTAAATAAAATTGCAACACAAAATAGTGGGACTGAGTCTCCAGACAAGTCAAGCAAAAGGGCGGCCGCTACAGCGAGCCAAGATTCACTGGAAAAAGCAGCCAAGATGAAGGCTCGCAAGAACTTGGAATTCACCACAAACAAAGGTAAACAGCCCCAAATCGAATCCTTTATTTTTCGTGATGATACTTTTCTGTTTAATTCGACAAAGGCTTTAGGAATTTCTTTAGGGGATAATGAAAATGATATTCTCAAATCTTTGCAAACTTTAAGGCAAGTAGAAAACCAACGACTGTGTGAGGGATTTTTAGCGTCAAAGTCTAATGTTTCAGCAGTAGATGATGTTGACTCACTTTGTTCTAATGAAGAGGGAATAGACTTAGAAGCCTTAAATTACATTTGTGCTGATATAGCAGAGGGGCTAGGTGATGGGGGCTGCGACCCTAAGTGTCTACAAACTCCTTTATCACGAAACAAAGCCCACAGAAAAGGCTCACGATCGGACGGTAAGAAAAAAATAATAAATAAATCATAACAATGAAAGGTATTTTCTGGAACCGCAATGGTTTTGCGAGACACTAAAAAGTATAGATTTTTATCGATTTAACAAAGGAAAAAAACCTAGACTTCATTGCCTTATCAGAAACCGGCAGAGCCGAATTCCCGCAATCCACTTTGAGTAATATCTGCGTAGGCAGAAACTTTATTTGGCATTGCATGGCTCCAAAAGGAAGATCCGGTGGTATGATTCTAGGTGTCCACTTGTTAAATCTTGATATAGGGGAAATTGAGGAAGGGGATTTTTTTTATTCGCTTTAAAGTGAGACATAGAGAACAAGATTACAAGTTTAACCTCATTTCAGTTTATGGCCCAGCTCAGCAGGAACACAAGGCCAATTTTCTTTTTGAGATGGTGCGTGTATGTTCAAAAGAAACCTTACCTATTATTATAGGTGGTGATTTTAACATTATACGACGTCCGGATGAGAAAAATAATAATAACTACAATGATAGATGGCCCTTTATGTTTAATGCTGTCATTGACTCCTTAAATCTTAGGGAGTTGGATATGTCAGAAAGAAACTATACTTGGGCTAATCGTCTACCACAACAGACTTTTGAAAAATTAGACAGAGTTCTCGTTTGTACAGATTTTGAGTCGAATTTTCCACACACCACCGTACATGCTTTGAATAGGGAAATTTCTGATCACACACCTCTACTCGTATCCACAAATAATCCATCTCCAGTACATCAGCCACAATTCAAGTTTGAGCTTGGGTGGTTACTAAGAGATGGTTTTTTTGAGATGGTCGCTGATGTATGGCAGAATACCCCTGTCAATGGTTCCCCAATAGAGAGGTGGCAAGCTAATATTAGAAGGTTGCGACAACACTGTTGGCGGTCCTTATCGCACATTTTAGACCGCCAATAAGAATATAAAATCTATCCCAAACTTAGCAAATAGGACTTTACGCTAACATATTCCACGAGTTTCGGTGATTGTCGCTTGCGGAAGACAACTCCGGAAATGCACAAAAATGGGCCAAAGCACACAAGAAAACAATGACTAAGAGGGTGGCCCATTTGCCTGACAATTGTGAGTCTCATACATGGGCCAAAGTGCCAAACATAAGCCCAAAAGATGGAAGACCAAAAACCCGGTCCAACTCCATCTCGGGCTGGATGAGTGGGTCTCAGTAAATGGGCCATATCTCACTCATACGGACTCCGATTGAGGCAAACGAATATGCGTTGGAAAGCTATCGACGAGGCCCATCCACTCACCAAAATTCAGCCCAAACGGCCCTGGAGGTGGCGCGCTCGCGCCAGGGCGCGGCCGTGCCGCCCGGCCGCCACTCGGGCCCCACTTTGGCGGTCGGTGCATTTACTCGAGGAAGGTCGGTTCCGGGGTGCGTCCGAGGTGCATTGTACCTCAAACCGACGTTGGGAGGTCGGTTTCCACCTTCCATGTTGAGGTGGCACATTTGCAAGTAGCCCCCTCCTCTCCACATATAAAAGGGGCTCTTTTCTCTTCATTCACAATCAACCATTCAAGGGAGAAAGAGCCACCACAAGATGTAGATTTAGAGCACCACTCCATAGGGCTATGCCCTAGTAGCTATCTAGAGTTAGAGAGTGAGATGTGAGGCGTGAGAGCGGGGAGTCGCCGGGCTTGTCGGCGCCTCCCCGACCTTGTACGTCTGCGGATATTCTACTCGGTTGGCTAAGTGAGTATTCGTGTTTCTTATAGTCTTTTGTGTCTTTTGTTTAGTAGAGCTTTACCAAGCTTGCTGATGGGTTCGATTGTCCGTCCTCGTGCGGATGCTCTAGTAGAGGGCCCCTGATAAAGATGGGTCACCCTGATCGACGCTAGAGTAGTAGTCACTAGTGTAGACATGGTGTCTAGACTAGAGGCTACCTTCGTTTGCCTTGCACTCCACGGTTGAGGTGGTAGGCGGCAGGTGGTGACAGCCCTGTCCGTCCTTTGTAATCCCCCACGTCCGGGTGCGGCGTAGAGCTACAGCCGGCATCACCCGGACCACTGGTGCGATCCGGTGCCGAAGTGAGCCAAGTAGAAGTATTGTATCGCTAAGCTCGGGACCCAAAAGCTATAGGAATCCATCTCTACCCACCTTTCTATCTCTACCCTTGGGTTGTTCCTTGGACGAATTAGCTAGGAGAAATACCTCCGTTCCCCGTGGAAATTACGATACCCCGAATACTTCCGGGTGAAGGCTACAACGGTACTTCCGTACGCTTGCGGATTCTCTCGCATACGTTAAGAAATACCAACAAGCTTTAAGCGCCGTTGCTTTGGGAACGGTTGTTATTTTCTTCGAACCTAGTTCGCCCTCGTATCTTTTTATAAAAAGAAAAATATTTTTATATTCCTTTTTATAAACCAAACACACTTTGTATCCGATCCTACCACCATGAAGCCAAATCCAATTTCAAACCTTTTTGCTTCAAAAAGGAGGAGTTCTTTGAGGCAAAAATTCTTTTTTTTCAAAAACCAAAATTTTCATCCGGCTGTGAACTCCACCTAGGATTCAGAACCTTGGTTCGGGCATAGCCTTTCTCAGTCTAGATGATGAAAATCATTTTTAGACATCTGCATGATTTCAAGGAAACGTGTTCATGCCTAAACATTCCAGGCACGACACAATGAAATTCTTATGTGGAAGTTGTTTTCGTTCTCTCTCAAACGGGGAGCAAAGCAATGGTACACTAATGTCGTAGGAAGTTTGAATGGAGACTAGGGAGAACTTAAAGGCAAGTTTTCTCTTGCATTCTTCCCCATGTCCCATATCAACTCTCTACTAAGGGCAATCCTCGATTTCAAGCGGAACGAGAAGGAACCCATAGGTGCAGCCTAGGCGAGGCTTACAATGTTAACACATGCCAGCCTAGACTTGTCTTTACCTAACGATGTTCATTTGCATCTCTTTTGGGTATAGACATAGATGCTGCCCTATGCTTTGACATAACCATTGGAGGGTCGTTCTACACAAAACCATGACGGAATAGAGGAAAATCTTTGTTAACATCCTAGAGAAGCATGCTTCTCCCGTCATAGAGCCTTAACCCCTCCATTAAAGGGCATGTCAAGCTTTGAGGAGCCCTTATCAATCGAATCTTTGCCCTTGCTAGATTCGATTATTGAGCCCTCACCCGAACCACGAACACTAACGGAAGGAATGTTTTATCCTTTGGAGTTCGCTATAAAAATTTGAGGATTGTGGCAGAACCTCGAGCATTTCTTGGCACGTAAATCAAGCATTTATTTCTAAGGAAGTCTCCTCTAACAAAGAACAGTCATGAGAATAGTTGTTGAAAGTGAAACAATTCAGATTCTTTCACCTTCCATGACTATATTTTGTTCATTAAATGAGACTCCCTTAGAAGCCCTACACAATCTCAAAATCAGGACTTTTATCATTTCCTTGCGGAAACCCTTTTGGGAAATATGCCACTAGTCCCGATAGAAAAACTCATCAAAAGCCAATCGAAGCTCATCTGAGTGTTGTGGGATTGTGTTAGGGCCGTGCCATTTGAAATGATTGAACCGAGGTTTACATAGACCTTCATTTATGCCATCCTCGATGCTCATCTTCTCATAAGGCACTCTTTTAAAAAAGAACCATCTCAAAGGAGCCCTAATGAGAAAATGAGAGTTTTGCTCGCCTTATCTCTTGCCCCAGAGACCCAAAGGCAAAGCAAAACTACCTATTCAAGCAGGCAAGGTTTAAGCTTCCTTTTCATCCTTGTGAAATGGAATGTTCACTTTCGCCATGCTCGAATAGGAGACATGTCCCTCTGGCCATCAAAACATTGTTCCTGATAATTGTCGAGAATCAATGTTAAGTCCTTCATGATACATCTTTTAAGGATGAAAACTCCCATGCCATGGACATGCCTAAAGCAACAACACTAGAGTGAATCCGCTAACGAGCATGCTAAAATCTCTTTGAGACTCATGTTTCATGCTCGCCTTTGGGATCTCTAGAGTTTGTTCCGCTTTTGAGCACGTGCTCCTACGAGAATCCCAACCACCTCTTAACACTAGTTTCAAAACTTTTAAGAGGATGGTTGTGGATGGCTATCATATACACTTTCAAATCTCGTAGCAACATAATGGAATCAACCTTGCAGCTTTAGCACCTTTGCCAAATGTTTGGTGGCCAACACCACCTTTAAGAGCTGCAAGATAAAATTCCTACGGTCCAGCTTAAGACCATAACTTAAGCACTGCCGGGAGATACCCCGGATTATCACAAGGTTATGTTTTCAAGTAGTATGCACCCTCGGGTATTCCTGTTGCTAATCATCTTAGGTTGAGAAGAAAACGGGTCATACAACACTTGCAAACGAGGAGCGACATCGGTACAAGCCTAGATTCTCTTAGGCAATGGAACACACTCGCAAGGGGATCCTGACACTACACTTGGCTTTTACACAAAAGTCCAAGTGTAGGGAAGGGAAGTGAGAAGCCCATGTTCCACACACACTAAGAGACACCGAAAAAGAGTGAAGAAAAAAAAAGAAAAAGAAAGATTGAAAAAAAAAAGAAATAAAGGAGAGTGAGAAAAGAAAAAAAGAAATAACAAAAAAAAGAGAGAAAAAAATAATAATAAGTGGTGAATTCAAGTTGATGTCAGCCTCACCTTGCTTAAAAAAAAAGATGAGAAGAAGAGAAAGAGCAAGGGTTCTCTCCTTCTCTGGACCTTTGCTACCATCAAGACCCATGGTCCATGCATACTAGCTATGTGTGACCTAGGGTTGGTACACACCTGAGCTGAAATCCATGACGCTGTGGTGGCAAGCCAAAAATTTCCATCAGCATATGCTACTGGTGAGTACGCTCAGGTAAAGCAAGGGTAATGTTCACTAACTTGTTTACTCATACTTGTCTCCATGTGATCATACAAATTCTTGCTTCTCATGTTTATGTCATTTGCTTTATGTTTGGGTGTGCTCACATGTGCACATGTGATGCATCCATAGGCTTTTTAAATTAAGCGTGGTGCTTAGGTTAAAATTGCCTTCTTTGATCAAGTTTTGACAAGGTGTTGAAATTTGATTAATGAACTTGAGTTGTTGCCATAGGCAATAGGAAGTAATCTGTTTTGGAGATAAATCAAGGTCTATTTTACATTACAACTTAATCTTGACCTTGTTTGAATTACGAGTTGGTTGAGCAAATGAAAAAGAAATGTTTAAAAAAAATTAATTAAAAAAAGGGTTTATTTGATCAATAAAACTGCGGCTCCCCGGTTTTCCAACCGCAGAGCCCGTGTTTGTTTTTCTTTCGTTTTCTTCTTAAATAAAGCAGGCACAAGAATAAGTGTGGGGAGATCTCTCGAACAATACTAACACATGCATTCGAGATCTCCCCAACACAACGCACAACATCAAGCAAGACAAGAGGACAGAAGAAAAAGATTCAAGAGAAGAACAGTTGACCTTCTGACTCCTTCATCTTCAAACGATGGTTTGTGCAACTCTATCCTCACATCTCAAAAGTTTTGAAGTTTAAGGTTTATTGAAATTAAAAAGACAAAACTTTTTCTCAGTGCTATCCTTTGATAAGATTTGCATACTCTTTATTCCTTGCTAATATGCCTATGCCTTGTGAACAAGTTATCATAGGGACCCCATGTTACCTAAGTAATTGGAGTATGTGATATAGCTGGATGATTTGAACCTTGCTTTGTTTGTGAAGAACTTGGGATTTATTTTTACAAAAGAAAAATTCAATAGCATGCTCCTCAATGATTATGAAATACCCACCGAGCCATATGATTTATCTATAGAACAAAACCTTCATACGCTGCTTGTTCGTACATTGAGTTCGGTCGGATCGTTATTACCAACGCGAGATTATGACCTTACACCCACGATTGAGATCCACTTGCACCCACCAAATAAAGTGCCAACTCTTACACTGAGAGTTGCGCATAAACATACACCCCATCCACCAGAAATGCCAACTCTTACACTAAGAGTTGCACACCAATCCACCAAATAAAAATGTCAATTCTCACCCTGAGGGTTGCACATTCTTTAGCTACCAAAATCTACTCCCCGCATTCTATCATGATTCCTCTCTCCATTCCAAAATTCCTCACAGAGAGCTATGGGCTATGCTTTTTCAAAAAAAAAGGGGAGAAGTCAAGGGGCACAAGTTAGATTAGGGTCCAAGAAATAAGACAACAGGAAAGCAAAGATCCCCATTTAAAAAAAAAAGGGGGTGACAAAAAAATAAAAAAAAAGAAAGAGAAAAAAAGAGAAAAAAAGAAAAAAAAAAAAGGAAGAAAAAAAGGGGAAGAGAAAAGAAAGAAGAAGAAAAGAGAAGAAATAAGAGAATAGATTCTAGCATACCTCTCATAGCCCATGCTCTCCCAAAAATTTCATCACTCAATAAAGAGATAATCATGATGCATGGAGTAGCCAAAAATACCACAAAAAGTAGGACCATTCTTCCATCTCACACACTTGCACGTCTCAATCAAGGTGTATGGCTTAATCTCCGTATGGTTCGATCCTTGACCTTACAATATATGTGATACAAGTATGCCCACTTTACATACCTACCTAAAACTCCACTCTCAGCTTTTTAGTGGTAGAAAGAAGGCAAAACTCAAAATGCCTTTGGTGAGGTTATTATACACATTGAGTGATTGAGTGAATCATATGAGGAGCAAGGCTATCTTTTCTTTTTATAAAACCATTCAAAAAACCCAAGTTTCTGATATGACTGATGCAAGGGGATTTGAATCCATGTTGTTCCATTATTCAATTACCCAAGATAATGTGGTAGACAATTCAAAAGTTCACAAGTGTAGGTGAAGCTTGGAATAACTTGTATGCAGGTTTTATATCAAAGAGTTGAGCCCTCTTAGTCCTAAGCTTTACTCGAGGACGAGTAAAGAGTAAGTGTGGGGGATCTTGTTGGCGGTCCTTATCGCACATTTTAGACCGCCAATAAGAATATAAAATCTATCCCAAACTTAGCAAATAGGACTTTACGCTAACATATTCCACGAGTTTCGGTGATTGTCGCTTGCAGGAAGACAACTCCGGAAATGCACAAAAATGGGCCAAAGCACACAAGAAAACAATGAATAAGAGGGTGGCCCATTTGCCTGACAATTGTGAGTCTCATACATGGGCCAAAGTGCCAAACATAAGCCCAAAAGATGGAAGACCAAAAACCCGGTCCAACTCCATCTCGGGCTGGATGAGTGGGTCTCAGTAAATGGGCCATATCTCACTCATACGGACTCCGATTGAGGCAAACGAATATGCGTTGGAAAGCTATCGACGAGGCCCATCCACTCACCAAAATTCAGCCCAAATGGCCCTGGAGGTGGCGCGCTCGCGCCAGGGGCGCGGCCGTGCCAGCCGGGCTGCCACTCGGGCCCCACTTTGGCAGGTCGGTGCATTTACTCGAGGGAAGGTCGGTTCTGGGGTGCGTCCAGGTGCATTGTACCTCAAACCGATGTTGGGAGGTCGGTTTCCACCTTCCATGTTGAGGTGGCACATTTGCAAGTAGCCCCCTCCTCTCCACATATAAAAGGGGCTCTTTTCTCTTCACTCACAATCAACCATTCAAGGGAGAAAGAGCCACCACAAGATGTAGATTTAGAGCACCACTCCATAGGGCTATGCCCTAGTAGCTATCTAGAGTTAGAGAGTGAGATGTGAGGCGTGAGAGCGGGGAGTCGCCGGGCTTGTCGGCGCCTCCCCGACCTTGTACCTCTGCGGATATTCTACTCGGCTCCCTAACGGGATTTTGGCTAAGTGAGTATTCGTGTTTCTTATAGTCTTTTGTGTCTTTTGTTTAGTAGAGCTTTACCAAGCTCGCTCATGCGGATGCTCTAGTAGAGGGCCCTTGATAAAGACGGGTCACCCTGATCGACGCTAGAGTAGTAGTCACTAGTGTAGACATGGTGTCTAGACTAGAGGCTACCTTCGTTTGCCTCGCACTCCACGGTTGAGGTGGTAGGCGGCAGGTGGTGACAGCCCTGTCCGTCCTTTGTAATCCCCCACGTCCGGGTGTGGCGTAGAGCTACAGGCCGGCATCACCTGGCAGACCAGGTGCGATCCGGTGCCCGAAGTGAGCCAGTAGAAGTATTGTATCACTAAGCTCAGGACCCCAAAGCTATAGGAATCCATCTCTACCCACCTTTCTATCTCTACCCTTGGGTTGTTCCTTGGATGAATTAGCTAGGAGAAATACCTCCGTTCCCTATGGAAATTACGATACCTTGAATACTTCCGCGTGAAGGGTACAACGGTACTTCCGTACGCTTGCGGATTCTCTGCATACGTTAAGAAATACCAACAAACACCTCAGAGGTTGGGCAAAAAATGTGAGCGGTGCGTATAAGCTGGAAAAGAAAACCATCCTGAATAGGTTAGGTGAACTAGACAAAAAAGCAGAAGTCACCTTGCTTACTCAGGATGAATTAGACTTCAAACATGTGTTAAACGAGAGACTGGCAGAGTTACTAAGGGAAGAGGAATTAAAATGGTACCAAAGAGCCAAAGTTAAACATTTGTTAGAGGGAGACGCAAATACAAAGTACTATCATCTACTTGCTAATGGTAGACATCGCAAAACTCGTATTTTTCAGTTGGAGGATGGCAGTAATATAATAATAGGCGATGCTCAGCTTAAGGAGCATATAACTAGTTATTATAAAAATCTGTTTGGTCCCCCAGAAAGTTCTCACCTAGTTTTAGATGAGTCTCAAACTGAGGACATTCCCCAAGTCTCTCAATTGGAAAATGAGTTGTTGGTTGACTCCTTTTCACACAAAGAGGTGAGAGATGCGATTTTCCAAATGGAACATAATAAGGCACCAGGGCCGGATGGTTTCCCCGCAGAGTTTTATCAGGTCTTCTGGAATGTGATTAAAGAAGATCTGATGGCTCTGTTTGAAGACTTTCATCAGGGAAATTTACCGCTAAAGCGCCTCAATTTTGGAAATATAATCATTCTACCCAAGTTAAAGGATGCGAAGGTCATTCAACAATATAGACCGATCTGTTTGTTGAATGTCTCTTTTAAAATCTTTACGAAAGTAGCAACCAACAGACTGTCTACCATAGCACAAAAGATAATTAGGCCGACCCAGACGGCTTTTTTGCCAGGGAGAAATATTATGGAGGGTGCTGTTATCCTACATGAAACGTTACACGAACTACACTCTAAAAACAAAGATGGGATTATTTTTAAAATTGATTTTGAAAAAGCTTATGACAAAGTTAAATGGAGTTTTCTTCAACAGACTTTAAGAATGAAAGGGTTCTCAGAGAAGTGGTGTCAGTGGATACAAAATTTTACTGAAGGGGGTAATGTTAACATTAAGGTGAATGATCAACTAGGTGCTTATTTCCAAACAAAAAAAGGTCTAAGGCAAGGTGATCCAATGTCTCCCATACTATTTAACATAGTGGCAGACATGTTGGCCATCCTTATTGCCAGAGCAAAAACGGAAGGGCAAGTTGTAAGGTCCTAATGGCTAGAGGGGGGGTGAATAGCCTAATAAAAATTCTTGCACAAGACACTAAAGCAACTTGTTAGACTATAAGATGGCGAAATTGCAAAGCTAAAGCTTCAAAAACTCTATGCAAGCCTTTCTAACAAGTCTAGCATATAAGCTACTCTACTAGCACTCAAACAACACAAGCCGAGCTAATCTACACAAGCAAAGCTCTCGGCACTAAACAAGGCTAGCAAGGACTACAAGAGAGCTACACAAGTCTAGCAATTCTACTTACAACTAGCAAGACTAGCAAAGTAAACAAACTAGATACAAGAGAGTGGATTGGAGGGTTATACCGCCGTGTAGATATGAAGATGGCCAATCACCCAATCAAGATAACCACAAGAGAAACCTCGGCAATCATAATTGACACAATGATTTTTTACCGAGGTTCACTTGCTTCCCGGCAAGCTAGTCCTCGTTGTGGCGATACTCTTGCTTGGTGATGTGCACGCTCAATTGGCTCTCAATGCCAAATACCGCTGCCGGGAGCCGCACTATCAACACAAGACAAGGATCCTCCAAGCCACGCGCAATCCACTAGAGTATCCTTTCGCGAATCTCCCGCGGGGAAGGACCAAGAACCCCTCACAAGAACACCGGGTGTGGCCTCGAACAATCTCCACCTCGAGTCAAACACCCTGCTACCTCCAAACCGTCTAGGGTGACGGGAATCACCCAAGAGTAACAAAAAATCCCCAATCACAAGGATTACCTAGTGCCACCAAATGCAAATCCCGAATGCACACACACACTAGGGTTTCCCCCAAATCCTCTCTCAAATGAGTACCTCAAATGGAGGAGAGGAGAGGGAGGAGATGCTCTTCAAGCTCACAAGATCGATCTCTTAGGGCTCTCGATTTCTCTCTTAGGGTTGGCACTAAAGCTTGAGAGAGAGGGAGAGAGGAGGAGCTTGTTCTTTTCTTTGTGTTCTTTAAAGAATGAGCAAGGGAGAAGAATGAGTGAGTGAGGTGGGGGAGAAGGTGGGGGGAGCCTATCTTATCCTCCCAGGCAGCCAGCCCCATCTCCCCACACTCCAAAAGGTCCTGGGCCCGCTCCCACACTCCTCCAACGTCTATTTTCGAAGCTGACCGTTGGGCTGATTTCTGCCAGGCTTGGAATTTCCTAGCCGCCTTGGAATATCCAAGCACAGACATTATTTGAGGCAGAGAGCCCCGCTAGGAAATTTTCTTGGATATTCCAGTCAACTTGGAAATTCCTGGGTAAGCTAGGAAATTCCTGGGATTCCAGAATTAGCTCTCCAAACTCCATTTTCAAGGCTTTTTCAAATGTGCTCAACTCAACCAAGTGTACCAACATGTCAAGTGAGTGAGTTAGCATTTTCCAAACATTTTAAAAGCCTTTTCTCTTGTACCTCACCATGTCACTAAGCAAAATGCATATGCACATGAGACTCACACTTAGTGGCACTAGACAACCATTGTAACTAAAAGATTTCCCCTCTTTATAGTACGGCTATCTAACCTAAACGTGATCACACTCTCTATAGTGTCTCGATCACCAAACCGGAAAGCCCTATCAAGTTGTACCTTTGCCTTGATCTCCATGGGCTTTTCGTTTTCTCTTCGAAGCTCGACCATGCACCAAGTCCATCATGTTCATCACCATGGTCTTCAAGCTCCATCACCACCTAGATTGCTAATCTTCTACATACACTTATCAAAGCCATTAGCAACTAGGTATGTCATCAATTATCAAAACCAAACAAGAGCTTTCAATCTCCCCCTTTTTGGTAATTGATGACAACCCTTCACAAAGATATGGAAATTGAATTCAATATAAAATTGAATTGCTTGTCCAAGATAAATAGATCATGAATCTTGGTTGGACAAGCATTTCAACTTCGGTTTTGGTAGTGGTAGCTCCCCCTACATATGTGCATCCAATGTTTGGTCGATTTTTAAGCACATATGCATAGATAAAACTTATCGGAGAGTTATCACTACCAAAATTGATGCTAAGGTTTATAGAATGGACCTTTGAAGCGTGATACCAATCGGAGTGCGATAATAAACCATCCTTAGCATCATGGTAACTAGACATACATCAAAACTCAAAATACCTCATGAGATCAACATTATATGAGAGATACTTTGAAACAAAGAAACCACTATGTCTAGAAACCACCTATGCATGCTAGTACTTCATATCACCAATCAAGTTCTATACTAGCAATACACCACACAAGCATGGATATTGAATTTAGCTTGCAATGCTCCATATCATCATGTATGCACATACAAATGCAACAAATAGTCTATGATCTTGCTCCCCCTATTTGTGTGCTCATGGTTGGGTCATATCATAAAAAGTGATCCCCTTCCATTGCTCTTTGTGACTTATTTCTCCCCCTTTGTCAACAATCACCAACAAGGGTGCATAATATGAGGGAAACAAGTCAATCAAACTATGGCCAAATCTAAATCAAAAGCCTAGAATATGCATCTCAGTTTGAACCAAGGGCAAGCTTCTTCACACCTCATAAAGATAAGGGTCATCTTGACCATGTTGAAATACACATCTTGAGCTCATGCTATAGATTTAACACTAGGTTCACAAGCTCACAAACATGTCATATGCCACCATTAGATCAAATCAAGCATAGAAACAATAGTGGTGCCATATATACATCAAATTCATTTGATTTTCAATGAATGAACCTAAGAAGATGCACAAATGCCTTCATGAATTACACAACTAGCAAAGGATGCATGGAATGCAACAACCAACTTTACCTTGCTATGTTGGAGGAGAGGCATGTCATATATATGGGGTGCATCAACTCATGTTGGAGAAGCTAAGTATGTTTAATTCATTCCTCAACTTGCAATATCTCTTCTCATCAAGAGGCTTGGTGAATATGTTGGCTAGTTGATCTTCGGTGCCAATGCTTTCAATGCTAATATCACCTTTTTGTTGATGATCTCTAATAAAATGGTGCCTCACATCAATGTGCTTTGTTCTTGAGTGTTGGACCGGATTGTTGGTCATCTTGATTGCACTTTCATTGTCACAAAACAAAGGCACATGCTTGAATTTGATTCCATAGTCCTTCAAGGTGGCTTTCATCCATAGCAATAGTGCACAACAATTCCCCGCACTAATGTATTCGGCTTCGGCGATGGAAAGAGCAACACTATTTTGCTTCTTTGAAGACCATGAAACTAGAGACCTTCCAAGCACTTGGCATGTTCCACTTGTACTCTTTCTATCAATCTTGCAACCGGCATAGTCGGAGTCCGAATAGCCAATCAATTCAAAGCTTGACCCCTTGGGATACCATAAGCCAACATCCTGTGTGCCCTTCAAATATCTCAATATTCTTTTGGCCGCCATCAAGTGACTTTCTCTTGGTGAAGCTTGATATCTTGCACACATGCACACACTAAACATCACATCCGGCCTAGAAGCGGTCACATATAGCAAGCTTCCAATCATTGATCTATATAGCTTTTTCTCAACCATATTGCCACTATCATCAAGATCCAAGCCGCCATTGGTACCCATCGGTGTGCTAATTGCCTTAGCATCTTGCAACCCAAACTTCTTGATCATGTCCTTGATGTACTTGCCTTGACTCACAGAGGTGCCATTCTTCATTTGCTTGATTTGAAGTCCAAGGAAGTAACTTAGCTCACCAAGCATAGACATTTCAAACTCACTAGCCATCATCTTGGCAAACTCTTCACAAAAGTCTTGATTGGTTGAACCAAATATGATGTCATCCACATAGATTTGCAACACAAACAAGTCATCTCCAACTCTTTTGGTGAAGAGAGTAGTGTCCACTTTTTCCATCTTGAACGCTTTAGAGAGGAGATAGTCTCTCAACCTCTCATACCATGCTCTTGGTGCTTGCTTCAAACCCTACAATGCCTTCTTGAGCTTGTAGACATGGTTGGGCTTCTTATCATCTTCAAATCCGGGTGGTTGCTCAACATAGACTTCTTCATTAATGAATCCATTGAGAAATGCACTCTTCACTTCCATTTAATATAGCTTGATGTTGTGAGCACAAGCATAGGCTAATAAGATTCTAATTGCCTCCAATCTTGCCACCGGTGCATATGTTTCCCCAAAGTCAAGACCTTCAACTTGAGTGTAGCCTTGTGCAACCAGTCTTGCTTTGTTTCTCACAACCAAACCATCTTGATATTGCTTGTTCTTGAAGACCCACTTGGTGCCAATCACATTGTGTTTCTTTGGTCTCTCAACGAGATCCCAAACTTCATTTCTTGTGAAGTTGTTCAACTCATCATGCATGGCATTTATCCAATCCGGATCCTTCAATGCTTCTTCAATCTTAGTTGGCTCTAGGAATGACACAAATGAATAGTGCTCACATATGCTAGCCAATCTTGATCTTGTTAGCACACCTCTTTGAATATCACCATTGACATGATCTAGAGGATGATCTCTTGCAACACTTGAAGGTTGAAGCACTAGTTGATTTGAATTGCTTGCTTGAACTTGATCTTCATGTTGAGTGCCACTAGTGCTTGCCTCATTTGAATCTATAGTCACCATTTGATTTGTCATTTGCACTTCATCATCATCAACTTGCCTTGGCCTTATATCACCAATGTCCATGTGTCTCATTACATTGTTCAATTGATCTCCACCCACATCATCATGATTTTGATCTTCACTTTGAGAGCCTTGGGTTTCATCAAATTCAACATCATGAACTTCTTCCACCGTGCCACTAGCCAAGTTCCACACTCTATAAGCCTTGCTTGAAGTAGATTAGCCAAGTAGAAATCCCTCATCACATCTCTTGTCAAACTTGCCAAGTCTTTGCCCCTTCTTGAGAATGTAGCACTTGCAACCAAAGACCCAGAAGTAAGCAATATTGGGCTTCCTTTCATTCAAAATCTCATAAGGTGTCTTCTCTAACTTCCCATGGCAATAGAGGCGGTTGCTATAGTAGCAAGCCGTATTGATAGCATCACTCCAAAACTTTTGGCTAACATTGTATTCACATAGCATTGTTCTTGCCATTTCAATCAAGGTTCTATTCTTCCTTTCCACTACACCATTGGATTGAGGAGTGTATGTTGGAGAAAATTGATGTCCAATGCCAAGCTCATCACACAACTCTTTAATTTTTGTGTTCTTGAACTCACTACCGTTGTCACTTCTTATCTTCTTGATGGTGGTCTCAAACTCATTTTGCACCCTCTTGACAAATGATTTGAATAGATCATACACTTCACTTTTGTCATAGAGGAAGAAGACCCATGTGTATCTAGTGTAGTCATCAACTATCACAAAGCCATACTTGTTGCCCCCAATTGATGTGTATGTTGTTGGGCCAAACAAGTCCATGTGCAACAACTCAAAAGCCTTTGAAGTTGACATTTCATTCTTCTTTGGATGTGGCTTCCCATGTTGCTTGCCGGCTTGACATGCACTACAAGGCCTATCCTTCTCAAATGTGACATCATTCAAGCCTCTCACCAAGTCATGCTTCACTAACTTGTTCAATTGCTTCATACCAACATGACCAAGTCTTCTATGCCATAACCACCCTTTGCTAGACTTGCCAATCAAACAAGATGAAAGTTGAGCATCACTAGCATTAAAGTCCACCAAGTACAAGCTTCCATGCCGAAACCCCTTGAAGATGAGATTTGATTGATCTTTGCTCACCACCTCAACATAATCCTTGTCAAATATGCACTTGTAGCCAAGATCACACAATTGAGCCACCGACAATAGATTGAAGTTCAATGTATCAACTAGCAACACATTTGATAGACTCTTGTCATTGGATATAGCAATTTTCCCAAGTCCCAAAACATCACCTCTACTGTTGTCACCAAATGTGATTGAATCAAATCCACCATTGTCATCCTTGTCAAGTGACTTACACATACTATCTTCCCCGGTCATATGATTTGAGCACCCACTATCAAGCACCCAATGCCTCCCTCCAGCTTTGTAATTGACCTACAAAAGAAGATCAAGCTTTAGGTACCCACTTTTGTTTGGGTCCTTGAAGGTTAGTTACCAAGTTCTTTGGTACCCAAATGGCTTTCTTCTTTGAGCCCATCCATGGTGCACCAATGAACTTAGCATGAACACCATTTGTACCCTTAGTAAGCACATAGAATGAATCTAGCTTATAAGAGGATACATTAGCATTAGTGTTTTTGTTCATGCATCTTTGCTCTACATGACCGACTTGCTTGCAACTCTTGCAATAGTTACCATTGTTCTTCACAAAACTAGTCTTGTGAGGAGCAAAGGCGACCTTGCCTTTCTTGGGGGTATAGCCCAATCCCTCTTTGTAGAGAGAAGCCCTTTGGCTACTCAAGCACATAAGCAAGCGGTCCTCACCACCATAAGCCTTAGCTAAGGTGTGATTGAGCTCTTTCACTTCCTTCTTGAGAGTCTCATTCTCAACCACTAGTGTGGAATCATAAGTGAATCCATCACTACTAGATGAGCTAGAAGTGGAAGTGCTACAAGAAGGGTTAGTAGAAGCAACCACAATAGGCTTGAAGAAAGATTCATCAAGTAAATCACATGAAGAACCAACATCTTTCTTCTCAACAACCACAACTTGGGATTGCTCTTTCTCATGCTTCTCTACTAGAGAGGAATGAGCTTTTTCAAGCTTGGAGTGAGCATGCTCTAGCTTCTTATGGTCTTCCTTTAGACTCTCATAAGATGCCCTCAACTCCATGAGTTCTTGCTCAAGGTTTTCTTTGTCCTTGTGCAAGCCCCTACATTCCTTTCTAGATAGCTTAAAGCCATCTTTGCAATCCTCAAGCATAGTAATGAGTTCATCTTTAGTAGGTTCATCATCATCACTCTCATCATCACTATCGGGTTGGGGTTGTACCTTAGTGGCCTTGGCCATGAAGCAAGTAGATGGAGCACCAAATAGAGAAATCTTCTCTTGAATGGCGATGCTTGCGTGCCCCTTCTTCTTCTTGCTCTTGGAGTCATCCTCATCTTCATCACTTGAGGAAGAGGAGTCACTCTCCCATGTTGCCACATGTGATTCACCCTTATTCTTCTTATTGGAGGAGTCATTCTTCTATCCCTTCTTCTTTTGCTTCTTCTTCTCCTTCTTCACGGCATCCTCATCATCACTATCATAGGGACACTTGGCGATGAGATGCTCCTTGCTATGGCACCGGAAGCACTTCATTGAATGTTCACTTGTCTTGGAAGAGCTTCTCTTTCTTGCCCGGTACCCCTTCTTCTTCATGAGCTTGCCCATCTTTTTCACAAGAAGAGCCATTTGATCATTCATGCCTTCTTCTTCACTTGAGCTAGAGCATGGTTCATCATCACTAGATGCTTCTTTCTTCTTCTTGCCCTTGCTCTTGGATGATGTGGCCTTGAATGCCACACTCTTCTTATTGTCATCATCCTTCTTCTCACTTTCCTTCTTCTTCTTCTTGATCAACTCTTCCTTCTCATTGTCTTCTCTAAACTCATCATCGGCCATGACTTCTTGAAGGACTTGGTTTGGAGTTGGCTTGTCCTTCATTGTGGTCTTCACCATGACGGTCTTCAACATATCAAATCTCTTGGGTAAGCATCTCATGAACTTGGTTGAGAATTGTTGATCCTTAACCTCTTCTCCAAGTGCCTTGAGCTCATTGATAATCACTTGGAGCCTATGAAACATCTCCGGCACACTCTCATCCTCCTTCATTGAGAAGCTAGCAAACTTCTCTTGCAACATGTAAGCTCTTGCGGTCTTCACACTATCGGTGCCCTCATATGCCTCCTCAAGTTTGGCCCAAATGTCATGAGCCACCTCTATTTTCTTGATAAGCTCAAATGCCTTGTCATCAAGAGCCTCATGAAAAGCACTCACGGCCATGTCATTGCATTGAAGCTTTTTCTCTTCAATCGGTGTGGGTGCATCCGGTCTTGCAACCTCAAATTTTGTCTCGGTCACATTCCACACCTCTCTATTGATTGACTTGAGATAACTCTTCATCTTTAGCTTCCATTTTGCATAATCATTGCCATCAAAAGAAGGTGCTCTCTTGGTGTTGTTGATGTGCAAGCTTAGTGTAGCCATTTCTTCACCGTAGGTTGTTAAACCACTCACAAACGGTGCCTCGGCTCTGATACCACGTGTAAGGTCCTAATGGCTAGAGGGGGGTGAATAGCCTAATAAAAATTCTTGCACAAGACACTAAAGCAACTTGTTAGACTATAAGATGGCGAAATTGCAAAGCTAAAGCTTCAAAAACTCTATGCAAGCCTTTCTAACAAGTCTAGCGTATAAGCTACTCTACTAGCACTCAAACAACACAAGCCGAGCTAATCTACACAAGCAAAGCTCTCGGCACTAAACAAGGCTAGCAAGGACTACAAGAGAGCTACACAAGTCTAGCAATTCTACTTACAACTAGCAAGACTAGCAAAGTAAACAAACTAGATACAAGAGAGTGGATTGGAGGGTTATACCGCCGTGTAGATATGAAGATGGCCAATCACCCAATCAAGATAACCACAAGAGAAACCTCGGCAACCACAATTGACACAACGATTTTTTATCGAGGTTCACTTGCTTCCCGGCAAGCTAGTCCTCGTTGTGGCGATACTCTTGCTTGGTGATGTGAACGCTCAATTGGCTCTCAATGCCAAATACCGCTGCCGGGAGCCGCACTATCAACACAAGACAAGGATCCTCCAAGCCACGCACAATCCACTAGAGTATCCTTTCGCGAATTTCCCACGGGGAAGGACCAAGAACCCCTCACAAGAACACCGGGTGTGGCCTCGAACAATCTCCACCTCGAGCTCAAACACCCTGCTGTCAACGAAATATCGGCGGCAGTCTACCTAGGGTATGCCTAAGGTAGTAGATTGATCGGTAAGGCACGCTAGATGACGAACAAGATGTAATCAAGAACACGAGATGCTATGTTTATACAGGTTCGGGCCACGAATTGTGTAATACCCTACGTCCTGTGTTCTTGATCGAGTACGTGTATTGATATGGAGATGAGTCTTGGGAGGGTGTCCTGCTCGCCTTATATAATGGGGGAGCAGGATTACAAGCCCAATATTTCGGGATATGAATATACATACAGGGTAACAATATTGATCTAATCTAATCTTCTGTGATCAATATCCTAACAGCTGACCAGAGGCGCTGATTGGCTCGCCCTTCCTTCCTTGTCTTCCAAGGTAGCCGACCAGACTTGGGCCCTGGTCGACCTTGTGCTCTTGGGCCAAGGACCTTCATCCGAGCAGGCCTAAAGTCATGTCGTGCTGGTATAGGGGTTTATACCCCCACAGCTAGTCCCCGAGCACCATGTGTCTTGAGGTACTTGAAGATTTGCATGCACCCGGCCAGTAACTGGTCAGGCTCTTTGAGCTTCTGCATGCTGTTTTAAATCGAAAGATGCATGTTGCTCCTCTGGTGTTAAAAGAAAAAATTCATCGGATGTCCCATGACATGGGCCCACAGTCGAAAGAAAAAAGTTTTCTTGACTGTAATAAACATATCATCATGACATGCTGCATAAAAATTAGCCCAAGTCACTGCAAAGTGACGTGGGCCCACGTAGTCCCCGAGCCTGATATAAGGTGTGGAACAAGTTGTATCAGGATCAAGAGAGAGCCTGGGGCACCGAGTACATGACGGCGGCGTTGCCAACCAGTCCATGGTGACGAGGATGGGACTGTGTTAGCGCTGTTAACTAGTCCCCAGCAACAAAGTGGCGGCTAGGCCGACCAGTCCCCGGCGGCGAGGATGGCTCTGTGTTAGCACTGCTAACCAGTCCCCAGCAACAAAGTGGCGGCTAGGCCGACCAGTCCCTGGTGATGAAACCGACCACAACTGTGTTGTGTCTAGACATACAGCTTTGCGGCTGCCTAGTGAACATGGCCAAGGTGTACGATAGGGTGAAGTAGGGAAAACCAATATTGTCGATTGAATGGAGGGTAGCTTTGCGTACCGGCCAAACCCCAAATGCCATGTGTCGAGAAAGAAAACTGTGCCCAGCGCTAGTTCCATGGCTTTGTCATGGGGAACATGATTATAACCTCGAAGTTCCAGTCACCGGCTAAACCGAAGGCTAACTAGGTGGGAAATGATACATCTTTGATGTACCCTTGCGTAATACGCGAGCAGAGTGGACCCGTGCTAAGCACAAGAGTCTCATAGTTGACCACGGTTGTGCCGTGTTCTGGTCGATGCTGTGCATCATTCCAAAAGGCATGGTAGTTTGGCTGAGAAAGTGAAGGAGAGGAGAATGACTTAATCATTACTCTGACCGAAGCTTTGCTCGTCGGACGAGTCCCCTGTTACCATGCGTCCCTAAAATGTGTTGAACCATCCTAATTTTGTTAGGAGAGATGAAAGAGCTTTGCTCTTTGTACTCAGTCCCCAGCGTATTGCTGGTTTACTAGGTCAACAACGGTCGAAGGAGCAAATATGACATGTGGAAAAAATTTGCACATGGGCAAAAGAATAAAAGACAAAAACGGGCTTTGTGCGCACGTGCGTCCACGTGCGTCGCAAAGCGCCGGACAGAACTGTCAAAAGTAGGGCAAGTCCGCCGTTCCATTTTTGTCGAAAGGCGCAGCAGGCCAAATAGAGATGCCAGCTTGGAAATAAAATATAGAGGCCCACCTTTGTCGGCCCATTTAGAAAATGACCCAGGGGAGTCAACCCTAGGTCTCATGCGGGGACCGCCGATTCGTATAAAAAGGGGGAAGGCGGCCGCCGCCGCTCAGTCACTTCTCTTCATTTCCAGGCAGTTCCACACTCGTCCTCTCCTCTCCCAAGCGCACCACTCGCTCAAAACCCTAACCTCCGCCACCACAGCCGCGCACCAAATCCCACCGTCCCGCGACCCGCCGCCATCCATCAAGCCGGGCGGAGCCGTGCGGTATCGAACCGGTGAGCGCGCCGAAGCCGGAGAAGGAGGAGCGGAGCGGACATGGCGGGCAGGCAGCTGCAGCTTTTGGAGGCGGCGAGGCGAAAGCTTCTGGCGAAGCATTGGGCTCCATCGAAGGCGACGAGGGAATCGCTGCAAAAGCTGGTGGAGCAGGGCCTGCTGCCGCCGGCGGACCGCGGGATCTGGCGAGCGCCGCCGTCAGCTGAGCGGTTTCCGCTTCCCCGCGATGATGAGATAGTTGTTTTGGAGGATTATTTTGTGCGCGGGTTGGGGTCGCCGGTACATCCATTCGTGCATGATCTATGCCGCCATTAGGAGATTTCACTGTGCAATCTCCACCCCAACTCGATCTTGACGCTGTCAGAGTTTATCGCCATTTGTGAGGCATTTCTCGGCATTCGGCCGAACTTCAATCTGTTCTGTCATTTTTACTACCTGAAGAAGAAAGGGGAAGGCACCGGTGGGTCGCAAATAGTGGGAGGGTGCTACATTGTGCTTCGAGACGGGATGAAATCCCAGCGGGTGACCATCCCCCACTCCACCTCGATGAAGAATTGGTTCGAGGGGAGGCCAGTCCCCAGCGATGTGGCGCTGATCCCGAAGCCGAATGTGAAGTGGTCGGCGAGGCCCAATGTCACGAAGATGGAGCAGGTGAATGAGCTGTTGCCGCTCGTGAAGAGAGACCGCGTGCACGGCGTGATGGTTGCCGTGATGCGGTGGCAGCGGCGTTTGCAGCCGTGCAAGGAGAGGCCGACCCTGATGTTTGAGTACAGGGGGCTGACGGACCTGTCCCATGAGGGATCTGAAGGAGTTGATGCAACGGAGATGACCGCCCGGGGCCATGAGTGCTTTCATAACTTTGACCCGGCAAGTTTGGCGCCGAAGAAACTGCAGACGCCGTATACCCTTGCGCACCCGCCCCCAGCGGTATGTTGGCACCGTGTCGGATCTTCTGAAGTTTTAGGTTTCTTGTCTGTGATCGCTGATGGTGATGTATTTGTGCAGGGGCGTGCTATTTACATCTCGGACGTTCCGTCCGAGGAATGGCCCTGTGGCGAGGTCCAGGGCAACGAACGCACGCTGGAGGAGCCTCTTGCTCGGGTGGCGGCTCTGGATGACGAGTCGAGCGACGGGGAGGACGAGGAAGAGGCCGCGCAGGGCTCTATGCCACGAGCACAACGGGCGCTGCGTCGCGTGGCCGCCAAGCAGCCGGAGTCCCGAGCGTCGCCGCCGAAGACCAAGACGTTGACCAAGAGGAGGAGGGCGCAGATCTCGTCGTCGTCGTCGGGAGGCTCAATGGATAATGTTCCATTGAGTCAGCTATACAAGAAAGCCCGGACTGAGGCGTCGCCAAATGCCATGCCGCCAATCGGGAGCCCGGAGGTGTCCTTGGGAGCGGTCGTGCCGGACTTGCCAACGCCGGGCGGGTCGCCGACTCGTGAGCCCTCACCGGCGCCACTACGGCCAGACGACGCGGGGGCGGCTGGTGGCGGAGAAGAGGGGCAAAGCCGAGAGGTGCCCTTGGAGGAGCGGCCCATAATTCCAGATGCCGTCCAGGACACTCCCCTAGAAACGCCACGCGCCGAGGTAAGCGAAACCGTGCCGACCACAGCGGTCACCGAAGATCCTGCGGCGACAACAGCGGAGCGGGTGGGCGAGGCGGATGACGCCGTGCCGACCACGGAGGATGACGAGAACCCTGACGCGGCGGCGGTGGAGCAAGAGGCCGAGGCGAGTGACGCCGTGCCAACCACGGAAGTCAACGAAGGCCTGGATGCGGCGGCGGTGGAGCAGGTGGCGGCGGCAAGTGTCGTAACGCCGGCAACGGCGACCGACCAGGCGGGGGCTGTGACGGCGGAGCAAGCTACCGGAGCCACCTCTCGTGACGGTGGAAGTAGCCGTGGTCATCGACGTGATCGCTTCCAGTCGACATTTCCTGTGGTCACAAGGTAACAATCGTGCATCAAAGCCATTTGCGAAATTTATGCCGGATTAACAACTTAAAGCCCGCTGATGACGCGCAGGGAAACGCAGGAGGCGGCGGCCGAGCCGACCATCGCCGAGGCCATTGCTGGTGATGGAACAGGCGTCGGGGCAAGTACGCCGGCTGACGAGCCAGGCACGATGGTGACATACACGCCGGCGCCTGGGCCGCCTCCGCGTCCTGAAGCCGCAGCGACCACACAGGTGTTGACGGGAATAAAGACCAGTTTTGGTACACTCAGAAACCCGTCAACAGTCCTCGATAGAAGGAAGATAAGCATCACATGAACATATTTACCACTAATAAAGTTCCACTTGTATTCTTAGCTTGTGAAATGCAGGAAAGCTGAAAACAGGCCCTGTGAGACCAAAACCCAGGTCTACCGACCTGATTCTGGTCTCGCCAGGATCTGACCACCAAGCAGGATCCCTGAACTCTACAGGAGAACCTGATCCTGGGTCCAAATGTACCACACATCAACATTCCACCTGATTGGTACAATGGACCAAGGATCCACATAGAAGCAAGCAAGATATCAAGTGAACCCAACTTCGGACAAGACTACACGTGACAAGCCGGGACGACCAGGAAGCCGCCACGTGGGCCGGGGCCGTGTGCCGGAGTCGGCCGACCCACCTTTGGTGGCTCGACACCTTGGCACCGCTCCCACCGCCACCGGACCTTCTAGAAGGGGAGTGGGACCCACAGTCGCCGGACCCGGGTCGGCCGACCTGCATGTGGGCCCAACTCAAGGTCGGTTTGCTTCCACCGCCTTCCCGTATGACTCCCACGTGTCCCGCACCAAGAGCCGTCCATTCAAGTCGGTGGAAGGTCGGTTTGATCCAACGGCGCATGACGGAGAGCACACGGATCGGCGACGTGGCGGCTGGAGTAACCCCTACTCCACCTCCACTATAAATACCCCCTAGTCTCTCATTGTAAAGTGTCCCCAAGTAGTTCACATTAGTGTTCTCAAGCTCAAGCTCTCTTGGGAGATCAAGAGTAGTGTAGTCTAGTCTAGAGTGGGAGTTAGAGTCGAGTCGAGCGAAGCTCGGGTCTCCAGAGTCGTCTTCTGGAGAATCTGGTATAGCTCTTGTACCTTTACTTTTGAAGTACTTTTCTTATATTAATATAGTTTTGCTTTACTTTATTAAGTATCTACTTTGAGTACTTTACTTTCAGTATTTACTTAGTGCACTGCTATACTAGTGTAGTAGTGTTGCGTCTTAGTCTCATTAGTGTAGAGTCTGAACTAGTTAGTGTCTAGATCCTTTGTGTGTGTTTCACTACCAACTGGGGCCGAGGTTACTTACGTGGTAGCCAGAGTCTTAGGACTAGATTAGGCGAGGTGCTTAGGCTAGTGCTTAATAGTGGATGCACCCTATCGTTGATTGGTAAATCCATTCACTTTTGATTGGTAAATCCATTCACTTTCCGACGTATATTAGCGGGGCGGTTGTGACGAACGCGTCTTCCGCTTATATCTATTTGTGTCAGGGATAGGCTGTAGGGCGCCCATTAAAGACGAGGTCCGCTGGAATAGGAGTTAGTCCCACCGGGAACGCAACCCTCCTATTTGTCAGTCGACTTCCCCTATCACATCGATGGTCTAGGCATTAGTTTAGTTAAGTCGTTACACTAGTTAGATTAGAACACAGAAGTATAGTTAGACACATAGGAGTCCTTACTC
This sequence comes from Themeda triandra, assembly GCA_018135685.1. Lineage (NCBI taxonomy): Eukaryota > Viridiplantae > Streptophyta > Magnoliopsida > Poales > Poaceae > Themeda > Themeda triandra. The sequence continues at coordinate 491,401 of JAENPR010000045.1, read as the reverse complement.
ACTCGTTGTCCTCCCACCTAGCTAGCTACCTACTAGTTACCTTTAGTTATCACTCATATCAACACTCACCCTTTTATCAATATCAATAGCTTAGATTGAGTAGAACCACCACGGGTTTCCATCACCCATTTGCTAGAGAATCTTAATCCGCTTCCCGTGAGCGAACTACAAATTTGACACCGGAATACTCACCCGGTTGAAGTGCTATAGCGGTACCTGTGCGCTTGCAGAGTTACCCTTGGTTAGTCTTACGTCGTCACTAGAATTTAGCTTAGCTTAGCATTCTTAGGCTGTTGCCGGAAGAGGAATTGTGACACCCTCTCTCTGGTGGTAGTTCGGGTTTGCATTAGGCTTAGCTATCAGACGCTAGTCGCATCTACCTCACGCTAGTCGGTGTGTGCTAAGAAGTGTCGTTAGGCATTTCTGACGCCGTTGCCGGGGAACTAGTATCTTTATCGAGTTCTAGTGATTGCGCTAAGATCTTCCAACAAGCATTTCTGGCGCCGTTGCCGGGGAAGCACCGTATTAAGAATTTCTAGTAAATTGGAATCTGTGGTCTACTCTTAATCTAGGTATCCGATAGTGTTAGGGGGCTTGCCCTTCACTTGTCTTGTTTTTCTTGTTATCATCTTTTAGACAGTGTGGAAGGAAGTCCCGTACCAGTTGTTGAGGCAGTCATGGCTCAGAAGACCATCGCTGAGTTCTCATCGCCGTCAGCCGACTTTGTCGCTACGGGTCCGAACGTGAACTTGGGCGATGCGACTTTTGAACTCAAGCCTGCATTGATCAACATGGTGCAAGTAAATCAGTTCTGTGGGAAGCCACATGAGGATGCCAATGCCCATCTCCAACACTTTCTGGATGTGTGCAACACCTTCACGGTCAAGAACGTCACTGCAGATGTCGTTCGCCTTCGTCTTTTCCGATTCTCACTGTTGGGAAAGGCGAAGCAATGGTTCTATAGCAACAAGGCCGAGGTGAACACTTGGGACAAATGTGCCAACGCATTCCTCAAGAAGTTCTTTCCCGCGGGCAAGACCAGTGTCCTGCGCGGGAAGATTTCAAGCTTCCAACAAAAGTCCGACGAGACATTTCCCAAAGCATGGGAACGTCTCAATGAGTGCATCCAAGCCTGTCCCCACCACGGGATAGATGAATGGCTCATTATTCAAGGTTTCTACCATGGGCTGACTGGCGTAGCCCGGAGTCACCTTGATGCTTCCGCTGGAGGGGCATTCCTGCAACACAATGTCAGGGATGCCAAGGAGCTCATCGAGAAGATGGTGGTCAACCAAGGATGGAACGAAGAGCGCCTTCACCCAAGAAGAGAGGTGTCCACGCCCTTAGCGAGGTGGACATGCTCTACGCCAAGATGGACCTCCTGATGAAGAAGATAGAGGGATCGTCCTCTAACAAGGAAGTGGAGGCCATCCAGACTCCTGCCGCTATCTGTGCCGTGGGTACTGACCCATGGTGCGAGGTTTGCGGAGAGGAGGACCATTCGGGCAACAACTGCCCCATGACTCAGGAGGAGGTGAACTTCGTCAGCAACAACAACAACAACAACAACAACCACTTCAACAACGGGAATCGACCCCAACAACCGCAATGGAGTTCACGCCCCTTCTACCAAGGCCAAGGTATGGGTTACAATAATTCAAGTAATTCTTACCATAATAATTCTGGTAATTCTTTTAATAACCAACCTTCCTTGAAAGAACTTGTCTTTGGTCAAATTAAAATTAATGATGGTCTTAATAAAAGAATGATGGCTAATGACAAGATTTTAGAAAGTCTTAGTGAGAAAATGGATAGCTTTAACTTTGCTATGAAAAATCAATTGAGCTTTAATAAAATGTTAGAAAATCAGTTAGCTCAATTAGCAGCAGCTGTCCCCACTTATGAGCAAGGTAAGATTCTGGCAAAGCCTGAGGACCCTATTGAGGGCGTCAGGTTGGTAACTACAAGGTTCGGTAAGCCTCATTCTCATTCTGTTCGGATAACGGTGGATTCACCGTTTGTCCCGAAGAAGGGAGATCCTGGCCTGCCGACGATCACTTGCCAGATCGGACCGCAGATCTTCGACAACACCTTCTGTGACCTTGGATCCGGTGTCAACATCATGTCCAAGGTAACTTATGATAACCTGTTAGGGAGCCCATTGCACCCTACATATGTGCGTTTGCAGATGGCGGACCAAACCATCCGGTTTCCCGAGGGGTTGGCACGGGATATCTTACTCAGAATTAAAAATGAGTATGTCCCTGTCGATTTCCTGGTACTGGACATGGGAGCCAACGTCAAAGTACCGCTCATCCTGGGACGACCATTCCTGAACACGGTGGACGCCACCATCTACATGGGGACTGCACAGATCCATATGCAGCTCAACGAATGGAGGGTAAGAGTGCCTTTCAATGGTTTTAAAGCTAACATGCAGGCACAAGCACCCCAGAAGCCGCGTCGCCAACACCACCGACGGAAGAACACTAAGACCGCTAAGTCGGCCAAGAAGGCCAAAGCAAAAGAAGAACCCGCCAAACCAAAAGCCGAAGTCCAGCAAGAATGGCGGAAGAAGGAGACACCCTCAAGGTCCCCATCTCCGGACCGACGAGGTGTCCACCGAATGAACCCGACAGAGAGGTCCCGCTCTATGGACCTAAAACACGGAGCCCTCCGCTGACCAGGTATGTCAGTAGTTATCTCATATTTATTTTCGTGCATTTCAATTCTGCATTTCCCTTTTCAATTGCATGTTTACTTTCACAACTGCATAGTTTAGTTCAATAAAATAAAGCAAGATATAGGCAATAAAACTTGAGAAGAATGTTTAGAGAAAAGTTGAGCTGGTGGGGCCACCAAGGCCTGGTCGACTGACTTGCCTATGGGGTCCACCCCTCTCTCTTCACTCTGACTAGAAGCAGGGATCCAAGTGAGTGCACTGGGTGCCCTGGGGCTCACAAGCCCAGGTCGGCCGACCTGGACTTGGTCCCACCAGGCACCCAGCTGCCACCCACTGCTGACACACTTGGATCCTATGCTCATCGCACTAGCCAGAATTCGAAGAGAGATGGTCCAATGCTCATGACTTTAGCTTAGGATGCTACTTTAAGCATGAGAATGCTTTAGGGAACATCCCAACACTAAAGCAAGCATAGGGAACAGCATGGCATGCCTGGAGACAACCTTTATTCTTGTCTCCACTTTTGCCCTTTTCTTTTCTCTTTCACCAAACACTAGACATAGGAATCCGAATCAACCAGAAGGAATCTAGGACCAGGACCACCACCACCTTTACTAGACAACCAGACAAAACATGTCCAAAGTGGTGGGGGGCAGAAACCCTGGTCGGCCGACCAAGGTTTGGTCCCATCTTTCAGACTTTTTGCAAGCACGAGGCAAGATTCCTTGTCTAAAGTGAGACACAAGTTCACATGGCCCTAGGGGGTGGTCGGCCGACCTGCCCTTTGGCTTGGTTGGCCTTGCCCTTTCAACCCTATAAATACCACCCCAATGTGAGCTCAATCCCACACCACAACCAGCAGAATCATCTCGAGCTCACTTGGCCTTCTCTTCTCTCTTAGTGTTTCAAGCCTTCTCAAGTTTAGTGTAGTAGTAGTCATAAACCCAAAAACCCAAAAACATTTCCCTTTTCTCTCTTAGTAGTGTAGTAGAAAAGCTTGGTCTTGTTTGCCCACTAGTTTAGTTAGGATGAAGAATCTCTTCCGAAGGTCTAGCAAAAAGAAGGGCGAACGCTCGTCCTCGAGCTCTCGCCAATCCGAAAGTAGGGGTCATGAGAGGGAGGAGGAAGAACAAGTGCACCAACTTGTTCCTGCCATCATGCCTGGGAGGATGATGGAGCCTATTAGCAACCTCATGGTCACCCATGAGGAGTTAGGTAAGCTCTATGCTCTTCGCACTTGCGGTTTCCAGCACTCCGCCCTCTTCGACCAAGAACTCCTCAACAAAACAGGTATGAGCACCGACTTTGCCATAGTTTTCAATACTATTGGTTGGTCCTCGTTTTGGCAAATTCCTGAACGTAGCATAGAGTTACTCACCCAAGAATTCCTTTGCTCACTTAAGTCAAATGCTTTGGGTGTTAGCTTTCGCATGTTTAATAATGACTATGACCTGTCTTGGAATGAGTTGAGTGTTGGTCTAGGCTTTGATCATGATTGCATACTAGATGAAGAGGTAGCTTTAGCAAATTTTAACTTTGCTTTCTTTTGGAAATCAATTGCTGTGTCCAATGACTGGTCCAATCCTAAACCTAAGCAAATTCATAATCCAACTTTGAGGTTTATGTTCTTTTGGATCGCAATCACTCTGTTTCCTAGGGCTGATTTATCAAGGATAGGTCTTAAAGAGATGCAGCTCATGTATGTCATGGTTAACAAAATCAAGTTTGCCCCTGTCAAAATGTTAGTACACTTTTGGGAGAACTCTGTTGTTCAAGAAACACCCATAGGTTTTACTTCATTCATAACTAGAATTGCTGAATCTTTGGGTTTGCTTGAGGGGAATGTCTATGAGTTTATGCCTAAGGAGAGACCAATTATTCTTGAAGAAACATTTATACGTACTGGTCTAATTAAAAGAGGTCTAAGAGGTACGCTTAAGATGACATACGGGACTGATACAGTCGAGATTCCTCTCCCTAATGAGGGACTTTGGCTGTATAATGTCTCAACACTAACCCTGGACAGAAGGGGAAGACCTTGTTCTGCTGTAGGGACGGACAGAATGACGAGAGCACGAGCCCGTGCCACTCAGGAACAAGCTGGTCCCTCTCATGCTGCACCCGATGAAGAAGAGGAGGTGAGCTCTTCCCACATGGAAGCACCTCCTCATTCCAGGACACCTTCCTGGGCACATACCCCTCGCCCTCGCAGAGGGAGGTGTCAGCCACCGACCGAGATCGAAGCACTCACCCAGGAAGTGGAGAACCTCCACGTCGAGAATCAAGCCACGTTGCAGCTCATGCAACAGAACTTGGAAATGGTCCAAGGCGTCATCACGGAGGACGAGTACCGCTGGGACCAATGGAACGCGTGGTTCTCACAACAGTGAGCAAGAGACAAGCTTGGGGGAGATCCTCTCCCCCCTAAGGTAAGTTCATCTAAGGTATGTTTCCAATCCTTCTCATTTAATTCTTGTCTTATTGCATTTTAGTTATTGTTTTCTTGCATTAATTTTTTTTAAAAAAACCAAAAATATTTATTTGCTTTATTTCCCTTTTGTTTATATGCTTCATGTGTGCTAGCCTTTCTATGCAAATGATGATGAAATTGCTAGTTAATGTTTTTCTAGTGCTTGTTTACAACTTAGCACTTCTCTAAGTCTAGATTATTTGGCACCTTTAACCATCATGAACTTGATCGGTTAGTGGGTTGCAAGTGCTAATACAAAGTCTAAGTTGTTGTAAGATATGAGATAGTGAAGATAGGAGCCCTACTCTATTGTTCTAAGCACGCATGATTGCCGAGAGATTTCCTTTTAAAATGAATGAAAAACTTAATTGTTCCTCAATGGTGTTGAAATTCCTACCACGGCCATACATATACCTTGATATATTCATAAGCCTTCTACATAAGCTACTTGCTTGCATTGAGAGAACCTTTGTTAGAGATTTGTCGTGGCCCTAAGATCAAGATCCACACATCACCAAATATGCTGCTTCTGATCCGGAAGTACGCAACCATGTTGCTCCTACCCTGGGAGTACGCATCTCACCATCCATCATTTATGCTACTCCTATCCTGGGGGTACGCATCTCACCATCGTAATTATGCTACTCCTACACTGGGAGCACGCATTATCGTCCATACCACCATTCTTGTGTCTTTGCTTCTACACTGGAAGTACGCACCTTCACCATTTTATCCTATGAGTTGCTCCATGCTCCACAGTTAGAGATTCTCTCTCAGTTATCATTTGTTAGGTGAGACACATCTCTTAAAGGCTAGGCATCTGTTGAAAAAAAAGAAAAAAAAGAAAAAAAGAGTGAAAAAAAAGAGAGAAGAAAGAGCTAGCTTTGTCTCAATAGAAGTAGAAAGAGGGATAGCATGAAATAAAGGAGCAACCTCATCCACCATTCATCCACTCCATTTTTACATCTTGATCTAAGGGTATGATGAGTCTCTTCTGTGGTCCAAGACTTCAATTTTTCTTAACTAAGACAACATATGCCTTGCAAGTACGCTATTCCTTGACATACCTATTTAAACTCCACATAAAGCCTTATTAGAGATAGGATGTCTTTGAAAGGCAAACACATGATGTGCCTTAGTGAGAATTCATACACCACTTGAGTGACTTAAGAGAAACCATTTGAGGAACATTAAGACTTCTTTTGAAAAACTATCAAAAACCTCTGGCATGAAACTTGCTAAAAGAATAAGAAAGGTAGATGCTCTAGTCAAAACTGTTCTGTCTTCCAACATCCCAAGACTGAATTAATGCCATAAGCCCCATGGGTGCTAGAGTAATATGGGTGTGTTAACATTGCTAAATTTTCCATTCAAGGAGAAGTTCTTTGTTGTGCACTTAGTACTATTGAGATGTTAACTTAGTAATGATACCTGATCCAATCAAACCAAGATTTGATCGTTTGCTCGGGACGAGCAAAGGTAAAGCTTGGGGGATCTTGTTGACGGGAATAAAGACCAGTTTTGGTACACTCAAAAACCCGTCAACAGTCCTCGATAGAAGGAAGATAAGCATCACATGAACATATTTACCACTAATAAAGTTCCACTTGTATTCTTAGCTTGTGAAATGCAGGAAAGCTGGAAACAGGCCCTGTGAGACCAAAACCCAGGTCTACCAACCTGATTCTGGTCTCGCCAGGATCTGACCGCCAAGCAGGATCCCTGAACTCTGCAGGAGAACCTGATCCTGGGTCCAAATGTACCACACATCAACATTCCACCTGATTGGTACAATGGACCAAGGATCCACATAGAAGCAAGCAAGATATCAAGTGAACCCAACTTCGGACAAGACTACACGTGACAAGCCGGGGACAGCACCGGGGAAGCCGCCACATGGGCCGGGGGCCGTGCCGGTCGGCCACCCACCTTTGGTGGCCTCGACACCTTGGCACCGATCCCACCGCCACTTGGACCTTCTAGAAGGGAGTGGGACCCACAGTCGGCCGGACCCGGGTCGGCCGACCTGCATGTGGGCCCAACTCAAGGTCGGTTTGCTTCCATCGCCTTCCTGCATGACTCCCACGTGTCCTGCACCAAGAGCCGTCCATTCAAGTCGGTGGAAGGTCGGTTTGATCCAACGGCGCATGACGGAGAGCACACGGATCACTGACGTGGCGCTGGAGTAACCCCTACTCCACCTCCACTATAAATACCCCCCTAGTCTCTCATGGTAAAGTGTCCCTAAGTAGTTCACATTAGTGTTCTCAAGCTCAAGCTCTCTTGAGAGATCAAGAGTAGTGTAGTCTAGTCTAGAGTGGGAGTTAGAGTCGAGTCGAGCGAAGCTCGGGTCTCCGGAGTCGTCTTCTGGAGAATCTGGTATAGCTCTTGTACCTTTACTTTCGAAGTACTTTTCTTATATTAATATAGTTTTGCTTTACTTTATTAAGTATCTACTTTGAGTACTTTACTTTCAGTATTTACTTAGTGCACTGCTATACTAGTGTAGTAGTGTTGTGTCTTAGTCTCATTAGTGTACAGTCTGAACTAGTTAGTGTCTAGATCCTTTGTGTGTGTTTCACTACCAACTGGGGACGAGGTTACTTACGTGGTAGCCAGAGTCTTAAGACTAGATTAGGCGAGGTGCTTAGGCTAGTGCTTAATAGTGGATGCACCCTATCGTTGATTGGTAAATCCATTCACTTTTGATTGGTAAATCCATTCACTTTCCGACGTATATTAGCGGGGGCGGTTGTGACAGAACGTAGTCTTCCAGTTATATCTATTTGCGTCAGGGATAGGCTGTAGGGCGCCCATTAAAGACGAGGTCCGCTGGAATAGGAGTTAGTCCCACTGGGAAGGCAACCCTCCTATTTGTCAGTCGACTTCCCCTATCACATCGATGGTCTAGGCATTAGTTTAGTTAAGTCATTACACTAGTTAGATTAGAACACAAAAGTATAGTTAGACACATAGGAGTCCTTACTCACTCGTTGTCCTCCCACCTAGCTAGCTACCTACTAGTTACCTTTAGTTATCACTCATATCAACACTCACCCTTTTATCAATATCAATAGCTTAGATTGAGTAGAACCACCACGGGTTTCCATCACCCATTTGCTAGAGAATCTTAATCCGCTTCCCGTGAGCGAACTACAAATTCGACACCGGAATATTCACCCGGTTGAAGTGCTACAGCGGTACTGTGCGCATGCGAGTTACCCTTGGTTAGTCTTATGTCGTCACTAGAATTTAGCTTAGCTTAGCATTCTTAGGTCATTGCCGGAAGAGGAATTGTGACACCCTCTCTCTGGTGGTAGTTCGGGTTTGCATTAGGCTTAGCTATCAGACGCCAGTCGCATCTACCTCACGCTAGTCGGTGTGTGCTAAGAAGTGTCGTTAGGCATTTCTGATGCCATTGCTGGGGAACTAGTATCTTTATCGAGTTCTAGTGATTGCGCTAAGATCAGCCAACAACAGGAAACTGGGCAGAGCTCAGGAGGTGGAACCGTCGACGTGGCAGTGGAGGAAGAAATTCCAGAGGACGCCATGCGCTAGATGGAGGGAACCGTACCCAAGCTGCTACGCCAAGTGCAGGTATGCTTGTGGTCAATGAGCCATTTTTCTTGTTGGAGATGAACAATCCATGTGGCCTGTACTGATGGTGCTTTTGGGTAGAGCGTCGGCCGGGCCGCCGATCGGCGGAAGCGTGCCCTGGAGCAACTCGAAGCAGCGGCTACGGAGAACACCCGGCTGCGCGGTGAGGTCGAGCAGCTGAGAGGCTCCGTGTAGGGGCTAAATGCGCAGCTGACAGCCCGCGTAGCTGAGCAGGAGGAGGTGGCCAAGCACGTGAGACAACTGCTGTAGCAAAAGAGAGGTATGCATCGTCCTAGGCACGAAAAGAGGGGGGTATTTTTTCTGTTGCCACTTTCATAACAATGTACTGCTGGGGCGCAGATGTGGAGGAGCGCGCCGAGCAAGAGGAGAAGAAGATAGCAGAGATGCGCCAACAAATGGAGGAGCAGGCCGCTCGCCATGCGACGATAGAGTGAGATCTTGAAGGTATAACCCATCCCCTTGGCTTGGACTATCGGACAGTCGGAGTTGTATCTCACGTTGCTCGTGATGTGCAGGTCGCCTTCGTGGGTCGCAGGAGCAAGTCCAAGGCTTGCACGTGGATGCTCAGCGTGTTCAAGGCGAGGTGGCGGAGCTCGTCGGCGGTATCGCCCCGGTGCTGAATGTGTTGGCCGAAGACGAGGCGGAGGCCATCACGCCGGCGATTCAGCTCGGCGCAGTTGTTACCGCGAGCCAAGCGTCTTGGTCCCGGCTGTAGGAGTTCGTCCGGGAGGGTGCCGAGCACGTGGGTTCCCACGTGCTTGCCGTGGTGCACTCCCACTGTCCCTCGATCAACCTGGAGCATCTACGGAAGGGGTGGGCGCCGGGCACCGACGTGGACGCGACGGAGGAACTCAGGCGCGACTCACTGGAGACGTCCAAGGCGATGGTGAAGAACATCCGCATAGTACCCTGAGGGGCTTAGGGGTACTTTCTTTTGCTTTTGGTGGCGAGGTTGAAAACTTTCTGTGGTGTGACACGAGTTGGTGCAGTTACTTTGTTACATTGCGGCTATGGCCGCTTGGTTATAAGTAGTCATGTTTTAGCTTTCTTCCTGATCATGCTTGTAGTAGTAGGCACAAAAAATTGCGGGGGAAACCCAGAGGGGCACTTTAATCAAGATGAAACAGTAACAATCTTTATTCAATCGACATGAATCGAGAATATACAAGATGGGTACATGCAACTCTTAGCGCTAGGTGTTACGGGTAGAACTTTCATAGGTGGTCGATATGCCACAAGTTTGGGACCTCTATCGGAGGGTCGTCCAAGGTGCACAGCCGATACGAAGTCGGCCTGGTGACCGCCTTGATCATGAACGGCCCTTCCCAATGGGAGGTGAGTTTGTGGATGCCGGCGAGGTTTTGTTTTCATCGTAGAACCAGGTCGCCGACCACGAAGAAACGTTCTTTGACGTTGCGGTTGTAGTACCGACGCATGGAGGCCAGGTATTTGGCGGTTCGCTCGCAGGTCTTGAGTCGCTTTTCCTCAATGGAATCGACTTCTAGAACCCGGGCGTCGTTGGATATGCTCTCGTTGTACTGAGTGATGCGTGGAGAGCGGAAGGCAATTTCGTCAAGGAGGACGGCCTCGGAACCGAAGACCATGAAGTAAGGAGAGATGCCAGTGCTGCGACTTGGCTGTGTGCGGAGTCCCCAAATTACGGCTGGGAGCTCTTTGAGCCATCGACCAGGTCGCTGTTCGTCGACGTCGTCTTGGTATAGGCGCTTGCGTAAAGCATCGAGTATCATGCCATTTGCTCTTTCGACCTGCCCGTTGGCCCGTGGATGGGCGACGGATACGTATTTTACCTTGATACATTTGCTGTCGCAGAAATCGAAGAAATCACTCCCGATGAATGTGGAGCCGAGGTCGGTGATGATTGAGTTTGGGACGCCGAATCGATGGATGACATCGTTTAGCATGTCGGCTGCTTTTTTGGTGGTGGCCTTCACCAATGGCATGTACTCAATCCACCTGGAGAACTTGTCGATGAGTACGTAGACATACCGGAATCCGCCAGGAGCTTTCTTGAAAGGACCGATCATATCGAGTCCCCAACATGAGAAAGGCCACGAGGCCGTGATCGTCTGCAGTTGATGAGCCGGAACATGTGTTTGCTTGGCAAAAAACTGGCAGTTGACGCAGTGCCGAACCAGCTGCTCGGCGTCGGCGACGGCGGTTGGCCAATAGAAGCCAGCGCGATAAGCCTTGTTGACCAGTGTTCTGGAGGCAGCGTGATTGCTGCACTCGCCGGAATGTATCTTGTCGAGGAGCTTTATGCCCGCGTCCTGCGTTATGCATTTTTGCAAGATCTCCTGCTTGGCATTTTTCCGCATGAGCTCGCCGTCCATGAGGACATAATGCTTGCTGCGTCGTATTATACGTTCGTGTAAGATGGGGTCATCTGGTACGTCTTCGTCGGTGATGTAGCGGATGAAGTCCAAGCGCCAATCTGACTGATCGAGCGTGGTCGGCGTGGCTTCAGGTGACTGCTCACGCGATATCAGCGCGTCCTCGGCCATGTCTTCCTCGTCACCATCGATATCCATCAATGCCACCTGGTCGGCTGTGATGTTGCTTGGTGTTTGAGGGCGCGGAGGATTGTGGTCCGGCTTTGCCGGGAAAGGAATTTGGGCCTCCGAGGCCACCGAAACGGATGGTTCGACCAGATCGTGAACGAATACGCCGTGTGGGATGGCAGTTCTGGTGGAGCCGAGTTTTGACAACTTGTCGGCGACGTCGTTATTATCGCGCACGACATGGTGGAACTCGAGGCCATAGAACTTGTCTTCAAGCTGCCGTATTGCGGCGACGTAGGCTTCCATTCTCTCGCTGGTGGTATCCCATACTTTGTTCACCTGGTTGACGACAAGGAGAGAATCACCATATACCATGAGGTGCTTGATGCCGAGCTCGACGGCTAGCCGCAGCCCGTGAAGCACGGCTTCATGTTCAGCAGCATTGTTTGATGCTGGAAAGTGGATTCGGAGGACGTAGCTGAGCTCGTCTCCGGAAGGGGTGGTGAAGTGTACTCCACCGCCGGCGCCATCGATTTTAAGAGAACCATCAAAGTACATTTCCCAGTACTTGTGGTTGGACTCGTACCAAGGGGTGGTGAGGTCCGACCACTCAGCTAGGAAGTCGGCGAGGGCTTGTGACTTGATGGTGTTGTGGTTCGGAATTTGATGGTGTATGCCCATTTGACGATTCGACCGCTGGCATCTTTGTAACCACCGTGATCTGCCGAGATTGGAAGTAGTGTAGGAGCTTTCGCTTGGTGATCGGAATTGCATAAAGCAACTTTTCAATGTGGTGGTAGTGATGCTTGGAATCGTTGAGCACTTCGCTAACGTAGTAAACCGGGCGCTGGACCGGGTAAACGTGACCGACTTCCGCTCGCTCGACCACCAGTACCGTGCTGACCACCCGGTCGGTGGCTGCGATGTAGAGGAGCATTTCTTCGCCGTCGGTGGGCGCCGTCAGTACCGGAGGATTGGTAAGGTAAGTTTTGAGTTCCGCGAAGGCGTTGTCTTCCTCTGTCGACCACTCGAATTTTTCTTTTGCTTTTAGCAACCGAAAAAATGGCAGTCCTTTTTGCCCTCGCGAGATGAAACGGCTAAGAGCTGCCATGCACCCCGTCAATTTTTGGATGTCTTTGACACACTGAGGGGGCTGCATTTTGAGCACTGCTTGTACTTTTTCGGGGTTTGGGCGTATGCCGTCTTGGCTCACAACATTGCCGAGCAGTATGCCAGAGGGTACGCCAAAGATGCACTTTCTGGGGTTTAGTTTCCACTGGAACACGTTTAGGGCGTCGAACGTTTGCTGGAGGTCGGCGACCAGGGAATTGGACTTGGCGGTTTTTACCACTACATCGTTTTGTAGCAGTAGGCGCCGAAAGGTGTGATGAAGGAAGTTTTTTCCTGGTCGGTGATGGCGAGGGATATCTGGTGGTAGCTGGAGTAGCAATCCAAGAAGGAGAGCAGCTCGCAACCCGTGGTGGAGTCAACGACTTGGTCGATTCGTGGTAAGGTGAAGGGGTCTTTAGGGCAGCATCAGTTGAGACCGGTGTAATGAATGCACATTCTCCATTCTTTATTTTTCTTGCGTACAAGTACCGGATTGGCCAGCCAATCGGGATGATACACCTCTTTTTATAAAGCCTGCAGCTAAGAGTTTTGCTACCTCTACCCTAATCACCTCCCTTTTGTCGTTCGTGAACCGTCGGAGCTTCTGCTTGACCGGCTTGGCGGTTTCGGAGACATTCAGGAAGTTCTCGGCCTGTTCCCTGGGGACACCCGGCATGTCTGCTGGTTTCCATGCAAACACGCTGATGTGATCCCTAAGGAACTGGACGAGCACGCTTTCCTATTTGCTGGAGAGGTTGGCCCCGATCAGGGCCGTTCTTGTCTTGTCACCTGGGATGAGTTCGATTGTTGGGGGGAACAACCTCCGCTAGGACCCCCCTACTTAGCTCCGCGGCCCTGACACGGGCCAAGACAGGCAAAACTACCAGGCAACTTTGGACAACCTCCGCGCGGGGCGTCCGATTATGGCGAAGGTCGCTAGGCTCGTCTTAGCGATTCGGCGAAGGTACGTCATACCTCCGCGTTCAGGCTCTTCAGTTCTCTTATCGCGCAGGTAAATGAGGATGCAAAGGAGCCTCCCAGGACCTTCGCGACGGGCGGGGTTCCCGAGGACCTTCGAGGAAGGTTACTCAGCCACCTGGCCCTATAGGCGGCGGAAGACCTCCGGACGATCGCCCGCGGGATCAGGACGGGGCGATGCCGAAGACCTGACGCGTGGCGGCACCACAAGGCGACGCGTGGAGTCTCGAAAGGCATGGCATGTGGCGTCCTGGGATAGGTCTAGGAAGAGATGCTTTTAATTTTGCAAAGTACAATATTGCCCCTGTTAAGGCCCACATGTAAGTGTAACCATGGGTGAAACCCTAATGTAAAGAACCACATGACCCTTGGTATGGCCTATAAATACCAAGGGTAGGGCAAGTGTAAGAGGGGACTTTTGGACATTTTTAATCCCAATTAATGCAAAAACCCCTGATGGGGCCCCCAGACTCTTGCTCCACTTTGGCAACTGTTTAGACCTCACATTCTGTCTGGCGAACCTTCGCCCTCCTCCTCCGGACCCCGGCGAAGGTAGGGGGGCAAGAGTTCACACCAACAGTTGGCGCCGTCCGTGGGGTTCGAACAAAAGAAGCAAGCCATGGCTCCAAACATCAGTGAGCTTTCCTCAGCACAGGGAGCCAACGCGGATCCGACCCTCGCTGGCGGAGGTGTCGTTCCGCCAAATCCTCTCTCAGAGCAACCTCCGATCGAGCAATAGGCCAATCTGGTAGTTGATCCCAACCCAGACCAAGTCGCACCCGGAGGTCGGCAGCGAGCGTCGGTGGTCAGGGATATTATTATCCAGCCGCACCCTCATACCTCCGGAGATGGCATCGCCAATGGATCCACGACCGACAGCGAAGCTTCAGAAGAAGAAAAGTTGGCTAGGCATCTAGAACAGCTTCAAGAAAGTATCCTCGCTGGCAAAAGGCACCTAGAGCAAATCAACAAGGAATCAAGAGCGGCAACCATCCGGCGCAGAACAGAGGAAGCAGAAGCAGAGCTTCGCCGCATCGAGCAAAGCATCAGAGCAGCTGAGGCAGACGCGGAGGTGAGAAACTACAGAGACCCGGCTCTCCCAGGGCATGCGCCAGTCGCACAACCTCCGATCGAGCAACAGCAAGATCCCCACCCACCACGCCCAGAACCGGACCTCCGCGCCAACATACTTTACCCGGCAGCCGCTGGCGGAGGTGTTCCAGAGCCAAGAGCAGCGCAGCGGGTCCCGCACTACGACTCCAAATCCCCCCTGTCATACGACCTTCAAATCACCGAGTGGCCCCAAGGCTTCGCCATGCAACATCTACCGCGGTATGATGGCACCTACGAGCCACGCCAATATCTAATGTCCTACGAAGCTGCTGTCTCAGCTGCCGGAGGTGACGAGGACATCATGGCCAAAGCCTTCGTGATCGTGGCGAGAGATATTGCTCAAACCTGGTACAGCAACCTCCGGCCAGGATCCATCCGATGTTGGGATGACCTTCGCGAGAGAATCTGCACAAACTTCAAAGGTGTCGGTCGGTCTGCCGCCAAGGCCACCGCTCTTCTCAATTGCAAACAAAGAGTTGATGAGCCATTACAAGATTGGTGGAAAAGATTCCTCAATACCAAGAATCGCACCCCTGG
Source organism: Themeda triandra (assembly GCA_018135685.1). Classification (NCBI taxonomy): domain Eukaryota; kingdom Viridiplantae; phylum Streptophyta; class Magnoliopsida; order Poales; family Poaceae; genus Themeda; species Themeda triandra. The sequence goes on along the minus strand of JAENPR010000045.1, from coordinate 476,373 downwards.
TATCACGGATGAAGTCATGATTTTGGCAGTGTCGAGTTGCATCCAGCCGGGACCGTGTTCATCGAAGCTGTCAAGAAGGGAACCGAGAACCATCGCTGAGCTCTATGACATCATGGAAAAGCAAATCAGAGCAGATAACAATGAACGTGTCAAGTCTCAGTCGTCCCAACCTCCGCAACGACAACAAAGAGAGCGCAATCCGAACCCTCGCAATGAGTACCCCCGCATCGACATGCGAAACGTCAACGCTATTGATGGCAGCAACGATCAGCAAGCTCGGCAGCACCCTCGCCAGCCCAGACAACCTCCGCCACAAGTCGATAGAAGACTTGCCAACTCAGATCAGCAGAGACAGCAACCTCCGCAGCTGCATTATTGCCATTTCTGTGGAAAAGCCAGCGACCACTACACCAAGCAGTGTGTATGGTACATCAAGGGGCTTGAATGCAGAGACGGCCAAGCCCCACCAGCTCCGCAGGCAGGAACAGTCAACCATACCCGCAGAACAGCTCCGAACCCCCGCAACCGCAACCAGGGATATAACCACAACCATCGAGCTCAGCAACCCCCGTATCAGCAACCAATTTACTACCCCCAGCCGCCCTTCGCTCAGGGTCAATATGCTCACAACCAACAGCAGCAATACTACCATCGCCAAGCACAACAGCAGTATCAACAACTTCAGCCAATCGCTCATCAAACCCAAGCGCAAGCCTTACCTCCGCCACCACCTCTACCAGCATTACCTCCGCCACAACCAATTAAAGTTGAGGGAGAAGCACAGGGTGCAATTTTCGGAGGTTCAGGGGAAGATTATGGCAATAAAAGACAGCGCAGAGAGCACTTTCGCCGGGTCAATCATGTAGCCTGCGAAGGCCCTCACAGAAATGATCATTGGTCGCACATTCCTTTGACCTTCAACAGCTCAGACCTCAAGCTCAAGCAATACCCACATACTGACGTGATGGTCATAGAAACAAACATCGCAGGCTGGACAGTGACCAAAATCCTTGTGGACAACGGCAGCTCCGCCGACATTTTATTCACATCCACCTTCGATGGCATGAAACTTGACAGAAATAAACTTCAACCGGCAGGACATCCGCTATTCGGATTCGGAGGTCAGCAGATCAGAGCAATCGGTAAGATCACTCTACCAGTATCCTTCGGCAACAAAACCATCGCCCGCACAGAGCACATCACTTTCGACGTAGTTGATATCCCATACAACTACAACGCTATCTTCGGGAGGGGCACCATCAATCAGTTCAATGCTGCAATCCATCCTGGCTACCTCTGCATGAAAATGCCAGCGCCTGGAGGTATCGTAGCCGTCTACGGAGACCAAAACACAGCCAGAATAGCGGAGCAAGCAGCCACTCCGGGGCAGAAAAACGTCCATTGCCTGCAGGAGAAGGAGCAGAGACAGCAGCAAGAAGAAGAACGAAAAGAGCAACGAGAAGCAGAGCCAAAAATAGACGCAGCATGGTTACCTTCGCGTGCGCAGCCGGAGGAAGAGACAAAAAAGATTCAGCTATTCCCGGACGATCCTGAAAAGAAAGTCACCATATCAGCTCTGTTAGGTACTGAACTTGAAGCTCAACTCATACAGTTCCTCCGCCACAACAGCGATGCCTTCGCATGGTCGGCTTCGGACCTTGTCAGTGTAGACAGAAAACTCATCGAGCATCACCTGAACGTCAGCAAAGATCATCCTCCGATAAAGCAGAAGCTCCGCAAAATGTCGGAGGAAAGGAAGCAAGCCGCCAAAGCGGAGGTAGATCGGCTGCTAAAAGCGGAGGTCATTCGCAGGGTCAAATATCCAACTTGGCTCTCTAATGTGGTACTGGTATAAAAGAAGAACCTCAAGTGGCGAATGTGTGTTGATTTTACAAGTCTCAACAAGGCATGTCCAAAGGATTGCTTTCCGTTACCCAGGATAAGCACCCTCGTGGACGCGGCCGCGGGTTGTGAGCTTTTATCTCTGCTCGATTGCTTCTCCGGCTACCATCAAATTTGGATGAACAAGGACGACGAAGAAAAGACAAGCTTCATCACCCCCGATGGCACTTTCTGCTTCAGAAGAATGGCTAAGGGGCTTCGCAACGCAGGCCCAACCTTCGCCCGCATGACGGCGGAGGTCTTCAAAGATGATCCAACAGTCTCGGCTTATGTTGATGACATTGTGATCCAGAGCAAACTCAGGACCAACCATATAGCCGATCTGGCTAGAACCTTCGACAAGCTCAAAAAGGCGAAGCTCAAGCTCAACCCCGAGAAGTGCATCTTCGGAGTCAGCAAAGGGAAGCTTCTGGGATGTCTTGTCTCAGCTAGAGGAATCGAAGCCAATCCAACAAAAATAGACGCAATCCTTTCCATGTCACCTCCGACGTCAAGGAAGTCCGCTCAGCGCCTAACCGGTCGGTTGGCTTCGCTTAGCAGATTCATCTCGCGGTTTGCAGAGCGGGGGTTGCCCTTCTTTGAAGTACTCAAAACCTGCGAACCTTTCAAGTGGGGCCCTGCCCAGCAGGCTGCCTTCGATAGTCTTAAGCAGTACTTGCTCAAGCTAACAACCCTCGCAAGCCCGGAACCTTCGGAACCGCTACTGCTATACGTCGCAGCTTTGCCTCACGCAGTCAGCGCCGTTTTGGTCAAAGAAACCCTCGAGGAACATCAAAGACGGCAGATTCCCGTTTATTACGTATCAGAGGTCCTCGAAGGTCCCAAGAAGCATTATTCAGAGCTCGAAAAGATCGCTTATGCGGTGGTTATGGCCGCAAAAAAGCTCAAGCACTATTTTCAGTCTCATCCCATCACAATACCCTCGCAGGTCCCTTTGGGTAACATCTTCAGAAACCCGGAGGCAGTGGGCAGAATCGCCAAGTGGGCTTCGCAACTCAGCGATTACACGTTAACCTTCGTTGGCAGACACACGATTAAATCGCAAGCTCTAGCAGATTTCATTGCGGGCGGACCCCGATCCTCACAACAAGGCGAAAGACATCGAACCTCCGTGGACAGTGCATGTGGACGGAGCATGGGGCGCACAAGGGGCCGGAATCGCAGCAATCTTAACTTCACCTTCGGGAGTCCAGCTCAGATACGCTGCAAGACTCGAGTTTCAATGCACCAACAACTCTGCTGAGTATGAAGCCGTCCTCCTGGCCATTGCGAAGCTTCGTGCCCTCTCTGTGCGCCGGGCGATTATCCGGACCGACTCTCAGGTGATCGCCGGCCACATCGAGAAAACTTTCAAGGCAAAGGATCCGGAGCTATAGAAATACCTTCACACTGTCCGCAAAGCAGAAGCTTTCTTCTTGGGCATCACCACAAAATCTATCCCTCGCAGTGAGAACAGGGAGGCAGACGAATTAGCGAAGGCCGCAGCTCAATTAAATCCACTACCTCCGGACGTCTTCTTTGAAACCTTCGCAGCACCTGCAATTGCCTGCAACACACCTCCAGTGAGAGTGGTCAACATCATATCCAGCGAAGATTGGCGGGCCCCTATCATAGCTTACATCAAAGGGTTCTATGAACCCGAATCGAAGGAAGAAGAAAAAAGAATGATCCAAAGAGCGCGAGGGTATAAAATCGAAGGCCAGAACCTGTATAAGGCCTCGGTCACGGCTCCTTGGCTAAAATGCGTCGCCACAAGCGAGGGTATCGCCATACTCAAAGAAATCCACCAGGGCATCTGTGGCTCGCACAACGGTCCACGGGCTCTAGTCGGAAAGGCATTCAGACAAGGGTTCTATTGGCCCACAGCCTTGTCCGACGCTTCCTTGCTGGTGCGACACTGCGAAGGTTGCAAGCGGGCCGCCAACCATTCAAACAGGCCCGGGGCTCCGACCACTTTGATCTGCCCGACATGGCCAATGCAGCGCTGGGCCATGGATTTGGTCGGACCCCTACCGACCGCTCCCGGGAAGCTCCGCTACGCGGTGGTAGCGGTGGAATACTTTACCAAATGGATCGAAGCTCGGGCGCTTGCCACCATCACCTCCGCTACGGACAAAAGTTCTTCGCGGCAAATCGTATGCCGCTTCGGCGTCCCAAGGGATCTCACGGTTGACAATGGAACCCGGTTTGACAGGCTTCGCCTTCAAAGAATTTTGTTTCCAAATCGGCACCAAAATCCATTTCACTTCGCGGACATCCGCGGTCAATGGGCTAGTCGAAAGGGCCAATGCAATCATCCTGCAAGGAATCAAAAAGAACCTCACAGACAAGCCACTGGGCAAATGGGCGGAGAAACTCATCACTGTTGTTTGGTCTCACAACACCTCCGACGGCAGAGCCACCGGCATCACTCCATTCAAGCTGCTCTATGGAGAAGAAGCCGTGCTCCCAGAAGAGCTCCGCCATGGGTCACCAAGAACTACCTCAGATACCAACACTCAAGATGAAGCGCTCGACAAGGACCTACTTGAAGAAGTAAGGTGCAAAGCGGTCAACAACCTCCGCAGCTACCAGGCTGAAACCCAGAAGTGGAGAGACAAGAAGGTCTCACCACGTGACCTCCGCCAAGGAGACATGGTTTTGATCAGGAAGCAGAACGCGAAGATGGCAGGCAAGCTCCAAGACAAGTGGCTCGGCCCCTACATTATCACAAGCTCCGCAAGACAAGGCACGTTCCACCTCCAGGATGCCGAAGGTCGCGAACTGCCGCACACATGGAACATCGACGACCTCCGCAAGTACTACCCTTAGCGTCTCACAAAGAACTATGTAATCTTTACCTTCGCATTATTTTTTCCTTTCTTTCCTTCGCATACATAGACTATCCTTGCACTCTTTTTCCTTATGTCAGGGCATGAGGTTTTTTAACGAGGCAAGAAAATTATGTAATATAGCAAAGATTTATTTCCCTGAGATTTGCATGTCAACCACCGCTGAAACGGACTAGGCTATGCCTTGCCCTCATCAGCAGCCGCTATAAATGCAGGGATTGCCCCGGGCCGACAATCGACCCCAGTCAAAGGTCACCCCAATGCAAACCCATCCGCAGACCCCCGCCACTTGGGCCAGGGGCTGTGATGAAAGCAAACTCCACCTCGCCCCCGCGCAGAGGGCGAGCAGCGGAGCAACCAAAATCTGCAGACCCCCGCCGCTTGGGCCAGGGGCTGCGATGAGAGCAAACTCCACCTCGACCCCCGCAGAGGGCGAGGAGCGGAGCTACCAAAATCCGCAGACCCCCGCCGCTTGGGCCAAGGGCTGTGATGAAAGCAAACTCCACCTCGACCCCCGCAGAGGGCGAGCAGCGGAGCTACCAAAATCCGCAGACCCCCGCCGCTTGGGCCAGGGGCTGCGATGAGAGCAAACTCCACCTCGACCCCCGCAGAGGGCGAGGAGCGGAGCTACCAAAATCCGCAGACCCCCGCCGCTTGGGCCAGGGGCTGCGATGAGAGCAAACTCCACCTCGACCCCCGCAGAGGGCGAGGAGCGGAGCTACCAAAATCCGCAGACCCCCGCCGCTTGGGCCAGGGGCTGCGATGAGAGCAAACTCCACCTCGACCCCCGCAGAGGGCGAGGAGTGGAGCTACCAAAACCCGCAGACCCCCGCCACTTGGGCCAGGGGCTGCGATGAAAGCAAACTCCACCTCGACCCCTGCAGAGGGCGAGGAGCGGAGCTACCAAAACCCGCAGACCCCCGCCACTTGGGTCAGGGGCTGCAACAAAAGCAAGCTCCACCTCGACCCCCGCAGAGGGCGAGGAGCGGAGGTACGAGATTCGCCACCCAAACAAAAAAGAGCTCCAAGACATCGATCGACCCTACACCCAGCTCCTCAAAACTATCAACACCCAGCTCTAAGTTTACACTCCCATATATAGCCTTCACCTGTCAAACCCTCGCCGTACAAGCCAAACTGTGTATTAAAGCCCTGTACCTCGCCTTAACTACCACACCCACCTTAGTACCTTACAAATCCCAAACATTTAACCCAAATCTCAAGCCATTACACCTGTTTCTACTCCAATACCGTCAAAATATGCTTATTTATGCAAGGCCCAATAGCCAAACTCAAGCATTTCCAAACCATGTCCGGCCATTAACAAACTCCCTTAGGAATAAGAGGAGTCAGGAAGGAGCGCCTAAGTCAGTGTTTGAGCCGAAGGTCTTGATTCCGCAGTATAGCCGCTTTAGCACAGTTCCAGCCAGCCTTCAGCCCGAACCAACGCAACCACCTCAATCACAATCCCCGAAGGTCAGGGGCATGAAGCGCAATACCCTTACCAGCCATTACTTGCACACACCCTCCGCCAGCCACCTCCGCCACAGAACCCAGCAGCTTTATACAGTCACGCGCAAGGCCACAACTTGACGTCTGTTGCAGCTTAAACCACCGCTGAGAACCTAGGAAGAGCTGTGCCAGAGCAAAAATCTAATCACGCGAAAGTAAGCAAACTAGCGCGTGAACCCGAATCCAACCTTCGGCCAGGCGCTGCGAAGCTGTTTACCTCTGCAACCCCGTAGCCAAGGTTCATCATCAAACAGAACCTTCGAGGCGAAGGACAATATTCAAGCCTTAGAGCTGCTGTTCCAAAGGCCAAACTGGCGCCATGTAAACACATGTAGGCTAAGCTCCGCTTACAGTTCGCGCAAAAGATCCTGTATCAACTAAATTTAAGTCTTTGTAACTTCATTACCCCCGCAAAACATACACGAGCCTCGCTTTTGAAAAGTTGGGCGTCGCTGCGCTTCACTACCTCCGAAAACAAGCGCGAGCCTCGCTTTTGAAAAGTTGGGCGTCGCTGCACTTTACTACCTCCGCAAAACATACACGAGCCTCGCTTTTGAAAAGATGGGCGTCGCTGCGCTTTACTACCTCCGAAAACAAGCGCGAGCCTCGCTTTTGAAAAGTTAGGCGCCGCTGCGCTTCACTACCTCCGAAAACAAGCGCGAGCCTCGCTTTTGAAAAGTTGGGCGTCGCTGCGCTTTACTACCTCCGCAAAACATACACGAGCCTCGCTTTTGAAAAGATGGGCGTCGCTGCGCTTTACTACCTCCGAAAACAAGTGCGAGCCTCGTTTTTGAAAAGTTAGGCGCCGCTGCGCTTTACTACCTCCGCAAAACATACACGAGCCCCGCTTTTGAAAAGTTGGGTGTCGCTGCGCTTTACTACCTCCGAAAACAAGCCGAGCCTCGCCTTTGAAAAGTTGGGCGCCGCTGCGCTTTATTACCTCCGCAAACACACGCGAGCCTCGCTTTTGAAAAGTTGGGCGCCGCTGCGTTTCACCACCTCTGAAAACATGCGCGAGCCTCGCTTTTGAAAAGTTGGGCGTCGCTGCGCTTTATTACCTCCGCAAACACACGCGAGCCTCACTTTTGAAAAGGTGGGCGTCGCTGTGCTTTATTACCTCCGCAAACTCACGCGAGCCTCGCTTTTGAAAAGTTGGGCGTCGCTGCGCTTTATTACCCCCGCAAACACACGTGAGCCTCGCTTTTGAAAAGTTGGGCGTCGCTCCACTATTCAACCTCCGCAAATAAACACGAGCCTAGCTCTTGAAAAAGTTGGGCGTTCCCGCGTTTCTTTATCTCCGCGAACAAACACAACCTTCATTAATAACTACAAGTAGAAAGTTTCCTTTACAAGTCACCTCTTCAAGCGACCATGAGAGTCAACATAATAATGCAACACTCGACCACGTTTACGCCGAGATCGTGGCTGAGTCACCTCCGCAGCCATCGACTGCACGACCCCTTCCAATATATCGTCAACAAGCACCTCCGCAACCATGCCAACAAATTCCTCCACATCCGTGAAAATTATCTCACGGCCAGCAACATATTCGTCGTCCTCATCGTCGCTAATGACTACCACCTCCGGGGGAGGTTGCCGGTTCGCGTCGGTCTCATCGTCGCTGTCCTCAATAAGAATCGGGGCGCTCCAAGAGCCTCGCCAGCTTTTTACCACAAGTGGTAAGTCGCCTTCAAGCACCCTCGAGCGAAAACACTGCTGGAGATCACGTGAGTCTATCTCCACCGGTTCCTCCTTCAGAATAATCAATCCACTACTACCTCCGGAATTCCCAGACCGCCTCCCACGGCCAGCGGTCCGGAGGAGTTGACGCGATTTTTGAACTGACTGATCATACTTCGCCACTCTCCACCACCAGATCCTATCAAAGGTTGCATGAGGATTTTTGCCCCTCAGATTAATCCAGCTGGCTCCCGTCATGAAAAAATCTTGACGATTCAGCATCAGCGAAACCACATTAAAAATGGCAGGCCCAAAATCCAGAGGAACCTGCGCAGCGAAGGCACACGATCAGTGCTCGCCAAACCTCCGCCCTAGCACACAAAACTAAACCCTCGCATAAAACAAGCGGAGAGGCCTAGGCAGAACGCCAAAACACCGATCGAACTCAAGAAGACACCCAGAAAGCACACAGTGCTCGCCAAAGCCCGAAGGTAGCATCAATTGACCAATCAAAGAAGCCTTATGGCTCAAAGTACCTTACAGACATCCAGAATGCACACAGTGCAATTTGTTCAAATAAAGTTTCTCTCTAAATCTCACCAAAAGAAGATAGGACCAACCAATTATGCTTTAAGCTCGGTCACCGGGGGTAACACCAACCTGTCCATCTGCGGAGCCCTCCGGAGGTGGGTTGATCACGGGGGTAGTTTCGGCCTCCTGCACGCCTGGGTTCACGGGTCCTGGCGCCGAACCTCCGTTGGCGGACGTCCCGGTGGTCGTCGTAGCGTTGCCTTCCTCCGGAGGCGGCAAATCCTGCGTCCCCTCAGCCAACACGTCAATCTGCAAAAGTCATAGAAGTCCCTTTAGAAATCAACGCAACGCAACAATTAAAACAGCTATTGACAGTTAAAACAGCCACGCGACCCTTACCCCCACAGCAACTTCGGCGACGATCTCGTACGCCAGCTTGGTACCTCCGCGGGCAGCAAATTTGTCGAAAACCGCGTGGCCCACGGAGGCAACCAATGAGTCCTTCTTTGCTTCGCGAACCTCCTCCACGGTGGGCCAGCGGAAGTCGGCGCCAATGATCTTGCGGGCATGTTTACTTCCCGCGTCTCTAAGGGCACAAGCAGTCGCCGCTCCTCCGCAGTAAATCCCCGCCTCAGTCAGCTGGTCAAAGTAAGGAGTCAGATAGTTCAGCTCGTTCTTCAGCCATTCTGCATAACCTCCGACGCTGGGTTCAGCGGGCAGATCGCTGGTGGGAGCCCCGCCAGTATGCGCCAGCTGCGCGTCAAAGATCTCCTTGACCTCCGCCATACGAGATACAAGGGCGCGCATCAAGTCCGCCTCCCTCTCCTCCGCATCAACAGCACGTTTCTCAAAATGTTCTTTCTCACCCTCCGCGACCTCCGCCCGTTTCATCATATCTTGAAAATCTTTATTGGCCTTCCGAAGCTCCGCCCTCAGGTCCACGCTCCGCGACACAGCAGCATCACAATCCTCATAGGCCTTTTTATTAGATTCGCGAAGCTTATTCATATCAGTCTCATGAGAAGCTTGCTCCGCGAGGAGCTCTTGAACTCGTTGTTCGAGCTGACGGTTCTGCTTTTCTAGCTCCGTGATCCTCTTCTGTGCTTCAGCTTCATCCTTCGCACACCGCTGCTGCGAGCCCCGCGCTAGCAAAATCGCTTCAATCATCTTGGCCTCAATATCAACCAAGTTGTTTTCAACCTTCTGGCCCGCCAGCAACAGCTCCGCCTCAGGCACACTGACACGCCCAAAAGCAGGGACCAGAAACCTCCGCTCCCCTTCGCTGCAAATTAACCGGCAGTCGCGGAGGTCGGCACTGGTGTACAGGTGCGCCTTAGGGTCCGCGACCCCCGCCGACTGGGCGAAATAGGGCAGCGAGCTCGGCGATGCTTCACCCAAACCCTTCTTCCCAGGCTCCGTATGGGGCGGAGGTACAGCTTCCTTCCCATCGACCCAGACATGGATTCCCTCATACTCCAGCGGCTCGTTGCGAGCGCCGGAGGAAGTCTCAGCATCCACCATAGCCAGATCTTCTTCTCCTCCCCCTCGTGGCTCCTCCGCCGCCTCTTTAACTGCAGCCTCTTGCTGGACTTCCGCAAGGACCTGCTGCTCGGGAACATGGGGCGAAGTAATATCCACGCCCTCTTCCACCTTGTTGCCCCAGCGACCCGAAGGAGACGAGCTGCCAGAAGACTTGTTCTCGCTGCTACTGCTGCTGCTGCTGCTGCTGCTGCCGCTGCTGACAGTCAAAACCGGAGGTGGTTTTGGCACCGCCAGCGAAGCCAAAGAGGGCACGCGGCCTCTTCCACTCCCTCGTCCCCGTCCACCCCTAGGCGCCAGCGGAGGTCGCTGAGCAACAGGGAGAACATTCAATGCCTCCTCCGTAGATAGAGCAGCAGAGAAGGCCGTGCCAGAGCGAGTAGTTCCCGTCGACCCACCTCCGCGGCCGCCAGCCGATGTCTTCCGGATCTTCCCGCCCCCACGACCACCTCCGCCGACCGGGGCGGGACATCATCGCTAACTGAGACCTCGGAGGTCTCCGAGGCCGCTTCTGTTGCCGTCCGCTTCTTAGCCCGCTTCTGTTTCTCCTTCGCTGGGGCAGCAGCTTCAGCCTCGCCCCGGTACTTGATGCCAAGCAGGTCATAAACCCGATTCACCCGGGTGACCCTTCCATCTCCTCCTTCATCTTTCTCTGCTCTTCGGCGTTCACCTTCCCGACGAGCTCCAGCACCTCCGCTTCAACCACACCATGAATCTTCTTCAAAGCCTCCGCCTCGCTCGGAGCGGAGGAGAACTCCTCCGCCCAAACAGTGCGGAGGTTCGGCAAATTCAAGTCCTTTAGAAACTCGTACCCCATAGCCGCATAAGACGACGGCCCTTCCTTCGCCAGGCCCGTCCAGTCATGGTCGGCTTTCAGGGGCACGACCTTCGTGCAGTGATACTCCGCGAACACATCCCGCTGCGACATACACCGAAAGAGATCACGCATCGCGTCCTCACAAAGCCACGAACCTTGGTCGGAAGCGGTGGTCACCTTCAGAGTATCCTTGTCCGGGAGTGGGCGAAGGTCGCCCACCAAGTCGCGCCCCTCCGCGTCATCCAAACGGTAATAGAACCATTTGTTCAGCCAACCTTCCCACTTGTTCTTCTGAGCTTGCACCGGAACCTTCGCGTTGTTCCAACGGCGGAACGTAAGAACCCCGAATTGACTGTCCTCCGTCACCGTCTTGTCGCCGGTGGTCACCGTCTTCGTCTTCCTCTGCACATGCATGCTGTGCACCTTCGCGAAGCCCTCCACGCTTGGTTCCACCCCTTGCGAGTGGCACCCCCACACAAACGCGCAAAGCTTCGAGAAGCTATTGGGCGTCGGTGATGGAACCGGACGCCGAACTTCCGCAGCCCCGGACCAGGGGAGGCGGAAACCGGAGCCCCGCTTCAAAGAAAGCTTCGAAGACCACCACCTGGTTGTCGTCGTGTGCGGCGTCGGCACACACCACCGGAGCCGTCGCCTGTCCCTCTCCAACCAACCTCGCGGCCGAACCTATCGAGATCCCCCGCCGCCACAGAACTAGCTCCGATCTCATAGACAGGGAGGGTGCTAACAGTGCCCATAGCGTCAGTCCCCTTCGCCTCAGATCCCTTCGCCATCAAACGAGCACCTCCGCAATCACAGACAACCTCCACTCCTCTTTTGAGTACCTCCGCTATCACAGACAACCTCCGACTTCCTGATGCCTCTCACCCCCGCACGAGTCTACAACCTCCGGGTATGAACGAGCGAAAGTAAACAGGCAGCGGAAGCAAAGGCATGGCAGCAGGTAAAAAGTGTCTCTTTCACCCACCCCGACTATTTATAAGCCGGGGGGTTTCACCGCGGTAAAGGGCGACGCTAATCTCGAGGATCCGACGATCCAGCGGTGGGAAAAGCGCCACGCAAACCCTAATTGTCCCGTCACCGCCACAGTGGCGAAGCCCAGTCCGACCCATTAATCAATTAAAATAAAGCGCAACTGGGCCCAGCTAAAATGGGCCGTGAGCAACTGTTGGGCGTCGCTGCGGAGGTGGGCCTCAGGCGACACGCCACCGGACCATTCCCCCTCTTTTCTTAAGGGCGTTGCTCCGACCCCGCCAGCCGGGCCAAACCATCGTGGGGCTACTGTTGGGGGGAACAACCTCCGCTAGGACCCCCCTACTTAGCTCCGCGGCCCTGACACGGGCCAAGACAGGCAAAACTACCAGGCAACTTTGGACAACCTCCGCGCGGGGCGTCCGATTATGGCGAAGGTCGCTAGGCTCATCTTAGCGATTCGGCGAAGGTACGTCATACCTCCGCGTTCAGGCTCTTCAGTTCTCTTATCGCGCAGGTAAATGAGGATGCAAAGGATCCTCCCAGGACCTTCGCGACGGGCGGGGTTCCCGAGGACCTTCGAGGAAGGTTACTCAGCCACCTGGCCCTATAGGCGGCGGAAGACCTCCGGACGATCGCCCGCGGGATCAGGACGGGGCGATGCCGAAGACCTGACGCGTGGCGGCACCACAAGGCGACGCGTGGAGTCTCGAAAGGCATGGCACGTGGCGTCCTGGGATAGGTCTAGGAAGAGATGCTTTTAATTTTGCAAAGTACAATATTGCCCCTGTTAAGGCCCACATGTAAGTGTAACCAAGGGTGAAACCCTAATGTAAAGAACCACATGACCCTTGGTATGGCCTATAAATACCAAGGGTAGGGCAAATGTAAGAGGGGACTTTTGGACATTTTTAATCCCAATTAATGCAAAAACCCCTGATGGGGCCCCCAGACTCTTGCTCCACTTTGGCAACTGTTTAGACCTCACATTCTGTCTGGCGAACCTTCGCCCTCCTCCTCCGGACCCCGGTGAAGGTAGGGGGCAAGAGTTCATACCAACATCGATCTCTTTGTAGTCCCGGTTCTTCTTGGAGGAGCGCTTGGCCTCCTTGAGTGGTATCTGGAGGTCGGCCGGGGGGATGGCCTTGGCTTCCAATACCATATCCGCCATGCGGGCTCGAAGGTTGGCGAGGTCGGTGGCGGCGAACGAAGCTGACTCGCAGTGGCACGCCATAAGGACTTTGCTGCGGAGGGAGAGGATGCCCTTCTCTGTGGGCATCTTGAGCACCATGTAGCCGTAATGCGGGACCGCCATAAACTTGGCGATGCCAGGTCGGCCAAGGATTGCGTGGTAGACACCTTCGAAGTCGGCGACGATGAAGTTGAGGTACTCGAAGCGAAAATGCTGCTTGGTGCCAAATTGGACCCGGAGGGTGACTTGGCCGAGGGGCATGGAAGGCTTTCCCGGCATCACCCCCCAAAATGGCGAGTCGTAGGGTTCCAGATCCTCCGTCTTGAGGCCGAGCTCTTTGTATGTCTGCAAAAATAGTATGTTCAAGGCGCTTCCTCCGTCGACCAGCACCTTCTCGAAGCGGAGGTGCTGGATGACGGGGTCGAGGACAAGGGGGAAGCGACCGGAGTCCTCCCCTCGTGCCCACATGTCTGCTCGGTTGAAGGAGATGGGCTGCTCTGACCAGGCGGGTGCCTTGACGTCTGCAACGCGCTCCTGGTCGGCGCTGCTGAAGGCGATTATCGACCGCCGGAGTAGCTTCTTGTCTCGTTGGGACTCGGTGGCGACCTTGCCGCCGAAGATGACCGCGACATTTCTTTCGGGTTCTTTGAACTCCCGGCGGCCGTCATCGTCGGAGGCGTTGTCGTCCTTCTCCTTCTTGACGTCCTTGTCGGCGTTGCGGTTGTCCCTCTGATTTTTGTGGCCACCCCGCGGTCGCCGCGTGTTGGTCTTTTGGAAGATGTTGGCGAAGCCCCAACACTGACCCATCGTGTGGCCTTTGTTTGGGTGCCTTGGGCAGTCTTGGCTAAGGACTTTGTCGTAGACGTCATCGTATGGCTTATCCTGGTTGTTGACGTTGTGGACGCGGTTGCCGCGGTAGCGCTGGCCATCGTCTTGCCTATTTCTTTTGCATCCTTGTCGATTGCCCTCGTGGCTGCGGCTATGCCGCTCGTGACGGCGAGAATCTCGTCGGTCGTCCTCACAGCTGCGGCTGCGCCGCTCAGGGCGTCGAGAGTCGCGTCTGTCGTCGCGGTTTCCGCGGTTCCGCGCGCGATGGTCGTGATCGCGGTCATCGTCGTCGTCGCGGTGGGGAGGGCATCGTGGTGGGCTGTCTTCTTTGACGGACTGCAAGGCATCGTCGACACGCGTCCATTCGCCGGTGATCTTCAGGGCTTCGCCCATTGTTTTCGGCTGGGTCCGGAGGAGTTCGATCTTGCACTTCTCGTTGCGAGGTTGGGTGAGGCCTTTGATGAAGAGCTCAACGGCTTCTTGCCGCGTGATGTCCGTTACCGTCGTCCACATGTCATTGAAGCGGCGTATATACTCGCGTAGAGGTTCATTGGGGTAGTCGTGGATCTGAGCCAGGGCGTACTTGGAGCTTGGCTGATGACACGTGGCCTTGAAGTGCTCGGATAGCATCTGGCGGAGTTGAGGCCAGCTGTGAATTGAGCCCTCGCGCTGGCACATGAGCCAGTTGGTTGGAGAAGGGACCAGGACAACCGGCAGGTAATTTGCCATCACGCTTTCGTCACCTCCTGCTGCTCGGATTGCTGTTTCATATAGGAAGAGCCACTGGTCGGGATTTTAGCGACCATCGTATGGCTGCACTTCGCTGGCCTTGAAGTTCCGCGGCCAGTGAACCTCCCTGAGTCGCTCGGAGAATGGCTTGGGGCCGGGGATCTCGAAACGGCCCCCATCATAGCGTCGGTCATCGTCGTCGTAGCGATTCCTGTGCCGGCGCTGGTTGGCGTCGTCATCGCGGAAGGCTCGGCCGTCGCGCCGCTCCCGGGGGCGACGCGGTGGGTCGTCGCGGCGACGTCTGTCCGGCGATCGTCGGCGCCGGTCGCGGTTTATGGAGCGTACGTCACGGCTGGAGGAGTCGGAGCTAGAGTCCATAGAGCGATCTGAAGAACGTGCTGGTCTGTTGCTTGGGTCGTGATTCACAGATCCTTCCCATAATTCTGGGCGGCGACCGCGTTGAGCGGACGCTGCCGGGACTTCCGGAGGTACCTCGGCCCGGCACATGCGATTTACCTGCCCCTCGGCTGCCATCAGGTGGTCGATGATTTCTTGGACCACGGGGGTGTGAGGCAATGCCTCCAACTTGCTCTTGGCCACCACGATGTTAGCTGTCGGGGTTTTGTGAACCCGACGTTGTCCGACCAGATCGAACTCGTCGGCCAAGTTGCAGTTGACATGACGAGCTTGATCGGCCCGTCGCTACTCTTCTTGCTGTTCTCGATCACGCCGAACAGCGCGGTGCGCATTGCGTGCGGTGCGGTCGCAGCGGTGATCAGGAGTCTCATTCTCGACGGTGGGTTCGTCATTGCTGACCATGAATACGGTGTTCCCGAAACCAGGAGGGCGCTCAGGGTGATCATCTTCTTTGTTTGGCTCAAGGGCCGGCCGGATGAGTTCTTCATCTTGAGTGTTGTTATCGGCGACCTGATCGACATCCATCGCCATTGGCGATACTTGAGTTGTCATGGAGCTCGGCGTCTCCTCGGGAGCGGGATGCGTGTAGCCAATTGTGTCGAGGAGTTGCCTTGGAGATCCCGCTTCGAGTGCCGCCTGAACGGCGGAGGGGAGCGGTGGAACACTGGGCTCATCCGTGCCAGACGGCTGCACTACGGCGGCCGGCGCCCCCCCTGAAGTGATCATGTTGACGAAATGGGGCGAGGTCGGTGGTTGCCGTACACGACCAGCGTGCTGAGGGATCAATGGAGGGAAGAGCTCCTCATAGGATGCGGCGGCGTTCTTGAGCCCGAACGCAAAGGGGCTGCCACGGCTGTCATCCAACAGAGGGTGTGGCGGGTGGGTGAGCGATGGCCTCGGGCGATCTGATCTGGCTAGATCTAAATCTGACCGGGGCCCTTGTGTGTTGCATCGCCTCCGTCGCTGTACGGGGATAAATCCGTCATCGACCCGGAGGTCGGCAAGTTGTTTGAGCGCGGATTCCGCGAGGGCGAGGGTTTCCGCCAATCCTTCTCCATGGCGATCGATCATCTCGATCAGATCTGAGTTGTCGACCCGGCGCCTTTGATAGCGCGGGATCGGTGGTCGAACCAACGGCCTTAGCAGCTTCTCGGCGCGGTCGAGGCTTTGTTCTTCCAGCGGAGCCGTGGCCTGAGTGCCGAGTGCAGTTGCCTCGACAACCGGCACAGCCTTCACAGTGTCACAGGAGCCGAAAGAGCCGAAGGAGATCGGAGCGATGTCGTCGAGGTCCATGGAGGCAGGGAACGAAACCATCTTGCTCATCTTGAGATCTATACGCACACCCCCTACCTGGCGCGCCACTGTCGACGAAATATCGGCGGCAGTCTACCTAGGGTATGCCTAAGGTAGTAGATTGATCGGTAAGGCACGCTAGATGACGAACAAGATGTAATCAAGAACACGAGACGCTATGTTTATACAGGTTCGGGCCACGAATTGTGTAATACCCTATGTCCTGTGTTCTTGATCGAGTATGTGTATTGATATGGAGATGAGTCTTGGGAGGGTGTCCTGCTCGCCTTATATAATGGGGGAGCAGGATTACAAGCCTGATATTTCAGGATATGAATATACATACAGGGTAACAATATCGATCTAATCTAATCTTCTGTGATCAATATCCTAACAGCCGACTAGAGGCGCTGATTGGCTCGCCCTTCCTTCCTTCTCTTCCAAGGTAGCCGACCAGACTTGGGCCCTGGTCGACCTTGTGCTCTTGGGCCAAGGACCTTCGTCCGAGCAGGCCTAAAGTCATGTCGTGCTGGTATAGGGGTTTATACCCCCCACACCTGCTGCCTCCAAACCGTCTAGGGTGACAGGAATCACCCAAGAGTAACAAGAAATCCCCAATCACAAGGATTACCTAGTGCCACCAAATGCAAATCCCGAATGCACACACACACTAGGGTTTCCCCCAAATCCTCTCTCAAATGAGTACCTCAAATGGAGGAGAGGAGAGGGAGGAGATGCTCTTCAAGCTCACAAGATCGATCTCTTAGGGCTCTCGATTTCTCTCTTAGGGTTGGCACTAAAGCTTGAGAGAGAGGGAGAGAGGAGGAGCTTGTTCTTCTCTATGTGTTCTTTAAAGAATGAGCAAGGGAGAAGAATGAGTGAGTGAGGTGGGGGAGAAGGTGGGGGGGAGCCTATCTTATCCTCCCAGGCAGCCAGCCCCATCTCCCCATGCTCCAAAAGGTCCTGGGCCCGCTCCCACGCTCCTCCAATGTCTATTTTCGAAGCTGACCGTTGGGCTGATTTCTGCCAGGCTTGGAATTTCCAAGCGCAGACATTATTTGAGGCAGAGAGCCCCGCTAGGAAATTTTTTTTGGATATTCCAGTCAACTTGGAAATTCCTGGGTAAGCTAGGAAATTCCTGGGATTCCAGAATTAGCTCTCCAAACTCCATTTTCAAGGCTTTTTCAAATGTGCTCAACTCAACCATGTGTACCAACATGTCAAGTGAGTGAGTTAGCATTTTCCAAACATTTTAAAAGCCTTTTCTCTTGTACCTCACCACATCACTAAGCAAAATGCATATGCACATGAGACTCACACTTAGTGGCACTAGACAACCGTTGTAACTAAAAGATTTCCCCTCTTTATAGTACGGCTATCTAACCTAAACATGATCACACTCTCTATAGTGTCTCGATCACCAAACCGGAAAGCCCTATCAAGTTGTACCTTTGCCTTGATCTCCATGGGCTTTTCCTTTTCTCTTCGAAGCTCGACCATGCACCAAGTCCATCATGTCCATCACCATGGTCTTCAAGCTCCATCACCACCTAGATTGCTAATCTTCTACATACACTTATCAAAGCCATTAGCAACTAGGTATGTCATCAATTATCAAAACCAAACAAGAGCTTTCACAAGTAGAGGGGCTAATTCCAAACCTAATTGAGGATGGGTTGTCCATCCTGCAGTATGCGGATGACACTGTGATCTTCATGAGTCATGATGTTCAAAAGGCAATAAATATGAAGTTTATACTGAGTACTTTTGAACAATTGTCGGGCCATAAGATAAATTTTCACAAGAGTGAAATATTTTGCTTTGGAGCGGCAAAAGAGCATGAGGAATTTTATTCTCAATTATTTGGATGTGTCGTTGGCAAGTTTCCTTTTCGTTACCTAGGCCTACCAATGAACACTAGGAGATTAAGAAATAAAGACTGGAAAACAATTGAGGACCGAATCGAAAAAAGACTTAGTGGTTGGAAAGGAAAGATGCTTTCGGCAGGGGGTCGTCTAGTGCTAATAAACTCGGTACTATCTAGTTTACCGATGTTTATGATGTCATTCTTTGAATTACCCCGAGGGGTTTTAGAGAAATTAGACTACTTCTGATCGCGTTTTTATTGGCAAAGTGATCAACACAAACGAAAATATGGACTAGCAAAGTGGGAAATAATGTGTCAACCCAAGGACCAGGGAGGCCTGGGAATACAAAATTTAGATATCCGAACAAGTGTCTTTTAAGTAAATGGTTGTTTAAGCTTTTGAATGAGGATGGCATGTGGCAAGAACTTCTAAGAAATAAATATATCAAAGATAAGACTTTAGGCGCTTGTACGAAAAAACCAACAGACTCACATTTCTAGAAGAGTCTAATGAATGTGAAAGATTGCTTCATGAACTTCGGTTCTTTTAGGATAAGGGATGGATCCCAAACCAGGTTCTGGTTTGACACTTGGTTGGGAGATAGGCCACTCAAAGACAAGTTCCCTTCGTTGTTTAATATAGTCAGAAACAAACAAGACTCTGTAGCTACTGTGCTTAGGTCGACCCCATTTAATATTTCCTTCAGGAGGAACTTAGTCGGAGCGAACTTGTTGGCATGTCATAGAATTGTTGCATCTGTACAGGATATTAATTTTTCGGAGGGAAGTGACGTCTTTATTTGGGCTCTAAACGCATCTAGAACCTTCACTGTAAAGTCCATGTATGCTGCGTTAATTAACAACGGAGTCGAGTGTCACAAGATATTTGGCAAATTAAAATACCAAAAAAAATTAAAATCTTTCTTTGGTATCTCGAAAAAAGGAGTGGTTTTAACTAAGGATAATTTATTTAGGAAAAATTGGAATGGTGACAAACATTGTTGTTTTTGTCATCTTCCGGAAACAAGCAACCATCTCTTTTTTGATTGTGTTTATGCCAAATTTTTATGGTGCGCTGTACATATCCTACTCGGTTTAGCTCCTCCAACGGACATGAATAACATGTTTCAAACTTGGTCAAAATTGGGAAACAAAATGTATAATTCGTTGTTATTAACAGCAAAATTTGCTGCACTATTTTGGGCAATTTGGATAACTAGAAACGAAGTGGTTTTTGATAAATGTAGACCAAAAACTTTCTTGCATGTACTCTTCGGGGGGAACGTATTGGCTTCGACAATGGGCAAGCTCGGCGGCATGATGACCAAAAGGATCAGTTGGTCAAGATTGGACAATTCCTAGAGACATCGGCGCTGCAATTTTTTAGTTCCAAAGGATGGTTATCCTCAAGTTTAATTGGTCATGTTTAGCTTAAACTTATTCGTTTTGGTTCCTATCACGGTTGGCTGCTTTGTTGACAGCCAGTGTTTTGTGCCCAACGGGTAAACGTTGTAATAATTGGTCTGATTCTATCTCTTGATAGAAGAAGCCGGGTATGAACTATCCTTTATCTAAAAAAATATTGACTTCGGTTGGGCATCATAATTACTATGTTAGTTTAAGTGACGATTATATCAAGTTTATTTGGATCTACCTTTTGCCCCATAAGTCTTAAAGTTTTTTAATGTTTTCGTGACTTTCATGATCTTGTGGAACGACAATTCGGTCACAAGATTTTAGCTATTCAGGGTGACCGGGCTTTTTTCAAGCGCATAGGTATAGCCCATCACAGGTATAGCCCATCACATGTCCTGTACTAGTGCGCATCAACACAGCAGTTCTGTAGAAGGTAAGCACCGTCACATTGTTGACACGGGCCTCCCCTCCTTGGTCAACACATGTCCAACCGTAAGAATTCTGTTGTTTCTTACTGTTGTTTCTTAATTACAGACCATCACATGTCCTGTTTGCATCCCCAAAGTGTTTCTTACTGTTGTTTTTCTTATATTAATCGCCTTACTAAAAGGATTATGTTAATTTGTGATGAAATATTTTCATCACGGGTCAAAAAAAAAATGTCAACAATCAGCATCTGTGATGGTTTTAGATATCATTACAGATTGAGCGTCACGGATTGACCTTGTGACGGTTTGTCAAAAACCGTCACGAATTAATAGAATTGGTGATGGTTTTAAATTGTTATGCTAGAGCCCAAGGCCTAGTCAGTCTAGTCCAAACCCAGGCTGCTTACATGGATGATGATGTGGATGATGATGTGGCCCATTTTGGGTCTATTTTTAGCTCATTTTCAATTTGATTTCATCCCATCTGCATCTTGTTTTCAGCCCATTTACTTTTCGGTTTCAGTGGTTAGAGCACCTCTGTCGTCAACCAGATTATAGTTTCCTTTGTACTTTTGACTATGCCTGCAGGTCCAATCGACCCTAGACACTATAGGTCAAGGAAGCTCCAATTTCATTCTAAGCAATGTGTTTTTCTTAGGTATAGCGATTTTCATTATACTTAGATATAGATGACGGGCATGTCTACATCTCCAAGGATTTGGTGTTTGATGAACAAAATATTCCCTTTGCCTCCCTTCATCTAAGTCGGGTGTTCATCTTCGAGCTAAAATTGTTCTTCTAACCGACGCCTTATCAAATTCTTCTACTACCTTTGGGGATGCAAATTTGCTCGATCAACATTTGACTTCTCCTATACCAACTAATGCTCTACCAAGTTGTGGATATTGTGTGCATGGATTAGGAGAAAATGTGACTTCAAATAATGATGAAGAAGCAACGTCTACTAGGTGATATTTCATGTGCCCTCACGATGGTGATAGCACTGACTCCAAGGTGTACTCTCGTGGTGCGGCTATCGCCTGATTCGCTCGCGTCAACACATCTTGTGGATTGGTGGTGAATCACCAATGGATGTCACCCGGATCCCATTTTCTGTCTGCGCAAATTAGTATGATGTCGCCTTCGTCGGGATCTTCTGCACCCGACATGCATCCACAAGCTTTTGATAGTGGATGGATCCTCTGCTCTGCTCAAATCCCAGCGAAGGGCAGGCGACTACCACCTAGGTGGCCCTGGCACCTAAATCTGTTATGCATGGTTCACCTACTACCTCTTCTATGGGACACAAAAAGAATTGAGTAGATCTTTGATCTCATGAGGAATTGAGTGATTTCCTTTGGTGGAAAGATTGAACTCATGTTGTAGATCTATCTAGCGCAAAAAGAACAAAAGACGGTCTCAAATCAAAGAAATCACATAGAGAACTAGAGGGGGAGAGGAGCTCGGGAAGAACACAAAAACCATCTCAAGAACACAGACAAATCAGTTGAGCCCAGAGAAAACAACAGATACTAGGTGATCCACTTGCCACATATATTGGTTTGAGTATGAATCATAGATTCATAGACCTCTCTCTCACCAAGCAACTAGAGGAAGAAAACTCAAAAGGAGAAAAGAGAAAATGCAAGAGATAAGGTGGGAAGTGAACCCCTCATCCTTATCTATGGGCACTATTACAATTCTCTTTTTGCCCTTGGATATATAAAGTCCAAACCACTTAGCCAGGGGCATAATGGTCCAACTTTGTCTTCATTTGATCCGACGGCCACCACGCCTCCTCACCGGTTCCACGCGATCTCCCCGATGCTGCCACGTGTCGTTTGTCCGCACCGGGACCACCCGAGTTTTGAGGCGCAAACCCGCGAAACCCGCCACTGATGGTTTTGAGGCGAAACCACCAAACCGTCGCCGATGGTTTTGAGGGAAAACCACCAAACCGTCCGCAAGTAGCGTAGCTCGTACGTATCCCCCGCCGTGTACTCTTGCACTTGTCGATGTCTCAGCTGTCAGCCACCACGGCTAGCCACCCGGCTTCAGGGTCCCTCGGTCCAAACCTCACGTTCGCTCTTGACTGCACCCGGTCCGTTAGCACAGCACACCCTACTTAACCTTCACCACACCATCGACCACCGTCGAGCTCGACACCTGTAGAACACAAGCCAAGAGACACTGTTGTTTGACACGAAGCCGCGTGCCACGGTTAGTAGAAGCACAACATGTTGGTATGTTGACAATCACTCTGCACAAAAACTGCTACACATTGACTATTAAAAAAGTCATGTGTGCGCACATATAATTTTAGAGCTTTGTTTAGCGTCTCCCTAATCTCCTTTGTACCTGGCCTACACGGTAGAAAAAACAGAAGTGCTAGAACGACTGTTTACCTAAATAGGGCACCTATCCTATATTTAGGTGGTGGTGGTCCAAAAACTCACTCCGCTGCCTACTCGCCTACATGTTTCTATTGTCCCAACAGAAATCCCCTTTTAGGTAGCATTGCTGGAATTGCTAATATGTAGTCTCTTTTAGGTAGCCCTGCTGGAATTGCTCTAACCGTCTGCGTTGTACCTGGCCTGATTCCCAAGCAAGTGCAGAAAACCACCGGTGGGAGCGTACGTAATTCGTGACGTTAATATACTCTAAACTGTAGACTGGTCTTCCCAAAATAAAAATCTGTAATCTGTAGACTAGTATTCCAAAATAAAAACTCTAGACTAGCCTTCCCCCACCCCCACCACCTCAAAAAAAAAAAAGAAGAAAAATCTGTAGACTAGTCTTCCAAACTAAAAACTCTAGACTAGTCCGATGGAGACATAAGAGTCATGAGAGTCCCCGTTCGCAATAGAAGGCAAAGGAAAACGAGAGTTCTCGTCGACTCTAACGAGAGTTCTCGTGGAGTCTCCACCACCACACGTTTGCAATACTCCTACATAAAGCGACCAGCACAAGCAACCCTGTCCTTTGTTCCACACCAAGACTTGTGAGTTTGTTGTAACTGCAGCGCACCGTATCATCTGACCTGCAGGGGCATCAGCATGGCATCCACGGGGACGGCGGCGGCGGTGCCGGAGGTGGCCCTGCGTTCGGGCGACGCGAGGCCGTTCCCGATGGTCGGCATGGGCACCGCGCAGTTCCCTGTGGTGCACGAGGACACCAAGAACGCCGTGCTGGCGGCCATCGAGGTGGGTTACCGCCACTTCGACACGGCCTCCTTGTACGGCACCGAGAAGCCGCTCGGCGATGCCGCGGCCGAGGCGATTCGCCGCGGGCTCGTGCGGTCTCGGGAGGATCTGTTCGTGACGTCCAAGCTGTGGTGCACGCAGAACCACCCGGACCTCGTGCTGCCGTCGCTCAGAGAGACTCTCAAGTAAGTTCGGTGTAGCCGTGTTCCAGTTGTAGATGAATTTTCTCATCTCAAAAATAAAACGATTCTTTGTCCCGTACGTTCTGTGGGAGCAGGAATCTGCAGATGGAGTACGTGGATTTGTACCTGATCCATTGGCCGGTGTGCATCAAGGCCGGGCCGCCCAAGTTCCCGAACAAGAAGGAGGACGCCATGCCGCTGGACATCGAGGGCGTGTGGCGAGCCATGGAGGAGTGCCAACGGCTGGGCCTCGCCAAGGCGATTGGAGTAAGCAACTTCACCACCAAGCACCTCGACAAGGTCCTGTCCGTCGCCATGATCCCGCCCGCGGTGAACCAGGTGGAGTTGAACCCGGTGTGGCAGCAGCGGAGGCTGACGGCGTACTGTGCCGAGAGGGGCATCCACATCGCGGCGTACTCGCCACTGGGTGGGCAGAACTGGGACGGACAGGGCAACGCCGTGCTGGAGTCTGAGGTGCTCGCCGAGATAGCCAAGGCGAGAGGGAAATCCGTCGCGCAGGTACGCTGTTAGCTGCTAGTGTGCTGGACAGCTGGGTTTCTTCCTTTTCCAATTTCCACCTACCACGCCTCAAGTCTACCAGCGACGCTTCGGCGTTTTTCTGACGTGCGGTAGACGGTGGTGTCCTTTGCCCGGCCGATGATGTTTGGTTGATCACGTATTAGTCTATTTGGTTGATCACGTATTAGTCTATTTGGCTTGACTCCAAAAGTTTCATTCATACGAGAATGAAAAACAGAGGAGATGGATCCTCCTCCAAATGACTCCG
Source organism: Themeda triandra (assembly GCA_018135685.1). Taxonomy (NCBI): domain Eukaryota; kingdom Viridiplantae; phylum Streptophyta; class Magnoliopsida; order Poales; family Poaceae; genus Themeda; species Themeda triandra. Next base: position 452,229 of record JAENPR010000045.1, on the reverse strand, counting down.
GCTCTTCTGGAAGAGCACTGCCAAACACTCCGTTAATATTGTCTTGTCTTCTCTTACTATTAGGTGGCATTGCGATGGATACATGAGCAGGGAGTGACGCCCATCGTCAAGAGCTACAACAAGGAGAGGCTGAAGCAAAACCTTGAGATATTCGACTGGGAGTTGACCGAGGAGGACCATCTCAAGATTAGCCAGATCCCGCAAAGGAAGATTGTCCACACTAGTAGCTTGTTCTCGCAAGAGGGTGAGTTCACGTCTGTTGATCCTGCAGAAATGGATATTCTAGAGGAATAGGAACTGGAAAATGGCCTGCCTCGGTGTCGTTGCATTCAGGAGTGTATCTTTATTAGTAAATATGAATAAGGCAACGTTCACTCTTGTGTTTCTGTGTGTTGATAATGTTTTCCCATCCCCGTTCAGTTTCATAAAGATTGTAATCATAACATCAAGCTTGAAGTCCAATGTGAAGTTTCCCATCTCAATCAAGAGATATCATTCGGGCCTTAAACTCTCAAAAAATATTTTTAGTTTTTTTGAACTTGTCTTGTACAGTACTATACATGTCATAGTCCATCGATTTTTAAAATGCTATTTTTAGATTGTATATTTGTCTCAAGGTCTCGTGGAGATCCCTAAAAGGGACCCAACTTGACCCATGCTGCCATGTTGGGTGCCATGATGGAATCCCATTTGTTTAGTTCTTGACCAAATAGGCCCTCATACTCAGAGAAAGTCAATGACACATACATGGAGAGATGCAACGGAACGGGTATGAATGGATATTGTTGATAAGTATTATATTTGTTTTTATATTGGGAACGTATGCTATGCAAACCAACCTCCCGTGCAAACTATGCAAACTCTAATTAAGACCGCATAGATCTAATCCGATGGCTAGAGTGTGGGGGGTTTAAGTGCTAAAATAACCCCACCTTTAGGGTGAAATGAGTGGGGGGATTTAAGTGCTAAAATAACCCCTCACACTCTAGCCATCGGATTAGATCTATGCGCCTTTAATTGAAGTTTGATAGAGACGGGGCGCCATTTGTTTGATAAAGATACGTTCCCTTTTATATTTTAAGGATTAGAATTCGACTAACACAGACAATATCGAATAAATATCAACATCAGAAATATAAGATTTGAGTATTAATTCAAATATCTGGACTTGGATACGGACAAAACTAAAGTGTTCTATATGGATTTGAACTCGAATATTTTTCTCTAAAAAAATTTGAACCCGAATACAGTAAAATGTTATTATATGTATCAATTTGTGCCTCTCGTACCCAAGTCACTGCAGGATGACAACATAGAAAGGGATATGGAGCACTCTGATGTGGTTTGAGCCATGAACCAAGTCAAGATGTTTCGGGGCCCAGAAAAAGTGTTTTGAGAGTTTGATGTATAGGTGAAACTTCTTGATAAATTTAGAGACGTGAAATAATACAATTTGGGACTTGGGAGTGGCATATCATGTTAAGACATCAAGCGGTAGACCAAGGCTTATTTGGACCTTTGATGACACCTACAATAAGTTCGGAGACCCCATGAACTTTTAGCGTGTGGCATCTCCCTCGCGTCGTCTCCTCTGGAGGCGACCCAGGGGCCCCAACCCGCCGCCCCTAGCGCCGCCTTCCTCGCCAGCTCCGGCCGCCGCCGCCGCGCTCCTTCCTGGCCTACGGCGGCGGGCCCCTCCCCCCTGCTCCCTCTCCCTTCTCCTCCCCGTGGCCTCCTCTCATGCCACCTCCTTCCCTCCACCACCCCACCTCCCCACCTCCTCCTCCCAACCTAACGAGTGGCGGCCAGCGGCGCCGGCGGCCAGATCTGGCCTCCCCGTCGCCGGATCCGGGCCCTCTGCCGCCGGATCTAGCAGGCTCGCGGGCTGGCCGTCCGTGGCGGCTTGGGTTTCGGCGGCCACCTCCGCGGCCGCGGCTCCCGAGCGGCTGCCAGCGGCACTGGCGGCCGGATCAGGCCTCCCGGTCGCCGATCTAGGCCCCCAGCCGCCAAATCTGGCGGGCGCGCGGCTGGCCATCGGTGGCGGCTAGGGTTCCGACGGCCACCTCCGCGGCTGCGGCTCCCTCCCCGGCGGCCCGCCGGCCGGTGCCGTCTCCCTGTGGCCGGGTCCGCCCCCCTGCTGCCGATTCTGGGGGGCTGTGGCCTGGGCGACGGCGCAGCACCTTGCGGTTCTGGGGGCCGGTGGCCAGGGCGACGGCGCGGCACCCCGTGGGGCACTTGGCGCGGTGTGGGCGGCGTGGGCCCGTGGCCGCGGGCGGCCGCCGATCGCCCCCGGCTCGGCGTGATGCGCGGCCGCTCGGAGTGGGCCCCAATCGGCGGCGTCGTTGGAAGGTTTGTCGGCGTCGTGGTGGCGCCGACACCTGCTCGCCCGTGCATCTTCAGCGTCATGGCGGCGGTGTTGATGTCGGTCGAGCTGGCACACCTTTCTCTGGCCGGCCTAGTGCGGCGCGGGTTCCTCGTCCTAGCCGGCTCCGGGGGGATTGGATGTGGTCCATTGTCTTGCTCCTGGGATGGTACAGCTAGGTGAAAACCTTGCCTGGCTTGCCCGGGCTGACGGCGGTGGCGCAGATGCGTCATGATCCTTCTTGGAGGCATCGTCAGAGCTCGTGTTCTTCGGATCAGACTGGGGTCGAGAGACCCACTTGGTGCGTTCGATGTCGTTGGCGTCCACGGATGTCAAGATCCTTCTTGAAGGCTTCGTTGGAGCACCACCACGGCCGATCCCTGCTGCCTTTGTCGGTGCTATGTCTAGTTTTCCTTCTACGCTTCTTCGTCATGGTCTGTCCAACTCGAGTGTTGGGGTCGCTACTTCTGTGTCTTCTTCGCGATGACTACCTGGTCATCAGCGGTTTTACCTCACGACTTCCTGGTCGTTGGAGGTTCACCTCGCGGCTACCTGGCTACTAGAGGTTCGAGTTCATTCGCAGTGGCTACCTGGTCACTGGCGGTTGGTTGTGCGGCTTGACCCCCCTCGATTGGCAACCTTAGCGCGGATTTATCTTTGGTGGTAGGCATAGCTTTGTTGGTTGGTTTGTTGGTGTCGGAGGTGGTGGCCTCCCCCACTCTTTTGTTTTATTTTCTTGCTGTTTGTTCGTGTTGGGATCTCGTCGGTAATCTTATGATTACTTGTGAATCCTTTGTTGTAATGGGTGTGCGGGCTATTCTCCTTCTGCCTAATGAAATACATGCCTGTGGCATGCTCTCGAAAAAAAGTTCGGAGACCCAAAACCAATATTTTTATCACGGTGAGGATTAGATCCTAGGACAGTCTAAAGATCTGGAAATAGGATCAGCTGTAATTAGGGGTATGCTTACAAATCCTCGTACGAACAATGAGATCCACTACTACGATTTTTTCTTTGATTTTTCTGAGAGTCAGAGTATTTTCCATGATCCAAATAGTAATTCTAGTTTTTCTGTAGTTATTTTTAGTCGTGAAATTAATTATAATTCTGAAGAATAGAAAATCGTAACCTTAATTTCTACTGACCTTAAACCAACTTGTATATATAATATGTCGGCGTTCCTCTCGTAACACTAATGGCACTTGCGGATCGATGGAGGAAAGGTCCAGGAGACCGACCAATTTGGGGAGAAAATCCAGGAGACCATCCATCTCTCGATTATTATAGGGGTAGAATCAACAGTTTGGTAAAGGACAGATACGTTTTGACGAGATTATGGTCCATTTTCAAACAAAATAACAAAAGAACACATAAAAATAGATGTGATGAAGATGAAGGGAACCATAATTTTTCTCATCTTTTTGGGCTAAATTTAAACATATGGATTTGGAATTTGTCTTTGAGTTTAGCACCCAACTAACCGCCGTCTAGTAATCACTTGTATAATCAGGACAAGTATTATGTTCTGCTTTTAGTTCGATCGCCACATATGGCGATAATACGAAGCAAGGCAAACTAAAGCTTCCACTCAATACCTAAACGTGGAGAAGGGGGCACAAGAAGCCAAGTGAAATTCTAAATAAATAAAAGTCAATCCAAATTTTCTTATTCGTACGACTTACGAGTTATTACGATCCTAGTACAGTGCTACACCAGAAGAGGTTGTGTAACCCAAATCCAGTAATCGGCATCACACAACCAGTATAATTGTACTGTAGTGTGATGGATCGTTTGTTTTCTTCGTTTTCCAAGCAGCCTCAAGAATGGTTGAAGTTCAAGTTTTTTCGAAGTGTTGAACTAATATTACAAGCGATTGGTCCTCGCCAACTTTTCGTAAAGACTAGTAAAACAAAGAAAAAAAGTTTATAAAAAATACTAAAGGAAAAGGCCTTGTGCCTTGGTCAATGTGTGTTCAACATAACGTCACCTGCTACGCATGCAGGCGGAACTTTTAAAAAAAACAAATCACGTGCAAAAGTTCCAGTTCTTTGTAATGGAAAGCGAAAGCTGCGTCAACTGACGTGTTCTTAAAAAATACAGATTATAAAGTGCATGCGTAATTCGTGACGTCAAACTCCATACTACTCCGGAAGGGAGCGGTGGATGGTGGTGGGCCTGAGAAGAAAGGAGGGTCCCTATCCAGAACAACTTCCTATCGTCCGGTCTCCGACGTCCGGCACAACTCAACGAAGGACCCGGAAAACGAATATAGCAGCCATACAGGCATACAGGTCAAGGTCTACGCCATCAATAATGTATACACTACACATACAATACATAAGGCCGGCAGGGGCGCTCCTGGTGCATTTTTAAAAGCGAAGATGCACTATTACACGGTTAATTTTATCATATATATAACCTAATTAAACAAAATCACAGATTATGATGATATCCAGTCAACCTCTTACGTACCACCCAATATCTTGTGATTCTGAGAACTATCTTTCATTATATTCCCTTGGTCTTGGTCCCATAAAAATGTCATTCAAACATTTTAAGTTTTAAGCAATTATATATATAAGAATATTATTTATGATGAATAATTAGTGATACAAATGTTGCTAAAAGTTCCTATAAATTTCATTTTCCGATAGAGGGAATAGATACTAGTGACATCAGGAGACACTCCGACGTGATGTTGATATCATGAGACACACAAGCAATGAAGAATTCCACCTGATGTCGAACTTGGTCAAAATCTGTTCCATGATACATTGTTCCGGGCACTATACTCTGGTTCTATCAAGTTATTTCTGTTTCGCCATTAGTTTCTAGTTGATTTGGTTGCTAGGGTTGTGATGAAGTTTGATGTTCCTAAATAGATTCCAGAGTTGGATGAACATGGAGCTAGCGGCGGGTTTCCTTGATGGAACTTTGGAAGTCTAGGTCTCTCATAATATAACTATTTTTTTATAAAGACACTCAAACGAGTATCGCATCTGATATATATGAGGGTGTTCGCCAGTGCCCTTTAGCTTATGAAACTTTGAATACGTTTGGTGTAAGGTAATTTGGTTTGCAGGCCTCAATCGATCCCAATGTCAAAAGCTTGTTAATTTTCTTTCCATTTCCTAGGGAGATCACTTGGTATAACACTGGCAATAAAGACACATTTTTTACCCGAAAAGCATGTGCTTCCATCCTCATCACACCGATGGATGCATGCGTCTAAGCCTTTTGTCCAACAATGGTGTTCCTCATGTTAGGAATGCTCAATGAGTTCTTACAATTGAGAGAGAGACATGTAGGGGTTCACTACCCTACTGTTCCAGGGTTTTCGTGGCTGGGGTGAGGAGCCAACCATGTAAATCGAGGGTTGCTTCTTGGCTATGCTAGTGTTTGATCCCTTCGTAGGAGCCCATGGTTGTCGGAGGGCAATGAGAGTACAAATTTACAAGCTTGTGTGTGGGGGTGTGGGGGGGGGGGGGGGTCTAGGCTTTCTGTTCATTTTCTGTCTTCCTCACCGACGTTGTGCGTCCTCCTTTGTCTTGTAGTTGCGGCTGACAACATCGCAACTGCCCCCTTACATCTTCTGCCACCGCCTGGAGCTACCCGTAAGGTGATGTCTACCTCTCTTGGGTTTGCCTTCTCATGGCTTCATTCGCACGCCAAGCTTCCTCTCCTATTACTGAGGGCGACTACCATGTGGGCCCAGAGTCACCAGCCCATATGGTAGGCGCTTGGGGATTCTCGTCCAAGGTGTGACCCTGCACTAGAAATGGCTGACACAAGCTCACAATGCTGAAGAAAAGATGCCCTTGGCAGGCCTAACACTGCTATTCTACCCTCCTGTTAAGCTCTAGACGCCTAACAGGTTTCGAGGCATATTTTCAGCATAGGTCAGGATTGGAGCCCAGCATGAGCCAAGGCCGGAGCAGTCGCAGTGGCATTTGCTTGGTTGTTCGCCAGGTCAAGGACTTCTTGGACCTGGCTGAGCCCCCCGGTGAAGGCGGCCTGTACGGGGATTCAGTCTATCAGAGAGTTACATATAAATTATCATTCCATGAAGGTTTAACATCTAGCAATTGACGCAGTGGCCAAAAATCTCAGCAGAGAGGGTGATGGTGTTGTTTTCAAAACTTTCACGTCTTGGAGAATAAAATGAAACACGCTAGTTGAAATACCATAGTCTCAATGTATAGTTTACTATATTGTTTCATAGACATTAATAATTATGTGAGTCTTTTGTCAAAAAAATAATCCTATGAGTCATATACGGTTGATAATCATGCCAAAATAGTTTCATGTCCATGAAACTCACTTCTTCTTCATCATAAAACATTGTCAGATCATAAAAAATTCTTGGACAATCAAATGCTAATAAAGCTCTCGTCAAACTTTGATCGAAACTGACCATATTTATATACCCAGATTAAAGTTTGATTTGATCTCGTCTCATGCGTATGGAGGGTTTTTTCCATACCCACCCTTTAACCTTTTGCACTCAAATTCTAGTCAGCGAATGTAGTCCAAGCCCGTGAAATAATAACATTCGAGACGAATAACTCCTGTGGAAGCCTAACTCGCAATGACAAAACTCTAGACTAGTCCGATGTGGCCATGTTCGTTTCCCTAAAAAATCAAACTAAAAAGTATTATTCTCATTTGTTAGGAGAGAAAAACAGTATAGCGTAGCACTTGTCCGGCTGGAACAGGACCAAGCAGTTGCAATAAAAAAAATGCAAAGGAAAACGACAGCTCAGTCGCCTGGCCCCCACCACCACGTTTGCAATACTCCTATATAAAGCGACGGGTGCGCGCACCACTGTTCATGTTCCACACAAAGACGTGTAAGTTTATTGTAACTTGCAGCACACCACATCTGACCTGCACGAGCATCAGCATGGCATCCATGGGAACGGTGGCGACGGTGCCGGAGGTGGCCCTGCGGTCGGGCGACGCGAGGCCGATGCCGATGGTTGGCATGGGCACCTTGCAGTACCCCGTAGTGAACGACGACACCAAGCACGCCGTGCTGGCGGCCATTGAGGTGGGGTTCCGCCACTTCGACACGGCCTTCGTGTACGGCACCGAAAAGCTGCTTGGCGAGGCTGTGGCCGAGGCGCTCCGCCGCGGGCTCCTGCAGTCCAGGGAGGAGTTGTTCGTGACGTCCAAGTTGTGGTGCTCGCAGAACCATCCGGACCTCGTGTTGCCGTCCCTCCGGGAAACTCTCAAGTAGGTACTGAGGGAGTGCTGTACTCCTAAAGCCGTTCTTGTTGTACTAAATTCTTGTCCCGTGCGTGTCGTGGGAGCAGGAACCTGGAGATGGAGTACGTGGATCTGTACTTGATCCACTGGCCGGTGTGCATTAAGCCCGGCCTGCCCAAGGTCCCGACCAAGAAGGAGGACGCCGTGCCGTTGGACTTCAAGGGCGTGTGGCGCGCCATGGAGGAGTGCCAGCGGCTGGGGCTCGCTAAAGCCATCGGCGTCAGCAACTTCACAACCAAACACCTCGATAGGATCCTGTCCGTCGCCACGATCCCGCCCACGGTGAACCAGGTGGAGCTGAACCCGGTATGGCAGCAGCGAACGCTGAGAGCGTACTGCGCCGAGAAGGGCATCCACGTCGCGGCCTACTCGTCGCTGGGTGGGCAAAACTTAGATGGGCAGGGCAACGCCGTACTTGATTCCGAGGTGCTCGCCGAGATAGCCAAGGCAAGAGGGAAAACCGTTGCACAGGTATGCTGCTGGGGCCGGCCAGGTCTTCTTTTTTGTGACGTGCGGTAGTGTTCGTGATAGTGGTGTTTCTTCTGTTGTCACGTGCGGTAGTGTCTGTGATAGTGTGATATTTCTGCTGGACGTTTGCCCGGCTGACGAGGTTTGGTTGATCATGTTTTTGTGTTTGTCTTTGCCTTGGTTCCTTCTCTTGGTGTCGCTAAGTTCTTCTAGTGCCCGTAATAGGGGTGTTTCTAGAAGCATACGCACGAGGGGCTTTTTTATTTTTATATTTAGTCTCTTCTTCTAGACTTCAATTACTTTAAAGTTTAGCGTTAACACTATAGCTCTGTTTTAGCACTAACCCAACCACCTCTTTCAATGGTGACTTGTCTTCATTTACATAGGTGGCGTTGCGATGGATACATGAGCAAGGAGTGACGAGCATCGTCAAGAGCTACAACAAGGAGAGGTTGAAGCAGAACCTTGACATATTCGACTGGGAGTTGACCAATGAGGATCGGCTTAAGATCAGTCATATTCCACAGAGGAAGGTTGTCCAGGTTATTGGTTTGTTCTTAGAAGAGGGTGAGTTCACGTCTGTAGATCTTGCAGAACTGAACATTATCGAGGAATAGTAACTGAAAAATGACCCGCCTCGGTGTTGCTGCATAGAGGAGTATTTCGTATTTAGTTCATATAAATAAGTCAATGTTCGGTGTTACTGCCTAGAGGAGTATTCCGAATGTTCACACAGTGTTTTTCTGCGTTGATGATGTTTCCCATCCTTATTCAGTTAGTAAAGATTGTAATCATACAATTCATATGTTACATATTCCAAGTCCAATGTGAGGTTATCTTTCACATACACAAATGATTCTTGGCCATCGGTGCTACTGATGCTCTTCTTGACTTTCTCGGTTGTCATGTGTTATAAATACAACTCCTTCCTTTGGTAAGTAATGCTCAACATCTGCTTAAACCAAAAGGTAACAATTTGGGCTAGTTAATGTTATAAAACATGTTGCCAGCGGTTCGAACCTTCCCCTCTCCGTCTCTCACGATCAACATGGTAGATGAAAGTAGAACAAGTAGACACAAGATGTAGGGAGACTATTCTTTATTTCTCTGAATATTGGTGATTACAACATAGAGCTCCCACGTATATATAGTCCTGTCAAGGCCTAAAAGTTTCGGTAAGAGCCCACATATAAACGGACTAGGATTAGGATTCTTCCTTCTCCTTTCCTTCTAGGATAGAGTCCTTATGTTTTACAACACTCCCCCTTGGGCGATTACCACGATATGCACATGGCTCGTCAAAAACTCCATCCGAAAACCCAGTGGGAAAAAAGGTTCTTGGAGAAAAGAGTACATTGCATTCGTTAATTGAATTGCACATGTTGTCTCATTAAAAACCTTGTGTGAGAAACCTTCAAGTAAAAACTCACATAGGAAAAAAGAGTACAACATTTAACCTTCTTGGTCATATATTCTTCAGGATATTTCATAGATATTGATCTTCATGATCTATGCATAAACTTCAATGTTTTGGCAAATATGATCTACTTGATCTTTGAATTTTCTAGTGGATAATAACCTTCAAGGTAAATCGAATCAAATTGCTCCCCCTCATAAAGCCATCTTTTGAACTTCATTGTTCAAAATGCACTTTTAAAAAGTTGGCTCATAATTCTTCTATGAATTATATGGGTATAACAAAGAGCAATATTGCTTAATGCATAAATAACCACTTATTAGTTGTGCAAAACAAATAATTTATCCTTCAAGATAATAGATCCTTTCGAGGATTATAGGGATAAATAAATTGATATTCAATATCTTCGAGATAGTGCATCAAACTTATACAAGCTTGAATACTTTATTAATTCTTTTTAGTGGGTTTTAAAACTAAAATCTTCAAGATTCTAATAGTACCACTAAATAATAAATCCACTTACATTTGGCATTTAGGGGATAATTTAAATACCAAAGTCACCATTATTCTTATACCTTCTATGGTATTTAGAGGATATCAATATTTTATTGCTAGCTTTACACTTTCTGAGTGTTTGTATGACACCTTAATGGTGTTTAGAATTCCTCATTTTCTTTTCTCTCGGGTCTATATTCACTTCAGGGATAAATGGTGTTTCTTCAAGAATTGACTAGTAAATCCTTCATGGATTAGTTCCTTCAAGGATGTTCTTACTCTACTATAAGAGAGATTCACAATGAGATAGTGTTATTTACTATGAAGTCATTCGATGACTATTCCTTCTATGATATGCTCTTCTAGAGACTTCAATATTCATTTATGAATATATTCTACCTTAGACTTCATAATACTTGTATGAGATTTAATTTCATATGTTGCGATTTGTATTCTTCGGAACTATGTATATGGATCTTCATAATCCAATTATTAACCGCATATTTCATATTCATCATTTTATTTGCCGGAGATATAGCGAACATTTATTTCTTCTTAGTAGGAGATTCATCCTCAATTGCATTTCTTCACCGACCCGATATAATCGCTACAAGCGACTTTGCCATGGACTTTGTTTCCGGATCCGGGTTCTCATAAGAGAAACATTTACAATTATAGAGGTAGCGTTGTCGACAACTATTATTTTCTCCCAATATTTTTATAATATGAGATTATTAAATCTCTTTGTTATTTCCCAAAAACAAGAGATACTTTATTGTTCTGCATATCCAACACTAATGATGTGCGCACTTAGTGTGTTGGATTCCATCTTCACGATGATCCTCTTCATGAGGTGCTCAACCTTATTCATGAGGTGTTCTCTTCATGAGAATGGAGGAGTTTTATTTTATTTCTATTCAATAAGTATACATTAAAACTATAATCCATAGGCGTCCCCATAGATTGTAGCTTGATAGTATACAATAATTAGTTTACTACTAGTAAACAAAACTTCTGGTTTATAACTTCAAGTTACTCCTCTCATTTCAATATACGGCATATGCTCCGCTTCATGCTTCACAAGAGCATTAGTCAAACTAATAGTTGACTTAGTGTGTGATAATATTTCTGCTTTAAGCTTCAAGGAATATTTTCTTTAGATCATTTTCCTTCGGTGGAAATAATATTTGGCATTCAAAATAGGCTTTCTCTCCCCTAATGCCAATATTAGATCTTTAATAGCATACTTCAAAATAATTCCCTATGATGGGCTTACAATAGTTCATATTCATGTATCTCCAACTACAAGTGGAGGCCCATTCATGTATGCTATGATAAAATTTATGGAAAATATTCACACACATATTTAAACATGGGGGTTACACTATATTATATGCAGTGAGCTAGAATACACATAGTGCACGAATGTTCAATTTTCCTTCAAACTCAGGGATGTTCTCCCCCTGATGTGCACATAGTATAGTTTAGAACAAACAAATTCATTTTCTAGCTTCTTTATTATTTAGCCAAAATAATTGATCCAAGTACTCATACATTAAAAACAAATAGACTATATATTTCAAATATATAAAATAGACAACATCCAATTCACATGGAATTCTTCTAGAATTTTCTAATTGCCATTAATGCAAAATTCCCTTGATGCCTTTTCTTCATAAATCCCAAATCATCATAAATATGTTATTCATCATCATCCACAATTATTCATTCAATCAATTGAGTTAGTCTCCATTGAGCAAACATATTAACTTACTCCCCCTGATCTTAGGCTACATGGTCATAGATCAATCTTTTGCTTATGCATGCAATGCATTGAAAGCAACATATTTCTTAGTTCAACAAGAACCATCGGACATAGCGTGCTAGCTAGTCAATTTAATTATAGGGGTGTAAATGTAGCTACTAGCTACAACTATAGCTTCTATGCTAATATTCATGCAAAGAGTGTACATAGTTTAGCTCAATGAGAGAATAAAATAGTAATACACTTGCATGTGTATAATGTGGAATGTTGGTATTCGGTCCAACGTAGTAGATAACAATAAAAATGCAAAGCTACAAGCTTACTTGCAATTAGTGCAGTAGAAAAAGTTAACTCGGCCGGAAGGGACACAGGCAAAACTTCAAGTCTTGATACATGCACTTAAAGATAGATTTAGGAAGACTATGCCTATTAAATATATATTATCCACATTTTCTTATGCCTTTACCCAAAAATTCTTCCCCTTTCCATGCCATAGTTACTTCAAGTTGTAATATGCTTCTTGCATCATCTATGAATAATCACTTCTAATGCTCCATAGAATCCAATCATACTTCTAGTATTCATTGGTTATGGCATGAAATTCACATACATAGGGTAGAACAAAAACTTCTAGTTCTTGGGCTTAAAATATTAAATACTTAGTTTTTAGGATTATACTAATTCTTGGCTAAATTTGTCCTTCTAGGAGCAACTGATATGCCAGCATAGTCCAACTGTTCATGTGCTTCAAGAAAATTTAGTTTCCCATCTACCTACAAGGTAGTGGTGCACAAAGAACTATAACCTTTATGGTTAATTGAGGCTTCTTTTGTGGATAAAATAATGCAAAAATTATTTAGATAGGCAATAGACAATTATTTATATGTAAAACATATAAATCTAATTTATTCCATGAGAAATTAGCATATATTACTTCAGGTAACAATTAGAACTAAGAATATTAAATATTTCATATTAGCCTTCATGCCAAATAAATTAACCATTAATCACTTAATTCAACAGGAATTAAAACTTAATGCACCATTGCCACTACTATTAATGCTTCCGGATATGAATTCAAAAGAAACAAATCTATAAGCACATGATTTATGTTCTTTAAAAGTTCTCATATGTCTTAGCTTCAAGCGCTTGACATTTAGTAGCTTCATGCTTGCTCGATCTCCTTCTAGGAGTATGATATATGCAAGTCACATATTCAAAGTTATTGCAATTGATAATATCCTGGTTTATAAAACTGTCTAAAAAAAATCAACTCAATTTCTATGTTGAGTAATGGTAAATTTAAATACTTCATGTATTATATTGCTCTGTGATATTCTATACACAAGAGACATTTCTTCGAGAATATTTTCTTTACAATCTTATTTACCATCTTGTCTTCTAGACATTCGGTATAAAGCTTCAAGCTATTATTTATAGAGCAGCATTATATCTCAATCTATAGGCATACAAGTTTGAAAAATTCAACTTTCAATGCAATATGATATTCTGTAATCATAATTTGGGATTTTACTCATTCGGTGAGCCCCACAATTCATTTGTTACTTCTCTCGGCCGCATACTCGTTCTAGAGAGTAATTATCACTACACTTCAATGGTAGTCAAATATCCTTCATGGATTTAATAATAACCGTAACAAATAATTATGCCATTCAAGGCAAGTCCAGGATATTCTTTCTTCATGAAAGTATGCATATATCATTATAATAAAATCATGTGTATGTTTACTGCATGTAAACAAGTAGTAATAAAGGTGCAAAAAGGTAGTGGATGGTTATTCAAAATATTCTTAGAAGCATCCTAGCATTTTTAGGATTATGGTACATACTAAATTTCAGAATTTGTACCAAACATTCACTCATCCCAAAATTCATTATGCTAGAAAAAATAAATATGAGACTCTCAAAAGTGGTCTAAGATCTGCAGGATTTAGAGAGCTCATAAAACATATACCATGTTTCTAGCGTAATTGTTTAAAATTTTATTCATACAATTACATAGTACAAAAATTCACAATGTGTGATAAATAAATGCATTCAAAAGTGCATAAAAAATATCAACACATGATACGTATACATATAACATAAATTAAATACTATAAATGTATACGAAAGGATTTTACTATTAAAACAATTTCTTCCAGAAAATCAGGCTACTTGCGGTACATGTAGCTGCTAGCTTACTGGTTTCGCCACAATGATGCATGCAACATCAAGTTAACAATTCATCACGCATGCTGAAAACTTCAGGTTTCTAAATCAATCAACTGTTTGTCTGATCTACCACTATGATCAACGGGATCAATTTACTAGATAGTACACTGTACAACTTCATGCCATTGCTTTTTCTGTAATGCAAAAGGCTAGCATGTACGGATGGACGAGTAAGCGGCATTCGGGCCAGATTGTGCGATGCCATGTGAGTCACGGTGTGCAGGCCGTGGAGGATGCGGCTACTGGAGCAGCGAAAACAGAGATTGACCAGGTGTAGGCTGCTGGTTTCCAGCAAGTGCAGAATACAGTTCTGCCATCGTCATGGCTTCAGGCCGGGTGCATCACAGGCGGCACATATTGTGAGTGGATGGCTTCAGGCACGGTGTGGGTCAGGCTTAGGGTTAGCTTCGGGCCATTGGCACACACCATGAATTGAATTCGATGCCCGGCTTGTTCGTATTAGATGGGGATTCAGATGCACATGCATATATACTTCTAGTATATGGACGGCCTTCGTTTGAGGAAAGCTTCAGGCTGCACGCCCTTAGTCGTATTGCGGATTAAGACTTTAAGAGTCCGAGCAGCTTCAGGCTAATCATACGTGCATGTTCCTATAACTTCAATTATTGTTAGAGGTTGCATCCATAATCAATTGTATCCGACCGGATTCATGCATGTTTGGAAAATATTTGCCCTCGTGACGAAATACATATCTCCAATTTTTGTAATTGGTAAATACGACCACATGCAGCCTGCCTTCATGGCCGGCGAAAGATAGTAACAGATTACATGCATGATGGCCAAACACAGAACCAATCTACATTGCATCATTACAAACTTCGTACCTTTAATTATGGATGCCAATTTGATCTACGTCACGTGCCGCGTAGGACAGTGGTTAGTAGATACATACCGCGTAGGGCGTTTGGCATTGTCGTAGACTTGTTTGTTTGACGACGATGGTACATGTCGATGCAGTGCAGATTAGTAGCAGGTAGAGGTAGCAGTTCCGTTCCGCTAACAACATCAGGGAAGTCGACGTCGTCGAAGTAGTCGCGGCAGGGACGTCGGCATGGACGTCGATGTCGAGGTCGGCGGCGGCTTCAATAATGATGTCGACGCAGAGCTTGTCGTGCTGATAACGTGTTATAAAACATGTTGCCAGCGGTTCGAACCTTCCCCTCTCCGTCTCTCACGATCAACATGGTAGATGAAAGTAGAACAAGTAGACACAAGATGTAGGGAGACTATTCTTTATTTCTCTGAATATTGGTGATTACAACATAGAGCTCCCACGTATATATAGTCCTGTCAAGGCCTAAAAGTTTCGGTAAAAGCCCACATATAAACGGACTAGGATTAGTATTCTTCCTTCTCCTTTCCTTCTAGGATAGAGTCCTTATGTTTTACAACAGTTAATTATGATCTCCAGGCTTGATGTGGACAGTTTCTGATGAAAAAAAAAACTATAAGTCAAGTTGGGTGGAGGGGCATAAATGTTACCGATAAATTTAGGCCGTCTGTCCGATCAAAGAGCTTCAATAATTGTATGGAACATACTTTAAATTCGGGAATTTAGTATCCGTACCATATTCGTATATATATACAAATTTGGTTATGTACGATATCGATATCTATTCATATCTTATCTGAACTATTTATGACTTGATGCAAATCCTAAAAATAGTATATATATATATATAGCTATATATATTTATTTGTGGCCATATTCGTCGATATATGTCCATATCCCATCGATTTGCAAACCTATATCCATTTCTATTGCTGCCTACAAATGAACAAGGGAAACAGACCAGCCATAAAGTCATCATAGGATCCAATAACCGGACAGGATTAAGGGCTTGATTGGAACTGCTCTGTTCTACCTTTTTTATCTCCACTTTCGACTTCACTAGTCAAACAAGGACATCTCCACGGACTACTTAAAAATGGGTGTTGAGGGCTAACTCTAGGTATTTTGTGTAGCACCTAATAAAGGGTTGCTCCAAAAACTACAGGTTTCTTGTAGAACTGCTCTATGGTGGAATTAGTAAAGCAATGTTGGTTTTGGTGGAGTGAAGTGGTCCCAAATAGACCCCTCAATAGGATGGGCAAGAAGATTGTTTATAGATGAAAGAAATTATAATCACTCCCTCAATTCCAAATTATAAGACATTTTTTTTGTTTTTTAGATACACAATGCTATTTTCAACTTGTTCACTTGCACTTCATTTTTCATTACTTGTTCTTGTGAGTAATTGTTGGTTGCCTTATTATCTTGTGTAGCTTAGTATTAATAAGAACGTGCTTTAGTTATTGTTTTTAGTAGCTCTTGCAATTCTTGATAATACTTGTAGAATATTTATTTAATAGCTTGTGTGATCGTGTGATAGAATCTAGAGACCAAGCTACTAGAATTGATTAGGTGGACTTTGCTTGAGCGAAATAGAGCTAGAGCAACCTAGAAGCTAGCTAGGGTCTATATTGTTGTACTAACCACTTTGCTCTATTAGAATTGTGAGTTTGTACAAAATTTTTATAAGTTATTCCACCCCCTAACCATCTAGATCCTATAACCCACCTCTACTATTATGAAATATACATAATTAACACCTAATATTGCATCCAAAGTACCCACCTCTGCCATTTTGAAACATAATTCAAAATAATCTCTATATATATAAAATAGCCACATATGTCGGTACAAAAATAAATTCAAAATAACCCCTAAATTTGCATCTAAATGCCCTCTTTACCATTATGAAACACAACTCGAAATAAGCCACAACGTTTAAATTCTCTACCTTTGTTATTATGAAAGATAATATAAAATAACCTTAATTTCAAGCTTGATTAACTAAGACATGGGAGTGGAGTCCAACCATAAATTCTGATGCACATAAAACATGTATATAACCTATGAAACATTGGCCAAATGGTACTTATATAAATCTTCAAACAAAAAATGTATAGAGACAGACAATGTGTAGTTCTTCAAACAAAAAATGGTACTTATATAAATCTTCAAACAAACAATGTATAGTTCTATAGGAGTTCTTTCGTCCATGCATGTTGATGATTTTACTGAAGTAATCCCTAATCATGTCTCTTGGCTATATGATAGTTTCTCGTTCATGGCTATTGAAGATTAATATGCCTTTATGAAATATAATTTAAAATACACAATAATAACTTTAAAAATTACCTATCTTAATTTATATTCAACCTACTCATGTATGTCGTTATGAAATGTAACAAAAAGTATTACTTTTGTATTTGTATCAACCTTAGTCATTATTAAATAAACAAAAATATCTCTCAAATTTATATGTAAATATTAATTCTACGCTATTACAAAAAAATCATCAAACCACATCATATACAAGACATCAATCTTTCTAAATTATACATTTCTACAATTGTGAAATTAAATAACTATAATGCTATGTTTCACCACGTATACCAACTAAATATATATACATTAGTGTAAATATTTTTTAATAGCTCATCAGCATGAAAACAATATTTAGTTACCAAACTATGTATTCACCTTAAGTTATGTTAATACTGTTGGGAATGTGCCCTAGAGGTAGTTGTTGACGTTCAATAAGTGTCAATTTTTACCGTCAACTAGACATGAAAAAGGACCTAAACATAATTACCTTCTAGATATAGGGTTTACACTAATGGAATTCCACGAGTTTTGGTGAATGTCTGTTTCTGCAGGGTGTCAGCTGAAAATACCCAAGGAAGGCCCACATGTCACGTTTACATAGAGATAATCGGGAACCGACCAAAATTCTGTAATCAGGAAGGTTCGAGAAGGCTCTGGACCAAACGGGAGCCCGAACCAGCTCGGTGACGGGGCGGCCGCCCCGGGCATGAAGTCGGCCGCCCCGTGACTTCAACCAATCAGAACGAGTCTCGCGGATCCCTATTCCACCGCCTTTGAGGATGAATAATAATCGTCCATTTAGGTCGGTTTGATCCGAGGGCGTGGTGCATCCTAGAGGGCTATATAAACGGGGCCCCTGCCCCTGGAGGAGGCATCCCTTAAACCCTAATTCATTATCTCCCAGCGGGATCAGAGTTGTAGAGGCATCCCTTGAATGGATGACTTCTCTTCTCTAGAGAATTAGAGCTAGACATTCCAATGTAGTAGATTAGATCTAGATGAGAGTTAGGGAGAGCGGAGCTGCGCTCCGGTTCTGGAGAAGTCTTCAGAGATTTGGTATGCCTTTGTATCTATTCTTACAAGACTTATGCTTTAATATATTTATCTTCTCTATTTACTTTTATGCCTATCTTGTGATTGTTAGTATAGTAGTTATGCTTTAGTATGGGATCTTCGCTCGCATCGAGTGCTCTAGTTATCTTAAGTAATTAGAGTAGTAATTGATAGTGTAGATATGGTGTCTAGACTAGAGGTTACCTGAGATTGCACCCAATCCTGCGGATTGTTGTGGTAGCCCCAGGATCGTGACAGTCCTGACGGCCGTCGTATTCCACCTCGTTCGAGTTGGTGTTTGTAGGACCGTAGTCGGACCTTCCTAGCCCCCTTCTCATCCATGTCCATGGCTAGTGCTCCGATGTCCCGAAGTGCTATTGTATGATTGCTATATCTATTCATCCCATGTTATCATAGAACCAGAGTAATAGAGAAGTATATAGGAACCTTTATCTCTCCCGTTGTCCTCTCACTCTAGCTAGCTACTCATTTATCATAGAATTCTCATGTGTGCTTTATTATTTATATTACCTTACATATATATATATATATATATATATATATATATATATATATATATATATATATATATATATATATATATATATATATATATATATATATACACACTTTAGTCTAGGTGGTTTACTAAGTTAGTAGATACATGATGGTGAGTTATCAGATTCTTTAACCCTTGTTTCCCTGTGGTAAAATATAAATAACGATACCTGGTTTACTCCTGGTAAAATGCTACAATGGTATGTTACGTAAACGCTTGCGGAATCCTTTATATTTTAGTTGCACTTAATTTATACCAACAAGCATTTTGGCGCCGTTGCCGGGAAGCAATTGGTGTTAAGTTTTTGATAATGATCTTGATATCTGCTAATTTAGTGTATCACTAGCTTTAGTAGGATTACCCTTGTTACGTTGAGTGTGGAATAGACGGGACAAAAGATGTCGTTCGACCTTCCGACAAGCTTCCACAAGACATTGAAGAGCCCGGGGTCCCTCAACATTCAACATTCATCAACAACGGAACCACTGCCACCTCACAGGTTTGCGTGTACATATATATTATTTCTAACCATGTGTAGATTGGAGGAAAGGCCGTCGTCACAAGAATTCAAATCACATCAGTGACGAACATGGATGTTGCACTACTCACAAATCCCAAATTGTGAGTAATGGTAAGTATGATCAAGAAAGGTGAGTGTTGACGGTCGTTAAGTATCAATTTTATACCGTCTACGCAGCAAGAGAAAAGACTAATATGAGTTCACCTATTAGATATAGGGGTTACAACGCGGAATTCCACGAGTTTTGGTGATTGTCTATTTACGCATGGGGTTATCGAGAAAGAGAACCAAAGGAGGCCCACATGTCATGATTACATAGAGATAAAGACCGAACGGGTGAAAAAGTATAATCTAGAAGACTCCGAGAAGGCGACCCCGAAGGTGGGCCCCACACAGCGGCGGCCGGTCGGCCGCCCAAGGGGGGGAGTCGGCCGACTCCCCACCTCAGCCAATGGCGTTGAGTCTCGCGGATCCTGCCTCACCGCCTTTGAGGATGAATAATTATCGTCCATTTAGGTCGGTTTGATCCGAGGGGCTGTGGTTCATCCTAGGGGGCTATATATTGAGCCCTGGCCCTGGGTGAAACCTAATTCATTCTCTCTTCATTCATCGAGAGGATTCGGAAGAAGCGAGCCACCATCTCAATTAGAGCTCCATAGTTTAGTAGCATAGCTACATAGGAATAGATCTAGAGGGAATCAAGCCTAGCTTGGAGTCCGGATCGTCGGAGTTCTTGGTAATTCCCCTCTACATTCTTGTAATATTCATCATTGTTCGTGATACTATGAGTAGTACTTTATTCTATTCTATTATATCGAGACTTGACTTTGCTCTATTTGATTATGTTCTCAATTATATTGTTCTTAGTTTACTTTGATTATATGTTTAGCATAGTTGGACTAGAATTATGTTTATGCATAGGATCGTATAGCGCTTGCTCATTAGATCGATGGGTGAGTGGTAAATATTGTGTAGGCGTGGTGCCTAGACCGTATTTATCTGCGATTGCACCCTATATTCCGGATCGTGAGGTAGATCGCGGGAGTGAGTCTGTTGAGTCCTTTGTAGCCCTTCTCCCGTATAGGTCTAGCGAAACAAACCTATTACATTGAAGTCATTGCTATGTCTCTTGTCTTCTACGGTAATATCACTATGCATAGATGTAACCTTTTCCCGCCATGATTGCTAGATGTTCTTGCACTAATCATTGTATGCTTTGACTTTGTAGTTAGAATAACATAGGATTATACCCTAGATCGTCCTAGTCCATGCTAGTGTTATAAGCTTAGAGTGCTAAGTTGAGATGGCTTATTACTATTATTTTATGTGGCTAAATGCTCTCATTTATCTTATGTCATTTATCATTCATTCCTATATTTTATGTGACACTTACCCCCGTATGAGATGATCGATACGAGACAAGGTTAAGCTCTCCATTATCGCATGTGCATTGCTCATCACTCATTATCCGGTGCATTCCCTTCCCGAGTGGTAAAATTATAAATAACGATACCTGGATTACTCCGGTTAAAATGCTACGATGATATATTAATACGTGCATTATTTGCGGAACCCTCTTTATTTCGGTTGCACTTAATAGACATCAACAAGCATTTTTGGCGCCGTTGCCGGGAAGGTTGAAACCCAATGGATAATGAGCAGCATTGCACTAGATAATGTGATTGAGTTGTCTTTGTCATACTAACCCTTCTCTACGGGATTACCCTTGTTTTGTCTACTTGTGTATCTTATGCGGGGTAATCAAGACAATTCTTCGATAATTATATTGACGATCCGAAGCTTTATTCGGGAAGGCCGGGAAGCAAGTTGAAGAAGACCAATCAATCATCATCATCAACTCAACTTGGAAGTTTGTTAGAGCGAGAAAGTCGACCTTTCGTTCGAGACTTGACACCGGCGTTTGAAGCCATGGTGAACAAGTCACTCCGCGAGTTCTCGCTCCCTACGGACAACATTAAATCTTGGACCAGGCTGCGGACATCGAAGGAGCTTTTGAGCTCAAGCCTACGCTGATCAACATGGTGCAAGCAAGCCGGTTACGTGGGAAGGCCCATGAAGATGCTAGTGCTCATCTCCAACACTTCCTAGAGATTTGTAGCACATTCACTATCAAGGATGTCCCCAGAGATGCTATACTACTTCGCCTCTTCCCATTCTCACTCTTGGGGAGAGCGAAGCAGTGGTTATATGCCAATAAGGAGAAGAATACTATGTGGGCATTATGTTCCACTAATTTCTTGGCGAAATTCTTCCCCATGGGCAAGACAAATGCTCTTCGCGGGAAGATATCAAGCTTTCAGCAACATCATGATGAGACTGTCCCAGAAGCTTGGGAGCGCTTTCAAGATTACATCCTCGAGTGTCCTCATCATGGCATGGAGAATTGGCTGCTTATGCAGACATTCTACCATGGGCTCGGCAACGACACACGTGAGGCGATGGATCTTTGCTGGCTTTGGAGGTGCATTCTTATCACTCACTATTCCTCGGGCCACGGCTCTTGTGGAGAAGATGGCATCCAACCAAGGTTGGAGTGAAGAAAGAACAGCGAACCCGCAAGAGAGGTGGAGGAATGCACCAGGCGAAGGAGGTAGACATCTTTGTCTGCCAAAATGGATCTGCTAATGAAGAGGCTCGATGAGAGAGCCACGAGAGAAGAAAGAAGTCATGCATATACATGATGCTCGCATGACATGTGAAGAGTGTGGAGAGGCTGGGCACACGTGCTAGCGCGAGCTGAAGGAGGACGTGAACTACCTCAACAACAACAACAATAATAATTACTATCGTCCTCGAGCGAGAATCAAGGTTGGAATCAACGCGAGGCCTAACTACTCGGGCAATTATTCGAGGCAACTATCAAGGTAACAACTCCTCCTACAATAATTACAACCGGCCTTTGAGAGAGTTAGTGCTTGAACCAAGGCAAGATGATGGACAATGTGTCCAAGAAGGCGACATCAAATGACAAGGTCCTAGAGACACTCGGCAACGAATGGATGGCTTTTCCAATGCCATCAAGAGTCGGCTCAGCTTCAACAAGATACTTGAGTCGCGGGTACAACGACTTGTTAACCTTGCTCCCTCCAGGCCAAGGTAAGCGGCGGGACAACCCGAAGAGCTCGAGGCTGCAAATCTTGTTGATATATTCAATGTAGAAGATAGCCGGGGTGATCCATCGAAGGGGTCATGGATAGACTCAACTCGCCAATCAAGAAGGGCGATCCGGGAGACCGGTCATTAGATCTCCATTGGAAGTACTAACTTTAATGAGGCAATGCTGTGACTTCGGTGCAAGCATCAACATCATGCCAAGAGTGATATATGAGAAGCTATTCAGATGTCCCTTAGCATACACAACTATGTGCTTACGGCTTGCGAGATCGGTCACTCCGTGTCCCTTTGGGAGTACTAGAAGATATATGTGTACGAGTAGGCAACTCGTATGTTCCGGCGAACTTCGTGGTAGTGGATACGAGGCGGTGATGAAAGGTCCCTGTCATTTGGGACGACCATTCTTGAACAACTGCTTTGGAGCCATCATGTATGCCAACACTTGCCAAGATCATCTTCAACATCAAGGGCAAGAGAGAAACCTTCTTCTTCAAGAGCAGTGCTGCGGTTCAGCACACCCTCATCAACGAACGGTGAGAAGAAGAAGAATCCGGCTAAGAAGAGCAAGAACAAAGATAAGAAGACCAAGAAGACGGAGACGGTGAGGATGGTCAACGCATTCCATAAGGAGCATGACCACTTACTCGAGATCCCCACGTCGATCAAGAAGGATGACCCAGTGTCCCAACCATTCAATGCTCCATCAACGAAGCTCTTTCAATAAAGGCATGCGTGACACCGGATCGGCGTCAACATTATGGCCAAGGTAACCTATGAGTATCTATATGGCACTATGCCTTTGGAGCCCACCTATGCACGGCTGGATGGCGAGATCGGACATTCCGCTTCGTCGAAGGAGAAGTGAAGGATGTCCTCATCCGAGATAGATGACCATTATGTCCCTCTTGACTTCCTAGTCATCGATATGGGAGATGACGACGATCCTCCAATCATCCTAGGAAGACCATTCCTGAACACCACCAAAGCTATCATCTATATTGGGACAGGAGAGATCCATTTCCACTTTCCCACTGAGAAGGTACGCCGCTACTTCAACAATAATTATATAATCACCGAGGAGCCCAAGAAGAACGAGCAAGGAGAAGGCGGCGTACCGTCGCCGCGAACAAGAAGAACATCACTACGAGATGGATGGGGTGACTATGAGGGAGAAGTGTCTAGATATGAAGATCGGTACCACGAAGAGAAGAACGTTGTAGAAGAAGAGGTACTACCGACGAGAAGAGAAACAAGTGATCCAAGAAGCTTCTTCCTCAAGGTCAACCTCTCCAACAAAGAAGGTGTGGAAAGTAAAAGAAAAATCGAGAATTGATTTCAACACAAGAGGCGACATCATCAAAGGCGCCGGCCAATGCACCCCTTGAAAAATGAGCGAACATGACAAGTCCCGGTTCGGAGGACTTAAAACCACCGAACGCCGCGCCAAGAGGTAACTTGGTATTTATCGGCAATTCACTTTTCAGCATCGTAATTTTACCTTAGCATATTTATTTTCCTATTTGCATCTTAGTTGCATCTTTACTTTTTATCTCTCGCATTAGAAAAGAAAATAAAGATGTTGTGCATTTGCATCCGAGAAAAACTTTAAGCCCCATGTGGATAATCATTCACTTTGTGGTGGCACAAAAATAATTTCTCGGCATATTTATCTTTCCCACGTCGCATTCCTTAAATAATAAAAAGATAAAAATATTTCTTGTGATCCTGTTAGAATGAGTTTTAAGTTAGGGAAGTTCTAGACAACCAAGGCTTAGAGGTTTTATCACTAACGCTTAATCGGTTCCACAAGCTTTGTTGTCTATTTGAGCTTCACTGAGAACATCAAGGATCATGAAGAGCCAACGAGCGAAGGACATCCGGTCCCTGTCGGAGTGCTTTGCCGCGACACTTGAACGCTGTCTCCAACATCAACTATCTACGACACTCCACGAGAACTAGAACGTCTTCATTGCCTTTCGGCAACATCGACGAGACTATGTCAACATCTAGCTTGGGGAGAGCATCCCCGTGTACCAAGCTAAGTGTTTCCAACTTAACTATTTATGCCTTGTTAGAATGTGCTTTGTTAAAACTACTAAAAAAAGATGCATAACCATAGAAACCCAGAAAGATTTTCTTATTTATCTTTTGGAGAGCTCTTGCAATTTGTCTTTAAATAGTCCCAGAATAAACTCTACATGGAGATGATGAATAGTTGCTCTGCCGTAATTCCTTTCAAGTACCTAGTTTTCAACCTTGCACTCTCCCGAGTTTTGGACACAATTGTTTAGACTTGAGATTTGCTCGAACCTGAAATTTGTGGGTAGCGAATACTTAATCTAAGTCTAGGTGGTTGACGGGTATGATATGGGAAGGTTTTGAGCTGCTGTCCATCTTGTTCCTAGAGATACTAGAGTTCTGAAGAATTTATTTGAAAATATTAAATTCCTGCATGATGAGTTCCTTTATGATGAGAGTTCAAATTCCTACCACAGCCATATATTCATGCTTGCTAGATTAGGAAAACCCATCTATTTATATATATCATTTTGTAGGCATTGAGTGTAGTCTTTATAGGCATTGAGTGTAGTTATGTTGTGGACCCATAAGGAATCAGTCATGCAGTTAAAGTCAATACTATGTGCTCTCCATCCATTGATCTATGCTACTTCTGTTCTCAGAAGCATGCACCCATTTTATAACTACTACATTCATTCTGTGCTACTTCTGTCCTTAGAAGTACCACCTACATATAGATCCATATCCACCACATATTGTGCTATCTCTACCTTGGAGATACGCACTTATGCTGCTCCTACCTTGGGAGTACACATTCCCCCACATATTATGTTGTCTCTACCCTGGAGATACGCACTTATACTGCTCCTACCCTGGGAGTACGCATCCATGCATCCATCCATCCATCCATCCATCCATCCACATATACATACGCCATTCATTTCACCTCATCCAGAAAAAGTTCTACTCCTATCCTGGGAGTGAACGTCTAGAAATAATCATCGCCATCCCATTTGCCTACATTAAAGCTCCAGTCATTATCATTTCAAGTTATACACTCCTCGTTGCTAAAGTTTTGTTTTCAGAGGATTGGTTACTTTAAAAAAAAAGAGAAAAAAAAAGAGAAGAAAAAAAAAGAAAGAGAAAGAGTAGCCAAGTCCTTCCTTCAAGAAGTTTCAAAATTTCTGAATAAAAGGGAGTCATGTTGTCCCCAAAGGAGCAAGTGTAGAAGTAGATGTTGAACAAGTGATCACTCCTCATAATCATTTCCTTATTATCATCATCCTATCATTCATTCTATTTCCTCATTCACATGCACATATGACTTTATTATTATTTTAGTTCCTTTTGGATCCATGGCTTAACTGTGCAATATATGCAAGTGAGTTTGAGTGTCTCCCCACCTATGAGCTCCACATAAGCCTATTAGAAAGTAGGGTGAGAGAGAAGGCACTTTCCACTATGCCTTAGTTTCATAAATACCACATATTCTGAGAGAAGAGAGAAGGCATACACTACTCATGCCTTGGAGAGGATCCATAAATACCACAAATGAGAGACCTGAAAGGTTCATACAAGGAACTCTGAGTTTTATTTTAAAACTTTGTGAAAACTCCGGAATAATAGTTGATCAAAGAGCGAGAAACATGGCGCTTGACTTGACCGTTCTATCTTTCAATTGCTCAAGACCCAAGTGACGGTTACAAGCCCCATTGTGAAAGGTAATATGAGTAAGTTTTAAGTCAGAATAGTTCACTCTAATCCGGAGGAGAGTTCTTGTTTGAACGCATGTGTACTTTTGAGGCCTGAAAGCATTGTAGCAACTCCTGATCCATCACTGAGTTTATCTTTGCTCAGGGACGAGCAAAAGGTAAGCTTGGGGGAGTTGTTGACGTTCGATAAGTGTCAATTTTTACCGTCAACTAGACATGAAAAAGGACCTAAATATAATTACCTTCTAGATATAGGGCTTACACTAATGGAATTCCACGAGTTTTGGTGAATGTCCGTTTCTGCGGGGTGTCGGTGAAAATACCCAAGGAAGGCCCACATGTCGGGTTTACATAGAGATAATCGGGAACCGACCAAAATTCTGTAATCAGGAAGGTTCGAGAAGGCTCTGGACCAAACGGGAGCCCGAACCGGCTCGGTGACAGGGCGGCCGCCCCGGGTATGAAGTCGGCCGCCCCGTGACTTCAACCAATCAGAACGAGTCTCGCGGATCCCTATTCCACCGCCTTTGAGGATGAATAATAATCGTCCATTTAGGTCGGTTTGATCCGAGGGCTGTGGTGCATCCTAGAGGGCTATATAAACAGGGCCCCTGGCCCCTGGAGGAGGCATCCCTTAAACCCTAATTCATTATCTCCCAGCGGGATCAGAGTTGTAGAGGCATCCCTTGAATGGATGACTTCTCTTCTCTAGAGAATTAGAGCTAGACATTCCAATGTAGTAGATTAGATCTAGATGAGAGTTAGGGAGAGCGGAGCTGCGCTCCGGTTACGGAAGTCTTCGAGAGATTTGGTATGCCTTTGTATCTATTCTTACAAGACTTATGCTTTAATATATTTATCTTCTCTATTTACTTTTATGCCTATCTTGTGATTGTTAGTATAGTAGTTATGCTTTAGTATGGGATCTTCGCTCGCATCGAGTGCTCTAGTTATCTTAAGTAATTAGAGTAGTAATTGATAGTGTAGATATGGTGTCTAGACTAGAGGTTACCTGAGATTGCACCCAATCCTGCGGATTGTTGTGGTAGCCCCAGGATCGTGACAGTCCTGACGGCCGTCGTATTCCACCTCGTTCGGGTTGGTGTTTGTAGGACCGTAGTCGGACCTTCCTAGCCCCCTTCTCATCCATGTCCATGGCTAGTGCTCCGATGTCCCGAAGTGCTATTGTATGATTGCTATATCTATTCATCCCCTGTTATCATAGAACCAGAGTAATAGATAAGTATATAGGAACCTTTATCTCTCCCGTTGTCCTCTCACTCTAGCTAGCTACTCATTTATCATAGAATTCTCATGTGTGCTTTATTATTTATATTACCTTACATATATATATATCATTTACCCCTACTTTAGTCTAGGTGGTTTACTAAGTTAGTAGATACATGATGGTGAGTTATCGGATTCTTTAACCCTTGTTTCCTTGTGGTAAAATATAAATAACGATACCTGGTTTACTCCCGGTAAAATGCTACAATGGTATGTTCGTAAACTGCGAATCCTTTATATTTTAGTTGCACTTAATTTATACCAATAGTAATCTTAGAGATGATGATATTGCGATTGTATCCATGATATATTATATGTTTCTGAATATCTATTATAAGACAACTTGTATCGATTGACAGTTATGTGAATTGTTTGTGAAACTCTTTACTTGTATGGATATTCTAATGTTGTCCCTGATCGGAGTTCATGTAACAGCGCACATGAATATTAGCTCAGTACATTATTAGTTGATGACTATGTTTCACAAGTCATAGACATTGAGATGTCAAACTAATAATATGAGCACATGTACGACATGTAGGCTGGAATGACCCGACGTGAGATGTGGTTATTATTATCTCTTTGCACATCATGTACGTTATGTCCTTAGACCTGAGATTGTCGTATGTACTCAAGATGTGAAACGACTTACTTAGGGATTGTCAAACGCTACTCCGTTACAGGGTAGTCATAAAGATAATCTTTGGGTTTGTCGGGAAACATGATGTGAGACATAGACAATCAAGATGGAATTTGCCCCTCTATATGTGAGAGAGATATCACTAGATCACTCAAGTGATTGGATCAACAAATGCATGGCCGTGCTTGGGTTAAGTGTTAACTGACGAGTTGAACCAAATATCAAGCGGCAAGGGAATAACGAGTATATGGGTTGTGGTGGTTCGTCTGATATGATCTTTGCGTACGCATTCACGCCTTGCTAGAGGCCGCTGTCAATTATTGGGCGAGTAAGGTGTACTCGGGCCATGCCTATGTGTGCGTGAACCCATAGGGTCGCACGCTTAAGGGGCTGGAAGCCCAATTCGGGTTGGACCCGAGTTGGAGAAGGATTAGGGTTACTAATACGCCTCCAACTCGGGAGCTCATTAGGGATGCCTATATAAGAAGGGGAAGGGGCGAGGCTAGGTTTGATCCATGCCTTTTGGCAGCCGCCGTCGCCCTCTCCACGTTCACGTCTTCGCTCCTCGCGAACCTAGCAGTCCGGAGGCGCACCGCTTCTTCCCTGCACGTGTGTGATACCTCGGAGGTGCTGCATCTGGAGCACGAGAACGAACTGCACGAAGACGATCCGCAAGTGGAGGACGGACGTGACGGACGGACGACCATGCAACTGCACGGCATTGCTGCGACGCGTTCGACTACATCGAGTCGCTTCCGCTGCACCTGCACGTCTAATGGTAATCCCGTAACATGTAACTAGCAGTAGATTCTGGATTATGAGGTAGAAAAGTTTTGTTTTCCGGCTAGCGTAGCATCCTTGTAACATTCCTAAAATTCACCAAACCCAAAAATGGCAACTACAAAATTTTTCTGAAAACATCCCATGTTTTTATGAATGTCATGTAGAAAACCCACCTGTGAAACTTGGTTAAGCTCGCAACTTCGCATTTCAATTTAATATTGCATCTATTTTATTATACTGTTAGCCCTAGGTTTGAACTTGCGAAAGCATACATTAATTACTATTGCATTACTAACTTACGGTGATTTGGAATTTTATTGGATTTTTGTTTGATGTTCAATTTTTCTAAATATTTATTAAAAATAAATAGTTATTTAGTTTATCAAATTACTTTGTTAAACTAATGCCACATATGGGTTATATACCCTAAAACCCCCTAACTAAACCCTGATGATTTACCTCTAACACTAAGGATGATTAACATGTTAACTACAATAGTTAGTTGGAGGGTTAAATAGAAAGCAAAATAGAAAAAGAGAAAACAAGAAAGTTAAGTGGCAAACTGCCATTTCGGCCCAAGGAACCGAGCCGGCCTGCCCCATCCTTCCCTTTTCCTTCTTCCCACCGGCCCAATCCGCTTCCCACCTTCCGTTCTGGCGCGGCCCAACAGGCCGGCCCACCAACTAGCGCAGCGGCCCACCAGGCCAACCGCCGGCCCCGCTGCTCTCTCACCCCAGCCAGTCACCGCCACACGGGCCCCACGTGTCATAACCCAACCTAGACCCCGTCGCCCCTGCTCCTGCGCGAGGTGGAGCGCGTTGCGCGCGCCCGCGAAGACGGCCGCTCCCGCGCCCTCCGCATCACCACCGCTTGCAACCGCCCTGCCACCGCCGCCTAAAAGCACCAGCTTCCGGACCCCGCTAGGGCTCCCAACTCTGCGCCGCCGCCAAGCAAAAGGCACAGCAGCCGTCACCGGAAATTCCCTCTCCGCCGCTGCCGCTGCTGCCCCGTCGTCGTCATCGTCGCCTCGCCGTTCTGCTGCCACCACAATGAGCACCTAAATCCCCGTGTGACGAACCTGCCTAGCCCCGCGCGCAACTACCGCGCCGCCGTCATGCCGCGGTCGCCACCGCGCCAAGCACCACCGTCGTGCGTCGCAGCCGAGGCACCGCCACCACGCGGCGCGCCGCTGCCGCCGTCGCTGCTACGCCCGAGCGCCCCCGCGCCGCCGGCATCGGACGCCGTCGAGGACGACTAGGGAAAGGGGAAGAAGAGAGTAAGTGAGGGGGAGAGAAGTGGACTCAGTCCACGTGAGCCGATGGGGGGAAACGCATGGACCTGGTGCACCGTGGACCGCGTTGTGGTCTATGGACCCGCCGCTGTGGTCCACCGTGAACCAGGTGTTGGCGGTCCTTATTGCATATCTAACCCCACCAACTTAGGTTCATAGTTCACCAAAAAGCCACCTAAATAGGAGATTTATACTAATGAAATTCCATAGTTTTGGTGAACACTTGTTTTGCGGGAGCATTCATGGAACACATATATTTTGGGCCAAAAACTAGAGAAAAGAGAATAAATATTTGAATTATAAAATGGGCTCAAAAGCAAGATAAGAAGAAAATGAGAGAAAGGCCAAACCGACGTACCAACACGACGAAACACCTCATGGGCCAACTCCAGGTCTAGAACCTAGCCCGCCAGCCAAAGTCGGTGGCCGGGGGCGGTTCACCTGGCGCGAGCGCGCCAGGGGCGCGGGGGCGCCAAGGAACCTGCCGCCCAGGCCCACCTTCCTGGAGGCGGTGCATTCAACGCTCCAGAGGGCGGTGCGGGGGTGTTTTGGTCATTTGGGCATGCGGGAACCGACCATCTACACATATAAAAGCCCTTCTCTCTTTCATTTCACACATTCACTTTTCATTCTTCATTCTCATTCCTCCCTCTCCACTTCCACAAGTTTACACTAGAGGAAGAGTAGAGCCATTAGACCTAGCTTCTAGCTAGAATAGAAGTAGGGGAGTGAGAGAAGTCAAGAGCGGAGTAACTCTTTTCGAGTACTCTCGGAGGCTAGTCCTCCACGAGGTGGAGTGCCGGATTTGTCGGCTCCCTCCTCACTTGTACCTCGGCGGCTTCTTACGCTTGAAGTAAGAGGTTCGTGTTTATCTATTTGTACATTCCTTCTTGCAAAGTTATCTTTGTCGTTATTTGCTTGCGGGTTCGTCGACCGTCCTTGTGGCGGTAGTTCTAGTAGAGGACTCCTGATAGAGACGGATGTTCCTGTCCAACGCTAGAACTGTAACGTTAGCGTAGACGTGGTGTCTAAGCTGATAGTTACCTTCATTTGCCTCGTACTCCATGGTTGAGGTGGTAGGCGGCAGGTGGTGACAGCCCTGTCCGTCCCTTGTAATCCCCCACGTCCGGGTATGGCGTAGAGCTACAGGCCGGCATCACTTGGCAGACCAGGTGCGATCCGGTGCCCGAAGCAAGTAAATAGCGGTTGAGTTATCTTTCTCTAAGGATTCGTCCTATAGAAAACCTCACTTTTCCAGTTATCTACTCTCTCCTCTGGGCAACCTAGCTAAGAACTAAACCTGATCATACCGTTCTTCGTGAAGTTTACGATACCCTGTTCATCACCGGGTGAAGTGCTACAACGGTCTTTCCGTGCGCTTGCAGAATTTACTGCTTTCGCTAAGAAATACCAACACCAGGCGCACGAGAGCCCAGACCCAAAGCAGACCCAGGCAGCCGACGTGGCCGCGCCACAGCGCGCCACGTGGCGGGCTTGGCCCGGCCCAGATCCGGCCCGCAAGGCCCATATCGGGCACATATTCGTTGACCTGGTCAATGCTGACGTCATCGCTGATGTCATCCGATCCCACGCCACGTCAGCACGGCCCCACTACCACGTGGACCGCCCACAGTCTGCCACGTGTCACGCCCAGAGTTAATCCATCCTTTTTCTTTTTTAGAAAATAGAATAAACTTCAGAAATTCATAACTTATTCATACGAGCTCCAAAAATTATGAACCAAACGCCTAAATTCATCTAAAATCAAGCCCTATCTAATGATATACTTTTTTAATGCATTTGGATCTTTTTGTTGTTCATTCGTTCTTTGTGCTCATCTATAGGGGTCGC
Source organism: Themeda triandra (assembly GCA_018135685.1). Classification (NCBI taxonomy): domain Eukaryota; kingdom Viridiplantae; phylum Streptophyta; class Magnoliopsida; order Poales; family Poaceae; genus Themeda; species Themeda triandra. The sequence continues at coordinate 420,194 of JAENPR010000045.1, read as the reverse complement.
TTCCGCGACCAATATATTACGTTTCAGAGTTGGAGGAGGATCGGACTGACGACGACTGTGAGTACAGGGAGGAGATAGGTGACGACTACTCCGAAGGTGCCACATCCCACCCATTTCCGTAGATCCTATTACGCATGGCAAATAATAGAACTGCTAGTGCTTTACATTTCTGTTGAATATAACTATTATAGAATTGCATGGTAGTATGTTATATACTTGATGGCCTTTACCTTGATTAACCTTTCACCCTGCTCACCCACTGATAGGATAGACGCACGCTTATTTTTATTACTATTATATTTACTCCACTACATTATATCGGCGATGTGATGATGGTGGTGAACCCCGGGAATGGTTTGGCTTGGAAGTCGGACTAGATGGATGTGTTGGACTGGGGACTATGGTGAGGATATGGTGGTCTTGGCGTGTGTCTTGGGTGTGTGAAGGGTGAGGGTTGAGTCGACTGAGCTAGGATCTACGACGAGCTTTTGGAGCGAGTCTTGCCGAGGATGTCTTGGACATCCCCTGTTAGTTCTACCCAATGGCGGGTAAATGTGGAATGTGTTGGTGAGGTGGACCTGTGTGAGTCTCAGGGCGAGCTTAGGGTGGAGGTGTTGTGGTGGCATGTTAAACGAAAACCCTGATGAAGATATTCCGGCTTGGTCACATTAAGGAACTAAAAGTGCTAGTAACCAGATCATAGGAATCCTTGCTTTCCACTCGCTTCCCATGGGGGGGAGACGGCCGAACCACCGGGTAGAATGATGCAACTACTGCTAGACGAGGATGTGTTAGGGAGGTACGGGAAGGGATGGTCTCACACCCTCTCGAGACGATCATGGCCCCCTATTCGGGATCGAGGACATGACTTCACAGTTTCAGCCACTTCTTACAGGGTGTTCCAAGGCTGAGAGGTAGGGTGGCATCGTTCTAGGCCGGCAGGCACCCGAATCTGCCTAGATGTTCGCGAGCATCGATGATGGTTATCTTGTGGAATAGTTAAACCTCTGCAGAGTGTATGGTTCATCGATCGATATATATGCTGATTTCTCGGCTATGGACCTTTCCTGTGTTCTGCTTTCACTAGACTAGTAAGAGGAGTGTTCTACCTTCCCCGAGAGATACTTCCGGCCGCGAGCCATAGGATGTGGGCTGCGGGCCGCTGAGGCAACCAGAGTGGGAGTCTGCTTGCCGACCTGAGTGTGGGCTATGTTGGCGATGGTGATGGAGGTAGATATGGGATGGTTTGGGATGGTATGGAATGGAAGGTGATGGATGGTGTGTGGGATTGGGCTGTGTTAAAACTTCATTATTACTATGTTTAAAACTTGATTATTATTACATAGGAAAACCACAGCCCTATTTATAGGCCTCTTGCATTTACCTTTATTGCATCCAATTCCACAAAGCAAGCACATAGGGTGGGAGTGGCCAGTACAAATCGTACTGAAACATTTTTGGCACAGGTTCATATGAGGATTACAATTCCGAGGAATATAGTGACTGAGGGGTTCGCGTCTTCGCTCAAGTCGAGCAGACCTTAGCTTCCGCACCTTTCGAGTTGTTCCGGTTGATAATTACTTTGTGTTTTCTGCCATGAGGCAATGTAATAAGAAAAATACTACCTACTTTACTCTTTTATTTACGATGTATGGATGATGATTATCAACTGGAATTTGGGTAATGTGATTTAAATGGTCATATTACACTTCGACTCTGTGGATTTCCCTTCGCGGAAATCAGGTCGTTTCAATCCTCATAACCCTTCAAATACTACATGATAATTAATTTTATAAGTGATTATTTTAAATAAGTTTATATATTTTAACTAAAAACACAATGTCATTTCGGTATGGCAATTTAATTTTAAGCACTCTATGATATACAAAAACAGAACTTTACATATATAATCATGTGATATAATTAACAAATTCAACAAATTTAGCTGGTGCAATATGAGTTTCAACTTAATCAACATGTGAAAAATAATACCACTAGGACTTAAAATATTCTTGATAAAAAAAGTTTATGAATAAAAGATAGACAACACTAGAGTTCCTACTTAACATGTGATAAAATTACGCAACTTGAGTAAAATTTGAAAGCTAAATTATGATTTATTAATTTAATTGCTTATGAAGTATGGAAAATTTAATTGATAAATCACTTTGCAATAACATAACACTGACAATTCACTTTAAATTACATTAATGTTACAAGAGAATTAATTTGATAATTTGTTATTCTAAAAAAGTTTATAATTTTTAACTGAAGCACCATGTCATATTCATATTAGTTAGTTAGTTTTATGCACTCTTTGACATACAAAGACAATATACACATATAATTCTATGACATCAAATTCAACAAGTTCAATGCAACGTGCAATATGAGTTTCAACATAATCAACATGTGGAAAACAATAATACAAGGACTTAAACTCTTTTTAATAAAAATTAATTTTAGAATAAAATATGAAAGAACACTGGAGTTTCTATTTAAGATGTGAAAAAGTGCACAACTCCTAAAAGTCGAAAGCTAAATAATGATTCATGATGACCCAGAAAGGAATAGTTGAGGTTATATGTATTAATATTAGGTTTCATGTCTTTGAAACTTCTCGATCATATTTGCTTTCAATGCCCTGAAAATGGAATCAATCCCCCAAGTTGCAAAAGTTTGTTTGTTGAGATCACGTCATGCCACAAAACACCTACATACTAGAAAATCTTACTAGAGGTCCCTAATGGAGCCTCCACGTTAATCCTCACAAGATATGAAATGAAAATAAAAGATAGATCCTAGAAATTCTTATAGAAATCCAAAACAATTGTCCATCAATTCTTAGAAAAAATAGATTTTAGAAATTCTTATAAATATCCAAAACATTTATCCATCAATTCGGTATATAATAATAGCTATTGCATGTATTCTATTTTTTTAACAATTAGCCACCTTTGAAGGTGTAAAACAACATAAAGTTGCATATCACTCTACATTTAAACTACCCAAATATGCCAATAAGAAATATGATCTAAAGGTTACCTAAATTTGCATCTACGTTACTCATGTCTTCTTATCATAACAGTGTACATATGTTTTATTCCTATCAAACTTTTATCATATCTCTTCATTCTTACTATATCATATTAGCTTATTTAATGCAATAAAACTCTCATGAAACGCTCACTACTAGCCTTGTATACCCTACTAAGGCCTCATGTATTCATCTCGGTCAACATGCGTTAGAGTGGATTGTGGTGAAAATTGGTTTAATTTCTACCACAACACATGTTGATTGAAATGGATACAATGTTTGCATCTAAACAAGGTCTAAATATTTTTGCATCATCTCCTGCCATATTGAGGTGTTTCCATACCCGCTCGAACCTTTTTGCACTCAATTCTACTTAGCAGACATAATCCAAGTGCCTACGCAATAGGTTCGAGATAACTAATAACTAAAATATATTCCGTGCGTTATTATGTACAGTATGTGTGAAGAATTTGAATTGAAATTAAGAAAAGATGATATGGATACCTTGCAATAAAGAGGTTAAAAGTCAGTGAAAAGATATAGTTATTAGTGGAACATGATATGAATGAGTTGTAGATAGAGATGATGTAGATGCCTTAGCCATTCTAAACTAAAGGTCGATCCTTCGCTTCCTTACTTTCCTCGGGGTCTGCATCCACGTGCGTTGGGACCGAGATGCGACAGGACCCCTGTCACTACTACTTGGACTCCATAAAGTGACCGGCACGGGCTCACGGCACACGCACCACATCGGACCTGCAGGCGCATCAGAATGGCATCCACAGGGACGGCTGCGGCGGCGGTGCCGGAGGTGGCCCTGCAGTCGGGCGACGGGAGGCCGATGCCCATGGTCGGCATGGGCACGGCGCAATTCCCCGTGGTGAACGAGACCACCAAGAACGCTGTGCTGGCGGCCATCGAGGTGGGGTTCCGCCACTTCGACACGGCCTTCATGTACGGCACCGAGAAGCCGCTCGGTGAGGCCGTGGCCGAGGCGATCCGCCGCGGGCTCCTGCGGTCCCGGGAGGAGCTGTTCGTGACGTCCAAGTTGTGGTGCTCGCAGAACCACCCGGATCTCGTGCTGCCATCCCTCCTGAAAACTCTCGAGTAAGTCTCTATTGTTGTACTATTCTGTAATCATAAATGAATATGAATTTTTCTCAAATAACAAACGATTCCTGTCGCGTGCGCGCCGTGGGAGCAGGAACCTGCAGATGCAGTACCTAGACTTGTACCTGATCCACTGGCCGGTGTGCGTCAACGGGCCGGCCAAGTTCCCCAACAAGAAGGAGGACGCCGTGCCGCTGGATTTCGAGGGCGTGTGGCGCGCCATGGAGGAGTGCCAGCGGCTGGGCATCGCCAAGGCGATCGGCGTGAGCAACTTCACCACCAAGCACCTCGACAGGGTGCTGGCCGTCGCCACGATCCCACCCGCGGTGAACCAGGTGGAGCTGAACCCGGCGTGGCAGCAGCGGACGCTGAGGGCATATTGCGCCAACAAGGGCATCCAAGTTGCGGCCTACTCGCCGCTGGGAGGGCAGAACTGGGACGGGAAGGGCAACGCCGTGCTGGACTCCGGCGTGCTCGCCGAGATAGCCAAGGCGAGAGGGAAAACCGTCGCACAGGTACGCTTGCTGGCCGGCTGGGTTTTTTCTTCCTTTTTCCAATTTCCAACCACCGCTGCTATTGTCTAGCGCGCTTCGATCGGCGTTTTCTGACGTCCGGTAGTGTCGTGGACATTGGCCTGGCCGATGAGGTTTGGTTGATCACGTATTCGTTGTCGTCTTTGCCTTGGTTTCTCTTGGAGTCGCATGATAGTTTCGGCTAGTGCTCGTGATCATCTCGTGACCGCCTGGTTTGATTGCATTCACCTCATTCTTCCCTTGTTAGGTTGCGCTGCGATGGATACATGAGCAGGGAGTGACGTGCATCGTCAAGAGTTACAACAAGGAGAGACTGAAGCAGAACCTAGAGATATTCGACTGGAGGCTGACCGAGGAGGACCGGCTCAAGATCAGCCAGATCCCACAGAAGAAGGTTATTCAGGGTGCCAGTGGCAGTGGCTTATTCTCGGAAGAGGGTGAGTTCACTTCTGTTGATCCTGCAGAACTGAATATTGTAGAGGAATAGAAACTGAAAAAAGGCCCGCCTCGGTGTCGCTGCATGTAGAGTGTTTAATACTAGTACATATGCATAAGGTCTATTTTGTACTAGTACAAACGAATAAGGCAACGTTCACCCTCAGTGGTCTGTGTGTGTTGATGCATGTTTCCCATTCCCATTCAGTTCAGTAAAGATTGTAATCATAAGATTCAGATATGATGTCGTTCATACTCCATCAAGCGCAATGCAAGGATATCATAATTTTGCATATATAGTACAAAATGATCGGTGGCCATCAGTGCTACTGACGCCCTTGTTGTCTTTCTCAGTTGTCATGTATTGTATCATTTGACACCTCACCGTGGACGGCGACTCTTCAACTGCTTCCTTTGGCAAGGGATGCGCAGCTTTCAGGTGTCTTCTTAAATCAGAAGCAAACACTATATTAGTCAACCAGCACAACCAATTTGGGCTAGTTTTACTATACTCATGTAGGCCTGAAATGGATTGTTTCTCATGCAAAAATTGTAAGTTGACTTGCGAATGTTTTCTTAACCAAAACTAGGACTCAAATACGCTAGAGGGGTATTTAAATTTTACCGACATATTTCGATCGACCACCCAATCAAAGGGCTTCACTTTCCGTGTGAAATATACCATATTCAAATTTTGCGGTTTAGTATCCATACTGTATCCATATTCACATATTCAAATTTGGCCCAAATTTAAATATGTGAATACGGATACGGTACAAATACTAAACCCCAATTTTTTTTTGACCTGAAAAACCCCCCCCAAAATTTGAATATGGGAAGCAACAAAAATGAACATGAGGCACTTGCCGGTGGGCATCGACCGCACACCTGTGTAGCACACTAAGCAGTACTCCCTCCGTCCCAATAAGATCTGTCACGTTTCCCGAAAACAATTTTGACCAATTATATATTAAAAAATAGAAGTATCTATGATATATAATTAGTATCGTTAGAAACATCTTTGAATCTAGTTTTTTAACAAATTTATTTAAATATTTAAATGTTGCACGTATTTTCTACAAATTAAGTCAAACTTATGGCACGCTTGCCATGGTGACAGTCTTTCTGGGACGGAGGGAGTAAGCACCTAGCCGCCGAGAACTGCATGCTGCAGCAGGAGAGGGGCATGTGGGACGTCGGGCGAGAGCAATGGAGGCCGGCTATTATTGGTATCTTTAAGATGTGCTGTCAGCGGAGGCTAGCTTGACTGGCTTTCGAAAGAACATGTTCCCTGTTTTTGGTCAGCCGGTGCAGATCCGCCAATGAATTTGGGTACAGATGCTACCGACTGAATCCAAATGGGTACGGCTAGCGATCGGACGTTCTACGGTAGAACGGTCGTCGCTAGCAAGGCCCGCCCGCTTGCCCCCCCCCGGGACGCGAGACCCCCTGCTCCTCCGTGACGCCGTCACTGCCCGACATGTCCGCCGCCGCCACCCCACACAAGGGGTGCGTGCTCTCGAAAACAAAAAAAAAAATGAATCAAAAAAATTAGAAAAAATGAAACAACAGATGAATGAAAGTTGAAACAAAAAAGAACATAAAAATGAAACAAAAAAGAAACACATAATCCGAAACAACCTGAGAAGATAAAAGAAACACCGTGAACAAACGTTTTGAAACAAAAAAAGAAAGAAGAACATAGGAACAACCAGAAACAACATGAACAACTAGTTGAAACAAATCTGAGAGAGAAAAAGAAACACCAAGAACATACCACTTGAAACAAAAAAAGAATATAGGAACTGAAACAAACAGAGAGAGTGAGAGAACATGACAAACACACACATCCACAGATCGAAAATTGAAACAAAACAAAAATCCATAATGAAACACAGGAAAAAAAGCATGAGAAACAACGGGTCAAGCCTGTTGAAACATAGAAGAAAAGCACAGTGAAACAACGCTAGAAAAAATCCAGAAACATCAACCAGAGAGGAAAAAATCATTTTAATGCAAGAAACATTCAAACAAATCTCTTGAAACACCGTGGGATCTTTGCTGAAACAAAAAAAAAACTACTATTTTGAAGTACGCGATGGGTGAAGGGGGCGGAGAAAAACGAAGATGCTCGCCGGAACCCTAGGCCTACACCAGAGTTGGAGGAACAAGAGAGAGGGGGAGGAGGATGAAAGAGGAGACCTACCTCGGTCGTATCACCGCCACATCTGCCGAATTCGGGGCCGCCCTCACCGGATTTGGCTAAAGCCCGCGCCGCCCATGGCCTGATCTGCCACCCAGGGTCCACCTCACGGGTTCCTCCCCTCACCTCCTCCCGAGTCCACCGCCGCCACTAGATCCGCCGGATCCGTGACAGGGGCGACCACATCCGGTGGATCCATCACCATCGTGCTGAATCCCGGCCATGGGAGGTCGCCGGGGAGTCGAATAGAGAGAGAGGGGCCCCGGGGAGACAGAGAGAGAGAGAGAGAGAGAAGAGTCGGGGCGAGATGAGAGGCTAGCGGTGCTGGTGTGCACGCATGCGGTGGCGCAATGGTGGTGGCATGGAACAGCAAAAAAAACGCGGCGGCCGCACGTGGAGCAGCGACGGCGCCTAGCCGCCCTCCCCGAAAAAGGCAGTGTGATGGGGAAAAGTGTGTGTGAGAGACTGTGTGGTGCATGTGGGGTCGTGGTGGGAGGGGAAGCGATGTCGCGTCGGCCCAACTTGGGCCCGACACATTGTTCTATCGTTCGAACGTTTGTTAAGGAGCATTACCGAATCCAAATACGAGAAATACCATGGCTATAAATATGTATTGTATATGTATTCGTAGATATTTGTCCATAAGGACCATAACCCTACATATATAGGCACGATGCTTACTTAGATGTCTACAATGCATTTTGCTTTGTCATGATTCAAAATTATTCATGCTGAAAAATAGTCAAAATGATTCTAAGTTTGACCAAATTTATAGAAAAGGAATAGTAATATTTATTATGTCTAATGAGCATAATTAGGTTTATTAGGAGATATATTTTCATAATTTACTTGTTTGATTGAAGGGTTAGAATGTTTTTTACTATAAATTTGGTCACATTTAACTTAAGACAAACTGAAATGCATTGTATTGTAAGACGGAGGGAGTATGAGACAGTAGCAGGTCACAAAGTCATCTTAGGATCCAGAAAAACCGGAGAAGACTATCGCGAGGAGGAATTACACGCCTCAATTACAAGAGTCCCCGCCCTGGGCCGCTGCCCTAGAGCCACCGTTGCCATTCTCCAACCGTTCACCACCGCTGGTCCCCCCTCCCTTCTCCTCCGGCATCACGTTGAGGGCTGAAGAGAGTGGGGATCCATTATTTTTTAATAAGTTTATCTTATTAGATCGAGTCTTTAGGGTTAGTGTTTCTCCGTACCAAATTTTTTAGTAAGGGTGATTTATCTTCTCCTTCTCTTCTCTAACGATAGTGAAGGAGAAGGTTGAAATTGTCTTCTCCATGATGGGTCCGTTGAAAATGAGGGCGACAACTTCGGCGCTAGCATCGACATGACAACATAGAGACTTTTATTTTCGGATGGCGACATCAAGATGGAGATGATGTTAGTGCTACGGAATAATTTTCTCCGGTCTCTTCTCTGTTTTGCTTTGGTTAGATCTGGCCACAATGAAGGATTAGAGAGAAAATATTTTATGATCAATCTTCCTCATTCTTCGGTGGCAGAAAGAAGAAGAAAGACACCAGAAAGAAGAAGATCCTCAATTTCGCCTACATGATTGTCACTAATTGGGCATCTGTTCTGAGGCCATTCGTTGCCGAGTGCTTGACAGTCATCCATACTACAAAGCATCTAATAGGTTAGGCCTTGAGTTGTGCTTTTTACAGCTTGGGTACTTTCTTGTAAGCCAAAGTGCTTGTAATATCTTAATATACCTAGGTATCATATAATATAACTCTTCTTTCATAAAAACAATGGAGAAGACTAAGGACTTGTTTGGACTACTCGGCTCTACCTTCTTTAGCCATGCTCCTAACTTCACTAGCCACGTTGTGGTTGTGGCCGAGCTCAGTAAATCAAGATCGCACATTGATGTGGTTCTGTCGTGTGAGTCCTTGGATATTGAGCAGTGGCGGTTTACAGGCTTCTATGGGGAGCCGAGGAAGGAGAGGAGGAAGGAAAGCTGGTACCTGTTGAGATTCTTGCGGGCGCAATCGGCCGAGCCTTGGTTATGCGCCGGGGATTTCAATGAGGTGCTGGATGTGGACGAGCACATTGGTACTAATGAGAGGGAGGCTTGGCAGATAGCAGCCTTCCAGGATGCAACCAATGACTGCAGGTTCAGCGACCTTGGCTACAATGGTCTACCGTACACCTGGGACAACAGGCAAGATGGGGATCGGAATGTCAAAACTCGGGTTGACAGGACGTTTGGGGATGACAAATTTATGCAGGCATTGGGGGATTCTGTGGTCACTCATATTCCACTAGCAGAATCGGACCACTGTGGTGTTCTGGTGGAAGTGAGGAAGAGGGAACTGAACGCGCGAGGGAAACGAAAAAAGTCCAAGCCGTTCCGTTATGAAAACATGTGGCAGACACATGGAGGATATATGGAGTTTGTGAATCACGTGTGGGATCCAGGTGCTGCACCACCAGACCTGACTGTTGCAGCTCATACTCTCTCGAGTCTGCAAAGATCGTTGAAATCCTGGGACAAGGAGGTCTTTGGATCGGTCAAGAAGCAGATCAAGGATTTGAGGGGGGAGTTAGAAGCTGAGCGTAGTAATACCCTGTATCGGGGGCCAACGGATCGTGAACAGGACATTATGTCAAAACTCAATGATGTCCTGGCAAGAGAAGAGATCATGGAACGCCAGCGATCGCGGATTGCATGGCTGCGAGAAGGTGACCGGAACATTGCGTTCTTTCAGGCTAAGGCCCGTGCGAGGAGTCGTACTAATAGAATAAAACTCCTCAAGGATGACAGTGGCCGTGTCTTCACAGAGCAGGAGGACTTTGAGAGGCTCGTGGGTGACTTCTACCAGCAGCTCTTCTCAGTGCAAGAGGTGCTAGAGCCGGACCTAATCTGCCGGCACGTACCAAAGAAGGTGACGCCAGAGATGTGTGACATGCTAGAAAAACCGATTACAGAGCAGGAGGTGGAGGCAGCTTTGTTCATGATGGCTCCAAACAAAGCCCCTGGTGTAGATGGTTTTAATGTAGGATTCTATCAAGCTCACTGGTAGCTGATCAAGCCGTGCATTATGCCGGCGGTGCTAAAATTTTTGAATGGGGGAGATATCCCAGAAGAGGTTAATCATACGGTGTTGGTGCTCATCCCAAAGATCAGTAACCCGCAGGACCTAACACAATATCGTCCGATATCATTATGCAATGTTCTATACAAGATGTGTTCAAAAACCATGGCTAATCGGTTGAGAGGCATTCTGGAGGAAATAATCTCGGTGGAGCAGAGCGCTTTTGTCCCCGGACACCTCATCACTGATAATGTCTTGATTGCATACGAATGTATTCATTACTGGTGGCACAAGAAGGGCAAGAATGGGGATTGCGCGATAAAACTCGACATGGCCAAGGCCTATGATCGAGTGGAGTGGCGATATCTTGATGCAATGATGCAAGCTCTGGGTTTTCCGGAGTCCTGGTGCTCGCTAGTTATGAAGTGTGTCTCATCAGTATCCTTTTCGGTGCGGGTGAATGGAGTGCTAACGGAAAGTTTCAAACCGACTCGGGGTATTAGACAAGGAGATCCCATTTCACCATACCTGTTTCTCCTGTGTGCAGAAGGGCTATCGAACATGATGAAAAAGATTGGTCCACTGTATGTTTCAAGAGGAGTCCGAGTCAGTAGGCACACACCATGGATTTCCCATTTGCTTTTTGCAGATGATTGTATGATCTTTACTCAAGCATCAAAAAAAGGAGCTGAAAGGATAGTAGGAATCCTTGAAGATTATAATAAAGGTTCTGGACAGCTGGTTAACAGGAATAAGTCAGCCATATTCTTTAGCCCAAACTGTGACCAGGCTTGCAGAGATGAAGTTATGCTGATATTGCAGATTCAGACCGAAGCTTTAGGCGAAAGGTACCTTGGACTGCCCACAGCAGCAGAGAGAGGGGCAGCCGATGCTTTCAATTATGTTCCAGTAAGAGTGAGAGGATTCATTGGTGGTTGGGCTGAAAAAGATTTAAGCTGTGCAGCACGTGAGACGCTGCTGAAAGCTAATGTACAATCAGTGCCGGCATATCCCATGTCATGTTTCAAGTTGTCACCGACGGTGTGCCGCAAACTTACATCGATGGTGTCAAATTATTGGTGGGGCAGCTCATTGGATAATCATAAACTCCACTGGCTGAGATGGGAGAAGCTAACTAGAGGCAAAGAGGAAGGAGGTATGGGCTTCCGAGACTTTGCGCTCTTCAATCAAGCGATGCTTGGCAAACAAGGATGGAGACTTATTATGAGGCCGGACTCGTTATGTGCACAGGTGATCAAAGGGAAGTATTACCCAAATACAAACTTCCTAATGGCTACCAGGAAAAGACGATGTTCAGCAACATGGAGATCAATCCTCCACGGCAGAGAAGTGCTGAAGAAGGGCCTGATTCACAGAATTGGCCCCGGGGAGGTGGATGTATGGAATGAGAACTGGATTCCGGGCCTGCGACCACTCAAACCCTTGGTCCGTATGCCTGGAGCGACTGCGACCAGAGTGCATGATCTCTTCTACCCTGGGACTCAGGTCTGGAATGAAGATTTGGTTCACAGCTCCTTTATGGCCCTGGAGGACGATGAGGTTCTGAAGATAAAACCAAGTACGCGATTGCAAACTAACGTAGTGGCCTGGTCTGCTGAAAAGAGTGGCTACTACACGGTCCGATTGGCGTACAGACTTTTGAAAGATGAGCAGATGGCGGCTGCCATGGCTTCCTCCAATGAGCAACGGTCATCGGAGATTTCTAGGGACTGGAAGGCGGTGTGGAATCTCAATATCCCGCCCAAGGTCCGGGTCTTCTGGTGGAGAGCAATGCATAATTCTCTACCGTCCAAAAGCGAGCTTAAGAGGAGGCATATTGAAAAGGAAAGCTTCTGTGAATTGTGTGGTGATCCGGATGAAACACTTTACCATGTCTTCTTTGCTTGTCCAGGAGCGAGGAGATTTTGGGGCGAGGTGGAAAAGTTGTATGGTGTGGTGGTGCCGTCCCTGCACCCACAGTCATGGGTGACGGATATCTTCCGGGGGGACATCTGCCCACCCTCGTCGACAACATGGCTGGTGTGTGGGGCATGGACCCTTTGGTCGGGGAGAAATCGACGCCGGCACGGTCATAAGGTTTGGGAGCCCGGAGCAACAGCGAGGTATATCTCCTCCCTGATCGAAGACATGGCTTCCCTGAAAGTGCCCAAACAGACAACCAAATCGGCTACGGAGGAGGGTTGGAATCAACCGAGCCTAGGATGGGTGAAGGTTAATACTGATGCCGCCTTCGATGCCGGGTCTTGCACTGGTTCTGCAGGTGTGGTGATACGTGACCATTTGGGCCGTGTCTGTTCGGGTGGCGCACGGTGGATGGAGGAAGTTTCTGATGCTCTCACTGCAGAAGCACTTGCTGCAAAGGAAGGGCTAGAACTTGCAGCAGAGATGGGCTATGATCGGGTGATCCTGGAGGTCGACTGCAATAACTTGAACACCCTGCTGGATGAACGATCGGGTGTTAGATCCTCTATAGGAGGACTGTGTTTCGATATTTCAGAGCTAGGTAGCAGTTTTATTGAGTTTAAGATTGAATGGGTGCGTAAGGATGCTAATTCAGTGGCTCATTGCTGGGCGTGTATGGTGTCAGCCACTGAACGCTCCTTGTTTTGGCGTGACGAGATCCCGGAATGGCTCTCGGGTCTTGCGGCCATGGATTGTAATCCTGTTACGAATTAATGAAAGCTCTGAAACTCAAAAAAAAAAATCACTAGCCAAATAGGGTTAGATTCACAAAATATGTTAAAAGAAAAAGGTAGAGTTGAGAGTCAACTCTAGATGTCAGGAGCACCTAAAGAGGTACTCTAGAAACTTCAAAGTTTCTTATAGATCTGCTCTATGGTAAAATTATGGAGCATGGTTTGTTTTAGTAAAGTGGATTAGTCTCAAACAAGCCCAAATAAAGCCACACAATACGATGGCTAAGAAGGTTGTTTATATATGAAAGAAATAATAGCTAGTTGAAATTTGAGCAACCATGCTAAGTAGAATGCTTAAATCTTTTTTCTAGATCATACAGAAAAAAAAAAGTCTGGCGTCATCTAAACTCGAGACGTCTGATCGATCACTTATCACAAGTACTATTGCTCTAGACATGAGCATCACAAACACCCATGCAATGGAGAGCGAATGAGAGATAAGGGATTTTCGTTAAAAATAGGCTTTGAAATAGAAATCATGGAATAATTTGTTTTCTATAGTATAAGAAAAAATTTAATGACTGAATAAACCAACTAAAACAACACGTACTAGATGTTGACTTGTTGAGGACAGAAATATTTGTACTTTCTATTCTAGATCAAGCTACAGGGCCTTCTTTTAGGGTAGCACCAAGTTCAAGTATTGGCAAAGACTTCAGAAATCTTGGTGCCTCCTAGAGTATAGTGTTTTATTTGGTTGCCCTTGTATAACCGCTATAGCAAGTTATGGCTGTAGCCGTGAGTATTACAAACACAAACTGTGACAAATGAATAAACCAACTAAAACTCAAATGCCTCGATGTTGAGGACAGACACATTTGTATGGTGCGGTATTGGGTACTTTCTCTTCTAGATTATCTTAGAGCATCTCCAACAAGTTGGCAAAATCATTTGGCATCCTATGATTTTTACCAAAACCATAAAAAAACCTCCTCCAACAACTTGGCAAAAGCACTTGGCAATTTGGCAAGCTTGGCAAAATTCTTCCTTCACGTGCCAAATATGGCAAGTCCTCCATCGCTTGGCATCACGTGGATCCCAATTTGGCAACTAATTTTGCCAACTTATTGGAGGCTCAATTTTGTGATTTTGGCAAAATTTCTAGGATGTCAAGTTTTTTTGCCAAACCCAAATGCCAACTTGTTGGAGAAGGTCTATTTTTTCACTTGGCATTTGGGTTGAGACTTGGCAAAACTAAAGATTTGCCAAGTAATGTTTGCCAATTTGTTGGAGATGCTCTTACATGGCTTCCTTTGAGGGCAGCAACATTCAAGCCTTAGTAAACACTTTGGAAATCTTGGGTGCCTCTTAGAGTGAAGTATTTCATTTGTATGGCCTTCCATAACATTGCTAGATTGTTGATCGGCTTACGTGACATGGCCAGTGCCTCACCTCACAAACTAGCTAGTGTCCTCTATATGATAAGGTGGAGAAAATCATTACACATATGTATTTTTTTTATGTACCGTGTCTTTGTCAAACAAATTTGGATATATATATATATATATCCTAAGATTTGTGTTGACCTGTTGTGGTCAGTGTTAGTGAGTCAATATCATCTCTTGATTGAGCGTGACAGCACAAGGGGCAGCATAGTTCATTTGGAAATATCCCAATGAGTGTGTAGGAGCCCTAGTGTCCCACTTCTTATTCAAGGTATTACCGAAGATGGCGACCCTTGATGCTCTACTGCTCTGTTGGTGCCACTGAATTGAAATCCCTCTAATCATGAGCGCACCCACACCAAAACTGAGAAAAAACGATTATCATCTCATTTTCGTCGTATATGCATCCATACAGAAAAATTTTGTGCAACCATAAGGCCAACGCATCCTCTTCAAATTTGGTCTAACAATGTCCCTATAAATTGAGAAGCCCACCTACCGGATCAATAAGATTTTCTAAAATAAAACTATAACTCCAAAGTTCGTCCGAGAGAAACCAACCGAGTACATAGCAATTCTATTATTAAATCATGCATGTTGTTTCTGTTCGTTATGCCATTGCTCCCATTTCCTTATTCTCTTTATTTTGCATCTCTGCTTTTCGGTAACATCGTCATCTTTTATGTCTTTTATGACTTTGTAGAAAGCCAGATGGAAAGCCACCGGGCATATGTACTACATTCTCTGGGGATCTGGAGCAATACTGATCGAACAATCAAGCAGCTCCCGGAAGCAAGCGAGGCCAGCAAGTAAAGCAGCGGCAGCCAAGCAAGCAAGGGCAAGACGTGGAAGCGAAGCAGAGTCGCCCGGCGGCAAATAACATAGGACATGGACAAGCAACGCACAAAACACGCTCAAGATTTCCGTCCTCTCGCAGTCTATATAGTATACGTATGTTCATAGATCGTGCACAGAGAGAACAGAAGAGCAATATCGTCTCTTGTTCCTCTCTTGCCAGGAGAAAAAAAAAAAGGAGGAGCAAGGAACGCGCTGACTGCTGAGACATGGTTCTGACACACGTTCACGACCTTGATGACGCAGCGGCCGCGTCGGCCGTCGTGTTCGCCTCCAGATACGTGCAGGACCCGCTTCCAAGGTCGGATGATGTCGAATTCGTCTTTCCATGCACGTTTATTCTCTATACTACCGACCATCAGAAGCGAAACAACTCTGATCGATCGATGGCGCTGGCTCTGACTCTGACTCTGACTCTGAGCATTTCCCGTGTCCATCAGGTATGAGCTGGGGCAGAAGTCCATCTCCAAGGACGCAGCGTACCAGATCATCCACGACGAGCTGATGCTCGACAGCAGCCCGCGGCTGAACCTGGCGTCGTTCGTGACCACGTGGATGGAGCCCGAGTGCGACAGGCTCATCCTCGAGGGCATCAACAAGAACTACGCCGACATGGACGAGTACCCGGTCACCACGGAGCTCCAGAACCGGTGCGTCAACATCATCGCGCGGCTGTTCCACGCGCCGGCGTTGGCCGCGGGCGAGAAGGCCGTCGGCGTCGGCACGGTGGGGTCCTCGGAGGCGATCATGCTGGCGGGCTTGGCCTTCAAGCGGCGGTGGCAGAACCTGCGGCGGGCCGCGGGGAAGCCCTGCGACCGGCCCAACATCGTGACGGGAGCCAACGTGCAGGTGTGCTGGGAGAAGTTCGCGCGCTACTTCGAGGTGGAGCTCAAGGAGGTGAAGCTGCGGGAGGGGTGCTACGTCATGGACCCCGACGAGGCCGTGCGGATGGTGGACGAGAACACCATCTGCGTCGCCGCCATCCTCGGATCCACGCTCACCGGCGAGTTCGAGGACGTCAAGCGCCTCAACGACCTCCTCGCCGCCAAGAACAGGCGGACCGGGTGGGACACCCCGATCCACGTGGACGCGGCGAGCGGCGGCTTCATCGCGCCGTTCCTGTACCCGGAACTGGAGTGGGACTTCCGGCTGCCGCTGGTGAAGAGCATCAACGTCAGCGGCCACAAGTACGGCCTCGTCTACGCCGGCGTCGGCTGGGTGATCTGGCGCAACAAGGAGGACTTGCCCGAGGACCTCATCTTCCACATCAACTACCTCGGCGCCGACCAGCCCACCTTCACGCTCAACTTCTCCAAAGGCACGGCCATGGAGATCATGCTCATTTCTGCTAGTCTACCACTACTACCCTGTCACAAGCAATTAAGATGTCTAACATGTTGTTAACTCTCCGCGCAGGGTCTAGTCAAATCATCGCGCAATATTACCAATTTCTTCGATTAGGCTTCGAGGTACGTACCACTTTCATGCTTTGCACCGTAGTTTTATGAATCGATTCCCACAAAAATGGGCTACTCTGTTACTGTAGGGGTACCGCAACGTGATGGAGAACTGCATGGAGAGCGCTCAGACGCTACGGGAGGGGCTGGAGCGCATGGGCCGCTTCACCATCATCTCCAAGGAGCAGGGCGTGCCGCTGGTGGCCTTCACGTTCAAGAGCAAGGACGAGACCTCGCTGGCGTTCAAGCTGTCATCGGAGCTGCGCCGGTACGGGTGGATCGTGCCGGCGTACACGATGCCCGCGAACCTGGAGCACATGGCCGTGCTCCGCGTCGTGGTCCGGGAGGACTTCGGCCGGCCGCTAGCCGAGCGGTTCCTGACCCACGTGGGGATGGCGCTGGAGGCGCTCGATGAGGCCGCCAAGGGCGGGCCTGTGCCCAGGATGCGGGTCACCATCGAGCTCGGCCCTCCCGCCAGGGGCTCCGGGGAGGAGGCGTCCGCCAGGGTCGTCAAGCGGGAGGCCGTCGTGCAGGTGCACCGCAGCGTGTCGCTCGCCGGCGGGAAGACCAAGGGTGTCTGCTAGAGCGGCCGATCGATGGCCGGTACTCTCGGTAGTCGTTTGAGCGGAGTACTGAATAACCCCTCGAGCACCAATGATCGATGCAGAGCTAAAATTTATGTAAGGTTGGTTCGATTGCAAATTTAGAGTACAATAGAAGTGTATTAAATATAACTCCGAGCTCTCATAGTTTTCTTTTCGGTTTATAAACTTTAAATAGAATTGGACACCTTATTTCTAATACATCACTGTCCTGATTTGAAGTGGTTTTGAATGTGTTTGCCATTTTTTAGTTAAAATAAAAATGGATAAATTGAGAAGGTTTTTAAAACAAAAAAAATGTCTCTACGCTTTTAAACCATTTGAAAATAAAATCTATAGATATTTTGATGCTAGGGTAGGGGCAGAACGACATTTATTTGCAATACGGAGGGATTATTTTAATATATAATTGTCAACAGTTGTTTCTGATAATTACCGACAATTGTTTCTCGGGAAGGGTGGGCAAACAAGTCCACATTACAGGCTTCTACTCCAAAACGACGTTTATTTGCAATACGGAGGGAGTATTTTAATATATAATTGCTGACAATTGTTTCTCGGGAAGCGAGAACGATACTTATTTAGAGGCAGAGGTAGTAGGCTTCTCTGCTACCGCTGCACACCCATGTTATCGCTTGAGACCGACTCCTCTCCACCACACGCCCTCATCTCTCTCTCTCTCTCTCTCGTGCACGCCCGTGCTACCAGTGATGGAGATGGTGACCGGCGAGCTCCCTATAGCGCCGTCCTCCCCACGTGCACGCACTCGGACTGCCACGCTCAGCTACCTCTACCTCTCAAGCTGCCACCGTTGCCACCATCGATTTTCTAGGGTTTGATGAAAGATTCGCACGCTAACCAAGCGCTCCAGACGCTTTACAACATCTTCAGTAATCAGTAGGATCTCCTACTTAACCTGCTACTCTAGATTTAGCTAACGGAATTTAAAAAAATCAATTTCAGCAGTCCCCCACTAGACCCTTAGTTGTTGGTCTCATACTTTTTCCTTTTGACCTCTCCTTCTATTTGTCCCCTATTCCACTCCTCTTATTCTTTTTTTCTCTTACACATTCTTCCCTGCGACTTTGCCCGTCTTCCCCGGCCGTGCTGCCTGCCTTAGCCGTCGTGGCCAGCCTCAGCAGCGTGGCAACCCATGGGCGGCCGCCCATGTCCACACCCGACGTCAAGGCGAGAGGAAGAAGACAAATGTTTTTAAAAGAAAAATGACCCCTCTTAAAGTTTATAAATACTTATGTAATTTTGTGTCCAGATGATTTTGCATATAATTCTTGTTATATTTTTTTTGTTTCAAGCAATCAAGTCTTTTTTTCGTTATGTGGGTATAAATCCGTACTCTCGTTTGGATGAATATGAGACCCAAGCGGAGTTTAAAGACCAGAACGACACTTCTCCACAAGTTTGAGGACCGAGCGTAAACTTTACTCTTAAAAAGTTCGTATGATCACATATCTGATATCAGATGCCCTTTTAGTCTATTCAAGCGACGGTCCATGTGCACCAACCGCGGCAGCTCAACCTAGAGGTGAAGATCTTAGCCATTCAATCAAATTAATTTAACGGCTGTAGCGTCGCCATAGAGGACTAGTTTTCAGGCACCTAAAAATTAGCATCTCCCATAGATATCAGTTTCAAAATTTGATAATTCAGAAAGATATAGTTCACTTAATTTTAAAAAATGGAATGGGAATCTCTGGCCCATATACACAGACGGGCCAACGATTTGGGCCGAAGATAACCTTACGGGCCGGGATAACGACATACACCTGGCCCGCGTCTCAACTGCTCATCCTCGGCTTGCGTGAATGACACAGCGCAGCTCTGGGTTTTTTTTTATGGGGCGCAGCTCTGAGTTTCTTTTTTTTTTTTTGTGATGGGGCGCAGCTCTGAGTTAATTACTGTATGACGGGCCGCAAAGCACACCCCTTGGCCTTGGATAGCTAGCTTCACGAGGCCGACAATCTTGAGCGCACAGCAACTGCCCGCAGTACAGCAATTAGCGCTAAGACTGGGCGTTCGGGTTACCCGAAAACTTCGGGTCGGGTAGTTCGGGTTTTGAGAAATTCGGGTAATGAGAATTGTTACCCGATTGGAGCCCCGAAAAACACTACCCGCAATTTCGGTTCGGTTCGGGTAATACCCGATTTACCCGAAATATTTAAAATGACAGAGAACACTCAAAGAGCATAGATTATTACATAGAACTAGAACTTGACAAAATATTTAATAATTTATAAAAGTTTTCATCGTAGGTGGCAAACTACCAACACAATAATACTAAATAATCTTGTGTAAATGTAACATGCAAGCAAGTGCAAACCACAACAAGGACACAATCACGAAGACAATAATAGGTTCACACATTTAGGACTTGAGGTACTTCGGGTAGTTCGGGTACCGGAGGATGTTACCCGAATTACCCGAAATAAATTCGGGTAATAGCATTCACTACCCGATTTTGACTTCGGGTACTGCGGGTTCGGGTTTTTCGGATTCGGGTTCGGATTTTTCGGGTTCGGGGTTCGGGTATCGGGTTTTGTGCCCAGCCTTAATTAGCGCCTACCGGTACAAAAGCAAGGAATAAAGCATGTCGATCGCAATGACGAACGAATTAGTTTATTCATGGTCCTTCATTCCTCTATAAACGATCAGATCCTATAAACACAAATAAATACATGGAAGTGATAGGTGCCAAACTCTTTCCTAATTTTTCTATTCTATAAAAGAACATACTTTTCATTTCCTCTCATAAACTAATTAACTCTAAATGATTGTTTGCATAAAGTGTCTGAATTTTTGCCATGCCAAAGCTGTCCTTGGAAAGGAAACTAAACCTGCATATAGTTCACAAACATAAATGTGAGTTTATGAAGCGCAAAGGGTTTTTTTAGCATACTTCCTCTATCCTAAAAATATAAAGAACTCAGAGTTTAAAGTTTGTACCAAAATTTAAGGTATTTTAGGTGCTTAACCCTCTATGTCTCCTCTATTTTTTGCAAAAAAAAAAAGTTAAACTTGGTCTCAACGAAAACAGATAGCTAGTAAATAAGGAAAAAAAACAACTGACATACTCCTACAAAACCTAATTATTGAGGGGCAAACTAGTCTTTGTTAGTAGTTTTTTATTATTTTTTTGTTTGAAAATAGTTTGAATTACCTTCTATTTTAGGATGGAGGAGTAGCACTTTGTCATAAGTCAAACACTACTATATTTGACCATCTATTTTAAAAATCTTTATAGTTTTACAACATATTATTATATTATGAAAGTATTTTTCATAATAAGTCTAAAAACATAAATTTTATGTCATGAACCTATATAACTTTTTTTTGTAGATGGTGATAAGGATACACATGTTTGACTTAGGATAAAACTAATACAACACGTAAATAAAAAAAGAGCAGTAGGTTTATTTATTTTTTTAAAATCACGCTTATGCACGTACTCCCTCTGTCCTGAAATATACATTCTTGCTATTTTGGGACAAAATAAGGGAGAAAACAATAGGCGCATGTACCCCTCGCTTACCTTCCTAATATATATTGAAATCTGATTTGATTCCCATAATTAAAGGACGAACTCTCAAGTTTCTCATACAAAAATAGGTAAGTAAATGAATTACTTTCTATATAGAAAATAATCATGTATTTTATTTAAGAAAACATTATCTTCTTCTTCCCCGGATGCATTATATTTTGAAAAATTTTCAAAAGTTAGAATATTCTGTATTATAGGACGGAAGGAGCATTGCTTTAAGGGAAAAAGAAGTTCAATACACGGCTCTTCGCGTTCGCAGGCGAGTTGCCTTAGAGCGCGGCAAGTAAGCACACTACAAAAAACATCGAATCAAACAGTGGAGCAAGCGGGTTGTAGATTTAGGAAGTATCGCATTGAACATGAATTTAGCTTTAAGGGCATTCACAATGCAAGACTCTATCACAAAGTCGAAGACTATTTATTATACC
The DNA here is from genome assembly GCA_018135685.1 of Themeda triandra. Taxonomy (NCBI): domain Eukaryota; kingdom Viridiplantae; phylum Streptophyta; class Magnoliopsida; order Poales; family Poaceae; genus Themeda; species Themeda triandra. The sequence goes on along the minus strand of JAENPR010000045.1, from coordinate 398,815 downwards.
TTATTTATGGTATTTCGCTGATGTGGCACCATATTTATTGAAGAAAGAGGTAGAAAAAACAAGACTCCAAGTCTTATTTAGACTCCAAGCCCATAATGTTCGAGCTAATAGATAAGTTTAGACTCTATAATAGAGTCTGCATTGGGATTGCCCTAAGGACATATACCCGCGTGTGTATTCGCCATTGGATCCATATGCCCTTTTGTTTTAGGGGTATAAGCCATATGCCCTTAAAAAGCAAGAACAACATTATGGTCTCTCATTCTACTGCAATCCAAGAGCATGGTCCATGTGCTACCTAGAGTTTGCATATCCCTAAAAAAACAAGAGTTTGCATGCATGTAGATAGGATATTTTTTTTGTGGATTATGCAAACATAAAAATAGCATAATATACTAGCATATTTGTCGGCCCCTAGGTGTGTTAGCTAATTATGTTGGAATTATCATTTTTAAATTATACCGAATGTCACCGTACATGCAACTATACAATAACGGGACTGACATGATTGTAGAATCTGCAAGAACGGTTGTGTGCGGGGGTATTTCTATATTTCATTTATCAGAAAGGGAAAAAATTGACGTTTAACCAGTTCTTTTTACTTTTTCTGTTATGTAACATAATGCATTCTAATTAAAAAATTGAAACAACTTAAGAAATACTCAAATAACACATTTACCCATGGACTGAACCCGATTTAAAAGTTTCTCGTCAAATTATGACTTCAGTTCCAATAAACTTTGCTAAATCTAAGCTTGTATTAGTATAAATTTTAAAAGTCGCGAAAGGAGCGCATGAAGCCATGAACTACATAACTACATTGCAATCAAGTACCAAGCGAACGATTGAGATGAAAACAGCCCAATTTGTCGGCAGTAAATTACTGAAAATATACACATCATATCTGTGCAATGTGCTCACTATCACCAACATTCTTTGAACAAAAGCACAGGGAAAGGAACACACTTATTACACTTCTACAATAATACAGTCACGCATGCTTTCCCGTTTGGTGCTTTAGGATACAAGATGGCTGGTTAATTACACATTTACACGCATGCATGGCAGCCAAATCACAAAGCCACGCACTTCGACCAACTTGCTCGTTGATCAACCCAGCTGTTTGCAAGAGAAGAGGGCCGAGCAAACCTCGTGGAAGGCCTGGAGGATGGCGGCGCGGTGCTCGCGCGCGTTCACCGAGACGTAGCAGTTGAGCAGCGCCCGCAGCTCCGCGGGCTCGGCCATCCGCTTCGCCGCGATCACCTCGGCGATGGACCGCCGGAACTCCTCCCGCGGGTCGTGCGTCCTCCGGTCCTCCGCGAGCAGCACGACGCACGTCGTCCGCCTGCTGGCCGCCGCCTGCTCCCGGGCGCCTTTCTTCTCGTAGCAGCAGCCGCCACCGTCGCCGCTGCGGATCCACGCCAGCGGGAGGCCGTGGCGACGATGCCGCTCGACGAGCTCATCATCTGGGCGGCGCGCGGCCACTGGCGGCCGACGACCGGCCTCGGCAGCTGCGGCGGCGTCGATCATGGACTGCAGCCGCGCCTGGACCATGCCGTGCGCGAGCCTGGACAGGCCACGTGGCTGCGTCCGCGGCGGCGGCGGCTCCGGCGCCGCGTCGGCGGATGAGCACGACGCCGACGAGGACACGCTGAGCCGGGACGCGCCGCAGCACAGCGCGCGGCACTTGCCACCACCCTTGCTGTGCCGCGTCGCCGCCCCCGCCGCGGCGTGGCACTTGCCGCCTCGGCCGATCTTGTTGTGCTCCTGCTTGCTCCGACCCGAGAAAAGCTGCATGGCTGAATGATCTCGCGCCGCCGCCCCTGCTGGCTGGTCAGGCAGGCGGCTCTGCTGCGGCTGCGGCACGCGAGTGGGACTGCAGGGAGAGGGACAGTGGCGGCGAGCAAGCAGCTGGCAAGGTGATGCAGAGCAGCTCGAGCGGGGTGGTGCACTAGAAGAGGACAGTGCGCCATTGTAAAGCGATCAAAGGCGGGCGGGCGCCGCCTTTTGGTGCTCTGATTGATCAAATTTTCTAAGTCATGGGAAAGAGATGGTAGGAATGGCTACGTAGCTCGCTTTAGGATGTAGCCGGATCATGCTGTCCCCTTGCTAGCAGCAACTTGGCATCTCCAGTATGCTGCCATCGCCTTTGATGCCCAATTCTCAATTCGGGTTAGCTAGCTTGTCAAGTTAAAAACGTGATTGGCTGCATATTATAAATCTTAGGCGTCAATCATGTTTCGTACTAGTCGCCATTGCTTAGTGCCAACACATCATAATTACGGCGACACGCGGTTGGGTTCTTTTAATCGGATGAATTCAGAGCTGATGAGCTTTTCGGTGAAGTGAGGATTTAGTACTGGATCCGATCCATCCAACCTACAACCAGCTGTTTACAGGACTGGATAATCTGTATCTGTTATTAGCAGCTCAAATGCCGACCTGCAAAATGCTTAACCCTGCTTCAGAATTCAGGTTTCCTCAAAACAGCATGGGCAGTTGGCGGTTGGCAAAGAAGTGCTTAAGCTTAACCCTCTCTTTCAAATCTGCCCAACTAATTTTTCGCTGACAATGTATAGCTAGTTCAATTCGCTCAATACTCTGCAACACTAGCAAAGTGTTCCTGAGAAAAATAAGGTTCACCAAATCAATCCCAAAAGGGGAGACAAAGAAGCCTAAAGAATCAAAAAGCAAGGACAGGATTCCAGCTGGTGTAGTGGCCGTCATGTGGCTATCATCAAGCTTAAACAGGGTCAATAGCTTTAGCAAGCTCTCGTCTCCCCTTTTTCTTATCGTGTCATTAGCATTTCTTTTCCTGTTTCCTCTTTTGGCAAGTTGGTTGGTTGTGTGTCGCCAACCATGCCAAATAAAAATGTACTGCCTTTGCGCCTAAATATTTGCTCACTTTCAAAATTTCTTTTTTTTTTTTGAATTTCAGGGCCAAGCCCCAGTCATTGCATTGCAAGGACCATAATAATCAGTTTACAGCTCAGCAGGTGGTTCTCACACCTGTTTAAACTCCTCCAAACAGACGAGCCTTACCCCTCAAAACACCAGCACGCACTGCAGCGACGCCAACTAAACTACTGTTCTTAGCATCTAAACCAGAAAACCCAGGAGACAATGCTTCAGCCCAAGCTTGCCCCAGCGCCCGAGCAGTCCATCCACTGCATCCCGGACACTCCAGCTTCACCATTTAGCTTCTTCTTCACCTCCAGCGACAGCTCTTCTCCCTTCCAGCTGTAGGCGTTCTTGTACATGAACCGGTCCCAATCATCCTTGACACTTGCTATCAGCAGATTCTTCCTGGTCTGGTAGCCACCTTCTTCAGCTGCACCAATCTTCCCATATACTCGGCTCTCCATTCTTGGGGGCATAGCACCACCCAGCCCTGCAGCATCACAGCAATCTTGAGCAGCAAACTCCCCACATCCTTCCATGGCAATCCCTGAAAACAAACATGATTCCTTAGCTTCCATAATCCCCAAAGAGCAGCAGCACAGAAGATGTTACACTTTCAAAATTTCTACTTCCTCCATTTCAAAATATATTACCGTTTTATTAGTTTATTCTAAGTCAAACTTCTCTAGTTTTATTTACATTTATAAAATTGTATATAAACATCTAAAATATCAAATAAATGCGCTGATAAGACATGGGATATGGTGATTAATGAAATTAGTTCGATATTACACATATTGGAGAATTTTCTATAAGCTAGAAGAGTTTGATTTAACAAAACTAAAGCAACAATATATCTTTTCAAATGAATGAACTATCCAAAATCATATATGTGTTTCATTTTAGAAAGTATTCACTTAGGAAGTAGACGCACGGATGATACCTCATGGAAAATGTATGGGAAACAAAGGATGGTAAACTTTTTGTATATCGGTTAGACCCTCTTTGGAACAAAGGAAAATGGAGAAAATGGAGAAAATCGAGAACAAAGATTTAGTTTCTACGAAATTACGAATCCTATGAAATTCTTATGGGATGGCTTGTTTCACAGAAAATTTGTAGGAAGTTTACCAAAAGGTTGAACCTTACGGAAAATTTTCTTTGCGTCACTCTCTCTCTCTCTCTCTCCAAATTCATGTGTGTTTCCTCATTTTAAGGAGGCTTAATCTATTTCATGTTTAGTAACTGGGGGGCGGTTGTAACTGGGTAAGCCCTCTTTCTTTTACTTGAAGTGCATGTTTTTTTAACGAAGAACCTCGACCGTACACTTACACCTTCAGTGTACTACCCATGTCCACACATGATCTGGATCTCATTAGACTTTTATAAGTGCGATAGTTCGTTGCCGAGTGCTCACGTGTATCTAAATGGAACCAGCTAATTGTTAACTCACTGCTAAGTAGATATCCCCTTTATTGAAAGGTCCAGCCACCTCTAAAAAATGAAATTTTTAGAGGAGGCTATTTGTAAAGATGGCTGAAAATTCCACCCGTCTCTAGAAATGTATTTCTTAAGATTAAGATACTTGACAATTTGGCCCATCTCAAAAACTAGGTGCGCACATTAAAATCTATAACTTTTTAAATCATGTATGATGAAAAAGAATATATCAAAATCATAGTACTCGAAGAGACATCAAATTTATTTATTATATTATAGTTGACCACTTTTAAATCGAAACCATTTAAAGCCCAAAAAAATTGTTTTAAATGAAAAAACTTTTTTCCTAAAATTTTCAAATGACATTGAAGAAATTACCTACACCAAAGTTGTAGAACTCCAAGAGATATATGACTTTTCAGTTTATTTTTAAATTTAAATTCTTTTAGGATCTCAAATATGCACTAAAATATTCAGTATAGTAATACAAAAGGACTAGTCCTAAGCGACGCTGAGGTACAGTGATAAGAAGCAATGTACAAGACTAGTGGACTTTAGTTTAATCCCCCTGGCCCCTGGGCCGCATGTGCACGAAAATCACATGACTTGTGAAAGTCAGCTCAGGAGGTTGACTGGTGCGCTTCTCCTAAGATTAAAACTTTCCTTTTGCTATTTTCCCCCAACTTGCAAATTTTATAAACAATTTCTAGAGATGGTTGAATAACTGTCTTTAAAAAATCATTGATTTCTACAAACATATTTCTAGAGGTGGGCTAAGCTAACACCTCTGAAAATGTTTTTTTTAGCGGTGACTGAGCCCCTAGCTCACAACTATCTCATTAGCTATCTCAACTTAGGTAATAAACTGTAAAAAATACCATTTTTTTCATCCTGCCTACCTCTATCCGCGTACGCTATAAATAACAAATAGAAAATGAAGAGCATTATAGACAAAATCACAAATGCATCCACCTTTTAGCTAGTGAATCCAAACAACACCGAGCTAATAGGCAATGAGCTAATAGTTAGCTAGCTAATATTAGTTGTGAACTACTGCTAGCTCCATCTCAAACTAAGTCATTTCATAGAATCACCATAAGTCAAACTATCTTAAAAAAGAGTAATAGCATGTATGACACCAGATAATAATATTAATATTATAAAAATAAATTTTAGAATGTATTTGATAAATACCAAATTTTTTAAATAATGTTTTCATAAATTTTGTTTGAAATAGTTTAACTTAGAAATATTCTAAAAAATTAGATGCCAATGAATTCAAACGGGGCCTCACAAACATATGCGGCTACGCGCATAAGTCCCTGGTAGAAAAAGAAAAAAAGTGGTGCTTCATGCTTTCATACCTCGGTAGTCATTACCGGCTGGTATATCTAATCTATTGCCATCCGTGGGGGTGAGTGGCAACATTTTTGCCACTTTTTAAGAAATTGACTGTGAGAGGAGTTAAGTGGTGTGGTCGCCCTACTAGCTGTAAGTAGCTAGGTAGAATCGACCTCGCTGTCACTCTTCCAAATTTACAACCGAATTCCATTTTTGTAATTGACTGGCAAGTGACAGTGCAGGGACTAGGGACAGGTGAACGTGGATGTAAGCATCGCCCTGCTCAATGCATACCTGCGTCATGTTTACACCAGGCGGAATGGCTTTGGACGCATTCCAAATTTCGGGACCAGCCATGTGCTGACACGTCTCTCTCGTGTGATCAGTTTCGGGTGAATTGTTCGTCCCTGCATCCTATTGCTACTGCACAATAAGAACTGCACCGAACAATATGGACATTGTGCCCCATGTTTCCATGCTGAAAATAATATATTCAGTAACTGAAATGAGAAGTTAGTAACGGAAGAAAGGACTGAATTCGAACCTTTTTTTGCTGCATGATTTCACGGGGGTGGAATCGGTTCGATTCTCATAAACCGGAAGAAATTCCTTGCTCCAAACAGAACTCAACAGTTTGCGTGCACACTGCACAGCCATGATACGGGCGGGCGCGGATGCATGGTTCAGGAAACCTCGTAGCTGTGCTGCGCTGCTGCCCGGCATTAATGGGAGTTAGATCATGGAAACAATAGGAAAAGAGATGCCACTGGCGTACAACGGATGCCAAATTGACAGCTACAGCTAGAAACATTTCCAAAAATTGAGATATTCCAGTCAGGTGCTCATCAGCTCGTCGATCGCAGCAACAGCCAGCAAGATTCATCATGGCTTACGAAATCTCTCGCTCTCCATAAATCACCCAAATCACAGGCAAATGAGCTAGCATTAGCAATACCTTCCCCCCCGAAACACCAGGGCGGCCATCGAAACGCGAGAGCCATTCAAGGATAGCAGGCAAGCGTCGGAACGCGAGGTCGTCCAAGAAACCGCCGTTAGCGACGATGGCGGACGCGCCGTCGCCGTCGCCGTCGCCGACGACGGCGGCCGAGCCGGCGGGGTCGGCGTCGACGCCGCTGCTGCGGCGGCGGGGCTCGTACGCGCGGTCCATGTCGCACGCGCGCGACGAGCTCAGCAGCTTCCGCTCGGGGCTGCGGTGGATGTGCGTGGACCACTCGGACTCCGCCAGCCCCGCGGTGTCGTGGCTCGTCTTCGCCGCGCTCGGCGTGGCCGTCCCGGCCGCCGCGCACGCCACCACGGCGCCGCGGCGCGCCTACGACACGCAGGTGCAGGTGTCGCTCACGCTCTCCGCCGCGCTCGCCTACGCCACGCTCTACTCCCTCGTCCGCCGCCGGGGCCTGCGCCGGCTGCTCTACCTCGACCGCCTCCGCCACGACTCGCAGGATGTCCGGGCGGGCTACATCGTCCAGCTCGCCGGCTCGTTCCGCCTCCTCGCCTGCTTCGTGCTCCCCTGCTTCGCCGCCGACGCCGCGTACAAGGTGTTCTGGTACTGCGCCTACCGCCCCTTCCCGCTCTGGTGGTCCGCCGCGGCGTGCGCGCTGGAGATGGCGTCGTGGATGTACCGCACCGCCATGTTCTTCATGGCGTGCGTTCTGTTCCGCACCATCTGCTACCTGCAGATCCTTCGCATGACGGGGTTCGCGCGGGACTTCGGCCAGTGCGCCGACGTCGCCGCCGTGCTGAGGCAGCACCGCCGCATACGCGTCCACCTGCAGCGGATCAGCCACCGCTACCGGAGGTTCATACTCTACTCCCTCATCCTCGTCACCGCCAGCCAGTTCACGGCGCTGCTCGCCGCCACCAGACGCCACGCGCAAGTCAACTTCGCCACCGCCGGCGAGCTCGCGGTGAGTACATAGTTCCATTAACGATGCGCCTCTGCATGCTCTGCTCAGATGATCTTTCTTTACCCTCGGTCACATGCTCATCCATGCATGCGCCTGCTGCTGCAGCTCTGCTCCGTGAGCCTCGTCACGGGCCTGCTCGTCTGCCTCCACAGCGCGGCCAAGATCACGCACAAGACGCAGTCGATCACCAGCGTCGCCGCGGCGTGGCATGCCGACGCCACCATCAACAGCCTGGACCGTGACCAGGAGAACCCCAGGACGCCCAGCAAGGCGTGCCTGCAGCAGCAGCAGCAGCACGCGCCCACGAGCCCCTTCCCGATGGCGAACGCGTCGTCCGGCGAGGAGTCCGACGACGACGAGTCCCGGAGCGAGGACAGCGTGGACACCTCGAGGTTCACGTCTTTCCACGCCACCAACGTCTCCTTCCAGAAGAGGCAGGCGCTAGGTAAGCATGCGCACGTGCACGTGCTCTGTTTGTGTGCGTTCAGTGTTGGTGACACGCTGGATGTAGCTGATCATGGTGCTTTCGCAGTGACGTACTTGGAGAACAACCGGGCGGGGATCACGGTGTTCGGTTTCGTCGTCGACCGGACATGGCTGCACGCTCTGTTCATGATCGAGTTCTCGCTGGTAATGTGGCTGCTAGGGAAGACGATCGGCATATCTTGATTCTTGAGATCGAAGGAGATGTATTATTTACTTGTGATGAATGACACAATAAAGAATTTATCACTCTGGCCTTTACTGTAAAGCTCCAAGTAGATTATGTCATTCCGAATGTACAAAACTGAGATCAGATATAGTAGTAGTTTTTCTTTCTTTGGACCCCAAGAATATCGACTCGAGCATTTACTTACAAGCGTGACAAAACCTTGGCTTCTGACATTCTGCGTCGTGAAAGCAAACAAATAACAAAGAGCGCAGAGAACTCAAACAGTTCAAAAACTAGGTAAAATGCCCACTGGGACAATTGGAAAAATATATATAGTGACTGTTTAAAGATAACTGAGACTGATATTTACAGAGTGGTTTTGTTCTCTTCTCGAGCAAAATGACACCGACTTGACCAGACTTCTTCCATAAACATAACCTATTCCTAGTTTACTTTATCGATGGAAAAGGAGAATGCCAACCAGATGATGGAAAAGGAGAATGCCAACCAGATGACCCATCACACACCCTGTGTTCCCTTCAGCCTAATATGCACAAGGGCACATCAAAGAAAGGAACATGGCCCAACGAAACCAACAAAAAAACTCAACCCATGTTTGACTGATCTGCAGAAGAACAAACTAGAACAAATCCATATCGTCAGCATCAGCTTCATAATAGTGCTACTGTTATCTGCCTCCTCACATTAAGATAGTGCATAAAAAATAGAATTGATCCAATTTCCCAACTGTCATGTCCTGATGTTAACTGTTGCGTGCCCGACTGAAAGATCTGCGGACAAAACCAACCCGCAGTGGCCTGTGAGGAGCCCGTCCCCCAAGGCTGCGTCTTGGTCTTTCCCCGTTTCTCCTATAAGCTCTGCCTCTGTGGACAGGATATCTATCATAATACCCTTCATCATCACCATCTGAGTAACCAAAATCATCAAGAGAGTCATCGCTGTAATGATCGCTGATGTCGCTATCTGGATCAAAGATGTAGTCCCCCATGATAACATATCCTGGATTCAAAGCGCTAACAATGCTAATTGCATCTTGCCTCTCCTTTTCATTTTCAAACTCCTCCCATTCAGCCAAGCGCGCAGGGTCAACTTCACGAGGCTTTGATGAACGATGCTTGGACTTCACATGTTTTTTGAGTCTCTTATATGTCCCGACAAATGAGCAATCCTCATGCATACAAGGTCTTCTTTTGCGGTTCAGAAATCGCCGCGCAGGTTTGACCACAGTCCACCCTTTAACTTCCCCACGGCAGATAGGGCACGCAAGCAGCATTGTATTTGGCTTCTGGTTACTTGGTTCCACTGCAGTTGAGACTTCGTATGCTGATTTCTCCCTCGAATAAGCATTTTTAAACAGCTCAAGACAATTGGAATGCCTAGAATTGGTACCACACATGTATGGTCGACAACCCTTGTTATGAGACGAACAAAGGAGCAGGACAGCATCATGAGGACGTTCCAAGCATATTGAGCATGTGGCATTTTTCCAGTCCTTTTCCTCTGACGTTGATCGCAATTTGTTTTTCCTGCCTGACCTTTTTGTTTTCTTGTAGTTCTTAGGTACAGCATGAGAGGCAGACCTAACATCATGAGCTGCCAGCTTACGGTTTCTTGGACTCCTTGCCATGTCTTCTGTGGGGAAAAAAGGACCTGGAAGAATGGTATAAAAATAATATTACATTAAACTAAGATCTTAAGGACAGCAATCTCATTGCATTCTCACAAAACATGTAGGATTAATCCATACTTCTATGCAAATCACATCATAATACAATGGACCAAAACTCTATTGGATGTTTTATGATGTATCGTAGTCTTGTGGCTGTGTAACTAACATGAATCCAGACAAAATGGTTTTTGCAAGCTTGCGCGTTTGTATGTGATGAAAGTGAAGTCTGACAAATTAATTTGCAAAATTCTACGTTTTGTTTCTCCACCATTATTTAGCTTAAGGATACCTTTGAGGCTTTCAAAGTTTAAATCATGTAATGTCAAAGATGATTCGGATTGTTTACCCAAGGATATTCCAAGCATAAGTTAACATTTACATAGCATGACAAAGATCAAGTGAAAACTTCAAGTGGTTTGATTTTATGTGCCGTAAGTTCTCTAACTTCATTTACTGAGTATTGCCATATTCAAACTTGTAAAACTACTAACAATTCAAAATTTTGCACAGATGCCAGAGATGGCCTTTCAAAACTATTTCTTCCCTTAGTATCGAATGCACCAATTAGTTAAAGCAATTGTTTAGATGCTTACCCAAAATATCTGCTGAAATTAGTGAATGCTCTTAATATAGTACAGGAACTGCACGGGCCCTTAATGAGGACAGAAAGGAACCTGTGAAGTATTGGGGCTAAGCATCAGAATCCTAAATTTTAACTGAGCAAAAATTAAAAGCATCCATATCACAATAATTATGGGATCACCACAGTTTTGGTACAAGTTACGTATAACTATATAAGCATCAAAATCATAAAACATTCAGTGGGCAAATACTAAGATTGGATAGTTCAGTAAAGCAAACAATATCAGGCAGCCAAGCTTGCTATATATGATTCAGCAAAAGTCAGCAACAGCAACTGTGGCAACTAATAACATTTTAGCATGCATAAAAACTGCACGAGACACTGAAAACTTCTCTGATTCACACAAAGTTAAAATATCTACTAAGGATTGAATACAAAACTCATCAACTCTAAATATGTGAGGGCATGAGGCATAACTGCATATGGAGGGTATTTTTGCAATGAGAACAACACTAAGGTCAATTTTGTGTGCATACGTAGACACAGAAACCAAAATGCAAGCAGCAAGCTAGTGAAGTGACTTAGCCTATCGTTAGTCACTTATGAGAATTTTGCTAGGCTCCTTCGACATGTATGATTTTAGTCCATCCAACAAGGTAGAATTTAGAATGTGAATGAAACAATGTCAGAAGTATTTTCTATGTAACTCTATAGAGGAAGCTAAGAACACTAGCCAATGTAAACGTGAAGGGCGTGGCTTAGTCCAAATGCTGACATCACAAAAATTGGATTTCAGTCTAAGGAAAGTTTGCATCTAAATCTAAAAGACCCCTACCAACCAAGCATTCTGCTAAGCTCTGCATAATTCAGAGACGGCTATTTGTGTCTCTATAAGAAATTGTGATGGACGTGTGACCATGGGGCATATATAAGATAAGATAGTGTACACAATGATATGGTAACATCCAGCTGATCACATTTTGCATATACTGCAGTTCAAAAACAATAGCAGGCATCCATCTGGTCGTGTATTCGGGTCAGGGATCCAAAAAGCAGCAATAACTGCGCACGCTTAGCGCTTCGCTATGGGGCATAAGCGCTCCCAAAGCGGAGCGATCGCCTTGGTAGAGCAGTGGTTGCTGGATCCCGCTGCCCGACGCGCAGCGCAGCCGCAAGGGCCGGGCGCCGTCGACGGTCCAGCGGAGGCGGGAGGGGAGAGGGAGGTACGTACGCAGGGTCGCCGGCCGGTGTGCGGAGGACGGAGGCGAGGGCGAGAGGCGGAATGGGGAGACGCCGACGCCGCCGCCGAGCCTGGGACTGCCCCGCCGTCGCTGAGAGCCCGAGCCTGAGCGCCGCCTCCGTCGCATGCGTGCCGGGCGCGAATGGGGGAGGGCCGGAGGGCGCAGCGCCGGCGCTGCGATATAAGATGAAGAACCCGGCGGCGGCGGATGCGAGGCCGTGTCGCTGTGGCGAGATGCGAGTTTGGGCTGAATCAAATGGGCTTTTAGGTGGACCACTAAATAAAAGCCCATACTACCATTTTCCCTTTTCTTTTTATTTCTTTTTGGAAGAAATCCACGTTGCATCCTCGATTTTTGTGAAAGTATGTTTTTCGTCCTTGAACCCTCTAACCAGGCAAAACACGTCCCTTAACTTTTAAAAATGTCCATCTTACCTCTATATCCCTTTATAAGCAGGTTTTGAAAGCGGTTTTGTCTTTTTTCCATTTTATTTATTTTGGTTGTATCTTTGACAAATCATAAAATAGAAAATTCAAAATTATTAGACTCTAGATGAGTATATATCTACACAATTAACATATATGGTACGCTTTAATGTAAAGTTTTTGTTATAGCTTTAGATGTATGTTTTTCTGTAATTATTTGGAATAATTCATAGATGTTTCTATGGTCTAATTGTGGTGAAAATATATAACTAAGCTATACATGGTCAATGAGTACAAAAATTTTACTACAATTAAAGCATATGATAATTATCCTATATAAAAATTCACCACAATTATACCATAGAAACTGCAGCCACGAATCATTCCAAGTAATTACAGAAAAGCAAAGATCTAAAAATACAACAAAACTTTGTACTTAATCATACCATATTATATGTTAGCTGTGTAAATAGACTCATGTAGAGTCCAATAAAATTGGATTCTCTATTTTGTGATTTTTCTATGATTTGTTTTAAAAAAATTGACCAAATAAAAAAAAAAAGCAAAATCGCCATCAAACCCGCTTATAACAGGACAGGGAGGTAAGATGAACGGTTTTAAAAAGTTGAGGGACATGTTTTGACCAATTTTATAGTTTAGGGACGAAAAACGGACTTTTGCGAAAGCTAAGGATGTAACATTGACTTTTTATTCTTTTAACATCTTTTTAACAAATCAGCCTATAGTTTGTATCACGTAACTTAGACATGGGATTGCCTAGGTACACACAACCCATGTTGTACAATTTTTTTTCTTATGCCACAAAAGACAATCTAATAAACTTTCTAGAAGAATAATGTATTCAGCTTTATTTTTGTTGAAAATCTAAAACTTCACATTTCCTCTTCACTTACTATCCTCATAATTTTTGTCGCTACGGGTACTTAAAATCTAAGAGGGTTCTAGCATTCATTGTCGGTTTTCTCCGAGAGATGACAAACTTTTACAAGTTAGGATGCAACAACTATTGTTATCCATATATATTGCTCAATAATATGTCAAGGATCAAATGGCTATATTATAAAAGAAGGTTGTTTATGCATGACCTTGTAGCAAAGCAACATACCAGTTTTATTATGGATCCTAAAGAGAATATAAATTTTATCTCATTATCTTATTTTTAGTGTAATAGTATACATATCAGTATTGCCGATATTGTACAAACATCCTTTTTTATGAAAATAATCATTTTGTTCAATTGAACTTATCATTCTGACTTATCAGCTATCTTGTTTTTTCTTTCTCAAAACAAAACAACATCAGTCATATTATCATCCGAAAAGTGATGATAGGGTTTTCTCATGGAAATATATAGCCCATCATCATCAATCCAATAGGTAAAGCTAACAAAGCATAGCACCTAGAATTTCATTCAATCAACCCTATCCCACCAAGAGAAAACTTCGACTACCAAAAATGTACACCGCGCCCCCACCATCGAGACGACGAAGAGATAAACCTGTTGTAAAACATAAGGACTCTATCCTAGAAGGAAAGGAGAAGGAAGAATCCTAATCCGAGTCCGTTTGTATGTGGGCTCTTACCAAAACTCTAGCCCTTGGCAGGACTATATATACGTGGGAGCTCTATGTTGTAATCACCAATATTCGTAGAAATAAAGAATAGACTCCCAACATCTTGTGTCTACTTGTTCTACTTTCATCTACCATGTTGATTGTGAGAGACGGAGAGGGGAAGGTCCGAACCGCCGGGCAACGTGTTTCATAACACGTTATCGCACGACAAGCTCTTCGTCGACATCGCCGTTGAAGCCGACGCCGACGTCCGTGCCGACGTCCCGTCGCGACTACTCCGACGACGTCGACCTCCCCGACGTTGTTAGCGGAACGGATCCGCTACTAGTTTGCACCGCATCGACGTGTACCATCGTCATCAAGCAAACAGTCTACGACAATGCCAAACGCCCTACGCGGTATGTATCTACTAACCACTGTCCTACGCGACACGTGAGGTAGATCAATTTGGCATCCTTTATTGCAAGGTATGAAGTACAATCCCGTAGATTGCTCGTGTTCGTCACTGAGCCGATCTCTATACTCTATATTGCATCGTACACGAAGTACCTATATATCTTGAAGTAAAAGATCGCACAGTTGCATCTAGGGTTAAAAAAAAAAAACAGTACAAATTAATGGTGTACATGAAGTACAAACTGTTTCCGTACATGTGTATATATACCATATATATACATACACCTGCATGTGGACGGTGGGCACTATCCAACTTTATCTCGGCATATAATGCTCCAAAGATGAGCTTATCACACCGTTGACACGGCATCAACCGTGGCTTATACGTTGCCAAAGACCGGCACCCGTGATTGTGAACCAACTCGGCTTTGAAATTACTACGGTGTCGCTCATAGCACCGTGACCGAGAACAACACTATGCGATGATGTTGACGTACGTGAACATCCATGGCATGGTTAGTAATTTGCGGCCCGTATGCCGCTGCCACGCCAAATACGCCAATACGCCAATGTACTCACCCGGGCTTTTCGTACGCCGCTGGTGTAGGACCCACCGTTTAGGCATCCGGAAGACGACTCAGCCGAACACAATAGCCGGCAGCTAGCAACACACAAGAGGAATTTGTTTTTCTTACGTGTTTTTTGCCACGAGGAGCACGCACGGCCCGAACGCCATAATCTTACTTGAGTACGGACTGAATGTCGTCACGCAATACGGTCCTGCAGACTTTGTCACATGATGTGAACGCTCTCCTAGCTTGTGTGCTGCTAGTGCCCGTGTGTTGGCCATATTATAATCTGAGAAAAATCAGAAACAAAACGGAAGGAAACAGAAATAAGAAAGGGCTCTATAAATCTGAAATTTATATATATAAGCCCATGATTCTAGCAGAATCTATGTATAGGTAATGCATTCTTGCAGCATATAGTTCCTATACTTTCCAGTTTTACAATGTTTATGAATGAAACCCCTCGATATTTTAGTTTTTATAACTGTTTTCTAAGTAATTAACCCTAGATCTTTGTCAATGTTTTTCTTATACCCGCATGTATAAGAGCATGGATATAAATATTGAATCCGAAGTTCATTAGCGAATGTTTTGCCTAGCTTTATTTTCTATAAGAATTGTATGCCATGTAATTATAAGAATAAAACTAGAAACATGGTATAAGTTATATGAGCTCTCTAAATCTTGCAGATCTTAGACTTACCACCTTTGAGAGTCTCATATTTGTTTTTCCTAGCATAATAAATTTTGGGATGAATGAATGTTCGGTACAAATTCTGAAATTTAGTATGTACCATAATCCTAAAAATGCTAGGATGCTTCTAAGAATATTTTTTGCATAACCATCCACTCGCCTTTTTGCACCTTACTACTTGTTTACACGCAGTAAATCTATATGCACATGATTTTATTATAATGATATATGCATACTTTCATGAAGAAAAATATCCCGGACTTGCCCTGAATGGCATAATTATTTGTTACGGTCATTATTAAATCCACGTAGAATATTTAACTACCATTGAAGTGTAGTAAACTTTAGAATGAGTATATGGCCAAGAGAAGTAACAAAAGGCATTGTGGGACTCACTGCATGAGTAAAATTTTAAATTATGATTACGAATATCATATTGCTTTGAAAGTTGAATTTTCAAGCTTATATGCCTAATATTGAGATATAATGTTGATCTATAAATAATAGCTTGAAGCTTTATACTAAATGTCTAGAAGACAAGATGGTAAAGAAAATTTTATCAATGCATATTCTCGAAGAAATGTCTCTTGTGTATAGAATATCACAGAGCAATATAATACATGAAGTATTTAAATTTACCATTACTCAACATAGAAATTGAGTTGAATTTTTAGACAAACTTTATAAACCAGGATATTATCAATTGTAATAACTTTAAATATGTGACTTGCATATATCATACTCCTAGAAGGAGATCGAGAAAGCATGAAGCTACTAAATGTCAAGCGCTTGAAGCTAAGACATATGAGAATTTTTAAAGACTTAAATCATGTGCTTATAGATTTGTTGTATCTTAAATTAATATCATGAAGTAGTGGCAACAGGTGCATTAAGTTTTAATTCCCGTTAGATTAAGTGATTGATGGTTAATTTATTAGCTTGAAGACTAATATGAAATATTTAATATTCTTAGTTGCAATTGTTACATGAAGTAACATGTGATAATTTCTCATGGAATAAATTAGATTTATATGTTTCACATATAAATAATTGCCTATATTGCCTATCTAAATAAGTTTTGCATTATTTTATCCACAAAGCCTCAATTAACCATGAAGGTTAGTTTTTTGTGCACTACTACCATTTAGGTAGAATGGAAACTGAACTTCCTAGAAGCACATGAACAATTGGACTATACTGGCGTATGAATTGCTCCTAGAAGGACAAATTTAGCCAAGAAAAAGTATAATCCTAAAACTAAGTATTTAATATTTTTTAGCCCAAGAACTCGAAGTTTTATTCTACCCTATATATATGAATTTCATGCCATAACCAATGAATACTAGAAGTATAATTGGATTCTATGGATCAATAGAAGTGATCTTTCATAGATGATGCAAGAAGTATATAACTATTTGAAGTAATTATGGCATGAGGGGGAGAAATTTTGGGTAAAGGCATAAGAAAATGTGGGTAATATATATTTAATAGGCATAGCCTTCCCAAATCTATCTTTAAGTGCATGTATCAAGACTTGAAGTTTTGCCCGTGTCCCTTCCGGCCGAGTTAACTTTCTCTACTGCACTAATTGCAAGTAAGCTTGTAGCTTTGCATTTTTATTGTTATCTACTATGTTGGACCGAATACCAACATTTCACATTGTACACATGCAAGTGTATTACTATTTTATTCTCTCATTGAGCTAAACTATCTACTCTTTGCATGAATATTAGCATAGAAGCTATAGTTGTAGCTAGTAGCTACATTTACACCCCCTATAATTAAATTGACTAGCTAGCACGCTATGTCCAATGGTTCTTGTTGAACTAAGAAATATGTTGCTTTCAATGCATTGCATGCATAAGCAAAAGATTGGTCTATGGCCATGTAGCCTAAGATCAGGAGTAAGTTAATATGTTTTCTCAATAGAGACTAACTCAATTGATTGAATGAATAATTATGGATGATGATGGATAACATATTTATGATGATTTGGGATTTTTGAACAAAAGGCATCAAGGGAATTTTGCATTAAATGGCAATTAGAAAATTCTAGAAGAAATTCCATGTGAATTGGATGTTGCGTATTTTATATATTTGAAATATATAGTCTATTTGTTTTTAATGTATGAGTACTTGGATCAATTATATTGGCTAAATAATAAAGAAGCTAGACAATGAAATAGTTTGTTCTAAACTATACTATGTGCACATCGGGAGAACATTCCCGATTTTGAAGAAATGTTGAACATTCGTGCACTATGTGTATTCTAGCTACTGCATATAATATAGAATAACCCCCATGTTTAAATATGTGTGTGAATATTTCCCATAAAATTTCATTACAAAGATACATGAATGGGCCTCCGCTTGTAGTTGGAGATACATGAATATGAATTATTGAAAGCCCATCATAGGGGATTATTTTGAAGTATGCTATTAAAGATCTAATATTGGCATTAGGGGAGAGAAAGCCTATTTTAAATGCCAAATATTATTTCCGCGGAAGGAAAATGATCTAGAGAAAATATTCCTTGAAGCTTGAAGCAGGAATATTATCACACACTAAGTCAACTATTAGTTTGACTAATGCTCTTGTGAAGCATGAAGCGGAGCATATGCCGTATATTGAAATGAGAGGAGTAACTTGAAGTTATAAACCAGAAGTTTTGTTTACTAATAATAAACTAATTATTGTATACTATCAAGCTACAATCTATGGGGACGCCTATGGATTATAGTTTTAATGTATACTTATTGAATAGAAATAAAATAAAACTCCTCCATTCTCATGAAGAGAACACCTCATGAATAAGGTTGAGCACCTCATGAAGAGGATCATCGTGAAGATGGAATCCAACACACTAAGTGCGCACATCATTAGTGTTGGATATGCGGAACAATAAAGTATCTCTTGTTTTTGGGAAATAACAAAGAGACAGAATAATCTCATATTATGAGAATATTGGGAGAAAATAATAGTTGTCGACAACGCTACCTCTATAATTACAAATGTTTCTCTTATGAGAACCCGGATCCGAAAACAAAGTCCATGGCAAAGTCGCTTGTAGCGATTATATCGGGTCGGTGAAGAAATGCAATTGAGGATGACTCTCCTACTAAGAAGAAATAAATGTTCTCGCTATATTTCTCGGCAAATAAAATGAATGAATATGAAATATGCAAGTTAATAAGTGGATTATGAAGATCCATATACATAGTTCCTAAAGAATGCAAATCGCAACATATGAATATAAATCTCATACAAGTATTATGAAGTCTAAGGTAGAATATATTCACTAATAAATATTAAAGTCTCTAGAAGAGCATATCCTAGAAGGAATAGTCATCGAATGACTTCATAGTGAATAACACTATCTCATTGTGTATATCACTTAATAATCTCTCTTGTAGTAGAGAGAAACATCCTTGAAGGAACTAATCCGTGAAGGATTTACCACAATTCGAAAGAAAACGCCATTTATCCCCGAAGTGAATATAGACCCGAGAGAAAGAAAATGAGGAATTGTAAACACCATGAAGGTGTCATACAAACACTCGAAAGTGTAAAGCTAGCAATAAATATTGATATCCTCTAAATACCATAGAAGGTATAAGAATAATGGTGACTTTGGTATTTAAATTATCCCCTAAATACCAAATGCAAGACTGGATTTATTATTTAGTGGTACTATCAGAATCTTGAAGATTTTAGTTTTAAAACCACTAAGAAAGAATTAATAAAGTATTTAAGCTTGTATAAGTTTGATGCACTATCCGAAGATATTGAATATCAAATTATTTACCCCTATAATCCTCTGAAAGGATCTATTATCTTGAAGGATAAATTATTTGTTTTGCACAACTAATAAGTGGTTATTTATGCATTAAGCAATATTGCTCTTTGTTATACCCATATAATTCATAGAAGAATTATGAGCCAACTTTTTAAAAGTGCATTTTGAACAATGAAGTTCAAAGGATGGCTTTATGAGGGGGAGCAATTTGATTCGATTTACCTTGAAGGTTATTATCCACTAGAAAATCCAAAGATCAAGTAGATCATATTTGCCAAAACATTGAAGTTTATGCATAGATCATGAAGATCAATATCTATGAAATATCCCAAGAATATATGACCAAGAAGGTTAAATGTTGTACTCTTTTTTCCTATGTGAGTTTTTACTTGAAGGTTTCTCACACAAGGTTTTTAATGAGACAACATGTGCAATACAATCAACGAATGCAATGTACTCTTTTCTCCAAGAACCGTTTTTTCCCACTGGGTTTTCGGATGGAGTTTTTAACGAGGCATGTGCATATCGTGGTAATCGCCCAAGGGGGAGTGTTGTAAAACATAGGACTCTATCCTAGAAGGAAAGGAGAAGGAAGAATCCTAATCCGAATCCGCTTTGTATGTGGGCCTACTAAAACTCTAGCCCCTCGCAGTGACTATATATACGTGGGAGCTCATGTTGTAGAATCACCAATATTCGAGAGAAATAAAGAATAGACTCCCAACATCTTATGTCTACTTGTTCTACTTTCATCTACCATGTTGATTGTGAGAGACGGAGAGGGGAAGGTCCGAACCGCTGGCAACGTGTTTCATAACAAAACCCAAACGGGAATGGACCACGAGACACCAGCCGCAACCGTCATCGAACTCGTAGGGGAGAGACAGAGCGACACGAGACTACGACGAGAGAGGAGGGCCGGCCCCAGACCGGAGAGGGGCGCTGAAAGCCACAGTTTTGCTTAGGGTTTCTCTCCCCCCACGCCGAGACAGACAAGTACCACACACACACGCGCGCCTCTGACCCTCCCCACGAAATTCACAAAAAATTTTCCCAAGGAAAGGAAGGGAAAATCCGTCCGAAATCCAGCGCTCCAAATCCGTTCGTCTCCCAGCGCTCTCCCCGAACCCGTCCCGAATCCCGCAAATCCTCGCCTGAAATTCCCCAATCCTCCGTCTCCGTGGTCCGTCCGTGCTCGCCGCCGCCGCCGCCGCTGCCGCCGCCTACCTTGCAGCGACCGGCCCCGCCTCGCATCTCCGCGGCGGATTTCCCACCCGACCCGAGGGTTTCGTCTCGCTCTCGCCGCGCTACTGCCGCCACAGATTGGCGCGACCCGGACGCGTCGTCGAGGGCCCTTGTTCCGCCCGCGAGGCCCGGGGGCGCTCCTCCCGCGGAAATTCACTCTCCCCGTCCCAGAGGCGGCGGCGCTCCCTCCTCCTCGCCGCCCCCGCCCCCGCCCCGGCCCCCGCGCGCTCTGTTGGTACTCGAGTGGCGTGGGGTGGAGATCCACCAGGGCGTGGATCGATTCCTCTTCGTTCCTTCGCTCGGCGGTGGTGGTGAGTAACCCTAGCTTGGAAGGATTTCCTTTGTTTTCATGTATTTGTTCTCGGCGTGATAGCCTGCTAATACAATCTAACCCGTGCATGGCTTGATTAGGTTTTTATCGTTGAGGCGCGGATATCAATCTATAGGTAATCTATAGATAAAGGTGCACGAGGAGTTTATATATCCCCAATTATTCGGGGGTTCAACTGAACCCCCATGCCCCACGCCAAGTCCGCCCCTGGTGGTGGTGGACTGGATTGGTGGACGCTGCTGATTTTGTCGTGGGCATGGAGCGGAGTGAGCCGTCGTTGAAGCCGGAATGGCTGCTGCGGCCCACAGTACCTGCCACGGCCCACAAGCCGGCGACTTCGCCCCGCGCAGGTGAGCTTGCCGTCTAAATCCCTACTTTCTGTTTATTGCTATGGATAGCATTAGTGTGCACATTTATGGATGTTACGGCGAGAAGTTGCAACGGATAGGTTTATAGTATAGTGACACCGAATAGAGTGGCATTTATCCCATTGGTGACTAGATTTACACATGCCAAGTGGTGCCTTTTTTGTGCATGGTAGAAACTAGTTCAATTCTATTTTGAGAATTTGCTACCCCCAAATTCCATGCTAGTTTCTCTAAAACAAGCTTTCCATGTATGCACTGTTTTTTATTGTCATTTCGGTATACGAGCAATATTTGCCTAGCAAGTGTTCTATTCATTATGCTGCATGTAAATCAGGACGGTCCGTGGCGGTACACGTTATATTAAAGTTTCACTAACTATGGTAATTATTGAGGGAAACCGTTAAGGAGTCATTGCTTTGGATATCATTATCAGCCTTGCCTTGTTTATTGCGAAACTGAACTGATGTTTCTAATTTTTCTGTGACAATGTAACTGTACTTGATTTTGTGAAGTTTGGGTTTCTTTGTAAGGAAAATTTTCTGTTTGGAGTAGTTGTGGTCTTTGTAACCTTGCAGGTGGTTCAAAGAATTGTTTTTTTCCCTTGTCAGTTAGCCCCGTTTTGGTGATGCTTTTGTTGTCTGGGAAGTGGCAATCCGTCAACCTCTTCTTTTGTGTGACAAAGGGTTAGGAACAGCTGACACACTTGAGCTCCAACCATCAGTAGCCTGCAAGATGATCATCTTGAGCTGTATTTAGATTTGTTAATATATTCTTGTCTGTCGTGTACTCGTATTTAGTTATTTACCCCGTCATTTGTGCAATTCCATTTACTCAGCGAAATCAAGGTTTCATAGGGGCTAAGAGAAGTTTCTAAGGTGGGTTAGACATGCTTGCTGGGTTTTCTCATTTTCATCAAAAATATGTTATTGGTCAGGTTAGGATGGAGGACCTAAACGGCTTTCAATCCATCATTAAATGCTGGGTGTATGGGTAGATGTTGAGAAGTGCAAGAGCTAGGGTGCTTGGTGTAGAGCTGTAGAAATAGAGAAGATTAGCAATTTCTAAGTCTGATGCCTTGATTTTCCACCTGCAATTCAACACTAAGAAATGGTGAGCACCTGGATTAAACATAAATTGATAACTAGTAGGCCAGTTCACACCATCTCATGCTTTACACCATTGAGAGCAACTCCAAGAGCCTCTCTATGTCAGTTCACACCATCTCATGCACACCATTGAGAGCAACTCCAAATCTTGTCCGATTCATAGGAATGGAGATCTTGAAGAAAAAAGTGAGTCTCCAACAGTTTCTTTAATTAGATCATCCTCTCAATTCTCGCTAGCCAAAGATGGATAGCAGGGTTGGCTCTCTTGAGTGCGCACAAGATATAGAGAAATAATGGATCCTGGGGAGAATGAGGGCACACCATTTTAATTATAGCTAGTGTGTTGTTTGAGCTTTATCCTCGTGTGCCTGTACATTTATTTTTCTGCTTGTGAATTGGCTGCTTATTGGGATGATGATAGTATAAGGATTATATCTTTATATTTTTGTGCTGATTAAAAAATAATTCTGCTTATGGAATCTCCTGTCCTTGCGCATAAGAAAAACTCGTTATGTAGTTTATGACATGTCTTTTGTTCTTACCAAGTATTGTTTTCAATGCGACAATGCTGTCTTACCATGTACAACTACCTAGTAGTTTATTAATGGTCAGTTCACAATTTGCATTTAGGTACATACCGCATGAATTGTTCTTTACTCCATATTGGCCATTCAAGTCATTTTGGACAGCAACATGGTCTCCAAAGCATAATTTTGACTCCTAATTTTAACGAAAATAAAAATATATATAATATATATAAATGTTTATTGGAAAGTGATATATATGTATATTTTTATGAAAGTAATTTTCAGGACAAATCTATTCATATGGTTTTCACATTTCCAAACTCAACAACTTATAAAAGTTAACAACTTAAAAGTTATTCCTGATTTATTCCCAATGTTTAACCCAAGCCTTATCCAAAACGATTTGAATTACCAGTGTGGAGGGAGTACTTGTCAGTGACACTAATGCACATCTTGATACTTCTCTTTGCCATTATTATGTACTAAGAAGCTATTTCTTGGATGATTATAGATGATCACAGCAGGAGTGCTTCATCAAGAAATCGTTCATCAGGGCGAGATCGTGATCGGAGCTCCCAGCAGTCCTCGTCTCGGAGAGGTTCAAGCTCTAGTGGTTCAAGGCGGAATGATCGAGATGGTACAGGGAAATCAAGAGGCTATGGCAATTTTGGAAAGCACAACAAGGAAAGGATACAGGATAAGGACCTAGATTTTCGTGATCGGGAGAGTAGGTTGGTTCATCCAGATGATCCTTTACGTGATGGGTTTGAGTCCTTTAGCTCATGCAGATCTGAAAAGGACAGGCTTAACCGTACTCGTTCAAAGGTGGCCATATCAAATCGGGCAGTAGGAGTAAGTTTAGACAATGGTAATGTATCTAAAAAAGATAATGGTGTTATATCCTTTGAGAGAGAATTCCCACACCTTGGTTCTGAGGACAAAAATGGAAAGCAAGACATAGGTCGAGTTCCATCTCCTGGAATTAGCACCCCAATTCAGAACATACCATTGGTAGTGTCTGATGGCTGGAATTCAGTGCTTGCAGAAGTACCTATGCTAGGGGATCCAAACGTTAACTCGGTTTCCTCTTCTTCATCACCTGCTGGTTCTAGTAAACAGATTGAAGTGTCTAATGCAGGGAGTGCGTTAAGCATGGCTGAAACAGTGATGCAATCGCCATTAAAGATTTCTACCACACCTCAGGTTGTTAATCAGTACGATGTTTATGTTTCTCCATTTGCATTTTATTTTTTCTTTTGAATATTGTTTATGGCTTTTTTGTGCCATATTGATTGTTCTTTTTATTCAGTTATCAATTGATGCTCAGAAGATTGAAGAAAGAACTATGAGGCAGTGCATTCTAAGACCCCTTACACCATCAGCAAACAAAATATCTGTGAGTACCCTGTTTATTGCCTTCGTCTCAATGAATGCTTATCTGTTGTGCATGCCACTTCATGGATATGTTATAAGCTCATTAGTCTCTTCCATCTTGTTTGTTCATTATTATGACCTTTTGAGGAAAGCACAAGCAATTTATGTAGTGCAGTTATGTGCAAAGAATTTATGAACTCTTAACACTTTTCTTTTTATTTAGTGAATTAACCTTTGATGATTATGTCTGTACAGCAGAATATCAAGTTATGCAGCTTACTGTCACGTAATCATATTTTCTCTATGCTATTAGTTAACGATCATAGTCAAAATAATAGTGTTTGAGCCCTGGCCCATTTGATTGCTTGATGTTTTAATTTTTGAACTAAGAATGTATTATTTAATCTTCAGTTCAACTGTTGTTGGCAATTACCTTAGGAGCTCTTAGAGCTGTCTTTTATCAGTCACTTAGCAAATGAAGTTACTGGAGAACTGATTGCATGGTTGTTTAAACAGACACATGTTCGGGATTGGATCTATGTATTTTAATAAAAAAATAAAATCCTGAATATTTTACGACATCTGTTATTTAAATCTGCTAAGATGAACAATTTTGCAAGGAACATGCTTCATCAATCACTTCTATCAAAATTAGAAAGCTTTTTTGTTTGTTCAACTGTTGCATTAGGTCATCAAACTATGTTGAGACTGCTTTGCCAATTTGACTCAGACAATTTGAAGTCACAAGGGAAACCAGAAGTTTACTTTGAAACATGTGTGTTCGTGATTATTGATTAATCACAACTCCCTGATATATACTCTGTCACAATCCATCCTGACATGGACTTTGTGTTTTGCTTGCAACATTTTCATTGGCACCAATTAACCAACATCTAAAAAGTTTGAGTGGTGACATTGTATGTTGTGTTGCAGTGAATACCAGAAACAAAGCTAGTACTTAGTTTTCAGTTGTAGTTGGTAATCTTTTGATTAAAGCAATGCTTTTGTGCTTTAAGCTTATTATCACTATTGTAAGCTGTGATCCATTTCTACAAGCAATTGATCTCTTGTAACTACTTATTGTGACTATTCCACCTAGTCTAAGCTGGCTATATTCATCTTGTAGCTATGACTATTCCACATAGTCTATAATTCATTGAGATCTTCTGGAACGAGCTAATTTGGAGCAGGATCTTGTTTCCATATTTTTGTGCTATCAATAGTCAGTTGTGGATGCTTTAAGTTACGGTGCATATTATTACATTTGTGTGGGTAACTGAATCACTTGTTTAAAAAATCCTGTCAAAGAGATTATTAGATCAAATTCTAAAACCTAAAGCATTTGGTCAATCTTATTGCTTATCTGAAAACCATCTGTTTATTATTGTAATTCATCATTGGCATTGGAATGTGAATATATTTCCTATCTTCACTCACTTGCAGAAGATAACTATTTTTTGGGTGAATATCTGTGTTTTCACATATTTCACAAGTAATGTTCTCTTTCGCTGGATAATGTAATGTTGATTTGAACTAATTTGCTCGGAATACTTGACAGGCATCTAACTCTTTGGATAAGTTATTAAAATCCAAAGGTGCAAGAGCTGGAGAGTCTAATGGTCCTATCAAGGTTGCTCCACAACTGTCAATACAGCCATCTAGCAGCTCTGTCCGCACTCCGGGCAAAACTGAACTTGTAAAGCAATCTCAATCAGGCAGCCTTCAAGTCCTTAGTCGTGAGCAGAATGGTACTGTAAATACTGCTGCCAAAGACAGCACCAGCAGTCCTGTGAGCCCTGTTCTGGGTCGATCTTCTTCAATGGAGCCTATGAGAAAGTCTATTGTCAACCCAAAGCTTAAGGTTGGCACTAATGGTCGTTCTTTGCATCCACTACAAGGTTCATTTGCTGACAGAAAAGCAAGTGCAAAAGACAAGTACAAATTTTTTGAGTTGTTGCGGAGCAAGTCTGTAAATGGTTCAAGCACTGCTGTTGAGTCTCCATCTAGCCTGACTGATGATCAGCAGAACTCTAGTCTTGATTCACCTTTTAAGTTCATTGAAAATGGGAGCAGTTCCTGTGAAGAAGCAAATTCTTGTGAGGGTTCGCAGCAACACTTGTCGGACAATGAGGAAATCATTCCACCTTCAGAATCTCATGATGTTTTAGATGAGGGATCTCTGGGGATTCAAGTTGACGACAGGGATGCCAGCTCTTCACCAGTACTTGGTGACACAGAAGATATAGCTTATAAGAAACCCCAGCAAGACGATGTTGATATTGTGCCCATCATACCTGCTTATGTAAATGATGGTTCTGTGATGCCCAATTCTGTTGACAATGAAGCAAGTTTGCTGTTGGAGGAAGCCAATCCTGCTCAAGTGTTACAACACACTGGAGTAAGGGAGGAGAATCCCTGTCCTGCTCAAGAGTTTGAGTCCTTTGGGGCAGGTGGGGAGGAAGAGTTGAACCTCCTGAGGTCTATGGGCTGGGATGAGAACGAAGATGTTCAGCCTCTTCAGCAGGAGGAGATTGCTGATTGTGTAAGTGTTTGATACATTCTCTAAACCATCGAGCAAAATTATTATTATGCCACCTAGCAATCTCATAGTTGATATGATGCTCCTTAGTGCATACTACTGGAACAATGATGAATGCATCTGTAAATCTTACCATTTCCCCCACCTTTTTTCTTTTGTAGCTAAGGCAGAACACGAGGCTGCAGCAGAAGCTTCAGGAATGCAGGGGCTGATTGCGGAATCAATGGAGCAACATCACTGTGCGTCACCAAACTGAGAAGATGCGGGCGTGGAGCTGCGTTTTGGTACCTTCCGGTCAACCGATCAGGGAATGATTGTCTAGCTTAGCAAATGAAGAGTTTTGTTTTTGTTAATGCTTGTTCAGCATTGTGGGGGGAGGTTTCATGGTAGAGCTGATAATTTTCCCCCATTGAAAAGAGGTTTTAGGGTTTTTCTTCCTCATTTTCCCAGAAGGAATACACCAAATGGAAAGTCTTGTCTGGTGTTGGAGGCACATAGGTGTGCGTTGCTCTGAAAGAAGAATAGGTTGTCTTTCTTACTTTTCGTCGCTCTCCTTTTGTTTTTGGAAAAAGAAGGGAAAAAAGAATGATCGAGCTTAACATGAAAAAGGTGCACAGGAATTACCTTATCTTTAATCTTGCTGGCATTGTTTTTTTTTAAAGGTTTCATTTTGCTCTCTTTGTATCGACCTCGTCGATTTAACCCCGTTACCTTAGGTTCGTACTGTATACTGTGACCAAGCGGTTTTAAGCCAAATTTTTGACCTGGAACAAATTTTGTGAAGGCTATATTTTTAGTCCTAATCTTATGGGCCAAGATTAAGCTCTATTTAATCCTAGTGCGATCTAGACCGTTGAGCATCTTTCGGGGCGCTTGTACACGTTGCTCTCTGGAAGCCAGAAGCCCACAAGTCTTCAGGTTTGTCAAATAGCATTTTCTCGTTATCCAATCGTGTGTCAAGGTTTTTCATACGCTTCTACGGTAACACGGAATCATACATTTTGGGCACCTGTTGGGCCCAGCAAGATGGACGGCACTGATCTACGTAAGAGATTCGTAGGACCAGAGACCAGTCGCCACGAAATAATATGAAATATGTAGTCTATTTGTTTGCAGGTAAAATGTTGCTGTCTCACCTACACCCATGGACGACTCCCATCAAAAAGAATGGCAGCTCAGAATTGCTCACCGAACCACAGAACAGCTTCGTGATAAGAAGCTCCCATAAAAAGTTGGCCACTCTTTGTTCACCTCATCTGCGAAATTTCCTGGAATGTTGATTTCAGGACGTGCCTCATGTTTGTACGTGTGGCAAGTTTGGCTGCTGGTTCATACAAACAAGCTGTAGTATAACATGACTCGTCAATTTTGATGTTTTGAAAATTTGGGAGATTGATGTCTACTGTACTTATGCCGCTGTGGCAGTATTCAGAAAAGACAGTCATTCAGTCATCCTCAGTACAACGGATGGCATGACTCGTCGACTTTAAAATGGTGTTTTCAAGTTGATTTGGACGATTGGGGCGTAACTGCATTACAATATCATTACTATAGTGTCGATGCATATATATACTATTGAAAACAGAGTATACAGGGACTGGACAGATGATAATTGTATGATCATCAGTGCGCCTAATCACCCACAGACAAGTGCCATCACAATCATGATTTACTTGCAAGCTAGGGAAACAAACCAATCGGGGTAGGCCACTCTCTCCTGATAGAAGAACATGGTCAGGGGCCAAGCAATAATCTAAAAGTCCTCATTGCAGAGCCCGGTTGCTCACCAACTTGGGCTGTTAGGCTAGGGCATCATACCCACGTATATATGTTGGCTACCTAGCCCCTTCCTTTTTGAAAGGAGTCAAACAATGCCATATGCCCATATATATACTTCTCATTTAAGCATCAATGCCATATATATACTTTTATATGCTCTGTACATGTTCGTCTGTATACACACATTTGTTTAAGCGTGAAATGTCTTTTGCTTCTAGAGAACATGTATGTAGAGGCAAAAAAAAACTTTCAGGAGCGAACGTTGTAAAGTGAAACGTACGGATCGAATTCGTAACAGTTTGGACCTAAAAGGTCACGCTGGTGCATCATCCTCTCGACCAGCAAAGGAAGATATCACCGAGTAGGAACCAAACTAGCGGTGCCAAGGAGAAGCTTGCCGTGCGATAAAGCAGGCACCTCCAATTAGGTCCAAATCCACATACCACCAGTCTCCTTCACGTCTGCTTCATCACTGATGGGCTTCCAGACCTTCTCTATCGTATCTCTTTCCACTTCTCTAGCTGTCCTTGTACTCTTGTTTTCTCTTGAGAGCTTGTATTCTACACTTGTTTACATTCAGAGCAGATAGCCATCGTTTGTTTATTTGCATAACAATATGGTGGTCACAGAGAGGAGAGCAAACCTAACTATAACTACCAAATCATATTATTTGTATATTCGTGGTGGCAAATATATAAGTATCAAGTATGATATGACACATGTCGTCTCACCCAATAGAAGAAGTATTAAGCACACGCCTTCTCTTGCTGCGGCACTTCAAAACTCCAAGGCTCCAAGCCAAAGGATAGAATAGATGGAGTCAGTAGCACGGTTGCTTCTGCTGGTGGCCGTGGTGGTGGTGGCCGTCGCGGCCAGTGGCGCCCTGGCCGCGACCGCGACGCCGCACCTCAAGCTCAAGGGCGGCCTGAGCGTGCGCTTGACGCACGTCGACGCGCACGGCAACTACTCCAGGCTGCAGCTGCTGCAGCGTGCGGCGCGCCGGAGCCACCACCGCATGTCGCGCCTCGTCGCGCGAACCACCGGCGTGGCGCCGACGTCGAGCATCAAGGCCGCCGGGAAAGACCTTCAGGTGCCGGTCCACGCGGGCAACGGCGAGTTCCTGATGGACCTGGCGATCGGCACGCCCGCGCTGTCCTACGCGGCGATCGTGGACACCGGCAGCGACCTGGTGTGGACGCAGTGCAAGCCGTGCAACGAGTGCTTCAAGCAGAGCACGCCGGTGTTCGACCCGTCGTCGTCCTCCACCTACGCGACCCTGCCGTGCTCCAGCACCTTCTGCGCCGACCTGCCCACCTCCACCTGCACGTCGGCGAACAAGTGCGGCTACACCTACACCTACGGCGACGCGTCGTCGACGCAGGGCGTGCTGGCGAGCGAGACGTTCACGCTGAGCAAGGAGAAGCTCCCCGGCGTCGCGTTCGGGTGCGGCGACACGAACGAGGGCGACGGGTTCACGCAGGGTGGGGGGCTCGTGGGGCTCGGCCGGGGCCCGCTCTCGCTCATCTCCCAGCTCGGCCTCGACAAGTTCTCCTACTGCCTCACCTCGCTCGACGACGGCGACGGCAAGAGCCCGCTGCTTCTGGGCGGCTCTGTGGCGGACATCTCGGCGAGCGCGGCCACGGCGCCGGTCCAGAGCACCCCGCTGGTGAAGAACCCGAGCCAGCCGTCCTTCTACTACGTGTCCCTGACGGGGCTCACCGTGGGCTCCACCAAGATCACGCTCCCGGCCTCGGCGTTCGCGATCCAGGACGACGGCACGGGCGGCGTCATCGTGGACTCCGGCACCTCCATCACGTACCTGGAGGTGCAGGGGTACCGCGCCCTTAAGAAGGCGTTCGTGGCGCAGATGGCGCTGCCCACGGTGGACGGCTCTGAGATCGGGCTGGACCTGTGCTTCCAGGGCCCCGCCAAGGGCGTGGACCAGGTGCAGGTGCCCAAGCTGGTTCTCCACTTCGACGGCGGCGCCGACCTTGACCTCCCCGCCGAGAACTACATGGTGCTCGACTCCGCCTCCGGCGCGCTCTGCCTCACGGTGGCGCCGTCGAGGGGCCTCTCCATCATCGGCAACTTCCAGCAGCAGAACTTCCAGTTCGTGTACGACGTCGCCGGCGACACGCTCTCCTTCGCGCCCGTGCAGTGCAACAAGTTGTGATGACTATGACACCGTACTCGTACGTACGTCAGTACGTGTATACGTGTAGGCGATTGTATTTTATTGGATGGGCCGGTTGGTCTTCTTCATGTGACGATGGCAGGGGTGGTTGCTGGTCAGTGATCAATATATTGACGTGTAGATATCATGTTCGTCACGCGTTTTTTTTTAACTTCTTTTTTACTGCTGGAACAATGGGTGCGTTTGCTTTATGCTTTGGTTTGCATTACTAGGACGCAGACGGAGACCCATTTGGATTTGGTTCATGTGCTGGCCACCAATTGACTTGCGAGATCCCTGCATTCTCACTTCAGGCAGTCAATAGCAGCGTTTAGACCTCATCTCGCGAAGGTAGAGTTCTCTGTCTGCTTTGGTTGCAATATCACACTCGAAGCTTTATCTTCTGAGATCGGTCTTCTGGGAGACTCGGACCCTGATATGACTCTCAACTGCTTTATTAGCCTTTTAATAGGGAAACAAACATCCATTCGAACTCTCCGACTCGTCCAAGTCCATTTGGCTACTACAATCGGCAACCTTTTTTCCTTTTTTTGATCCCAACTTTGCTCCTAAAGCGGTTTATAAAGTAGTTTTGGCTAATGCAGCATCACGTTCAGTCATCTTTTCCTATCTGTAGAATGCTAACTTTTTTCCTTTTTTGTGCCGATCTTGGTCAAAAGTTTTAAGGCCTGTGCTGAAATAAAAACATCAAACTCTTTAGTCTAGCCATGAAACATGTAATTAGAATACTCCCCTTCAGCGAACTAATCATAGATCAGTTGGTTGGTTCCTTATGGTGGGAATCTCCAGATTTCCCGGCTCAATCCGCTCATAGAGGTAGGTTTTGTGTACGTGTGTTTGTAGGGGGGTGTGCGTGTTGGGCGCTGCGTTGTACTGTGTAATTAAAAAAAACTCTGCTTCTTTTCTTTTTACTTACTTTAGTTTTCAGTTTTTGGAAAAATAAATAGGAGTGTATTTTTCTTTCATATTGGGTGTCAAATGGATATTGAAAGAATTCTTTTACATTGCATTACGTCAATCACAAAACTAAATCAAAGTATACTCCGTAGTTAATTTATATTCATAGTTTAGGGATCAATTAGATTTTATTAAAGAAATATCAAAGTGTTTTGTTTGAAAATATATCCAAATGTTTATTAAAAATATACAATTAAAAATCTTAAAATTTGATTCAGTCATATAATAAAATTCATAGAAAGTGTGTTTTACCTTGAAGAAACATTAAATGAGTGCCATGTTTTTTTTCTTCTTGGTGCTTATATTGGGATTATCTGAATCATATGTAGTATTCTTTTAGTATTTATTTGTTAATATAGATGTTCTTGTTATTTATTAGTCTACGTTGACAATCAAGATCGCGTAGAATTTTCCACATGCCATGTAATGTAATGCCCTCATGTCCGATCATATTTAATATGAACACATGTACACACGTGCACACTCACAATATGTAAGAGCACACAAGGATCCCTTGTGAGCAAAGTCACCACATATATTTTAATGTTGATAGTTCATAACATTTTGTTAACTTATTTTCACATAATTCTCTTGTGTATAGTCGTGTCATTTTTTGCTACTAATTCGAATCAGACCAAACAGAATTCATTTATATATTTATATACTCAAGAAGTATGGGGTGTTTCTTTTGTGCCATGGTAGTATGTAGCAGATGGGGCAAGTTAACGTAGGAAGATTCAAATGAAACCAAGCTAGATATCATAAGACGGAGCCTGATTTTAGGGGAAAAACTAGTTTCATATTTAATTATCTATTAAAAGATTATTTTTTTGGGAATTTTTTTATAAGAGTCCTTCATGAATATCAAAGGAGATCGATTTAGTTTTCTTGTGGCTAACGTGATGTCATATACTCATATATGATGGTTGATGTGGCGCTACATCGGTTAAAATTGGGTTTAGAATCACAATGGAGCAAATTCGGGTGTCCTTAAAACTTAAAAAGTATGTGATGTTAAAATTCTCGATACAAATCGGACTTCAATAATAGTTTGAGGTCTGAGGAGGTCAAATGGACCTTTTAATAACCTTTAATAAGAACATAAACATTTTTTTCGCAACCGGGACTTCACCCGTAATAAGAACATAAACTAGTACAATGTAAAAACAAGCATTTTTTTTGAGCAAATGTAGAAACAAGAGAGTTAAAAATCAATGTAGAAACAAGAGAGTTAAAAATCATCTTAGCTAACTGGGCCAAGCCGACCCTGCAGCCGAGGAGCTACGTGCTGCAGCCCACGGTCCAAACGTCGCAAAACGCTCGCATTTTCGGTCCTTTTCCACTGTCGTACTCGTGTTTTCAGCTCGTTTCTCTCAAGGAAAAATAGTCTGCTTCCTCCTAGTCAGCGATCTCCTGCTCCTGAAACTACGTGTTGCAGACCAGGATTGTCACTAGCATCCTCAGTTTTCCCATGGTCCAAACGTCGCAAGACCGCTGGCACACAGCCCATGTTGCCCAGTGTGGTCATGTAGGCGGTCCGCGCATTTCGGCCGTGCATTCTTCCACTTTCGTTCTGGCGTTTTCAGCTCGTTTCTCTCTGGGAATTTAGGAAAAAATAGCCTGCTGGAGCTGGACAGTGGTCTCCTGCTCCTGAACCCCCATCTACCCAAAAGCCGAACGTTCTAAGCAGTAGCAGAGTATTCAAAAAATGTCTCGTGTTCTTTCAGAAATAGCAGCGCGTACGTAAACAACACAAAGATGTCATGCCGTGGCCGTGCGATGCATTGCTAACAGTAACCAGCTCGCCTTTGCCGCACCACCTTTGTGTGCCCGAGGAATTCTGTCGGCGTCGTCCCTCGTCTACTTAATCCATTTCACCGTCAAGCAACGGACACGTGCTGCGCTCGTTCGACGACCTGGCTGGCCTGTGCTCGCCAAGCCAACACAAGACGCAGCGTCGTAGCCTCAGCGCTCAACCGTCCGCCGCCATGGAGATGCTGGTGCTCCTGCTCTTCCTCGCCCTCCTCGTTCTCCCGGCGCGCTGCGTCTCGGTGCCTCCCCCGCGGTCGCTCCACCTGGAGCTGGCGCGCGTGGACGCCGCGGCGGCCGGCAACCTCACGGACCGCGAGCTCATCCGGCGCGCCGTGCAGCGCAGCCTCGACCGGCCGGGGATCGTGGCGCGCTCTGGCGGAGGGGCGGCCATGGCACCAGCCGCGGACGGGGCGCGCAAGGCCGGCGCGAGCGAGGCCCCGCTGGTGCCCGGCGGCGGCGAGTACCTGGTCAAGCTCGGAATCGGCACGCCGCAGCACTTCTTCTCGGCGGCCATCGACACGGCCAGCGACCTCGTCTGGATGCAGTGCCAGCCCTGCGTCAGCTGCTACCGCCAGCTTGACCCCATCTTCAACCCCAGGCTCTCCTCCTCCTACGCCGTCGTGCCGTGCAGCAGCGACACCTGCGCCCAGCTGGACGACCACAAGTACGTACTCCATCGTGCTCAACGATGCACTGCACAAAGTTCCATTACTACGTATACAACTGAGACGCAAATGCATGTGCAGATGCGACGAGGACGACGACCAAGCGTGCCAGTACACCTACAAGTACAGCGGGAACGCGGTGACCAAGGGCACCCTGGCCATCGACAAGCTGGCCGTCGGCGGCGACGTGTTCCACGCCGTGGTCTTCGGCTGCAGCGACTCCAGCGTCGGGGGCCCGCCCGCGCAGGCCTCGGGGCTGGTCGGCCTCGGCCGCGGGGAGCTCTCGCTGGTGTCCCAGCTCTCGGTCCACCGGTTCATGTACTGCCTGCCGCCGCCCATGTCCAGGACCCCCGGAAGGCTCGTGCTCGGCGCGGTCGTGGATGCCGTGCGGAACGTGTCGGACCGGGTGACCGTCACCATGTCGTCCAACGAGCGGTACTCGTCCTACTACTACCTCAACCTCGACGGGCTCGCCGTGGGCGACCAGACCCCGGGCACGAACAGGAGCGCGACGAGGTCGCCGGCCACAGGTGGAGGAGTAGGAGCAGGCGGCGGCGGCAACCCGAACGCGTACGGGATGATCGTGGACGTCGCGTCGACGATCTCGTTCCTGGAGACGTCGCTGTACGACGAGCTGGTGGACGACCTGGAGGAGGAGATCAGGCTGCCGCGCGCCACGCCGTCGCACCGCCTGGGGCTGGACCTCTGCTTCATCCTGCCGGAAGGCGTCGGGATGGACCGGGTGTACGTGCCGACGGTGTCCATGTCGTTCGACGGACGGTGGGTGGAGTTTGACAGGGACCGGATGTTCGTGGAGGACGGCAGGATGATGTGCCTGATGATCGGCAGGACGAAGGGGGTGTCCATCCTTGGGAACTTCCAGCAGCAGAACATGCACGTCCTCTACAACCTGCGCCGGGGCAAGATCACCTTCGCCAAGGCCAGCTGCGACTCTTTGCCATAGATATAGGCTCCGCATGGACTGGAATCTTGGTCTCATGATCTTGTACTCCGCGCCAGGATTTTAGCGAATTTGCACATTGAGAGATTATTAGATATTTGTCAGGAATTTCTGAAACTGTGAATGCAGAAATGTGTGACCATTCACTAACAAGAGTTGAGAAGGAAGTGAACATCGCTCGAGGAGAAACTCTAAAACTTGCTGATAAGATTCTGGTAGATTTATGAAATCCGTTGATTAAAACTGATGGTGATAAATCGACCATCGTCTCTTTGGTTGATTCATCTTTTTTTTCTGGACTTCTTTTGTTGCTCATTGATAGAAGTATGCAAAGTAAAGGATCGCAGACAAAGTGGAGGTGAAAACCAACAGATTTTTGTAAACCACAGGTGCACTGGAATATACCCAATTATAATGTAGCCACTCAAAAAGCAGCTTACAAGAATATATCGATGTTTGGTCATGAATGAATTCTAACTTTATTCATAAATCTCTACCCACCAAACAAGGGGTAAATATGATGTTTTTTCACTTCGATAACTCGGTGTCAGAATACTCACGAACAGCATTTGCCAGTTCTTGGACATGTTCGTCTACAACTCCTGACAAGAAATATTTGAACTTTGTAGTCCATGCCACATGTTGTACCGTCAACAAAAATTCTATAAAAGAGATGAAATAAAATGTAATCTTACCTAATTTGTTTAACGCATCCTCAAGTTTGAACACATACTCTTTGTTAGGTCCAGATGGGCCGTGAGCAAGGTAAATTTGCCTAAACACAGCAAGAGTTTTCTTAGGGAACTAAGCACAAGTTATACCACAAAATAGCAATAGTTTAGTTTGCACAATCTAGTGATGCAAAAGTTAATGGGATGTCATACCTGGCCATTTCTTCCAGAGGTGCAGGACCAAGATAGTTTTCATTGCTCTCCTTATTATTGGTGGCGAAGTATCTGTTATCCATGTACTTATTCAGTTCATTTAGTGAAATTTTGGTATTATTGAATTGCTTATAAAATTACAGAACCACTTACACCATCACATTTTCAACAGCTGGTACTTTGGGCGACGAATCCTGAAAATTATTACAACTCAATCCTGTGCAGTAGTTACATGTGGAACATTATCGAAAGTGAAATAGATCCAGCCCTCATATCTTACATTATACAAGTCCAGGTAAACCTTCTCATCATATTGCTTCTCCCTGACTTCAAGATACTGCAATTCAAATCTGAAGATGAATGCCAATAGAAGCAATATAAAGCTGTAAGCAACACAATATCAATTTGTGCAGAGACTTGCTGCTACATATACCAATAATTTCAAAAGCTCATTCATGACATAATCACAGATTCACAGTATCAAAACGTGCTCATTTCACTGATAGAGAAGGAAACAGTATCTAAATCTAATCAAACTGTGGAAAGAACATATAAGTGAAACAATCGAGCATCACCATGGGACAGTTGTGCGCAATCAGTACTAGTAGTGGACAAAAGTACAAAACATATCTGCCTGGCCTGCAATGAACATACCTCAATAGCTATCTCCTTATCTTCCTCCTTTATTCTGTAAGCAACTCCCCACTAAAAGATGTAAAACAGACAGATTAGCTTGCAAAATCAATCGCATGAAAACTGTGAAGAAGTAACATCAACCATCAATTCAAATTCATTTGTTTTCCACATCCTAGTAATCATCAGGCCATTCTTAGCAATTACAACGACAGAGTAGCAGGATGAATGGACATGGGAACGGGCGTACGCAGGTCGCTCCGGGGTGGTGCTCGAGCGTGACGGTCCTCCCGGGGAACTCCGGCGTGCCCCTATGGTCCGTGCTCCCTGTCCACCGCGCCGCCAATGGAAAAGAAGAAGCATTTGAGTGCGCGGCCGGCCGTGAAGACGGACGACGGATTGCAGGCGCAAGCAGTTAGGCGTGGAGGTTGTTACCCTGGTAGAAGACGCGGCGGTAGTCCCTGACGAAGCCGACGACGCGGGCGTCGTAGGCGAAGCCGGGGTTCCAGATCAGCGAGCCGTACCCGAACACCCAGATCGGAGCCATGGCCGCGGCGCCTCCTCCTTCTCCGGCGGCGCCTCCTTTCCCCCTTCGGTGGAATCGAGGATGGCGCGTGCGAGTAGCAGCAGCCAGCAGGAAGTAGGCAGGCAGACGAATCACGCAGAAATCGAGTGGCAGACAGACAACTTGCTAATCACTTTCTCTCTTTTATTTATTCTTTTTTCATTTTGCCAACGTGACAAGTGGCTGGAAATGATTTTTGATTGCTCACTTTTGTGTTACGTCATGGTGTGCTCGCACCTCGTGGATTTTTCTTTCTTTCTTTTTGAACTCACGCACCTCGTGGATTTCTACCTGCAGTACCATGTTTAAAATCCAACGCATTTGATTTGCACATGTACTAAACTTCTTCACGTAACAGACTGAAAACACCTCCCCCTCTCCCAAGAAACAAGATGACCATTTCTGTGACACCTCACACCTGGATGGGGTAACAAA
Organism: Themeda triandra; assembly: GCA_018135685.1. NCBI lineage: Eukaryota > Viridiplantae > Streptophyta > Magnoliopsida > Poales > Poaceae > Themeda > Themeda triandra. Next base: position 361,191 of record JAENPR010000045.1, on the reverse strand, counting down.
ACATATATAGCAGAGAGGTACACAGGTGAATAATCCATGGACCACTCGTGCAACTTCCTCATGCAAGAAGCAAGATGCCATCAGACACAAGACAAGAACACAGGAGACAGATACTGCTGGTGAGAAACACATGGGAAAGCCAGCAGCTAGTTTATGCTAATTATATAAACGGAAGAAGCAGTAACCCCTAGAAGCTTAGCGTTTATGGACCCAGTCAATCACTTCAGCAGACCTGCAAGACTCATCTAGACAATTTGCACAATGCGAAGAACGCACCGCAGTATTAAGCAGAGAACAGAAACCATGTTCTCTATTTCAAACTTGCAATCCGGCTAAATATAAGTATCTGAATAGATGTTTCAGATGACAAAAGCTACCACAATAACATTCAGAAATTGTCTCATGCCACATGTCAGCAACCACCTTTATTTTCTATAATACCCCTATATTTTACTTATCTACTATTAACTAAACCTTATTTGCTTCTCTGCATAAGCATAAGCAGAGAATCATTATAATGTAGGGTATTAATTATCAATGGCTACGAACGATTGACATGCCATGCCGGTGGGCATCAAACAACAATTCTGAAACCACCGCAAAATCATCGACTGAAACCTGAATTGATCACAGCTTCACCCTCCCTGAAGTTCTGAAGAGAACTCGTCAATCATCACTATCAGTATCATCGACCACATAGTCACCCCCACTGCTTGAGTCAGTAGCGTACTCAGGCTCCCATGGCTCCCTGAATGACTGGAGCGCGCAGCACCTCTCCTCGAGGTCGCCTTCGAGCCTGACGTTCCAGCAGCCAAGTATGTCCAGGGTCCGCAGTCGCGGACACTTGGTAAGAATGGCGTTGAGCCCAAGGTCACTGAACAGGCCATAGGCAAGCTCGAGCTGTTCTAGCATTGGCATGGTGTTCGCGACTGCCAGTGCCTCTTCTTCAACCGCCTTAGCTGCTGCTGTGTTGAAACCCTGAGGAAGGTCTGGAGGGGGCATGTTCCTCTTCAGCTGAACGAGCAGCTTGCAGTGCCGGCCTAGTGCCTCGATTCCTTTGGGAGTGATATTTAGGCAGTTACTGATGTCCAGCACTTTAAGTGCAGGAAGGCATTGTGCATGCTTCTCCACGGCTCGATCAGTGATCTCGCTCATTGGGATCTGGAGGACATTGAGCAACTTCCCCCTGTTCAACAGCAGCAATCACCAAACATTATTGCTCAAACCGTGTCAATTCAAATACCACATTAACAGAGTACAAAGAGCTAAACAAAAAAGTGATAACTATATAGGTAACTAAATGCACATGAATAGAGAAAACATGGTATCAAAAAAGCAATGTTCTCGCAATTTCTATCCCAGTATATGATGATAAGATATCCTATACAGTCATTCTAAAGTCCTTACTTAGCAGTACAGCCATAAACAAGCCATAGAACAAGTAATACGCATCATCAATCAAGAAGTGAAGATGCTGGAAAGCATAGTCGTGTTAAGAGGCCTATGGAAAGCCAGCATGCCTAATTGGTTCTCAGCTTCACTTAAAGAAACAATAAAATGTTTCGGTACTAAAGCTGGAAAAATGTCAGATGATAAGTTTCAGAGGACAGTGCAACATAGGCCACATTACATTATGACCATAAAAATCTTGACCAAACGCAAGGTGATGTGAACATACATATCAGAGTAGATCATAAATATCCAAGATAGAAGCTGTATGCCGACAATTAATAAATTTGAGCTACAACCACCAAATCTTCTCCATTAAGGGAATCTTTATATGAATCAAATTTTAGAGTGTGATGCTCAAAACGGACAATGTCTGGTAGCAGAATCGTAGCAAAGTAGCCAATAGACGCAGGCAGAGTGATGAATTCTATTCTACCCATCACTTAGTTGGCAATAAACAACAGAATCGGCAAGACTTAAAGCTTTGATAAGAGATTACTATCACACTATGTTTCTACTAAATGTGATGTCAGTTTGGTTCACACGTGTCAGGTGAATAGATAGTGATTAGTGAAAGCATTTCAATGTTCAAGTGGCAGGGGACTGCATGTCAACACAGATTTTATCTAGCTAGTAAACTTTCTGAAGCCAAGAACGAACATCTCAGGCACACACAGCACACGCCAATGCAATGCAAGGATCAGAACGGAGGCAGCGTGACTTACGAGGCTGCGACGTAGGTGAGCGCGGCGTCCCCGACGCGGTAGGCGGAGAGCCTCCGGAGCGTGCCCTGCGCGCGGGCGACGAGCCGGCGCACGGCGGCGTCGGCCCTGGCGCGGCAGTTGACGCGGCGGCACCAGGCCTCGATGTCCACGTCGCCCCACACGTCCGGCGACGCCACGGCCTGCGCCCAGGCCCTGCACACCAGCGCCGCGCCGCGCGCCACGTCGTCCGCGGCGACGCGCCCGCGGAGCACCAGCGCCAGGATCTCCGGGCTCACCGCCTCCGTCCACCGCCACTCGTACGCCGCCGCCGCCGCCTCCTCATCGCCTCCCGCGCCGTCTCCGTCTCCGTCTCCTTCCCCGTCGCCGCCGCGAGGCCGCCCTTTTGGCTTCCGGCTCCGGCCAGTCCCACGCCTGCGCTCTCTTCCCCCCGCCGCCGCCGCCGGCCGTACCCGCCGCCGCCTCCGACCAGCTCGTCCAAAACCCTCCTCCGCCCCTGCAGCTCCGGCTGCTACCAAGCCCCGGCGCCTGCTTGATTCCCGGACCCAGGATCCCCCTCCACGCTCCTCCTCCACCACCGGAAGGCTGCTGCTTCTTCTTCATGGCCTCCGCGTGTGACCACCTGACCACGGGCGCGCCGCGCGAGCCGCCGTCAGGCCTCGCCCGCTTCGCCTTCCACCCCTGGCCCGCTCCTCCGCTGGAGCTTCCCCAGAATTTTGGGTTCTTGCGCTTCATTCCCGGTGATCGCCGCCGGCCAGGCCCGGCCGCTTGGGGTTTTCCTTTTTGGGAATTGGGGGAGGGAGGGGAGAGGGGACGGGGGTTTTCTGCCTGTGAGGCTAGTCTCAGTCGGATGTTTCATGTCCCAGGTTCCAATGCTCCATATTTTGGAAACAGTGCACAAGAGTTTCATGGGATGAAACTCTCTCTGCTCCCATGAAACTCTCATCCTCTCTCTCTTCATTAATATAGTGCCACATCAGCATATTTAATGCCCATAAAACTCTCATGAAACTCCATTGAGACTAGCCTGAGCACACAGTGGAGTCAGGAGTGGAGACGAGAAGCCAAAGGAGCCAACAGCTAACCTTTTATGGCTGATTGGCTGAGCTCACGGTTGCGCTGCGGGGGAATGGGTGCATCACGCGTGCCTCATCGGCTGGTTGGTCTGCCTTTTCCACGCCGTCATCAAACATTGAAACTACTAGGATCAAGTCCACTTTTAGCCCCTCAACTATAATACCCCTATATTTTACTTATCTACTCTTAACTAAACCTTATTTGCTTCTCTGCATAAGCATAAGCAGAGAATCATTATAATGTAGGGTATTAATTATCAATGGCTACGAACGATTGACATGCCATGCCGGTGGGCATCAAACAACAATTCTGAAACCACCGCAAAATCATCGACTGAAACCTGAATTGATCACAGCTTCACCCTCCCTGAAGTTCTGAAGAGAACTCGTCAATCATCACTATCAGTATCATCGACCACATAGTCACCCCCACTGCTTGAGTCAGTAGCGTACTCAGGCTCCCATGGCTCCCTGAATGACTGGAGCGCGCAGCACCTCTCCTCGAGGTCGCCTTCGAGCCTGACGTTCCAGCAGCCAAGTATGTCCAGGGTCCGCAGTCGCGGACACTTGGTAAGAATGGCGTTGAGCCCAAGGTCACTGAACAGGCCATAGGCAAGCTCGAGCTGTTCTAGCATTGGCATGGTGTTCGCGACTGCCAGTGCCTCTTCTTCAACCGCCTTAGCTGCTGCTGTGTTGAAACCCTGAGGAAGGTCTGGAGGGGGCATGTTCCTCTTCAGCTGAACGAGCAGCTTGCAGTGCCGGCCTAGTGCCTCGATTCCTTTGGGAGTGATATTTAGGCAGTTACTGATGTCCAGCACTTTAAGTGCAGGAAGGCATTGTGCATGCTTCTCCACGGCTCGATCAGTGATCTCGCTCATTGGGATCTGGAGGACATTGAGCAACTTCCCCCTGTTCAACAGCAGCAATCACCAAACATTATTGCTCAAACCGTGTCAATTCAAATACCACATTAACAGAGTACAAAGAGCTAAACAAAAAAGTGATAACTATATAGGTAACTAAATGCACATGAATAGAGAAAACATGGTATCAAAAAAGCAATGTTCTCGCAATTTCTATCCCAGTATATGATGATAAGATATCCTATACAGTCATTCTAAAGTCCTTACTTAGCAGTACAGCCATAAACAAGCCATAGAACAAGTAATACGCATCATCAATCAAGAAGTGAAGATGCTGGAAAGCATAGTCGTGTTAAGAGGCCTATGGAAAGCCAGCATGCCTAATTGGTTCTCAGCTTCACTTAAAGAAACAATAAAATGTTTCGGTACTAAAGCTGGAAAAATGTCAGATGATAAGTTTCAGAGGACAGTGCAACATAGGCCACATTACATTATGACCATAAAAATCTTGACCAAACGCAAGGTGATGTGAACATACATATCAGAGTAGATCATAAATATCCAAGATAGAAGCTGTATGCCGACAATTAATAAATTTGAGCTACAACCACCAAATCTTCTCCATTAAGGGAATCTTTATATGAATCAAATTTTAGAGTGTGATGCTCAAAACGGACAATGTCTGGTAGCAGAATCGTAGCAAAGTAGCCAATAGACGCAGGCAGAGTGATGAATTCTATTCTACCCATCACTTAGTTGGCAATAAACAACAGAATCGGCAAGACTTAAAGCTTTGATAAGAGATTACTATCACACTATGTTTCTACTAAATGTGATGTCAGTTTGGTTCACACGTGTCAGGTGAATAGATAGTGATTAGTGAAAGCATTTCAATGTTCAAGTGGCAGGGGACTGCATGTCAACACAGATTTTATCTAGCTAGTAAACTTTCTGAAGCCAAGAACGAACATCTCAGGCACACACAGCACACGCCAATGCAATGCAAGGATCAGAACGGAGGCAGCGTGACTTACGAGGCTGCGACGTAGGTGAGCGCGGCGTCCCCGACGCGGTAGGCGGAGAGCCTCCGGAGCGTGCCCTGCGCGCGGGCGACGAGCCGGCGCACGGCGGCGTCGGCCCTGGCGCGGCAGTTGACGCGGCGGCACCAGGCCTCGATGTCCACGTCGCCCCACACGTCCGGCGACGCCACGGCCTGCGCCCAGGCCCTGCACACCAGCGCCGCGCCGCGCGCCACGTCGTCCGCGGCGACGCGCCCGCGGAGCACCAGCGCCAGGATCTCCGGGCTCACCGCCTCCGTCCACCGCCACTCGTACGCCGCCGCCGCCGCCTCCTCATCGCCTCCCGCGCCGTCTCCGTCTCCGTCTCCTTCCCCGTCGCCGCCGCGAGGCCTCGCCCTTTTGGCTTCCGGCTCCGGCCAGTCCCACGCCTGCGCTCTCTTCCCCCCGCCGCCGCCGCCGGCCGTACCCGCCGCCGCCTCCGACCAGCTCGTCCAAAACCCTCCTCCGCCCCTGCAGCTCCGGCTGCTACCAAGCCCCGGCGCCTGCTTGATTCCCGGACCCAGGATCCCCCTCCACGCTCCTCCTCCACCACCGGAAGGCTGCTGCTTCTTCTTCATGGCCTCCGCGTGTGACCACCTGACCACGGGCGCGCCGCGCGAGCCGCCGTCAGGCCTCGCCCGCTTCGCCTTCCACCCCTGGCCCGCTCCTCCGCTGGAGCTTCCCCAGAATTTTGGGTTCTTGCGCTTCATTCCCGGTGATCGCCGCCGGCCAGGCCCGGCCGCTTGGGGTTTTCCTTTTTGGGAATTGGGGGAGGGAGGGGAGAGGGGACGGGGGTTTTCTGCGCTGTGAGGCTAGTCTCGATCGGATGTTTCATGTCCCGTTCCCAACTTTCCCATATTTTGGAAACAGTGCACAAGAGTTTCATGGATGAAACTCTCTCTCCTCCCATGAAACTCTCATCCTCTCTCTCTCTTCATTAATATAGTGCCACATCAGATATTTAATGCCCATAAAACTCTCATGAAACTCCATCGAGACTAGCCCGAGCACACGGTGGAGTCGGGGAGTGGAGACGAGAAGCCAAAGGAGCCAACAGCTAACCTTTTATGGCTGATTGGCTGAGCTCACGGTTGCGCTGCGGGGGAATGGGTGCATCACGCGTGCCTCATCGGCTGGTTGGTCTGCCTTTTCCACGCCGTCATCAAACATTGAAACTACTAGGATCAAGTCCACTTTTAGCCCCTCAACTATTGAACTAGTTTATAATTTATCGGCAACTACCAAACCGTCTAATATTGGCACCTCAACTCTCAAAATCGTCTCTGGCCATGCGCCGCCGGCGCAATCATGCCCGCGTCTAGCGGCCTTTGTCCTGCTGTTGGAGCGAGGGCCCCGCACGCATCCGTGTTGGCCGGATTGAGCTTTCCCGAGCTCGTGCTTGTGTGTCCGGGCGACAGGGGCGGAGCTCTGCCTGCCGCCGTCGTGGCGTCCGGCGGCCTTGTCCTCCTGCTGCAGCGAGGGCGGAGCTCCCCAGTCCATGGAGGCCGTGCGGAGCTCCCCAACGCCCGTGCCGCTACTCCCGGCCACCTGTGCCCCTACTCCTGGTCACCGGCGCGCCTTCCCCGTGTCCGTCGTGGCGGCACCAGCACCGGCGCCGCGCTGCCTCCTCGCCGCTCACCACGCTCTGGCCGATAGGAAGCCACGGGACGTTCGAGCAGGCTACCTCTCCGGCCCGGCCAGCTTGGAGATGGAGAGGGAGACGATAGAGTGGTTGACGTGCGGGCCCTGCATGGTCAAAACCGCTCATTATCGGTCAAAACAAATTGTGCCCCTTCCCAGGTGCCAAAAGTGAGCCATTTTAATAGCTGGGGTGCCAGGAATATACGGTTTTATAGTTGGAGATATGAATTAGACCGACGCGATAATTGAGGGGTGAAAACTAGACTTAATCCAAACTACTATGGTGCAAACCGTCTAGTTCAAAAAAATAATCGTAGGCAAAGCAATAGATTTTTTAGGTGGCCAAAAAATTAGGAGTTTATTAGGTCATTACTTTAAATGGTCTTTTAAATTTTATATATTTTTCATATCTCGTACATTTGCATTTTCTTCCACTCTGGATTGACCAATCAATAGGCGCGTGTATATTTAGGCACGATTCAATTAATTAATTAGTTAAGTAATTAATTAGAGACAAATAAAAAAAGAAAAAAATCCACCGGACATTACAAAATGTATTCTGGAACACCAATATAAGCATACCCAACATCACAAAATACATCATATTTCTATTCACGGACATCACAAAATGCATTATAAAACATCACATATATATATGTAAAGTAAAAACTAAAACATAATAAAATTATAAATATAAGAAAAAAATAAAAATTAACCAGAATGAAATACGAAATATCAAGAAAAAATAAAATAAGTAAATTAAAGATAAGAAAGAAAAAATAAATAGAAGAAAATTAGAAAAAAGGAGTAAAAGATGTAATTGAAAAACAAAGAGTAACAAATAAAAATTATCAAAAGGCCTCGTATATATAAAAAATAAAATATAAATAAAAAATAAGATAAAAAACTAAGAAATGAAATAAAAATAAAAAAGAACTATAAAACAACACAAAGAAAATAAAAAAGGAAAAAGAAAAGGAAAAAACTCACGTACCCAAGAGCTCACACGAATCCCACGTTGTACGTGGGCCGTGAACTGGGCTACACGCTCCTTTGGGCCACCAGAAGTCAGTCCTCCAAAGGAGCCGACGCGTGGGCCTGATTGCCGAACGAAGTCGCTAGCTTGCTTGTTTGCACTCATGCATGGGCCGAATTCGCTCCTGGGCCACACAACGGCAGTAGGGCGAATAGTGGTTGGAACGCGACTGGCTACGGGAGTTAAGATGCATAATCGACCGACGGATGAATATATGGGCAAAGCAAACTGGCTTTTTATATGGGCTGGCCGCAATTAGTAAGTAATTAGTGGTTGGGATTAATTAATTTCCTTGTGATTAGCTGTTTCATTTGCTTGTACGTCTCCGCCGGCCGGCCATGCTGACTTTGTTGGATAAATATATGAATCGTTTCGTTAAAAAAAAAAAGAAAAATCAACAGAAGATTATTGTGAAAACCACCCTATGGAATATATAGTACTTGCATCGTCGTCTTGCGTGCGTTCTTTGCGAACAAACTTTTGTTTAAAAACACACAAATAGCACGATAAGAAAACAATATTACTAATAATGACATTAAAGTGACATTTAATCTAAACCTGCAAAGTTTGTGAAATTAACAGTCTCATAGACCGTGGTGTCTGAGACTCGTAAATTTGTACTCTACAAGATAATGTTTTATATCTTCACAAAGATGTCTCCGATATCCATTTATTTCATATGCCAACAAATCGATAAAGTTCCGACGCATCTCCATATCATTATATACACATAAATATATATGCAAATATTAGTGCCTATATATCACATGAGCAATATTGTCTTGAAAAATCTCACGAAACCTTAAAACAAAATATGTTATACTCACCGTACGCATATTTGTGGTTTTAGGTCCATTCTACGTAGACATATACCTTAAATTATGGAGTCCACGTGACGGCTATGGCAAGATTCACCATTGGTAATGTATAGAAAAAGTTAAGTCATTGTTATTATTATTATAGCGGTCGTGACTTTGAGTTAGTTACCCATCTATGTCATCTACAATATTTTTCACGGATGAATTTGTATTTGAAGATATTCCTATTCTATCAAGGAATATGTTCGTTCAATACAAATTCTATTTGTTTCCGCAATCCAACTCGCTATTTATATTCATTGAAGAAGGAATCAATTAGTCTTTCTAAATCTAAAATATATAAAATGTGTATAAATACCTGTGTTTGAAAATACCCACAATTTTATTGAGGTCAGCACATCCAAATATCTCGCCCAAAGATTATAGCACCTGGACCTCACGTTTGACAGCACATGAGTCAGTAGTCATGCTGCGGGAGCATGTTGATAATTTGAGCATTGAAGTGCAAGAACAAAAACAAGATGTAAACATGACTACAGCTATTGCAAATAAAGTGCAGGTGTACCTCCTGCTTCTTCTTGACCTCCTCCCTGATGACTGTGTGCATCTTGTGAGTTGTGAAGGCTGGCTAGGCGTGCGACGCGCCGCATGCCACTCTAGAGAGGGCCACGCTTGTCCGCTCCGGCCAGTGGAATAATCCTGCATCCTCGCCCATCGCATGTTGGCCATGCCCTGGGATGCAATGCAACGGAGGAAAATCGGTTAATCATCTAACCTTCTTCGCAAGCAAATATGCTCTTTGTAGGCATAAGATTCAGAGCACTTATGTAAATTTAGAGCTACGAAAATGCATCATAATATTAATCATCTGAATCTTGTCACCTGGGTATGCTATCTGCCTGGCATAATTGAGAACATTCATGTAAATGCAAGCTCAGGAAATAATAAAGGGCATTTGGTTACCGTGCAATGGGACCGCAAATGCAAGCCATAAATCAGTCTAGTTCCGATTACAGTAGAGGTAGTTTTGGATACGAACAACTCCTTTCGAGCCCAAGTAACTGAAAGTTCACTTACATAGGAACCAGAGCAGAACCACAATGAGTAACTAAGTTATATAAGACCAGTAATTCAATGATCACATCATTAATACTCCAACCAAAATCAAATATAGTGAGGTGTTCTCTGAAAACCAGATAACATGAGGAAATGGAAATGGTAAGAGCAAGGGCAATGATACAGCCCACTTCAAGCCGGCGCTTGGCCAGACGTCCGCTCCGCATTCTCTCTCCTTACTCTCTCCCCGGCAAGGATTCAGCCCGCTTGCATTCGGTCATAATACTCTCTAGTGGGGAATCTCACCAAAATATTTAGGCTTCAAGAAATTTCTTACTTGCCATATTCATTTTTGGTTGGCACATCACATCAAGAAAAACATGTGGAAGAAATCAATAATCATGGAGAAGAGTATCTGTGTTCCAACTTCTTGACTAACCAACACATGAATTTACCATCCATGGAAAGTAGTATTGATCATCTATTCTTTGATGTTTGCTATCGTAAAACAGGCTCATTGTATCTGAAGCTAAGGCATACAAAATATGAAAAAAAAAAAAAAAAAAAGCTCTTACTCTCTTCGGAATCAATTGTGCATGCTTTAGGAAAAATCATGCAGGTGCCGAACAATCTCATAAGCATTGATGTCATGACTCTGTATCTAAAACTAAACCATACAAAATATGGAAAAATTGTTCTTACTGCCTTCCAAATCAAATGATCATTCTTTAGGCAACATGGAAGATCATGCAGGCGCAGAATAATCTTAGAAGCAAGCAAGTCTGGAACTGGGAGAGGTGAGCAAGGGTAGCTGGGCGGTGGCTTCCGGGCGACTGCCGTCGGCCAACACATACCCGAACGGAGGACGGTCACCTGTATGCCACCTTGGGCGTTGCTGAGGGGCGACGAACCTGGGCTGACTCCGGCGTGCCCCCGCCATGTACTCCGCTGCCTCCCGGCCGGCCGACCTCCGCGACCACGATGGAGCTGGATCAGGGAGAGGGATGCGCGCACGCCCTGCCGGATTGCGCTGCTGCCCGGCCGGCCTCCATGACCACGATGGCGGCGGGATAGTCGTCAATGGGGCTGCGGGCAGACGCGGGCAACGATGCGCGGGTGGACCGTGGACGTGATGGGGCGTGACCATAATCATGACTCACATGAGCGATTTTACTTCCTCTCGGGAGTGACGTTCCTTTCCTTCGAGAGGGAGAAGGGCCGCGACCGCGAGAGGTGAGGGATCGAGGACGTGGGATTGATCACGCGCCGCTGAAAGAAGGGGAAGGCATAGAAAAAGGAAGCCGAGGAGAGATGCCGCAGTTAACGGGATTCACAGGGGGGATTAGGCACGGGAGGAAGGGCCGCATGGGGGCAGACCCATACCATTTGAATGTGATTAACGCACCATACGCGCATGGGCTGAAATTTGGAAAGTGATTGGAGGAGAGGGGTCGCATGCGGAAAAGCCAAAAATTTTTTTTTGGAAAGTGATTGGAGAGGGGTCGCATGCGGAAAAGCCAAATTTTTTTTGCATGCGACGATCAATTCCCGTGATTGGATTGCATGTTTCCTTTCTTTTTTTTTTTTTGGCATGCCACGATAGGCAGACGGAATCAATTTTGGAGAGAGTAATTGTTTCGCATTGTCCGGTGAAGGCGCAGGAAAAATTACCGCACCAAAAAGTGTCCATTCTTTGTGCTTTTTATTTGTGGGAGATATAGTGGAATATATAGTATATAGTACTGTAGTACTATATGTCCCTATAGCGTACATTGATCTCAATCTCTTGGCATATCATGCGAAGATTGTGAAAGCTTTGCAGCGAGTAATTAACTGATCGAAGGACTAGGTTTTCATGTGGATGGTGGCCCATGATAAGATTCAATGTGGTACACAATTGAAGAAGAAAAAGTGGACTGGTCCAGAAAAGTGCTTTTTTTTTACCAGTTGGAAACATCTGATCACATTGCATTTCAATGTCCTTTAACTGTTTTTCTATGGATGTTCCTTAGAGATTGCTTTGGCTGGAATTTAGCTCCAACTAACATTGATGAGTGCTTTGAGAAAATAGAGAGATATAGAGGTTCTAAGCAATTGTTATATCTACAAATCGGTGCAGGTGCTGTTTGGGTGCTGTGGAAGACAAGGAACGAAGCTGTGTTCGACAGGAAACTGCTGGCGAATCCAACGGTGCTCATACACAAGACAATCTCGTTGGTGAAGACATAGAGCCCGATGGTGAAGCCCAACTGCTGCATCTTTTGGTCGCCAATGCCGCAGTGTGAGAAAAGAGAGTTGTTTAGCAGGCCTGTGTATGAAAACTTGTAATATTCAGGATTCAGGTTCTGTGATGCTGGTAGAGTAATCCTGGCCTTTGCTAAAAACAGTCTATCTTTTGGCAGTAGAAGTAGAAGTAGAAGTAGATGCGCAGATGTTCTGCTCCTTTTGTAAACTGGCATCCCCAGTATGGTTACCTCTTTAAGCTTTCTATAAAGCCGGGCTAAGGCCTTTCATCTAAAAACTAATCGAACGACTGGGCGTCCAGAATGTGATGCTTGAGACTGACGCCTTAGCTGTGGCGGAAGCTGTGAACTCTCAAATTCATGATCGAAGAAGTTCGGCAAGTGGGCTGCTGTGGGGATTAAACCAAAGGTTATTATTCTGTAGTTTTAATAGCAGTACTTTAGTTTACAAACCACGTTCTTGTAATCTCGTTGTACACAATCTAGCTGCCCTTCTTGAGGCAAAGTTGAGTCCGAGTACTAGTTCTGACTAATGAAGATCTTTCCATGTTACACGGGCGTCTCGGTGGGGAACCTTGAGATGCCCGTGGAGGCCGAGGAGGCAGCCCTAGGCACGCTGGCTCTGCTCGCCCACTGGGGGGAGGAGCTTGCGGCCGGACCTCCGGGCTACACGGCGCTGCACGACCTCGAGCGCGCCGGGTACGCGGACGCAGACGCGGAGGAGACGGTTGGGGAAGCAGTGCTGCAGGAGGACGACCCAACTACGCCGGTGCACGGCGTAGACGACTTGCCGGAGGGAACGCTTACCCTTCTCGCACACTGGGGAGCGGACCTCGACGAGGGCCCACCTGGCTTCCCTATCCAGGGCGCCTTCCCACGGCCAAGGGAGCGGAGGACCACACCACCCCGTTGGGAGACCCTGGCGGACGCAGACGACGGTTGGACAGCGGCGCTTGGGGGACCCTCCCCACGACGCGACGCCCAGGGGGACGCTCCGCCAGAGGCCGTCGAGCTCCCTGGGATCGACGACTCGGACGACGCACCGTCAGGGGTGCAGCAGGCGACAGGAGGACGGGCGACTGGTGGGGTTGACCCAGTGGGGAGCTTGGAGTCACCCGCCGGACGCCAGGGGGGCCGGGGCCGTGCTGCAGAGTCGCAGCAGGCGCTGGGCAGGGCGCACCTCTGCGGGGCCTCTGGGAGCCCGCCCAGGCACGCGACCACCGACGATGACGCGCCCCCAGGGTTCTCCACGCCCGTCTACCGGAGGACCGCCACCGACTCGACGACCGGGGAGGAGGGAACACTAGCTGGGGAAGGGTCGTTCACGGGGCGGCTCAAGAAATTCGCCAAGAAAGTCTTCCACAAGGCGGCCACCCCGCTCCTCCCAGCCAGGGTGGACGACTCCAGCTCCATCAAGCTGCCCACGCGGAGCAGGCGCATCGCGGCAAACCCTCTCTCCAAGTACCCGGTGGCAAAAAGAGGCGAGATCATCGCCATGCGGAAGATGGGGTTTCATCGAGTCGAGCCGACGGCGGAGGGGCAGGCGAAGCCGGACGCGATGTTCGAGGGAAGACCGGGGACGCCGGGCCTTGCGGAGCTGTTGGCAGACGAGGTCCCACAGCAGCGACCGCGGAGGCGCCGCGGGGCCGGGGGCCACGCATGAGCGCCGGTCCCGTCAGGCAAACTAGAATGTTAGTGCGTGAGTAATCCGTGATGTACGTGTCCGGGGGTGGCGGGCTGTGTTTCAAATTTGTTAACACCCCAGAAAACTTGTAAAACTCTCTTCTTCTTAATACAATGATGCGCAAATCTTTTGCGTATTCGAGAAAAAAAAATTTGGGCACGCGCCGTATGCATGCTTTGTGCACTATAACAACAAAGCAAGCACACGTGATTGAGCCACCTCTTGCAGCTGTTTTCATCAGTAGTCCTCGATCGATTGAAAGCCGGAGATTGAGAGTTCAGATATGCATGACTACCATCCTCGTGCTATTTATTTATACAAACACGTACATGCTTGAAGACAGGTTAGATGTGGAATATATTGATGCATAATGGACGGTACCTTCAATTCCCAACAAAATTATTTGGTTGGGATAACAAAAGAAGCAAAAGTTGTTCCTATACACTGTATAGAGATCATCACCTATAGCAACCCATAAGTAGTTATAAATTTAGAGAGCCACCACTAGCAGTTCTCATTTCAGCCCATCAACCGTGATCATCGCATATCTCATATGGTTTGCTCTTTGCATATGCACTCTTTCCAAAATGATCCATCCCTAGCAAGTGCTTATGAAGTATATAACAGTATGATGTGCAAAGAATGTTGCAGCAACGACCGGAACACCATTTTCACCGAACCAGATCTTGATGGACCACGAGGCATATATATGCATGCCACGCAGTACACATGCACGGAGCTCCTTTACGCCTAGCTGGACTTTCAGCAGAAATGGGCTCAACGGTTACAACGTCGTTGGATGAGCAGTACTGCAGGAGCCAGGGAAAAATTAAGGCCCGTTTGGCGCAACTCAGCTTCACCATTAAAGTAGATCTTTTTAGTTTCAGATCAATGAGCAGTTCTGTCCACGAAGCTGAGCTGTTTTCTCTTCCTGTTTGGCAAAACAACTTCATTTGTGGATCAAAAGACTAAAACTAACATACTACCAGTATCTTATCCTTTTTTCCCAGATTTTTTCCTTGTCCTCTCATGGACACTGTCTTCCAACCGCCGCTATCCTCACGAACATGGACCGTGTGCCACGAGCCCCTCAGGCCGCGAGCCTCGGCATCCGCAAAGCCCTAGCTGTCACGCCACGGTGGCCGTGAGCCCCGGTGTCCGCGAGCTCCGATCGCCGCAAGTCCTGGCGACCGTGAGCCCCGGCCGCTGCTCCTGCTAGTCGCGAGCCCAGGCGGCCACGGGTTCCGGTCGCCGCACATCGATGGCTGCGCGCCTCGGCGTCCGCGAGCCTGGGCGGCCGCGAGCTGTTTTTCTTTTTTTTTCTCCTTTCCTTCTCCACACATTCTTCCCCGGCGACCTTGGCTCCCCGGCTCTCTGACGACCGCGCCCCCGACTGGCCGGCGACCCCAGTTAGTCGTGGCCCCCTGATGATAGCGCTCCCTGGTGAAGTTGTTTTGCAAGTAGATGTTTGACAAACAAAATAGCTCACAACATCTCATGAAGCTGTTGTGAGTTGTGTCAAAAAGGCCCTATTTTGCACCGCTAACTTATGCCTTTTTTCCCTTCCATCCATATGAGTAGGTTTTCTACTGCAGAAATAGTTACTTTGTATACGTTTCGGCAAGTGATCTTATATTGTGTCTCCGTGTGTTGCCACGGGAATTTATGCTTAGTTTTGGTGACCATTTGCTGAATGAATGAAAGATATAAAAATGTAAGTTATTTAATAAGAATCCTAACATGTTTAGATAAATAAGTCACTTTAACTTTTTTGGTACATCTATTTTACTATGCATCTAAAAAAAAAAAAACATGTTTAGATACATATATAACAAAATAGATGAACTAAAAAATTAAAATGACTTAGTGACTTATAATTTAGAACAATTCCTTAGAGGGGGAACTCGAAACATATGTAAGCAACTGAACCATTGGTTTGTGGGAGAAGGGAGCAAGTGTCCCATATTAGCTTTGCTATATTTTTGCATGTGCTCCTTTGCGGTCGTCCCAGCAGTATTAAGCGGGCTAGCTAATCCGCCCCCCCTGGCGGCCACCTCTTGCTCACTAGCAACCCACCTCAGCTAGCTGCAGCTGCAGCAGCTCTCTCTCTTCCCGGCGGCCAGAACCTAGGCATGGGTGCTCCGCTGGCCTCCTGGCCATGGGCAAGCCTCGGCTCCTACAAGGCAAGCAAGCACGCCACTGCTGTTAGCTTGATACATACTAGCTAGTATCTATCTCATCTATCATCAGTAGACGATCGATCGACGCATCAGCAGCTTTGCAGATTTATTAATACTGATCTTAGCTTTGACGCACGGCGGCGGGTGCACTGCGCAGTACCTGCTGTACGGGCCTCTGGTGGCAAAGGTGGCGCAGGCGTGGCGGGAGACGGGTCGCCTGCCGCTGGGGTCGTCGTGGTGCCTCCACCTGCTGCTCCTCCTGGCGCTCCGCTCGCTCACCTTCCAGCTCTGGTTCTCCTACGGCAACATGCTCTTCTTCACCCGCCGCCGCCGCGTGTTCAAGGACGGCGTCGACTTCCGCCAGATCGACGCCGAGTGGGACTGGTAAGCATCATGCATATATGGAGCGCATATACAACAACGTACTCCTCGATCTCCCTCCGCTTGCTGCCTGCAGGCTTCCGGCAAGCCTGCTGATGCCTGATGGGTCATGGCCCTGCCCCTGTTGAGCTCGCTAGACAGACCCTCCTGCTAAAAAACGTTCCAAAAAAATCACATGAAAGTTGAAACTATTTTTTTTTGAGGGGATAGGCTCAGGGCGTCCACTGTCCACATATGGCGTCTCTGCGCATAGTTCCCATCTGCTGCTCAATGTTTTTTTAGGACTAGGACCGGGCTGGGCTCCGGCTTTCTTTTTTTCTCTTTCAAAATTATACTGGTCGTCGTTCACTGTCGTACACTCACACGACACGTAAATACATGTACGCCAAACTTTAAGGTACCGTGATTCTGTAAACTGGCAGTAATTATAACGTGCAAGAGCAACTTCAAGAGAAGAGCTATTTATATTGTGTATTCTATATTTGGCTATTTTGGAAGAGTCCAACAGCTATTGTATCCGGTTTTGTAAAATAGCAAGTCATGTATCCTGAAGTTCTCGCATGGTAAATATAGCTTGCATGTGCCGCTAGCCATCTAGTTTGCCATACTACAAAGGCTGTTGGAGATGCTCTAAGACCAGTCTCAGTAAAAGTTTCATTTACATTAAGTAGAGGTTACCATATAGGTATTATCGATGATACGGCAATATATCTAAGCAATATATCTAAGAAGAGAGAGAGAGAGAGAAATAAGTGTTATAAAAATGAAACTCTCTCAGCCAGTAGCGAAGCTTTTAGCATGGCAAGGTCTGGCCACCGCCACACCTTGATTATGCTGCATGTACTAGAGCATTTCAATACCATTAGCCTTGGTATTGTGGACTGTTGCTCATCGTTTCTTGTCACGTGCGTCATACCTTACTTTTCATCCCTCCTCCACCACTGCTTTTGACACGACTATTAACTTTCTATTAGTCACAGAATTAAATGTCTATAAAACCATGAAATAAAACTTTACATTAAAAGCGTGTGTTTCATCCTAGTTTTATTTTATTTAGGATGACACAGAAACAGTACAACAAAATGAAACTTTTTATTAAGATTAGCCTAATGATATGTTGGTGAGGCTGACCTGAACCTGTACGTGCATACGCAGGGATAATATGGTGATCCTGCAGACGCTGATCGCGGCGATGGCGATGCGCAGCCCGGCGTTCCCGGGCGTGTCGGAGCTCCAGGTGTGGGACCCGCGCGGGTGGGCCGTGGCCTTGCTCCTGCACGTGACCATCTCGGAGCCAGTCTTCTATTGGGCCCACAGGGCGCTGCACCGGGGCCCGGTCTTCAGCCACTACCACGCAAAGCACCACTTGTCCCCCGTCACGCAGCCGCTCACGGGTAAGTACAGCAGCCAGTGCCATAATGGACACAGTTTAGCTTCACTAATAAAATTATTTTTTTAGAAAATAGATTCCTGAGTAACCTTCTATATGAAGCTAAGCTATTTAAAAAAAAATCGTTTGGCAAACTAATTTTATCAACAACAACTATATGAGAGAAAAAAAACTAGCTTCACCTATAAAGTTGTTTTGAAAAATAGTGTTTAGTAAGGACATTCACAATGCAGACTATACCATAGAGTCTAAAAGTATTTATTATCCTTCTATTTATTGTGTTTTGCTGATGTGGTGGTATATTTATTGAAGAGAGAGGCAGAAAAACCAAGACTCTAAGTCTTATTTAGACTCCAAGTCCACAATCTTCGAGGTAAATATACAGCCACATCAGCAAAATACAATAAATAGAAGAGTAATAAATAGTATTGGACTCTACAATAGAGTCTTGCATTGGGACTGCCCTAAGAAAACATCTTATAACAGCTTGTGAAGCTGTCTGAGTTGTAACAAATGGACCATATATATATGCTACTAATTGCTAATGATGACCTGGTCGTCATCCTGTTTGTGAATTAATGCGTTTGCATACCTGAAGCGGGGTTCGGCACGCCGCCGGAGGCGCTACTCCTGACGGTGGCAATGGGGGTCCCACTGGCGGGGGCCTTCGTGGTGGGCGTCGGGTCCGTGAGCCTGGTCTACGGCCACGTGCTCCTCTTCGACTACCTTCGGTGCATGGGGTACAGCAACGTTGAGGTCATCTCTCACAAGGCCTTCGCCGCCTTCCCACCGCTCAGATACATCATCTACACCGCCACGTAAGCCACCGACCCACTGTACTTTTCATCACCAAAGGCATAATTTAGTAAATGAGAACTACAATAGTCGAAGAAGATGGAGGGACGTGGCCACTCAGATACATCATCTACAACTTGAGCGGGAGGAACGTTGTCGTTTGCTTCGAAGTTGTCGGCGGCCACTGCTGGCTCCCGTGGCAACGATGTGCACCGCATGCCCCGGGATCACATGGGATGACCCAGATGGAGCACCACTTTGACGAGGCAGGGGAGCACTGGTAGCCACGGGTCCTCCACCGCAGCCTGCACTGCTACGAGGCGCGCATAAGGCACGCAGACGGAGAGGGGCAACCACTGCTACCGATTCTGCCACATTGCGCCCCAAATCGAAGGATGTCGTTGTAGGCATGGATGTCGGCCCACCCTGCGCCGGTGTTGAGGTCGAGCCCGTCGAACCCCAGCTGGCTAGGGTTGGGGGTGCTCCAAGCCAGGAAGCAATGCGGCTCGTCAGAGTAGGAGTTGAACCCACCAGAGGCGGAGAACGCTGGCGTCTGGGATAGGAAGTCCCTGGTGTGGCCATCGTCACCATGGCTAGTGTCATTGCCGTTGTACACCTCACCATGGTAGCCGTTTATGTTGTACTTGTCGGCGTAGTTGTCGTCGCCGTTGTAACCATCTATCGCCGACTATAGGGACATGTCGGTCGATCTAGAAGCTGATGCGATGGATCTGCCAGGTGAGGGGTGGATTTGTGCGGCGGACGAGGAGAGAATGGTGGTGGGGGACAGCGACACCAGCGGCGATGGGGGGTGGGGTAGGGGGGTGAGTGAGCACGAGGGCTAGGGTTCGAGAGTGCGACTAGGGGAGGGCGTTGAATGGATAAGGCAGTGCAGAGGGTGCGTAGTGCGGGGACATATGAAGTCCAGCGCGCACAGCCTCCAACGCCAATTTTTGCCTCCAATTCCCAAAATTCCTAATTATGCGAAGGGGCTCACGGCGCATTGGCAAAGACCACTAGTTGGGGTGTTCTCGCCCAGGGTTCAAACCCTGGGTGCCGCATCAAAAGATGTAGAGGTGTAAACCTCTCCAATATTATTTCAAAAATAAATTATTAATTATTTCGGATCAAAATTTCAAGGGCCCATTTAGTTCCAGAATTAAAAAAAGTGACCCAACTTCAAAATTTTTTGGAATTTTGGGTGTAATTAATTAAACAAGGCTCTGAGCAGTGAGCACAATATCTCTCTTGATTGCTGCTGGAACCTAGTTGCAGCCTACAGGCAGCAGGAGCCGGCTCCAGATGACTCGCCTTTATGGCGACGCCGACCGCCGACCAGCCGTGTTACGTGCAGGGCAGGCCGAGGTGAGGGTTCCGGGTTCGACATTAGGAACCATGTTTGGGTAAGAACGTGTTTTTTATTCTCTTAGGAGCACATGCTCCCACGTTGTGGATCACTGGATTTGCATTGAGAAATGTGTGTGCACATATACTAATCCAGTGGTCCACATTGTGGGAGTATATGCTCCTATGAGCAAAATTAACTCTACCGTTTGGGCAATCAATGATCCTCGGACAGCACCGGGAGGGGAGGGGGTTAATTACCACCGGACACTGGTCCTATACATGAGGAGTTGTGCAACAGACTTGCTGAAACCGCTGTAAATCTGAAAAGCTTTTTTTGTGTGTCATTAGTGTTAGCTGGCTGATCAATATAATAGCCGTCCTTTGTATGTGTTGTGGTGATTAACTTGCAGGTATTTAAGCCTGCACCACAGGGAGAAAGACTGCAATTTCTGCCTGTTTATGCCTCTGTTCGACGCTCTCGGAGGGACCCTCAGCTCCAAATCGTGGGAGCTTCAGAAACAGGTCGACCAAGGTAGTACTACTCCAGATTTGTTGCTAGTTGATGGCTTGATCGATTATGGATACTGCTACTACTCATCATGCATGGCATCATCATCTAAAATCACCATTAATTACCGGTCAATTTGAAAACTGATTTCGCTTGGTAGTAGTACTAGTAATTTATACTACATGATGAAGAAAAGAAACTGAGGACTGGTTGCTTGCGAATGTGTAGGCATGAACGACCGGGTGCCGGACTTCGTGTTCCTGGCGCACGCGGTGGACGTGATGTCGTCTATGCACGTGCCGTTCGCGTTCCGGTCCTGCAGCTCGCTGCCGTGGGCCACGCACCCGGTGCTGCTCCCGCTCTGGCCCATCGCCTTCGGCTTCATGATCCTCCTGTGGTTCTTCTCCAAGACCTTCACCGTCAGCTTCTACTTCCTCCGCGGCCGGCTCAACCAGACGTGGAGCGTCCCCAGATATGGCTTCCAGGTATATATCCACCAGTAGTTGTCCAAATTGGTTTGATCCGTTCCTGTTGATGAAAGGGAAACTGATTGCATGCCTTGTTTTCGCTGTCGACGAACTGCAGTATTTCATCCCTTTGGCGAAGAAGGGCATCAACCGTCAGATCGAGTTGGCCATCCTGAGGGCAGACAAGATGGGCGTCAAAGTCATCAGCCTTGCTGCACTGAACAAGGTCGATCATCTCCAGCAGAACTTTCTGAACAGTAATATCTGGGCATGAACAAGTAGCGGGTAATATAAGAAAAATGGACCAGAACTAAGCATCCAACGACAATGTATTTTTGTTCCTAAATTACCTGCAGAACGAGGCTCTCAACGGTGGCGGCACGCTGTTCGTGAGCAAGCACCCGAACCTGAGAGTGAGGGTGGTGCACGGCAACACCCTGACGGCGGCCGTGATCCTCAACGAGATCCCCAGCAACGTGAGGGAGGTTCTCCTCACCGGCGCCACGTCCAAGCTCGGCAGGGCCATCGCTCTGTACCTCTGCCGGAAGAAGATCAGGGTCTTGGTACGTGACGTGCCCATTCTGAAACAAGCAGAAATAGTAGATGCAATTATATTCACAACTGATCTTTGAATATGCTCTGTTTTCAGATGCTGACGCTTTCAACGGAGAGGTTCCTGAAGATCCAGAGGGAGGCGCCGTCAGAGTTCCAGCAGTACCTCGTTCAGGTCACCAAGTATCAGACGGCGCAGAGCTGCAAGGTACGTCGAGGAGTAGGCTGAAACTGTTCTTTCATGGCGTGTGATACGTGCTGACGCCGGGTGAACCGTGTGTGCGCAATGCCTGGCAGACATGGATCGTGGGCAAGTGGCTGTCGCCGCGGGAGCAGCGGTGGGCGCCGCCGGGCACGCACTTCCACCAGTTCGTGGTGCCGCCCATCATCGGCTTCCGCCTGGACTGCACCTACGGCAAGCTCGCCGCCATGAGGCTCCCCAAGGACGTGCAGGGCCTCGGATCCTGCGAGTACACGATGGAGCGCGGGGTGGTGCACGCGTGCCACGCCGGCGGCGTGGTGCACTGCCTGGAAGGGTGGGAGCACCACGAGGTGGGTGCCATCGACGTGGACCGGATCGACGTCGTGTGGAAGGCAGCGCTCAGGCACGGGCTCACGCCGGCGTGAGCGGCCCGCCCGGAAATAACGCGTCATCATCTATACGTTGTCCATCGCATGGATATAGCTATTGCGACGGTGGTTCGCATATACTGATATACCAATACTCCTATATGTACGTACAAATATATACTTCAATATATATATGGCAACAACAAAAAATTGAGTACGGAGCAAAAGTGCGGGGCGGGGCTATATATACTTCGTGTGGACGTTCGGTTACAGCATGAGACAGTGGCCATACGGCCACTAGCAGACATCATCGACACCCAGGAGCGAACGCCCCGGATGTGTGCCAGGGCTTCCTCACAGGCGGCCACACCAGCCTGGTAACCGACGACGAAGCGGTAACCGACGACGAAGCGCAGGCACGGCAGGGAGCAGACTCGCGTGATGCATGCTTCCAGTTCCAGCGATCGAATGCAATGTTATCTGCTAAAACAGCCGCAGGCCTCAGGAGTCAGGAGAGTCTAGGACACACACAAGGACTACTTGTGCTTTCGTCTCCTAAATTCCTCGCGTACTTCTCCATGTATTCAGTCCCGTCGATCCTTCAGTCTAGATACAGTGCTCACGCATACAATTCTCTGGACCAGCCAAACGCTGCATTCAGTCACTAACCACCCAGCTCAAAATCTGGCCTGAATTTTGCCGCGTGCTCCGTGTTCACTTTGATAGGGATCAACACCGATTCCTTCTTTCGTTAGATAAACCACATTCGCCAGCACACCACTGTGCAAGACTATGTTGATCGTAGGGGAGGCGATCGAGCCGAGTCGAGCGAGTCTTATTGCAGGACGAGGCGGTCGAGCCGAGTCACAAGCGCGATGTCAAGCCATGGAACCCAAAGGGCACGAACCAGCGCTCGGAGAGGCCACCTCCGGTTGTCCTGACAAGGGGGTCGTCACCAATCCCAAGTTGATGGACAAAAAGCTCGCAAGGCATTCCGTCGCGCTCGTGGATTGTGTGACCACTGCAGCGAGAAGTGGAGCCGTGATCACAAGTGCGCAGCTCAAGTTGGCTTGGATGCACTGGGAAGATGTTCAACAGCGCTTCATCTAAAAAAAAAGATGCTCAACAGCGCCCAACAACTATAGTTTTAGGGTCTGTTCCACAACAAGTCAATGATCATTCTGCTAGACTCTGGGAGCACATCGTGATTTATCAGTTCGACTCGCTTCAACAGTTGGACTTGCCTATAGCTCATTGTCCTCCCATCTCTGTTAAAGTGGCCAATGATAGTGTGATGCAGTGTATCTCCATTCAACAGTACAAATTCACCTATACTCTGAAGGTATTGACTTTGACAACATATGACATCACATTAGGCATGGATTGGCTGCAGTTATTCAGTCCTATGCGTGTGGATTAGCATCACAAGTGGCTGGTCATTCCATACAAGGGTGCATGCATGATTCGGCTTCAGGCCAAGATAGAAGTGGCAACTGACCCTCAGACTGACCTGTTTGTGCAGCTCTTTTCTATTGCTTCAGATTCGGGGTCTGCAGACAGTGCATTACCATCGGAGCATTGCCACCACAACGGGACTGTGACCATGAGATTCCATTGGTGGAGGGAGCTTGACCTGTCATAGTTTGGCCATATCGCTACCCTCCAGTGTTGAAAGATGAGATCGAAGCTCTGGTGGAACCGATGCTTCAACAAGGCATAATACAACCAAGCACGTCACCATTCAACTCCCCAGTTCTACTTGTCCACAAGAAGGATGGTGCTTGGCGCTTTTGCGTCAATTATCGCTATATATCTCAATGCTTTGACTGTCAAAACTGCCTTTCCCATTCCAATTTTTTATCAGCTCATGGATGAACTAGTTGAGGCCCGTTATTTTTTCCACCTTGGATCTTCTCTCGGGTTACCATCAGATTCGGCTCCACGATGGTGAAGAGTATAAAATGACTTCCTATACTCATGTGGGCCATTATTAATTCCAGGTAGTTGCTTTCGGCTTGTTAGGTGCGCCGGCCACATTCCAAGGTTCCATGAACACAACCTTGAAGCCTCTCCTCAACAATTGTGCCATAGTGTTCTTTGATGATATAGTTGATCTATAGTTGCACATATGAGGAGCATCTCTGTCAGGTTCTCTCATTGCTTGCGCAAGACCAGTGGCACATCAAGATTTTTGGGGCAAATCATCAGCGCCTCTGGAGTTGCCACTGATCCTAGTAAAATTGAAGTTGTTAAATCCTAGCCAACCCCGACATCTATCAAAGAACTTCGCAGTTTCCTAGGGTTCACTAGAATCTATAGACGGTTTGGCAAGCATTATGCCATTATAGCCAGACCTCTGACAGTGCTATTGAAGAAACATGCTATGTTCCTTTGGTCCTCTGAGCACGCTAAGGCCATCGACACATTGAACGAGTGTCTGTGTTGTGCACCAATTCTTGCCCTGCCCAGGTTCACCAAACTGTTTTGCATTAAAACGGATGCTTCATATCATGGGGTCGGTGTCGTGCTCCTCCAGGATGGACACCCATTGGTGTTCCTAAGTCAATCTCACCAACCCAAGAACCAAGGACTATCGACATATGAAAAGGAATACATGGCCATCTTGATTGCAGTCAAACAGTGGCGATCATGCTTGCAATTGGGAGAGTTCCTCATCTATATAGATCATAAAAAGTTTGGTCAGTTTGCCAGATCAACGATTACACACACCCTGACAGCAGAAAATGTTCAGCAAGTTGTTGGGCCTACACTACAAGGTGATTTATAAGCCCGACTGTGATAATCGGGTTGTTGATGCTCTATCACGCATGATCAGATCGGAAAGCTGATAACCGCATCTACTGCAGTACTCGTTTGGTTGGATGAAGTCTATTCCAGCTATGTTGATGACCTAAAGTGTCAAGAATAGTTATGCAAACTCGCAGTTTCTTCAGAAGGAGAACCCCACTATACTCTGCATCGGGGCCTCCACCGTTATAAGGGGCGCATCTAGGTGGGTGCTAATCATCCTCTGCAGCTCAAAATCATGGAGGCTCTTCATGCATCTTCTATTGGCGGGCACTGAAGAATTCCAGTTACATATACCATCGCCTGAAATGGTTGTTTGCCTAGACAAGACTCAAATAAGGGGTACAACTCTTTGTTCAATACTGTCCAACATGCCAACAAGCAAAACCCGATCGCTCAAGGTACCCTAGACTCCCACAACCCCTCTTTGTTCCAAGCATGGCTTAGGAAAGTATATCGAGGGATTTAATTGATGGCCTTCCGTCCTCCGGCGGCAAGGACCGCATAATGGTGATTGTTGATTGTTTTCCAAATGCAGGCATTTTGTTCCTCTTGCTCATCCTTTTAGTGCTCTCTCGGTGGCCAAAGCTTTTCTCACAAAAGTCTACAAACTCCATGGACTCCCTTCGCCCATTGTATCTGAAAGAGATTAGGTCTTCAAAAGTCAATTGTCACAGGAACTATTTCAACGCGCTGGTGTGTCACTCAAGATGTCCACGCCTTACCACCGTCAGACCAACGGGCAAACAGAGCACATTAACAGTGTTTGGAGCTAAGACAACTTTGTTAGTGCTGCCCCTACTAAGTGGATCGACTGGATTTCTCTTGTAGAGTACTAGTACAACATGGCTTAAGCTTTGGGTCATTCATCATTCTTCATGCTCTGTGGCTATCACCCAAAAGATTTTGGCATCTTTGAGCTTGATTCTATCGCTTCAAGTTCACTTGATGATTGGCTTCAAGAGAAGGCAGTTATGAATGCTCTGATTCATCATCATCTAACTAGAGCATAGAAGCGAATGAAGACTCAAGAGGGCAAGGATCATCTTAACGCCAGTTTCAAATTGGTGGTTGGGTGTACTTGAAGATTCAACCATACATCTAGATGTCCCTCGCACCTTGATCTAATCAAAAGTTGGCTTCAAATATTTTGGTCTCGTTCAGGTCCTCGCGCACATGGGCAACAGTGCCCATGGAATATGTTGTTGCAACCTTACCAACAACTCTCGACGATCCTCCAACATTGTGTGTGCAATGATAACAATGTCATCGTTCCTCAAGCTCTAACACAGTGGTCCTGTATTCCTTGATCGCTGGCAACATGGGAAGATCTTGAGAGCATCAAGAAACGCTTTCCTTGAGCTCCTGATTAGGGACAAGCAGTGCTTCAACAGGAGGGGAGTGTTAGCAACCAAGACAGCAGGGCGGAAGACACAGACCAGGGCGCAGTCACCAAACAGCACAGCGAGTCCGACGCCGACCAGAGCACGGTCGCTTGTCCACTTGGTGCAGTCGAACCCCGATGCAACGTACGAGCATGACACACAAACGAGTTGATCACGGGTCCTAAGTGGGCTTGAGCCTACGCAGCTGCACTGCCGGTTCAAGTCGGGCTATGCCCATGTATAAAAGCATCTCCAGCAATACTGCCTATCTCACTACCTATCCCCAATCTAGGTAGTGGAGTGGCAAAAATCAACTCCAGCAAACTACTCCTCCCACCTAACAGATTTATTGTCTACCCAAATTCCCATCTCTCGTACCCATTCCCATTGGTTCCAACCAAATCTTCTCTGTGCTTCTTCCTCACGAGGCCGACCCTGCTCGCGCGATTCCCTTCCTCGCGCGACCTCACTAGCGGCTTTCCCGACGATGCAACTTGGCCCGGCTGCGCGGCTCCTTCCCCCGTGCGACCTCCTAGCGACGTGGCCTCCCCGGCATGATCCCTGGTGGAGTGGAAGGCAGTGTGGGTGGCCCTGCCAAGCAGCCACGACCTTCATCGGCGAGCGCGCGACCCCAGCCGGTGTGCGAGGCATGGCGCAGGCAGTCTGCCCCGGCAGTGCGGCTCCCATCCCTCCCATCCTCAGCGGCGCGCGGCTCCACTACCGGTCTCTAGTGCGGCTCCCTAGCCATCTCCCGGTGTCAACGACTCATCGGTGGACCCCCACTGGTGCCCCACCGGCCACCGACGAAGCGGCCTCCTCGCCGGTCCTCCGTGGCCGGCCTCCCTAGGCCACGTCGTGGCCAACCTCAGCGTCTGCCCTGGCTGAGATCAAGTTCATCCATGGAGAAGAGTATAAATAGAGGATGACAGATGGGACCCACCTGTCATTGTTTGCTAGAAGTAGTTTGGGTAGCCTGATTTAGATAGTATTGTTGGAACAAAGAACAAAATATGGGTAGTTTGAAAGTTGATACATATCCAAATAGACATTTAGATATTGGACAACATTGCTGGAAATGCTCTAAAGCATACGCGAGGTATCAAACTTGTGAACCAACAAATCAATACAAGCTGCCATCGTCTTATTATACTCAGTCTCCCGTGCGCGGGCTTCTCTCTTTTTTCCCTCTTCCAAGCCATCCCCAAATCTTCCCCAATTCTCCAATTCCAATCACTGATGCCAACAGTCACACGGAGAAAATTGCAATTATAAGACACTAAACAATACCCTTCACAATTATAGGACTCCAAACATTGTGTTTGCACCAAAATTTGACTTGAAAAATATCATTAGCCAAGAACAACACCAGATGCATCACGGAATATTCTAGAAATAGTTTGGAAACCATGATGTCGTCCAGGGATCCCTCGCGTGGAAATAAAGGAAAAGCTAGAAGGAAAGCTACGTGCATGCACACGCCAGAGACTTGCATGTTCAAGCTATTTGCGCGTACGGCCAAATTAAGATATTTTGCCACGTCCACTCTTATTCAGTTTCGTTCAGCTGATATAATATAATGATATATATATATATGCTACTCCTGTATTAAAGATAAAAGAGAGTCCATGCGTGAAAGAAAAGCAAGCCAGCTGAAATATATATTAATTTGGGAGAAGATTGCTCTCTTTTAAAAAATTTGGGAGAAGATTTTGATTTTGATGTCCAGGAGCTCATCGGGTGAATCGAAGAGAGAAGTCCCAACTCCAGAAGGCAGGCAGCTAGACGAACGTGCAAGAAAGGAAAAAGAAAATATTATTTTGCTTGAGATAAATATAACGTCCAGATACACGTCAACTATACATTGATGAAGGAACAAATACACCTATATCTCATAGCGAATGGGTCCATGGTCCAAGTCCAACAAAAGAACTTTGAAGCTAGTGGGATGCTACCTATCAGAGGTTTAAATCCTGGTGCTCGTACCTTTTCTTAAAATTTACCTATGTTATTATGTGTTAAGTGGTAAGCGACGTTCTTGTTGACAATGAGACACTAGAAATCTTTATATGTATCGGCTTTACATACTGTGTGTTCATAGGAGTGAGTGTGATGTACTTATAGGGATAAGATTTACATACGTATGTTTATAGGGGTAAATGTGCATATATTGTAGTAATTTTAAAAGAACATATATATCATGTATGGGGCTATTGTATTCTTACCCCTATTTTAAAGTTCGATTATGATTTTACCATCGTTTTCTCACCGTTGTGATTTTGCCTTGCTTTGTATAATTACAAAGCCTCAATTTATCCATGTTTTATAAACTAATCTTTATAAAACATGGATAATCTGAGGCTTTATAATTATACAAAGCAAGGCAAAATCACAACGGTGAGAAAAAGATGAGAGTAAAATTATAATCGGACTTTAAAATAGAGGTAAGAATGCAATACCCCATCATATACAGATGTGTATACTTGGCCGGGTAAGTGTCACGTCCGTATGCGTGCTCGGCAGGGTAAATATATGTCTACGTTCACAATTTTTGCGGATTGAATCAAACAAGGAGAGATACGCCAGCGAGAGAAGCTTTATTAGCAAAAATTCTACAAAAGGGAAAAAACAGAGTCTGCAGACGCTTATGATACGTATACACACTCATTTCTATAAACATATATACGTAAACTCTACCCCTATATATGAGCATTTTTGAAGGACTGAGCCAGAGATCTTGAAGTTCACGAAGTCATCACAGGCGCATCACTATCAACGAGAACGCCGCCTATCACTTAATGTATAGCGCTGGTAATTCTTGAAATAATCCAAGAAAATGTGAACACTCGTGCCAAATCGAGGACTTGGACCCTGGTGGATAGGTTCTACCATAGGGAACTCAACCAACCGATCTATGATAAGTTTGCTAGAGTCCATGTATTTTAACTAGGCAAGTTTGTATGAGTCATTGTTGGTCATGAATTATCAACTTTATTAGCAAGGATTGTACAATAGGGAAAACTAGAGTCCATTATTGTAACTAGGCAAGTTTGTATGAGTCATTGTCGGTTATCAGCCAAGATCATAAATATAAAACCCGGTTATTGTAAAAGACTTATCTCTCGATCAATCATTCAAGGGTCAGCCTGTTCAAACCTTTACCTTTGTCGCACTAGGAGTACTGGAGTAGGAGTAATGTAGCTTCTCAACAAGTTCTTCGACAAGCAAGGCTACATTGGCAGCAACCGACCTCCAGCTTGTCTGCAAAACGTTTTATACTACGGCGTTACAAGGCTGCATCGCCCTCTGACCAACCTCCGACTTGTCTACAAGTTTCGTCACTTATACTACGACGTTGCAGTGCTGCATTGTCCCTGACCGACCTCTTGCAATCTTTAGTATAAACTAATTATCGACTTATCGGGAGATGTAATGCTGCAGCGGCTCAACCGATCTTGTACAACCCCTAACAATTCACGGTTTATATTACGGTGTAATAAGACTGTATCAGCATCGACCGACCTGCTCTTGCTATCTTTGATATAAGCTAGTCATCGATTTCTATCTGGGTTATATGACTACAACGGCTTTGACCGATCACTTATAATCTGTAGAGCTAGTTATAGATAT
This sequence comes from Themeda triandra, assembly GCA_018135685.1. Classification (NCBI taxonomy): domain Eukaryota; kingdom Viridiplantae; phylum Streptophyta; class Magnoliopsida; order Poales; family Poaceae; genus Themeda; species Themeda triandra. Next base: position 331,535 of record JAENPR010000045.1, on the reverse strand, counting down.
TCAGTAGTTCTTTTACTATTTGTAGCAAAATCACCTTACCCGATTAAGATTGAGATAGGTAGACATCATGTCTTTACTTTTCACGAGCTTAGCCAATTATTAACTATTTATACTTGTGGAATTGCTGATGATGCTTGTTTTATACTATCTTTACATATTATTTATGAATATACGGAGTATTATGGATATCGACTCTCTAGTTGATAGCCTCCAAAATTGGCTATTCAGCCACACACCGGGAGTGTTCTGTGCAACACTAAGTATGTTTCACCTTAAACTAATGATTATCCTCTCCATGTGAATTGCAGGGTTAAATTGACTAGCACGCCTCGAAGCCTTGAAGCCGGTGGTCGAGCATTGAAGCCAGCGGGTCTGCAAGGCTTGCTCCAAGCTAGGGCCCTTCCGGCTTGTGCATGTCCGCAGCGGACGCATTTTTGTGGCAACACATCGACTTCCTTAAACTGACTTTTGAAATATTGGTTTTTTGTTATTATACATGACATTTGTTATTTTAATTACTTTTCTCATCTAAAGTATACATGTATTTTGCCATGATCTGACCCTTTTGCCCTCGGGCCTTCAAATGACGTGGGCTGCGGCTGTTGGCCGCTCGCTTGGGGCTGTCTGGCTGGCCGCGGCCGGGGCTGGCTAATCGGCTGGCCGCCGCTCGCTGGGGCTGTCTTTCTCACTCGGTGTAGACGCCTCGATGGGGCTGTCTTTCTCACTCGGTGTAGACGGCTAGCTGGATGTCTGCTATAGGCTCCTAGCCTCCTCCCTCTATTTAGTTATTGTTTTTATTTTCATATTAGCATATATACGTGCGCGCACCTGATGCAAAGCGCGACAGCTAATTTGTCAAAGCTCGTGTTCCACGATTACTCAGGCTTGCACGGCAATGCAGAGAAGAAAATGATGCGTAAGCCGATGAGCACTCGCGGGCGGTTCGTCCGCGGCTTCTCCCCACCACGGGCTGGACGCGACACTTCTCCGAGACCCGCGTAGCTCCTTCCCCAAGTGGCACGCTCCTCCCACCGAGCCGGCCAGTGGTCACGCCGTGCTTCTCTCCTCCTGCGAGCCAGCAACCACCTCCGATCTAGATCTACTGTGACAGGCTCACAGCCGGTGGCAGCGGCGACGGGCTCTCGGTGGCGATGAGCTGATGATGGGGGTTCGCGGTGACGACGATGACAGGCTCGCAGCGGCGACGACGGGCTAGCTCATCAAGTCTATGACTCAACTCGAATATTCCAGTGGGTAGAAAAAATCAGTTTGTATCTTGTGCCTTTGGAGAAGGCTCCTTAATTAATTGTATATAGTTGTGTGGAATCTCGGGAGAAGACATAGATGTAGGGGAAGAACCGATGTGGCCTGTGGGTGCAATTTCGCTAGTGCGGATAGTCTCCCTGCAACCGTTTCATGAAAGTTACTCGGCCTGGTTTAGTTCTCCAAATTCATCCCAAATTCCACTATGCAAAGTCTCCCTGCAACCGTTTCATGAAAGTTACTCGGCCTTGTTTAGTTCTCCAAATTCATCCCAAATTCCACTATGCAAAAAGAAAATTCCCTGTCACATCAAAATGTCGGTACATGTATGGAATACTAAATATAGATGAAATTAAAAACTAATTGCGCAGTTTGATTGTATTTTACGAGATGAATTTTTTAAGCCTAATTAGTCAATATTTGGACAATATTTCACAAATACAAACGAAATACTACAGTGCACTACAGTGCAAAGTCCCAATTTTGCACTCCCCAACTTGGGGGAACTAAACAAGGCCTGACGCCTTTCGAATTAACCTGCAGACGTGGCGCCCCTAGCTGACGTAGCTTCACGAAATCATAGAAAAATCCTCTGGTGGAGTTCTCTTATTTAGGTATACTAGGAGGATTTCTTGTGCATTGTCGTGGGTACGAACGAAGAATATAATATAAATGGGTTAGAATGATGCAAGAACATAATATAACATATATGTACAAATTTATTAGCGTAATCATAGAGATTGTGTCCATAGTGAATGACGTTAACTTTAATTGCAAATGATAATGGATTGCTGAGGTGGACACCTAGTGGACTGTTGAGTTGGACGCTCTGCATGTCAAGAGAAATAGATAGTAGGGTTGATAGTAGACTACTTAGGTAGACGCTTTGCATGTCAAGAGAATTATGTATTTTGGTTTTATAAGAGTTATAGATTACATATAAGAGATAGAAGATATAATATAGGAGCTAACTCATAAACACAGACATCCTATTTGAATTCCAATTTGTGGATGCCATTTTGTGGGATATTTTGTCCATCCCTAAGTAAGTGTCGTTGTTGATGTTCGTGTCACAAGTTGACTTAATTTGTAGAAAATAGAAACAAAATTTGTATTTTCAAATAAGTGATTTTGAGAGTAATATAGATTATATATAGAAGATAGAAGGTAGCAGCTAACTCATGAACACGTACATTCTATTCGAATTTCAGTTGATACTGATTATAACCTTAAGTATTAATTCTTTATATATATATTTAGTCAAAGTTGTTTCTTGGAAAGTGCAAACAACAAATATTTAGGGATTGAGTATATCCTCGGCAAGCACATTTCTTTTACAAAAAACTAAATTATTATATTATAATACTAAAAGCAACACATCATTTTCAAAAGTTGACTGACAAAAAAGAATGTAGGAGTCTCTGAGGCTTTTGAAAACATATACTTATGGAGGGTTTTTTTTTTTTTTTTTTTTTTTTTTGCGAAGTTCTAGTGTCGTAGTCCCTGGCTACCTGCACCCTGCATATAAAATGCGAGGGGTGCTTGAAGCACTAACCAACATAGCATAGCTAGCTGAGGGAGAGGGAACTGCTTATCCCAGGAAGAAAGCAAGGTCTCCTTCATCACCATGGCAACACGCCCGGGTCCTTTCACAGAATGGCCATGGCAATGGATGGGGAACTTCAAGGTATGCAAAATCTACCGAATTACACCATATTCGTGTTGTCTTACCTTTACTATTTCTCTCAAATACTTGATTGTTTTAGGTTTCAGATTTTTACAGAGGCAGATAGTGTCTATGTTCTTTAGCTAATGACGTGGCCACAAGGATCAACAAGCATAGCTAATAGAGTAGCTAAAGAAGAAAATAAATAAATTGGTTGATGTGATTAGATTAATTGTGCATCAAATCAGTTCAGTAGAGCTAGAAATGTGGTGATGGTGGTGGGGTGTGCGTGTGTGCACGGGATGGGGGTTGCGTTGGTAGTGTACTAGCTAGTGTTGCAATAGACAACAATCGCAGAGAACCATGCTGTTCATCCAACAAATATACTTGCCTTCATTCTAACCTGTTACGGTGGTTATAGACGGCATAACACACATAAGTATTTCCTAGCTTGTTTATTCTATTGGCATGCTTTCTTTAAGATATAGTTTTGGCATGATTCTAGGTTATTGCTTTTGTTAACATGGTTTTGAATCAGTTGTGGAACGACTTTGGTTGGGAGTGTCTTTTTCTAGTATGACATGGTCACTTTCGTAAAATGGTTCGGAAATGAGGAAGGAGCCTTAGGTCACCGCTGGCACAACTTTCTTTTTTTTTTAATAATGAAAATTGTATTTCTGGCTTCACTCATCCTCTTTCGAGAATGCATCAGGTCAAATTATTACAACAGAGAAAACTTAAATAAAAGAAACTTATGGAGGGAAAAATATCCCAACAAGGAACTCTAATAGTCCTACGCGACAAATAACTTGCTCCGTGATGTCGACTCCACAAGAGTATGACCACCAACGTCGATACAATGCCCAAAGATCGTTGGACACTGACCACCTTGAAGACACTGGATGTTGTACTAATCACCTGGTGTATATGCAAAGGAGTCACCATATCGTTGTCGACACCAATGCCGACAACCCAAGAAATCTTCCAAGAGCGACGTCTCCAATGAGAAAATGACATCCGCAAACGCCATCATCGCCCCGCCAGAGAACTGGACATGGGTTTTCACCCGGGAAGATACGCATGAAAGACGACGCCTCCAGCAAGGAAAGTGGCGCCCATAGGCGTCACCGTCATCAAAACATGGTAGTACCGCCATTGCGCACCAATTGCCGAACTGTTACGCCATTGATTGTCGCCTCTGTCTTGATCCAGCCGTCATCGTACACGCGTAGGCCGGCTGCCACCGTTGCACGAGTAAGGCCGCCGATGCACATGCATGTGACGGCTCTGGCTCCACTGAACCCACCTTCGGCGGCGATGCGGCGAGACGCCGACCGAGTCGCGTGGAGGCCAATCCGATTTTTGCGAACTCCACCAGATCAGGTCGCGAAGGGCCAAATCGGGCGAGCCGCAAACGGATCCGCTACCCACGTAGGCAAGCGCCATCGTCGGCTGCCCAGCTTCGCCCCTCTTCCATCGCGCCAGAGATAGGGTGTCGCCGAGGCAAGGTCCGCCACCAACATCCTCGTTTGCCGCCTGGGCCTCCCGATGGCGAGCTCTGGCAGCGGCGAGGTGGAAAGAAAGGGATGGGGGGAGGTGACGGCGACGACTAGGGTTTTTCCACGAACCGCCTGCTCGAGGGCGACGCGAGACTCTCCATTCTATTCGCTGGCGCAACTTTCATAGTGAAGTGTAATAAATAAACATGCACCAATAATGGGTGCGCAGAAAAATTAAATTAGTCATCTGCCAATATTTTAGGCCCATTTGACTAGCTGAAAATTCATGGTCAGTTATCTTAAAAAAATACTCACAAAGATTTAAGCTCTTATATACGTACCTTCTGCTAAAATTAGTCAGCTCATATCGACATGAAACTCATGAAGTCACGAACTTTATATTGTATCAAGCATAGGCAACGTTGATGGCGCTCCCCCACTGCCCAAGCAAACCCAGCCCCTGCCCAACTGTTGGCATTTCTTAGCGCGATTACCAAAACAGACTTAGAGCCCAATTCTGATAACAGCGCCAGAAACGCTAAATGGCTTTACTCGACATATTTACTAGAAACTGGTTCTAACAACTACGCGAGTGTTGCCAAGAGATAGATCACATCCTATTAGATAAATATCCGCAAGCGCACGAATCTATCGTTGCAGCATTTCACCCGGAAGTATTCAGGGTATCGTTATTTATAATTTCCCAAAGGAAGGCATGGGGTAGTTAAGTAATCTAGCATGGGTATGAATACAATATCTAGCATGAGGAGAAACCGACCAATGTGCTATACAGGGGTAAACATACGGTAGTTTGGATAGTGGACACACACTTAGAGCAATCTCAAAGGAATAAAGATAAAATAAAGAATAAAGAATAATCTACGCGGAGCAGGCAGGTCCTATATAGTCAATGCTAGAACAGCTAACTCCACATGTTATACAAGTCAAGACTCGACTATAGACTAGGAATATGGGGAGACCGCGGCAACTGGTTTGCCAGTCGATGGCGGCATTTACGAACTCCTACTCAACATGCGAACGTGGGGGATTACAAAGGACGGACAGGGCTGTCACCACCTGCCGCCTACCACCTCAACCGTGGCATGCCGACATATCCGAAGGTTCCCTCGCACCCGGACACCACGTCCGCATACTAAGGAGCTACCTACGTCCCCCTAGGACTCCCACCCTACGGATGGACGAGCTAGGACATAGGCAAACCCGAAGGCACATCGAACCGCTATTCCTCTCCTACAATCTAATCTAAACAAGTAAAACATATGAACGATGAAGAACCATGTAGAACACGATGAACAACTCTCACAAGAACTATGGCCTTGTTCTTGATCATCGAATATATCGTGCACTAGACTATACTCTAGTTCATATGCAAGACTATATAAATATAATGAGAACTTGACTAAGGAAGAACGCTCCATAGATTTATACCAAGAGTGTAGCTTTTCTTCCTGGAGACAAGCTCTCCAAGTAGCTTTGCCTAGCTCCAAATGACTAACACTAATACTAAAGAACAAGTGTGAGGTGTAGAGATGGCTCCAAATGGTGTGTGTGAAGGTGGGGGCCTCTCCTCTTCATTTATAGGGCGCTGGAGGCGGTTCAGGGGCATTGAGGTAAAATAACCAGCGCAACCGTCATCCCCTAGATGGAAGGAGGCAAACCGCCTTGGCCGGGCCCACCTGGCGGCAGGGCTGGCGCGGCCGCGCCCCAGGCGTGCCCGCGCCTGGGTGGCGCCGCCCCCTGACCGCCTTTGGCGTGTGGGCCCGGGCCGTCCTCTGGGCCGCGCTTTTGCTGGTGATTTGGCCCACTTCGACCCCGAGGTGGGCTACCTTGTTTCCTTTGCCGTTTTACACCTTCCGGAAAGCGCCTTTTTATTCTGAAAATTCCTGCACTTGGTGTATATTCTGCAAAACAATATTTTCTCCAAGCACAGGTGGAACTAGATCAATAGTAAAGATATATGTGAAATAAAATATTTATTTCCCCCATAATGACCTATAGTTGGCGGGTAGAAATCGAGTTAAGGACCGCCAATAAGATCCCCAAGCTTACCCCTTGCTCGTCCCGAGCAAGTCTTTGCTTTGGGTTGTTGATCGAGGGTTGCTACGATGCCGATCATATCTCAAGTGTACAAGGTAAAAGAGAGCGTTCTACTGCTATTTGGATAAATCGGCAATTGTATCTACTCTATGATTCCTGATGGAGTGGGGCTTCTAATTGTCTCAAGTTTTGGGCGATTGCAAAATAGAACAGTTTCAAAGACCGGTGCTTTTCATTCGTCCCAAGATCAACTTTCAGTCCGGAGGTTTTGTAAGTTTTTTTTTTATAAATAAGCCAAGTTCCTCAAATGACCCACTCGATCGCTCAAAAGTGTATAGTAACCTCACCAAAGGCATTTTCAGATTTTGCCTTCTTCCTACCACTAAAGCTGAGAGTGGAGTTTTGGGTAGGTATGTAAGTGGGCATACTTGTATCACATATGTTGTAAGGTCAAGGGTTGAACCTTACGGAGATTAAGCTATACACCTTGATTGAGATGTGCAAGTGTGTGGATGGAATGAGAGATGATTCCTAATTTTTGTGGTATTTTTGGGTCTCTATGCATCATGACATACTTTCTTTAATTGATGAATGAGATGAAGAAATGATGGGCTATCAAAGAACAACTAAATTTATTCTCTCATTTTTTTTTAACGGGGATCTAAGACTTTTCCCGTTTGCCTACAAAAGTGATAAATCTTCTAACTATAACAATCTCTCTTCTTCTTTTTTCTTTTCCTCTCTTTCTTTTTTCTCACTTTTTTTCTGACTAAGAACATAGCCCAAAACTTTATTGATGGATAGGATGAGGTGGAGAGAGATGTCATGATGAACAATGTATGGAGAATTTTGCAAACTACAAGAGAGGGGTGCGCGATCCTCAGGGTAAGGGTCGGCATTTTTATTTGGCGAAAAAATGGTGCGCAACTCTCAGTGTAAGAGTTGGCGGATGGTGAAGGGTGCATGTTGTGCGCAACTCTCAGTGTAAGAGTTGGCTTTTATTTGGTGGGTGCAAGTGAATCTCAATCATGGGTGTAGAGTCATAATCTCACGTCGGTGACAATCCGACCGAACTCAATGTACGAACAAGCAGCGTATGAAGGTTCTTATTCTATAGATAGATCATATGGCTCTGGTGGGTATTCCGCGATCATTGAGGAACTATTGTTTTTTGAAAATTTTTGAAACAAAGACTCCGGACATCAGGTTTTCTCAAAAGGACGTTTCATTGCTGTGGTCTAAGTCACTATATCATATCGCGCAATAACCTAGATGAGAGTAATTGTATGCAACCCACTAAATCAAGTTTCTAGAGCATGATAATGTAAAGCCGATAAACCCAAATAATAGAGAAAACTCTATTTTAGACAAGTACAAACGAGACATAAAACAGAGCAACCAATCATTTCAACATGGGTGGAACTAAACATTTCTTAGCACATATATGGAATGTAATTATATAAATAAATTATTTTTTTTTGAATTTTTCAATGCAAGAAACTTGAATTTAAACATGCTAAATTAAAAATAAAATTACGAGGAATTAAATATGCAATGCAGGTACCTCAATTGGGGGTCCTCCCCCAAGCTTATCCTGAAGCTCATGGCCCAGGGTTGTATCCCTGGGACCTCCAATAGGCCCTCTGCTCCTCCTGCTGGATGCGGAGGCTCTCGGCAAGAGCGTCGAACCGCTGCCCGTGCTGCTGCTGCCACTGGGTCGTCGACTGCATGAAGCCGCCCAGGGTGTTCCTGATGTCGTTCGTCTGAATCTGCAGCTGTCCAATGCGGGCGTTGACTGAGGCCAACGTCGGCTCCTGCTCTGGTGGTGGCGAGTCGACAGTGTACCGCCTCTGTCGCTCCCACTCGTCGGTCCCTGCATCGGACCATGTCCCCTCAGCGGTCTGTGCCGGCTGGGGGTACTGCTCCCACCCCGAGTAGCCTGCGTAGCCCAGGTAGGCCTCCCATCCACCATAACCATACTGCTGGGGAGGCTGTACAGGAGCATCTGGCTGAGCAGGGGAGTCAGATTGTGCATAAGCCTCAGCCCCTCCTCTAGTGGCTCTCGGAGTCTGTTCTTCCCTGCGTGCTTCTTCTATAGTTTTCAAATCAAAGGTGAGCACGTCACAGTTATATAAATAGAGATCCGGGTTAGGTAACCGGATCTTATTTACATAACCGGCAAAGAAGAAAACAGATATGATCTTTCCCATCGGCCTTCAAAGTGTGTCCTTGGGTTAGGGCACGTAAATCACAAATCGGCCGATCAAGGGGAATGTACTCAACATCGTTACCATCTAGTGCTCCTACGGCATTGGCAATGCGAGTAACAAGAGAGGTGCAATCGATAGCATAAGACTTCTTAACCATATCTAGCCAGTGATGGCACATCTCCTTTACAGGAGCGACCTTGAATTTGTGAACTATGGCATAAAGAAGCTTAAGTTCTACAGAATGCACCCATCTAGTCCTGCCAGCAGGAAACAAAGTCATGGAAATCCAGCGATGCATGAGTCTAAGGGTAGGGTGTTGGATCTGCGTGTTCAGGGGTTTGAAAGGTCCAACTTCTACCCTACCCGAAATCTTCTCCCAAAAAGAATTGCGATCAAAACCAGGGATAGATGCATCTAGTTTAAGTGCACACTTATAGTGAAAGCCTAGATGATGAGCGAGTTCCCCCCAGGTAAGAGAATAATCCGTGCCAAACAAACGGAAGTAAATACGCTCATCATCATAATCAAGTGTGCAAAGAAACTGGATGGTCAAGAGACGCGAACCTTGCTCATCGACGGGCTCGAAGTTTTCCCAACCAACCACCTTCCAAATGGTTTCGAAGTCGGTGTCCATACCTATTTTCTCGATGAGGTTGGCGTCGTAGATCATCGTGTGGTTGAAGAGCCGATCCTTGAGGCGATGGTACCTCTGCAGCTCCTGCTCTCCCTCCAGGTCGAGGTACGGGGCGTCGACCGCGTAGATCCCCTCGGGCTCGGGGGTTGCGGGCGCCACCTCCTCGGCTACTTCGGGCTCGTAGGGGGCACCTTGGTAAGAGCTCGAGGCCTCACCGTGCCCCCATGAACTGTAGTCGCTCATGGCGGACTACGCCGGTGGCTAACTCTCGGGTGCGAAAGAACTAGTGGAAGTTGATTTTCCACACCCGAGACTAGCTCTAACTCTTGCTCTCTTGCTCAAAGATTGCTAGTGGAAGCTTGTTGTGTGGGAAGTGGGAGTGAAAGAGAGTGAGAAAGTGAGGGTGTGAGGTGGTTTGAGCACCCCGGCCACCCCTCTCCTTTTATAGCCGAATCACCAGCATGAATGGGGGAGGAAAACGGCTAGGAGCCGTTGGGCGCTGGCGCAGGCCCCACCTCGGCAGGACTGGCGCGGCCGCGCCTCGGGCGCGCTCGCGCCCAGGCGGGTCCCGCTGCCGTCCTGCTTCGGCCGTTGGGCGCCAACGGCTAGCCCCTGGCGCTAGCCGTTGGTGATCTTGCCCCGGTCATTCAAAATTTTTTTTTTTCTAAAATAAATCTTCTCTTTTTTTCAGAGAAGAAGTTTTATTTTATTTTTTTCTTCTACTCTCTCTTTTTTCTCTCCATTTTTTTTGAGTAGCAAGAAAGTACTTACCGACCTGTTTTTTCGGTGCTCTTATTTCTCCCCCCCCCCCAAGCTTGCTTGGCTTAACAGGGGTGACCAAACCTGTTGCGACCATGTTTACTGACTCGGGCGGGACCTCAGGTTGCCCTGGGATCCTGCTTGTGTCAGCGTTTGTCGGGATCGCTGCGGCAATCTGGGCGAGCTGGGTCTCTATCATCTTATTAAAGCTCAGCTGGTTCTTGACCGCTGATGATAGGCCCTCTATCTTGTTATTCATATTCTCCAAGATCTTGTCATTTTGGATCATCTTTTTGGTGAGATTTTCGTTGATCTTGGCTTGGCCGTAAACCGAGTCCTTTAATGAAGGTTGATTCGAATTAAACCCGGAGGCGTAATTCGAATTACCTTGGAATGGAGGACGGACCGGTTATTCCAGCCATTCCCTCCTCCTTGCCGCCGGCGAAACCCATAGTTGAGGTAGGCGGCCTCTTCACGGGTCTCGGGCCGTCATTCCCGAGTGTCCAGCTCCCCACAAACCTCGCACGTCATGCGAGCGTCCATGGCGTTGACGGTGCCGGATGCATCAGTGATGGCACCACCGTCAATCTTTTTCAGGAGTAGGTCTATTTTTGCGGCAAGCATATCCGCCTCCTTCACGGTATGCATGCCTTTTTGCCCCTTGGTGGGAGCGCGGTCCTCCCCCCAAGCTTGGTTTTCCACCATTTTGTTGATTAGTGCCGTGGCACTATCAACAGTCAATGATAGGAAGGCGCCGCCAGCTGCGGCGTCCAGGTGCCCCTTCGACATGGGTGTCAACCCATTGTAGAAGTTCTGGAGCACCAGCCAACTTTCCATCCCATGCTGAGGGCATTCCTGGATGTACTCCTGGAGCCTCTCCCATGCCTCAGGGATAGGTTCCAACGAATTCTGCTGAAAGTTGGCGATTCTTCCCCGCAGGGCATTGGTTTTGCCCATGGGGAAGAATTTAGCGAGGAACGCGGTGGAGCACTTGCTCCATGTGTCAACAACGGCCTTGTCCTTGTAGAACCAAGTCTTCGCCTTTCCCACTAGGGAGAAAGGGAAGAGCCTGAGCCTGATTGCATCAGGTGTGACATCCTTGATGACGATGGTGTCGCATATCTCCAAGAAACGCTGAAGATGGGCGTTGGCGTCCTCACTTGGCAGTCCACAGAATGAACTTGCCTGCACCATGGTAATGAGCCCAGTCCTGAGCTCGAAGTTCTTGTCTCCCAGGTTGATAGCGGCCCCAGTGGGCACGTTGGCAACATTGGGGACGGAGAACTCGCGCAGGGACTTGGCCATGGAGTGCGGCGTAGTAGGTGCGGTGGTGACTGGTTTATCTGTCGGCGGAGTAGCAGAAGAGGAAAGGGCACGAGTCCTCTTCCTCCTTAGGAGTGCCTCCGGATTTGAGTTGAAATTTTCCGGCGAGGGAGAAACCGGTCATGCACTATCCTGTTTTCATCCACACCAGGAGAAAACATAAAAGTTAGCTTTGTATAGACATTGTCGTTTCTCATTTTATATATCATATGCATATCCATGCTGCTAGATCCTTAACTTCCATGCCTTCCCCGGCAACGGCGCCAGAAATACTTGTTGGCATTTCTTAGCGCGATTACCAAAATAGACTTAGAGCCCAATTCTGATAACAGCGCCAGAAACGCTAAATGGCTTTACTCGACATATTTACTAGAAACTGGTTCTAGCAACTACGCGAGTGTTGCCAAGAGATAGATCACATCCTATTAGATAAATATCCGCAAGCGCACGGATCTATCGTTGCAGCATTTCACCCGAAGTATTCGGGGTATCGTTATTTATAATTTCCCAAAGGAAGGCATGGGGTAGTTAAGTAATCTAGCATGGGTATGAATACAATATCTAGCATGAGGAGAAACCGACCAATGTGCTATACGAGGGGTAAACATACGGTAGTTTGGATAGTGGACACACACTTAGAGCAACCTCAAAGGAATAAAGATAAAATAAAGAATAAAGAATAATCTACGCGGAGCGAAAAGCGGGTCCTATATAGTCAATGCTAGAACAGCTAACTCCACATGTTATACAAGTCAAAACTCGACTATAGACTAGGAATATGGGGAGACGGCGGCAACTGGTCTGCCAGTCGATGGCGGCATTTACGAACTCCTACTCAACATGCGAATGTGGGGGATTACAAAGGACGGACAGGGCTGTCACCACCTGTCGCCTACCACCTCAACCGTAGCATGCCGACATATCCGAAGGTTCCCTCGCACCCGGACACCACGTCCGCATACTAAGGAGCTACCTACGTCCCCCCAGGACTCCCACCCTACGGATGGACGAGCTAGGACATAGGCAAACCCGAAGGCACATCGAACCGCTATTCCTCTCCTACAATCTAATCTAAACAAGTAAAACATATGAACGATGAAGAACCGTGTAGAACACGATGAACAACTCTCACAAGAACTATGGCCTTGTTCTTGATCATCGAGTATATCGTGCACTAGACTATACTCTAGTTCATATGCAAGACTATATAAATATAATGAGAACTTGACTAAGGAAGAATGCTCCATAGATTTATACCAAGAGTGTAGCTTTTCTTCCTGGAGACAAGCTCTCCAAGTAGCTTTGCCTAGCTCCAAATGACTAACACTAATACTAAAGAACAAGTGTGAGGTGTAGAGATGGCTCCAAATGGTGTGTGTGAAGGTGGGGGCCTCTCCTCTTCATTTATAGGGCGCTGGAGGCGGTTCAGGGGCATTGAGGTAAAATAACCAGCGCAACCGTCATCCCCTAGATGGAAGGAGGCAAACCGCCTTGGCCGGGCCCACCTGGCGGGCGGCGCGCCGCGCCCCCGCGCGCGCCCGCGGCGGCGCCCCTTCGACCGCCTTTGGCGTGTGGGCCCGGGCCGTCCTCTGGGCCGCGCTTTTGCTGGTGATTTGGCCCACTTCGACCCCGAGGTGGGCTACCTTGTTTCCTTTGCCGTTTTACGCCTTCCGGAAAGCGCCTTTTTATTCTGAAAATTCCTGCACTTGGTGTATATTCTGCAAAACAATATTTTCTCCAAGCATAGGTGGAACTAGGTCAATAGTAAAGATATATGTGAAATAAAATATTTATTTCCCCCATAATGACCTATAGTTGGCGGGTAGAAATCTGAGTTAAGGACCGCCAACACCAACCCATTCGACCACAGATCCGGAATCCCTAGAGCCAGATCTACCAAGTAACGTGAAGGTTCTGGCTCCAACCATCTCCAGCGCCCTGCCACCCCGACAGCGATGGCCACCTCAAGCTCCCCGGCCACCCCAATAGCGGTGGACAACTCCAGAACCCCTGACGCTCCGGTAGCGTCGGCGGCCTCTCCCGCTACGTCGCCCACCTTGCAGCCCTCTGCCTTCCCCACAAAGGCCCTACAGGCAGATCTCCGAGCAGACCCTGTGTCTAGTCCCTCCCCATACAATGAAGACAAAGTGGAGCTGCTGGACTCGGGCGACGATGACGACACGGATGAGGATGAGGCATTGCTGATGGACCTGGTGTTCAAGCTCGACGCGCCTTCCTCCGAAGCTTCACGGCCCCTGCCCCCTGCACCCCAAGCTAGATATGGCAGGTCCCTGATGCGGGGCGGCCCTGCGCACGCGGAAGCCCCTGACATGGCTGGGGCGAGCAGCTCAAGGGCATCGGCCATACCATCCACGTGGAAGCCACAGCCATGCTTGAGCACTGGCGCGCCATCTCGCCAACATTCGGAGCTTGGCGGAGTTGTTGACAACTGCCGGACAAGGACTATCCTGTCCGCGCCTTCCAGAGCTCGGCGCTGGCTAGGCTAAAATCCATAATAGTCAGGCCCACTCTCGTGCCAACGCTCCCTGCCGCGGTCGCTGGTCGTCGCAAGACGGTGTGGAGGAAGCTGAAGCTGACTGTGGTTGCCGAAGCAGAAGGGTTCCAAGCATCTGGCCACTTCACTTGCTAGTTGCTGGGAACTTGGGGAATCCTCGGGAGCTAATGCTCAGCTGGAGCCTCCGCCTTCGTGTTGTTGGCAGACAACAGGGAAGAAGTACTGGTGGCGCAAGGACGGGTCTCTGCAGGAGGATGGCTCTGGCTACGCTAGGTGAGCTGTGCCAAACATCACTCTGAGGCACAGCACGGACGATCGGGAGTTTTTTTAAATGTGCCTCGTTGGGCGCTGCTTCTATTGTCTCGGCGTTGACCACCAAGTTGCACGGACCTTGTTCGTTGCCTCAGGTGCAAGGGCTTCGGCCACACCCCCCGCCATTGTCCATCTGGATGGCCTCGACCAAGCTCTGCTCCCGGCTCACCTTCGTGGCCAGTAGCATCCACAGTCGACATGTTTTTGCACCACTCTGCTCTGCCAACCATGCCATCGCACCACCATCTCCGAACACTCCATACAAATCAACACACCCACCATGAAAAGCCAGGGAGACGAAATATGTGCCCAGTCGGGTCGCCAACCACCCAATGATGGGCCGTGTCGCCATCATTCCCAGGTGCGGGCAATGCTAGGGACCAGCGGCACCCTCGCTGTGTTGCGACCGTGATAAGGATGAAGACTTTGAGGGAGCTCAACCCGGCAACAAGCAAAGGATGAAGACTTTGAGGGAGCTCAACCACGCAACAAGCAACATTGAAAAACAAACAAATGCTACAAACAACATTGAAAAACAACACAAACGCTCAGTGCCAATGCCAAAGGGTTGACAAAAGAAAACAAATTTCCGGTGATAGTTCTGTATACCTAGTAGGCACTACTGGATTGCCCGTCTTTGCCGACTGCTAAAAGTAGGTAGCAAAGACCCTTTTGCAGGCGGCAAAGGCCTTTGCCGCCTGCAATCCACGTGGCAGGCGGCAAAGGCCGGTCGGTGAAGGCCAGGGCGGCAAAGGCCTCCTTTGCCGCCTGCCCAATCTAGCAGGCGGCAAAGAATTTGCGAAAACCTAAAAAAAAGTTGGACCCGCCAAGCCCATCCAGGGCCCGGCGAGCCCATCGAAGCCGTCGTCGCGCCCCACGGCCGCCGCGCCGCCGAAGCCGTCGCGCCCCGCGCCGCCGTGCTCGCAGGCCGCGTGCCGCCGGATGCCGCCGCTGGACCGCCGCGTCGCGCGCGGCTGGGGGCTTGTCCTCCTTGATGCTCCGCTCGACCTTGAAGAACTCCTCGAGAGGGGGCATGGACCCCCAGGCCACCACCATGGCGCGCGGAGGAGCCACGGCGGCCGGTCGGCCGGCCGCCACCGACGGGCCATGCCGGACCCGCCGCCCGGAGCTCGGCGGCGCGAGGTCCACCAGCCCAAGTCGAGGTCCCCTGACCTCGGGCTACGGGAGGTGGCCAGCAGGGTGGGCCAAGGGAGGCCACCGCCGGACGGCCGCCCGCCAGCGCGGGCCGGGCCACCGCCGCCGCCGCAAACCCTAGGGTCGAGCCCTAGGTTCGCCGCCGGCCGCCCGGAGCCCCAGGACGCAGATCCGGCCGCTCGGGGGCCAGATCCGTCCCAGGCTGCCCCGGATCCGCGGCCGCGGAGCTCGCCGGCGCCAGAAAGAGAGGGGGGAGGACGAGGGAGTTGAGAGGCGCGGCGGGGGGAGCCCGTGGGGCGGCGCATGGGAAGCGCGGCGATGGGCGCGGCGGAGGCGGCCGGGCTGGGGTCGTCGCGCGGCGGGCGGCGCGCGGCGCCGGCGTCCCGGAGCCGGACGCGGCGGCCATGAGGATGGGAGTCGGACGCGGAGTGAGAGAAGGGAGGAAGAGAGTGTGGCGGGCGGGGGGGAGGTCGGTGGTTAGGGTTAGGGTTGAATTTATATGGGGGCGGTCGGGCCTATTGGGCCTTATTGGGCCGCCACTTTTCCGACAGCCCGGCAAGGGCGGTCGGCAAAGCTTTTTCTCTTTTTTTTATTTTTTTGTTTTAAATCTTTGAAATTCAAAAGCATGAGAAGATGAATGTTTTTTGAATTGACACTTTTTCTGTTATCATAGTATATTGTTTACAAGCACTTGTTCAAATTTGAAATTTTTTTATAGCATTTTGCTATATTTAGCTCATTTAATTCATTTACTTGAATTTCTTTGGATAATCCAAAATTGAACTACAAGTGTATAAAATAATGGAATGTATCCACTCAAAAAATTATATTCATGTTGGAGAGTGTATATTAAGGCCAATTATATTCACTCATCCAAAGTTTTGAAAGAATTATTCATGAAACATGACTATTTATTTGTAGAAGAAATGTTTTTTAATTATATAAAAATGCAAACGAAGTCCGAAAATCACGAAACTTGGCGAGGTGTCATCCCATGGCATGTGGAGGCTGTGATAAAAAATTGAGAATGTTTCGAGCAAGTTCTGACGACGGATGGCTAAAACCCAGACATCTCCACATGTAACCATAAGTGATCACATGAGGAGATGTATGGGTTTTAGCCATCCGTGGTCACAACTTGTTCGAAATATTCTCAATTTTTTATCATAGCCTCCACATGCCATGGGATGACACCTCGCCAAGTTTCGTGATTTTCAGACTTCGTTTGTATTTTTATATAATTAAATAACACTTCTTTCGCAATTGGAGAACCATGTTTCGTGAAGTAGGAGTTAAAATTTTTAGGTGAGTTCCTGGATAGGGCCCCAAAATACATTATCTAACATGAATATAATTTTTTGAATGGCTAGGTTTCATTATTTCATGCACCTACGATTCAATTTTTACTTTTTCAAGAAAAATGCAAGTAAACAAAATAAATTCAAGAAATATAGCAAAAAGTTATAAAATGTTTCAAATTTTAAAATATGATTCAATACAATCTGCTGGCACCCTTTGCCGCCTGCTTGTCTGCCGACTGCCAGACTTTGCCGCCTGCTGGCACCCAGGGGCAGTCGGCAAAGGATGCTCTTTGCCGACTGGCGGCAAAGTCTGGCAGTCGGCAAAGGATGCCTTTGCCGACTGCTGGACTTCGCCGCCTGCCGGGGCCAAGGCAGTCGGCAAAGGATGCCTTCGCCGACTGCCCTGGCCTTGGCAGGCGGCAAAGTGCTACGGCAGTCGGCAAAGTGCCAGTTTCCTGTAGTGAGGAGATGGAACAAGAGGTGGGAATCCAATTGCCTAGGATCAAGAGCAAGATCAAAAGATGTGAGCTGGTTGTTAGCGGGAGAGATAACTCTAGAACGAACCTCCAACAGTTAGCTCAAGTCAGTAGCGAGTAATCATTTTCTAATATCCTAAAACCTCTTTAGGCTAGGCTACAATAGAGAGCACCTCTCGTGCATGTAATCACTGTCTGCCGTTCCATCAGAGTCATCACAGGTCTATCGCCCGTTAAGCTGGAAACCCGAACGTTCGCGAATGGTCGCCACCCGCTCCGCTCGCCAATTGTTCTACCTCGCGGCGCCGGATCGTGCGAGGCCACATGGATTGCGGCGGCGCGGCTCAGGCCGCCGGATCGTGAGTGGTTCCCAGCGAACGCCGCCACGAGTGTGTGCCGTGCGTGCCACCGGCACAGGCGCAGCCCGCCGGCGAACCGAGCGCGACGCGGCACGGGTGTGTAGCAACGACCAACGAGGCGAGCGTCGCCGATGCCTCACTGGAGCACAACAAGGCCAACAACACTAGGCGATGACGCAATGCTTGTGTTGTGCTGCTGTGGTGGGTTTCGACTGGGATGAGAGGAGATTTGCGTCGATCTGCTGTCACTCGAGCAGGTGAAGTGTTTGCATATTGGTTTTTATCCCCCTGATGGCCTCCCGGATTTGCATGTCATGTGTTCGACGAAATGACCACATCATTACTGTGTTATTTACCGTGTGTTTGGTTGGGGGTTGGAGCGAGCTGGATGGGTTGGACCTGTCCCTACGGCTGTTTGGATGCAATCGGAGGTGGGTTGGGTTGGCTCCAGAGGGAATATTCGCGCGAGATGCGGGTCGGCTCCGTCCGCTGAAATCTGGCGGACGGAGTGAACCCGCCCGGGTTCCGTCCGCTGCGTCTCCTCCCGTCATCCTCCCGTCCGCTTCCCAGGCCGAGCTCGCCCGCGCGGCGGAGCTCGCCCGCGGCGGCGCGCCGCGCGGCGCGGCGCCCGCGGGGAGCTTCGCCGCCCGGCGGCTCGCGCCCGCGGCGAAGCTTGCCCACGCCGGCGGTGGCTCTTGCCCGCGGCGGAGCTCGCCCCGGCGGCGGCTAGCGAGGCCGTGCGCGCGTTGCCCCTGGCGGCGGCCTCGGTGGGGAGGAAACGGTGGGGAAGAAGATAAGGTGGAAAACAGAATAGATGAGAGATTGACAGGTGGGGTCCACTGATTGACAGGTGGGGCCTCAGTAACGGTGTTATCCTGCCATCTAACCCATGTTTCCAATTCACTCAACCAAACATGATATGGGTTGACCCCATCCCCAGAATCAAAGATGCAACCAAACACATGACGGGGTTGGCTCCGTCCCCCAAAACTGGGTTGGATCCGACCCATCCCACCCAACCCCCAACCAAACACACGGTTAAGTGTTCGTTTTACTCAGCAGATCATCCAATTTCACGATTTTGCATTCTCCTGGGAATAGGAGACACAAGCTTTGATAGCCTCTCTTGCTTAATTTGATCAGCTGCTATGCTACCGGTTCATTCCAACGAGTATGCACTTGTCTTTTATGCTTTGAGCCAAATCACATTCTTACACAAGAAGCTGACACTTCTTATTCTCCTTGGTTATTACCTGAATATATTATCATGATTAGCTCCCCTAACTCTTACTACTAATTATGCTGCAAAACCTGACATATTTAGAGCTGAAAAGAAATTGCTTATATGCGAAAGATATTCTTCTTGCAATCTAAATTGGATCAACTTCTAGCTTGACCTTGTATTGGCATTGTAAAATAAGCAACAATGCTATATTATTTTTTAGAACCCAAAATTCACCTAGGTGTTGTAAATTATTATGTGTACAAGGCACCAAGTCTTCACTTCAAATGAAGACTAAGGGACAGGATTCAAATAATTAGAGAAAAAGACACAATAACATCAACTATCCTAACTTAAAATGGATATGCTTTTGTATCATGTCTTCGGTCCTCTTCTTCCGTTGTTTAGAATTACTTCTACATCTTTGGGTTTAGTTCGATGGGTTCAGCGCATCCAGTGTGGGCAACTTGATGTCCATGGCTGCCACATGAGTGAAACAAGGCTCTCAAATCATTATGAGCCACTTCTAATATTTCTGCCATCACCATTTGATAATAATTTAAACTCTAGATTATCTCTGACAAAGACAATATACTCACTAAATAAATTGAAACAAGTCAGCAATGTAGATTATCATATGAAACCTGCTGTGAGGTCTCTATTACTCACGCGGGCTGACCAAAACAGGTTGTCGCGCGGCAACGCCGCACGAGTTTCTAGTCTAATACGATATGTAAATAAAAACTGAGAGGTGTACATCTAAATGACTGGATGGGAAAATGGATGCAGACGGATGAACTGACTTGCTGCCTTATACGGAGTAGGCTACAGCTATAAGCTTCAGAACGACCGGAAGATATGAACACATTTACAAGCACTCATTATCCTATCAGAACTGACCCAAAGTTTGTGTTGAATTGACAGTACCTGGTCCTGGCACCTGCAGTGTTGCACACTGCCCACAGGGTGGCCACCAAGGAATGGGGAGACCTGACCCAGCCTACGCCACCATGTTACCAGCTCTTCTGCTGAGGATGATCCACAACCAAATCTGGATCAGCTTGTCTCGCTATCAGACCGCTCGCAGAAAGAACGTGATCGTGGACCGTAGTATTGATTTCGAACAGGTGGACCGGGAGAGATCCTGGTAAGTATCACGGGTAACCGTTTGTTACTGCACATAGACCCACATATCAGATATTGTTGCATTGGCTATAACTAACTTGGCTAGGCAGCTTGCACATCTGCACTGCAATATAACACAGTCCTTACCATTCTGTATACAGGGATGACCAGATCATCTTCAATGGGCTCGAGTTCTATCTGGCCTATGCAATGATCCCAATGTCAGGCTCCTTCCGGTCTGGAGAACTGAAGGGGCCATCATCACTGTGCTTCTTCACATGGGGCCTGTTGAGTTCCTTTACTATTGGTTCCATCGAGCCTTGCACCACCATTTCCTCTACTCGCACTATCACTCACACCACCATGCCTCCATCGTCACAGAACCCATAACCTGTAAGTAACACCAACAGTTAACTGAGTTACTACAATGAATCCATCATATTATTATCTTCCAAGTCTAGTTGGATCAACACGTAGTTGTTCCAGCCATAATCTGTTTGGATCACTCTCTTCTGCTTAATGAAATACGGGCTATATGCCTCAGAAAAAAATCTGTTTGGACATGTTCAAGAAAAAAATAATCTGTTTGGACCAACTGAACAGCACTGATGACTTGACAGACGCATGGAGTAAAACTCATTCTACTTCAGTCGAAACTATATGCAATTCATCTGTTGTGTATTAGATAGAAAAAAAAAATCTTCCAAGTCAAGTTCAATAGGTAAAAAAAATAGTGACCCTGAACGAACCCACTATAACTTCGGGTGGCACTACTCATGGAATCCACGATGTTTAAATAAGAACAAAGAACAGTCTCTCAATAAAAAATAGGAATACAGAATGGGCATAAGAAGCAAGGAATGTGGTATTGATATTTTTATTGCAATTGCATTTATTTTTTTACTTATCAACAACAACAGTCAAGCTGATGAGAGAAATATGAGTTGTAAACATAATGATCTCAAGAAATAGATGTGCCCAAGAAAAAAAGAGTACAAAACTACAGCGGCAGTCCTCTGAAACCTTAAAAGAAAGTTATGATCGGAGTAGTAATTTCTTGTCCTTC
Organism: Themeda triandra; assembly: GCA_018135685.1. NCBI lineage: Eukaryota > Viridiplantae > Streptophyta > Magnoliopsida > Poales > Poaceae > Themeda > Themeda triandra. The sequence goes on along the minus strand of JAENPR010000045.1, from coordinate 310,592 downwards.
AGCACCCAATCTATTTCCAAATTTTCTACAAAACACCATACAGTAATATTTCTGCAATAAATCACTGAATGTTCATGTCAAGTCACCTTAGTGTTTTTGTGTTACAAAAACGTGGCAATTCACATGTTTCTTTTGTTCTAACACAATTTACTGTATGACTGACAGCCGTCATCCATCCATTTGCTGAACATGTGGTATACTTCATGTTGTTTTCAATCCCGATATTAACACCCATTTTTATGGGTTGTGGTTCTGTTTTGGGCATTGTCTTGTACATTGCGTACATTGACTTCATGAATAATATGGGGCACTGCAATTTTGAGCTGGTACCAAAGTGGATCTTCAAAGCCTTCCCTCCTCTGAAGTACCTCATGTACACCCCATCGTAAGTATAACATTGTAACATTAAAATACAAATCTTGTCAACCAGTACTAGGTGATGAGATTTGGGATCCCTTGAACTCCCATGTGAACAGGATTTTTTTGGGAGGGTGGAGTGGGGGCAATGACACCTCTCAACCATTGTTTTGTCCTACAGGTTTCACTCTCTCCATCACACCCAGTTCTGCACAAACTACTCACTGTTCATGCCATTCTACGACTACATGTACAACACCATGGACAAGTCAAGCGATGAGCTATACGAGAAATCACTAAAAGTCACAGATGAAACACCAGATCTGGTTCACCTGACACATATGACCACCTTGCAATCGACTTATCATTTAATGATTGGGATTGCCTCCATTGCTTCCAAACCATCTGACAATCCAGTATGGTATAGCTGGATGATATGGCCTATGGCTTGTCTGTCAATGGTATTAGCATGGGTTTATGGATCATCTGCATTTGTCATTGAGAGATTCCAATTGAAGAAGATCAAGATGCAGACATGGGCAATACCAAGATATAACTTCCAAGTACTTGACTTTTTTTTTTGGGGGTGCTTTTATGATCTAACACCTTAGTACCTTACTGACAATTTTCTTTCTTGCAGTATGGCATGACTTGGGAAAGAGAATCCATTAACAGCTTCATTGAAAAGGCAATATTAGATGCTGATGAAAGGGGGGTCAAGGTGCTCAGTCTAGGACTACTAAATCAGGTGGTATCGTACTTTCCTTACACATTTATAGGTCATGTACTTTAATAATAAGGAAAATGCAAAAAAAAGCATATAAGCTAAATACAAGGAGGCACACATTTCCTGTTTTTCTGGATTCAAATAGAATTTTAAGCCAGAGTATTGCGCAAATTGGTGCACACTACACACTAGTTTGTCCTAAGAAGTTCAAAGTGAACAATTTATGTTGCTTTCATCCGAAGTTTTGAAGTCTAACACTATATTTGGTTTTCTAGACAAAGACACTTAATAGAAGCGGCGAACTATTTATAAAAACATATCCAAAACTAAGAGTGCGACTTGTTGATGGAAGTGGCTTAGCAACTGCAGTGGTGCTCAAGAGCATCCCTTTTGGTGCGAAGAAAGTGTTTCTTTCAAGAATTACTTCCAAAGTAGCCCAGGGAACAGCTATTGCCTTATGTGAGATAGGCATCCAGGTACATGTGTCATTCTGCCACTCTATTTGTCTAATAGGTCATTCTAACTGTAATATGGTCTTCTTAAAATTTTTAAAACATTTCACCAGCATATTTCTGCTCAGGTAATCATGAATCAAAAGAAAGAACATGACATGCTCAAGTCACGACTTCCAGAGGGTAGAACTGTCTACCTAAAATTCTCCAATGAAGACATACCTCAGGTAAGAGGTGTAAAACAAAGGGATGAAAAAGAAAATCCTCGGGAAATGCCATAGCCCATAGATTAGAGTGAGTACATCACAAGGGGTCTCACTAGCAAAGGCATGAGTGCATGACAGAATAGTGCATACTGTACTATAGACCTACAAATCTGGTTGTTTTCGTGATAGAAAGCTTGGGAAATACCATCTACTACCAGATGACAAGAAAACTAGTAGGAAAAATATTTATAACTAGGACATATAATATATAACTAGAGGAACAACCCTCCAGCAGGCAGAATATACTATTGACTGAAGCTCCATTTTACAGATCTAGATAGGAGATAACATAGATGATAAACAGCAACAGAGGGCACCAAAAGGAACGGTGTTCATTCCTACATCACAGTTTCCACTTAAGAAGATCCGCAAGGATTGCACTTACCTGAGTACTCCGGCAATGAGGATCCCAGAGACAATGAAGAATGTGCACACCTGTGAGGTAATAATAGTGGCTTATGTTACCTGTTCATGTAAATTCTTGTAAGCTTTGAAAAATGGGATCACATATCTACATAGGGAACTTCTCATGTTTCATAGCCTAGAAGGTTGGGATAGTGCAATCTACATCAGTGTGCATTGCTGGAATCTACATCTGTATGCACAACTCAATAGATAATGCAATCTACATCAGTATGCATGACACAACTGGTTGTATTCACAGAATTGGCTGCCCAGAAGGGTCATGAGTGCCTGGCGAATTGCTGGAATACCGCATGCTCTGGAAGGTTGGGATATGCATGAGTGCGGCGACGATATGATGGACATCGATAAGACTTGGTCGGCGGCCATCAAGCATGGATTTGCTCCTCTGACGAAATATTGATTCTTCTGAATCATGGCAGACACCACACAAGTAGACAATGCAGGTTGTTCAACTATGATGCAATCAAGTTTTTCGGTATGAAGAAGAAGCAGCATCACAAGTGCTATTGGTTTGCTAGCCTTAGTCAAACAGTCCTTGCATTGTATCATCTCGTAAAGAGAGACAATAAAGTAAGGGGCTGAACTCCAAACTCTACCAAGAGCCAAGTACTCTGGCTCCTATAAGAATGTGATATATCGATTATGAACTGTTATGCAATATCGAGGTTCGGTTCCAAAGTGTAAATCATGTATAAATGGTCCTCAAATGCAAACCAGTTTATCAGGTAAGCGCAATCCTTGTGGATCTTCTTAAGCTTGCAATGTTACTTCATCCCCATTTCAACAACCATTTCATGCTACTCCAGTGACATGCTAAAGGCGTATGTATGCAAAAACACAGATTTCTAACACAACATGAATACATGATCAATGCCTAACCCAACTTTTCTCCAACATTAAACGGCCAAGACAAGACGACTGCTATAATGCTTTTGCAGTACAATTAGTGCATCCCATGAACAAACAATCAATTCGTCCTCGGCAACCACCAGAACGGGGTAGCTTAAGCCGGGCTGGATGAGTTACATTTGGGCTCGATATTGGGCTAGCCAACTTTTTTTTTTGATAGGTGGGCTAGCCAACTTGGGCCCATCGAAACACATTTCCATCCGCGTCTCGTTTTAAAAGGCAAGGGTTGCCCTAACAACCCGGGCAGCCACCGGATGTCTCCCTCCCCGGAGCGAGTGGCGGCGGGCCTCACGCCCGCCCGTACAAACGCCGCGCTCGCCATGAGCACCCATCTCACCGAGGCCCCCGCGCCCCTAGCCGCGAGGAGATCGCACGAACCCAACCCCGAGCCTGCCCCGGCGCCATGGCGGTCTCCGAGAGCTCGCGGAATGCGCTGCTCCCCAGCTTCCTCTACGCGGCCCCGGCCGCCGCCTCCCCCCTTTGCTGCCGCCGCCGGCGCTGGCGTGGGGGTCGCTGCGCCGTCTGCGGCGGCGGCGGCGCGGCCCGCTGTCTGGGCGCGGGCGCCGAGCGAGGCGGGCCGGGGGATCGAGATGTACTCGCCGGCGTTCTACGCGGCGTGCACGGCCGGCGGCGTCGCCAGCTGCGGGCTCACGCACATGACCGTCACGCCCCTGGATCTCGTCAAGTGCAACATGCAGGTGAGCCTCTCGATCCTGGCTCGATCTGGATAGATGAGTTGTTTATGCTCCCCATTTGGCCATTTCGATTGGTAGGACTATTCGTGATGTAATAATCTCAGTTTTATTAGAGCTATTAGACGGTTGTTTGATGCGAGTACATCATACTCGAAGCAGGCATTGTTTGATGCGAGTACGTCATACTCGAACTGGCAACCAGTTGCTGCCTTCCATTTTGTGTAATGCTCTGTAGACATGCTATCACATTTTCATTGTTGCGGTCGCCTGCACTGAAATGGCTAAACCTCACAATGATTACGTTGCTGCTACTTATGTATGTTCATTTTCAATGAAGTGTAATGAACTGATTGTTAATGAGAACTTTTACTGTCCGATTTGTGATTTCTCAGATCGATCCAGCCAAGTACAAGAGCATCTCATCTGGTTTTGGCATTCTGTTGAAAGAGCAAGGGCCCAAGGGTTTTTTCAGGGGCTGGGTGCCTACGCTACTCGGATACAGCGCCCAGGGAGCATGCAAGTTCGGTTTCTATGAGTTCTTCAAGAAGTATTACTCGGACATTGCTGGCCCCCAGTATGCTGCCAAGTACAAGACTTTGATTTACCTTGCGGGCTCCGCTTCGGCTGAAGTCATTGCAGATATTGCCCTCTGCCCCATGGAAGCTGTTAAGGTCCGTGTGCAGACGCAACCTGGCTTTGCAAGAGGTTTATCAGATGGCCTTCCAAAGTTTGTCAAATCTGAAGGCTATTCTGGGTGAGTTGAGGTTTTTCTAATTTATTTCTGTATCTATGTCTTAACTTTCTTTTTAACACTGTCAAAATTTCCAGACTGTATAAAGGAATTGTTCCACTCTGGGGCCGACAAATTCCTTGTAAGTACCTACTTCCTGCTTGTTGTCAATTGTCACATAAATTTGAATCGCTTTCCTTTCTACCTTTTGACTAGACTATGTTTCTGCCTCTTTAGAATCAGCTGTTGAGATAAATGCTATGTAAGCTTTGTATTGCTAAGATGATCAACCTTATCTTGTTTTTCAAAAGGGCCTGTGCCACTGTGATTGTAATCTCAACTGTGATGCTGATGATGCAATGAAATAAATGGATGGTATATTCTTTAGTATTGATGATGCAACTTCACTCATACTACATGATTCGTGTACATAAACTCATTGAGTGTGCAAGCAATTTTAGTGTTGTAGAATTCGTGGAACAGCTTTGGATACTGGTCTTATTTCTCACTGATGACAATCTTTATAATCATTCAAACTTGTTGATATCTTTGTCTTTTAACTAGCCCAAAAAAAATATTTTTGCTAGAATATTAGTTCTGGTGCACATAGTTCTTCTTGAAATCGCATAATGATTTTCGAGATTTTATGTGTGCATATATTGATATTCCACACTGCTTGAGTCATCTCCACTGTGACATGGACCTAGACTCCAATGAGATGGTGTATATCTAATTACTAAATGGATTTTATGCTTTTGGAGCTTTGAAAATGGTGCCATTTCTTGCCCATCATAAGTCTTTTAATCTCACTTTTTGACATTCTGTTTTTTCATTATGGTGTAAATGTTAGTTTTACTAGAATGTAGTTCTGGTGCACATAGTTCTTCTTGAGATCATGTAATGATTTTCAAGATTTTATGTGTGCATATATAGATATTTCCACACTGCTTGAGTCATCTCCATTATAACTGGACTTAGACTCCAATGAGATGGTGTATATTGCTTAGTTGCTCAAAGGATTTTGATGCATTTGAAATCATTGACTATCAGCTGTAAATATAATACCATATCTTTACGATGACAAGTCTTGTCGGCACTCAATTGTTTATATCTCTTTTTTTAATTATGTATAAAAATATGGTTGATATAGTATTAGTTTCGCTGCACATAGTTCTTGGAAATTGTGTATGGTGTCAAGAATTTATGTGCACAGTAAAATTATCTGCACCGCTTGTGTTTTCTCTGCCATTCTAGAGCTCGACTCCGATTTTGTGTACATTAAAAAATATCAGGTTTATATGTCGGAGAGGTTTGAGGATTTGGAACTAATTAGTTTTAAATTTGTTTATTGATAATCAGCTATGAGCATTTGGCGCTTATAACCATCTAATATCATGTATTTTCTTCACACATAATTATTTCTTGTTGTGTTTTAACTTATGTACTGCATTTCATGCACATAGTTCTTCTTGAAATCACACTATGATTTTCAAGATTTTATGTGTGCGTATATTAATTTACCACACTGCTTGAGCTATCTCTGTTGGTTTGGAGCTAGACTCCAATGAAGTGGTGTACATTAGTTCATAAATCAAATGCTTACAGCTAGTACTCTCAGAGTGCATACCCCCCAAAAGGGAAACGTGACCATACTGCACACAATCTTGGATAGTGGTTGCTCTCCATTATAGTGGGGGCTAAACTTAATTTCTTATGGGGAATGGACATGGGAATTTTTATTATTATTAGGCCCCTATTTTGCTACTGCAATCACTATAACATATAGTATAGCAAGATTTGCTTTTCCTGTACGGTGTGAACTAATTTTGGAACATATGAGCTTGCTTTATAGTAAGTTCTATTCATTTCTTTTGCATTGATATTTAACCTGAAGGACTGTCCAGCATCTTATGGTTTTACTAAATGCAGACACTATGATGAAATTTGCCTCTTTCGAGGCTGTTGTTGAGATGATCTACAAGTATGCTATCCCTGCCCCCAAAAACGAATGCAGCAAGAATCTCCAGCTTGGAGTGAGCTTTGCTGGTGGCTACATTGCTGGGGTGTTCTGTGCAATTGTTTCCCACCCAGCTGACAACCTTGTTTCCTTCCTCAACAATGCCAAGGGAGCATCGGTTGGCGATGTATGTTTTCTAGACAATTAGATATTATTTTCTCTGTGTTCCTTGTTTTTTGCACTTAACATTTGTGTTATGCTTGCTCAGGCTGTGAACAAGATTGGTCTAGTGGGGCTATTTACGCGTGGGCTCCCATTGCGTATTGTGATGATTGGTACCCTCACCGGTGCCCAGTGGGGTATCTACGATGCTTTTAAAGTCATGGTTGGACTGTAAGTATTTCTATATTGTCAACATTAACCTGTAGGATGTTTGTCCATGATCCCTTAATGGGGGCTATTTTTTCAATCATCCAGGCCGACCACTGGAGGCGTTGCTCCAACACCTGCTGCTGCTAAGGCCTGATTCCACACAGCCAAACTTCAGAAGAAAAATACTGCTGCCACCCTTGATGACCAAATAACTCTCTTTCTTAGGAGCAATTCTTTTATTCTTTTAGGAACTCAAAATGATAAAATCTCAGATGAGTCTCAAGCTCATCCATGCTAATTAGAATGCAAGAAATTTAGGAAGATGTTTACTAGATAATCAAGTGGTTCATGATGCTTGGAAACCCTCGCATCTTAATCCATGCTAATTAGAATACAAAAAAAAGGAACATGTTTGATTATCAAGTGCCTCATGATAACTGGAAACCATGACATCATTTTTTCAATGTATGATTGTGGAAGTACATACTCGCCCATGGACCATTGATAAAGCTAATGTTTTGCTGGTTTGATTTGTGTAATTTTCACCGGAATAGAGCAAGTAAATGAGATCACCTCTCTGGTAGAGCGTGAAGTTCTTACTATCTAATATATGCTGCTTGTTCATTGCTGTTGCTGGCAACTTCCTTTTTGGTGTACTGAACAACCTATTCCTCTTGCCTTGTTTGGACTATACCTATGCTATGTCATCGATGTCAAGCAGATTTATGAAGGTCTCAAGTTAAGATGGTGTTGCCCTATTGCTGCATTTTAGCTGTTTTTAGATCATGACGATGAAAGTCCAAGTTCTCGTTGTAAATATCTTCTAACGGTCGCTCTCAGCAACCGAGTCCAACATCAGGGCTTGAGAGGGGCGAAAGAATCAAAGCTAACCTATGACGTAGCAACTTGCCACGTCTCTGCGCGTGCTTCTCTAGTTGTACGGTCGATCTTTTGTGGAACTCAATGATACATGAATGTTTGTGGCAGCCAAAAGTATCTCTTGGTAAGGCTCTCAGGAATTTTATAGGAATTGAGAGGAATTAGCTCATTTTTCACAAGGAAAAACACAGGTTCAGTAAGAAAACGTCCCGTGTCCCAAAGGTTGCATGAAAAATTTGGTAGGGTTTCAGTTTCTTTGGAAAACTATGTGTTTCAAGAAATGTCGCTTGAAATGCTAGAAGCTATTGTAAGATTTGGCTGTTTTTTCTTGCAGTGCTAGAACCAAAAAGAAAGTTTGGTAGGTTTAAATTTGTGTTTCGTATTGTTAACTATGTTTCTCTTTCATGTCTGAGAAAACCAATCTAGAAATTCAACCAAATAGGACATGGGAAAAACCAATCTCTAGCACAATCTCTACTCCATCTTAAAAAAATAAGTGACCTCTAAAATCATAATCTCTATTTTGCTCTGTCATAATCTCTATTTGTGCTGAGTTGCCCATACGACCCTAACTTCCATTTTTGACCCCATTGGAGAAGAAGATAAGGGTAGAGGTTAGGGTTCTAGTTCTACTCCAAACCTAAAAACAGGTTTGGGGGAGGTGGTTGTGACACAGTGGTGACCTGACGGTGCAATGAGGTAGCAAGGACACTGCTAGAGCCGTGGGTGGTAGGAGGATGGTAGACAGGGTTGGAAAGGTAGACAAGGCTGGCTGTGCAAGCGTCGCTCCTTGACTGGTTAGAGGAGAGCAATTGCTTATGGCATGTCAGGGTCGAGGCGGCGGTAACAAGAGCCGTCGGTTGCTAGTGGAGGAATGGAAAGGGTCTGCGGGGCGGTTGAGGCACCTAGGAGGCCTCAAGACTAGTGCGAATGACAGGGGAACTGGCGAGGCGGCAAGGGCAAGGGCACCACTGCGAAGAAAGACAAGGTTGCATGCTCTCTGGATGCACTACCAATCACGCCTTAACCTAGCCCCTCTAAAATCCCATTAATCTCTCAGCTCAAATGGACCCTCGCAAGGTCCTTAAACTCTTACCTAGAAAAAGGTATGATCTAAGATTGCACTAGTTAGTACTATTTAACCTGTCACTGCTTACCAATTTTGCATAGTAGTACCACTCGCTAAGGGTCAATTGATCATTTCCTTTAGTCTGTATCTAGGCTTGTGCGACGCGGTTTGCGCATGTTTAGTTACTTGTGGGGGCTCTTTTGTAGACTTGCATAATGTTCGAAGTATGTTTATGCACCATTAGCTACATTAATCCGTACTCAGGTATTTGTAGTGCGGTTTCCTCATGTTTAATTAGTTGCATATGCTGTTTTGTAGACTTACACTATGCTCAAAGCATGTCAATGCAACATTAACTAGTACATTAACTTTGTTATTATGTAGATTTGCATAAGCAAACGGCATAAACAAATAAAATAGCTCTAACACATGTTGTAATTTGAAACCGAGTTAGCCTTAACCTGTGTAGCCATTTGCTATGTAAGTGTTGCACGGTCAGCTACAAAGTTGCCGCCACAGGGACACAGGGTAGTGTCCGCAGAGGATGGTGAGGACATGGCGAGATAAAATCCTGGTCCCGGAAGATCCGTTTTTCCAAATGGGATCAGGTGATTGGCTCCGGTTCCTCCTCCGCTCAGCACCACCAGTCCGGCAGTCCCCTCCAAGCTCCCCTGTCGTCGTCCCCTCTGCTGCTCCTCTCACAGCCTCAGCTGAAATGCAATGGCAAGTTCCAGAAGCAGAGTTGCACGGCATAACACCTCCCTCCACTGATCCAGTTCCGCTCGCCCAACGTCTTCTCCTTCGCGAAGCAAGCGAGCTTCCTGTTCAGCTCAGTCAGCCGCAGGTCGCGCGCCCATGGCGCTGCTCTCCGCAACTTCACCCGCCAAGGCGCACTTCTCGGCGCTCATGTTATGCCACGACGAGCCGCAGCAGCTCCAGCACGCTCTCCCAGCGTCGCACCACCCGCAGTGCTTCGGCAGCGGTGGCAAGGCCAGGCAAAAGCGGGCGCGGAGTGGCAGGTGCGCGGCGTCGTCGTCAATGCGGCCTCCCGAAGTCTCCGTCGCTCCCGCGCCCGCGCCCGCAGCCAGCGAGGCGCGGGGGAAGAAGCAGAAGCCCCGGGTGCTGGTGGCCGGCGGCGGCATCGGCGGTCTGGTGTTCGCGCTGGCGGCGCGGCGCAAGGGGTACGACGTGACGGTGTTCGAGCGCGACCTGAGCGCGGTGCGCGGGGAAGGGCAGTACCGCGGGCCCATCCAGATCCAGAGCAACGCGCTGGCCGCGCTGGAGGCCATCGACATGTCCGTCGCCGAGGAGGTCATGCGCGTCGGCTGCGTCACCGGCGACCGCATCAACGGCCTCGTCGACGGCATGTCCGGCTCCTGGTACGTACGCCCATGCCCATTTCTTTCGTTTCCTTCCTGCACAGTGCAAGTTGCTCTCTACCATTCCTGCGTGTGCTGTGCTCGTGCTCGCGTCTTTGCATCTGCCGTGAGCGCCGTCTGGTGCGCTGCGCACCGCTACGCTACTACGGATAGTATAGTACTCTACAAAGTGCAGTGCCTTAGAATTCGGTTATCCTTACTGGATTGTACACGCACGAGCATGACGCGCAGCAGAGTGAATTCGCTGCGGCAATCTCATCAGACCACACGATTTTACTAGACGTCACCTGTGCTGTGCAATCTCATCCGACCTCGGCACGGTCGGTCGCCGCCGCACGTGGTGCGCGCGGCGCACATGGCCAACCAGCAACCGAGGACAGGGAGGAAGCGCCGTGCCGCCCACGGCGAGCGCGGGAGAGGCGATAGGCGAGCCGAGCCGACCTGACCGCCCGACGGGACCAAACGATCGAGTTGCCTGCTCGCTTCCGACTTCCGGCTTGCTAGTTGCCGTGGCCTCGTGGGAGTGTGGACTACTACGATGGAGCATCCGGGCATGCCAGGCGATGGCGCGGCCCGGTCGTCGCCTGGTCGGCCGGTGAAACTCGTTTTCCATACGGTGTACCCCCCACGTCCCCACCCCGCGTGGTCTGCGCCGCGCGGCGAGCAACCTACGGCCGCCACGTCCCGTCGGCCCACCCGACCGCCCAACCGCACCGAGGCAAAGCTTCCACCAATCCACCACCTCCTTCCTGCACTCGAGGCCGAAAGCGACACCAACTGCAGTTTCGGTCCCCGCTCCACTCAGCTGCAAATTCCGTTCTTCTCCGGCACCGGCCTTGCCACTGCCACCTCCATAAAATTCGCTGTCTTGGCAGGCGCATCCATTGAAGCACTCTTCTGATCTAGAGCCTCAGGTCAGCTCGAGAACCAATGCCAAATCGCAAACACACTGAAGTCTCGAGCTAGCAGAGTCCTCAGCTGAAGTTTGAATCCAGCTTCTGCCTCAGTGAGCAAAGCTTGCATACCACCACCGGTCACCACCATGCCGACCATGCTGAGCACAACGCCGGCATCGCCGAAGTCAGCCTCCCTCCCCCTCCGCTCCTCTCCGTCCTCTCAGACAACGATCCAGCTCCACCCCGTCTCCCGGCGCCTCACGCTCCCCTCCCCCTCCCCGCCCGCGGCGCGGCAGAGGCGCAGCAGCAGTCCCATCCTCCCTCCTCCCTCCCGCTCACACGATGCTCGTGGCCACCGCGGCGGCAGCAATGCCGGCGGCGCCGGCGGCCGAGCCCAAGGCGCGCGTGCTGGTGGCCGGCGGCGGGATCGGGGGCCTGGTCTTCGCGCTGGCCGCGAAGCGCAAGGGGTTCGAGGTGCTGGTGCTGGAGCGGGACGTGAGCGCGGTCCGCGGGGAGGGGAGGTACCGCGGCCCGATCCAGCTGCAGAGCAACGCGCTCGCGGCGCTCGAGGCCGTCGACGCCGCCGCGGCTGATGAGGTCATGGATGCTGGATGTGTCACCGGGGACCGCGTCAACGGCATCGTCGACGGCGTCTCGGGCTCCTGGTATGGGAGGGAGGCAGCCAGGCAGAGCAAAAACTCTTGCACGAAGTCACTATGAATTTGATTGTTTTTGACGATACCTGGAGAAAAATTTGACTTCCTTTGGCCGGTGCCAGTGGAATTTAGGGTTCATTGTCTGCAGTATTGGCAGTTAGTACGAACCAATAGGTGGTTGGCTAGTTATTATGCTCGCCTGATTCATTTGATCTTAGTAGATTCTATCGTTAACACGCAAGTCTCTTATATTAATATAGCTGCCGAAATTTCTTTGGTGCTTAGTTTACAGTTTTTTGTTTGCAAATTTCCATTTTGCTGGTTACCTGGCTTTAAGATTGATATTCCTCTGCTGGAGGCAGCCATTTGACAGTGCCAAGTTGGATTCAGGTACATCAAGTTTGATACGTTTACTCCTGCAGCTGAGCGGGGGCTCCCAGTCACAAGGGTCATTAGCCGCATGACGCTGCAACAAATCCTTGCTCGAGCAGTTGGCGACGATGCTATAATGAATGGGAGCCATGTAGTCGATTTTATAGATGATGGCAGTAAGGTGAATGAGCAAACATGTATTTTTGTGGCCGTGTCAACTTAAATTTGGCTGCAAGTGTTTCGGTTGCCTGTCTCTAAACTTGCAGTGTTTGTTGGTTGAGTGTAGGTTACTGCCATATTAGAGGACGGGAGAAAGTTTGAAGGCGACCTTTTGGTTGGTGCCGATGGAATATGGTCAAAGGTAATACAACTAATTCGCCTTTTGGTCAGAAACAAACAAAAACAGGAACCTGATTTGCTTGAAGTTTCCTTTTCTGGATAGGTGAGGAAGACACTATTCGGGCATTCTGAGGCCACCTATTCGGGTTACACTTGCTACACTGGAATTGCAGATTTTGTGCCAGCTGATATTGATACAGTTGGGTATGTTACATGGATCATGGAATGATGGGTGTGATTTTCAAATTGACTGAAATTTCGTTGTGCCATAACCATGTCCTCCATTTTCCTCTGTTCAAGGTACCGAGTATTTCTTGGCCACAAACAATACTTCGTCTCTTCAGATGTCGGTGCTGGTAAAATGCAATGGTATGCTTTTCACAATGAAGAGGCTGGTGGCACTGACCCTGAAAATGGTGAGTTCTGCTTACATAAGTTTTTGTGCTTAATTCGTGAAATAGATACTGCTTCATTGTAAGTTGTGATCAAAATGAGAACAATACTTCTGATCGATTGCTTATCATCTGCTTAACACGATTGCTTATCATCTGCTTAACATTAACAGGCAAAAAGAAAAGGTTGCTTGAGATATTTGATGGATGGTGTGATAATGTCATTGATTTGATAAATGCAACTGATGAAGAAGCAGTTCTTCGCCGGGATATATACGACCGTCCGCCTACTATTAATTGGGGGAAAGGTCGTGTCACCTTGCTTGGTGATTCTGTCCATGCTATGCAGCCAAACCTGGGTCAAGGTGGCTGCATGGCTATTGAGGTATGCGGTTTATTAGCCTTCCGTGGATATGTTCTGGTGTTGATATCTACGTAACAAAATAACAACCTTGTATTTGTTTCTGTAGGATGGTTACCAGCTGGCTGTAGAGCTAGAGAATGCCTGGCAAGAGAGTGTCAAGACTGAAACTCCTATAGACATAGTTTCCTCCTTGAGGCGGTAAGTTTTTCTAGCATGTTTAGTAGTATAAAGATAGTATTTCTCGATATCCACTGGATTTTATTTGAATGCTTGAATTGTCTCCATCGTCGAAGCAATCCTGTCCTTGCATGGATTTTAAACTCTGGTCCATACTATATAGTAAGTTGGCTGACAAGCAAAATATTCATTTGCATATTGGGCCTGCAGTTATGAGAATGAGAGAAGGCTGCGTGTTGCTGTTATACATGGACTGGCAAGAATGGCAGCGATCATGGCTACCACCTATAGACCATATTTGGGTGTTGGTCTAGGACCTTTATCGGTATGTAATAAATGCACACATTATTTTTGTTACTCAATGCGCAGATCTCAGTCTCTTTTTAGCAAGATTTAAAATTAGTTATGAAGCATGTCACCATCAATTTTATTGGATTTCTGAAATAAGGTTTGGAAATCGGAACTACATTATCTCATAACCATCCTCCTAAAAGCATTACTGAAGAACTCTATACTGAAACTACTTGAACTGCATACTAAGATTATTTTCCTATAGTTTTTGACCAAGTTGCGGATACCACATCCTGGAAGAGTTGGTGGTAGATTCTTCATCAAGTATGGAATGCCTGCGATGCTGAGCTGGGTGCTTGGTGGCAACAGGTGCATACCAAAATTATTAATTACTGTCATGTGTTCCCATTTCAAGCACATATGCAATTGTAATAGGTTTCCATTAGTTTAAATGTCCCACACAAAGAAATAAACACCACCCAGGCTCTCTTCTTAGTTCCCGATTAACATATCCGTACTCATCATGCAAATGGAATTTTTCATTGTGTACAGCTCAAAGCTACAAGGAAGACCTTTAAGCTGCCGACTTTCTGACAAGGTACATTGTCATAGTAACCTTGAATTTGGTTCAGTACCAGCATTTAATATTTACTGACATCTAGCATCATTCTGAAGGCAAATGACCAGCTTTATCGATGGTTTGAGGATGATGACGCGCTGGAACAAGCTATGGGTGGAGAGTATGTTCTTTTGTCTTCTTTAGTTTCATTTCATTTCATTAAACAAGTGTTTGATTTATTACTTTATTTCAGCACTTTTGGAGAAAAAATCATTCATAATACTATTTGCAGATGGTACCTCTTCCCAACAAGTGAAGGAAACAGCAATAGCTTGCAACCCATTCGTTTAATTAGGGACGAGCAGAGGTCACTCTCTGTTGGGTATGTCTAAATAGCAAATTCATTTCTGCCCTAATTGTACTCAATCAAGGCTTTATGGAACAAAACAAATGAATTTTCTTTTGCAGAAGCCGGTCAGATCCTAATGACTCAGATTCTTCCCTAGCATTGTCCTTTCCACAGGTTAGTTAACCGAAATGATGACAGAGTTTTAACTAACTTCTCATGTGTTGCATTGTACAAGGCCTTCTATCCATAAACTGCTTGTACCAGTCTTCAGTTTTCTGAACTTCATTGCAGATATCAGAAAGGCATGCTACCATCACATGCAAGAATAAGGCTTTCTATCTGACTGATCTGGGGAGTGAACATGGTACCTGGATTACTGAGTAAGCCCTGAAAGAACCATGGTTCTATGCCTTTCCTTGAGAATTTCAGTAACAAGATTTTACTCACTGACCTCCATGTGATCGTCCAGCAATGAAGGTAGACGTTACCGCGTGCCACCAAACTACCCAGTTCGTTTCCATCCCTCCGATGTCATTGAGTTTGGATCCGATAAGAAGGTAGCTTTACTAACTTCCTTTGCTTTTTTTTTCTTCACATTTGGTTTGTTCCTCTTATTTAGCCAATTGTTCATCGGATGGAGTACATCCCTGAATATCTGTGAAACCTTTTCTTCTGAATTATGATCAACTTGCGCAAAACCTACAGGCTATGTTCCGGGTGAAGGTGCTGAACACGCTGCCATACGAATCTGCAAGAAGTGGGAAGCAGCAGGGGCCACAGCAAGTCCTTCAGGCAGCATGAATGGAGACTCACTCCTATCATCAGCCACACTGTACTGTACAGCATCCAGTAGAGACACGACTCTGCATTACAGAAGAGATATAGAAGATACGTCAAAGCAGATGTGATTTTTGCATCCATCCAGATGCCAAACAGGATTTTGTACACTAGCACCTAACGGAACCCAATGATGAAATTGCAGTTCTACGAGAGGAACTGATGAGTTGTACAACAGTAGGGATAGGTAACTTAGCTGTTGTCGGACTGTGTACATTGTTTGTACCATCACCGAAAATATTGTACACTAATTAAGAAGCCATATTGTAATTACGGCACGAGCACAGTGACTCTTTGATCTTGTAATATATATAGTGTATAGTTCTTTAACTCTGAGTCAGATAAGGCATGAATTTGTTCTTCCACCAGCGCCAGATCCTCGAACTGCTAAAGTTTCTTTGGAATTTATGCAAATTTTACAAAAAAAATGTTCCTATAAAACTATTTCATTATCCATATGAAATTTTGAACTACGAAATCACCCACCGGGAGTCGGGGGCCATCGCCGTGCGTCAGGGGCCGCCGCCGCCGCTTCCCGTCGTCCGGCATCGACCGCCACCGGCCACCGCGCCTTGCCGTCTTCCGGCACAGGGAGTCCGTTGGATCACTTTTGCTCGGTCCAGATTGACACAGATCGGGCTTTCAGAAAACGCAGGCCACGCAGACCACTAGCTTCCCAAGTGCCAGGCCGATGTCAGCCCATGCCGAGGCCGGCGGCGGCCGTCGCGGGACCCTGGCCAAGGTCTCCCTCTCGTCGGTCTCGGCCGCCATGGCGGAGGCCTCCACCTACCCCTTGGACGCAGTCAAAACGCGCCTCCAGCTCCACCGCAGCCCCGGCGGCGGCGCCGGAGGGCGCGGCGCAGTACGGGTCGCGGCCGAGCTCGTCCGCGACGGCGGGGCTTACCGGGGCTTCTCCCCCGCCGTCCTCCGCCACCTGATGTACACCCCGCTTCGCATCGTGGGGTACGAGCATCTCCGGTCCGCCCTCGCTGGCGACGGGCGGGAGGTTGGCGTTTTTGAGAAGGCGCTCGCCGGGGGACTCTCCGGCGTTGCCGCGCAGGTAAATGTTTCTAGGCACAAGTAACCCTTTTTCAGATCAGCGCTCAATTAAGCAACCCATTGATCTATATGCAAACACAGTGGTCACAAATGTGACATGGACTTGATAAAATACACCAAACTAGTTATGAATAACAAGTCGACATTAAGATTTGCAGATAGGTTCTGACGCATCACTCACTCTCACAGTGTGATTAGTGCGAAATTTAGTAGTTATTTTGGGTTAGGTTGGCAAAATGTTGATCCAAACGGTACTTGATTTACATGCTTCTGATTAATTTCAAGCTGTATATTCCGAGTTATGAATTTACTCTTTTGTTGGTCTACCTATTAAATTGCACATGGCCAAGCATCTAATCCAAAAATGAGAGAGACATTTTTAACCGATCTGTCATCAATTCACCATCAGCCTCAATGTTTCAGAGTATGATGAGCTAATGGCTTCATTGAGCAACAGCAACAGTGAGACACCAACTTAGTCTATGCTCAAGTTATATCACTGTCTATCTGCGATTCTATTCTTCACCTATGACCATTTGCTTCCAACACATCTGATCTTCCTTACCAGTTGCCAGTTGCTGACAAGGTGCTGGTGAACTATCAGAACTAGATCAAAACGTGTTAATAGCACTAAGCGGTGTCAGGAACTCAGGATCTAGAAGATCTAGACTTAAGCTATGCACCGACATGACTCATACCTACCATTGGATGGGATGATACTGGAGCAGCTGGTGAGGCCCATTTTGGCGAGCGAATATGATTACACAAAATACAGAAAGATGGCTTGACAGACACTTTTGCTCAGACCTACTCGGTTTACAAATGAACAAGGAAATCAAATTAGACGTCCTAAAATAGTTCCTATATGTGGGGATCTGTATTTTGATTGATTGAGAACAGATAGGCCTGCGGATCAGCATATCCACAAGTCATCTATGGTTGATTAGTCTTTTTTCACAATGTTCCTTGCTAAGCTACTGGTTCAATCAGCATATTCAATTTTTGCAATGGTAAAATGGTACTGTATTAGTAGAAGCTGATGCTCTAAAATCAATATGGCATGCTATTGATGTTCCCAAATTAATTCCTTTTTTTAATGTTTGAAGTAACTATTTCTTGTCCCATTTTATTGCTCTGTAACACCAGAGGTAACTTTGTTCCTGCTACTTTGCAGTGCAGGTGGTGGCAAGCCCTGCTGATCTCATAAAGGTAAGGATGCAAGCAGACAGCAGGATGCTTAGCCAAGGCATTCAACCACGTTATACTGGAGTCGCAGATGCTTTCACTAAAATCGTACGAGCAGAGGGCTTTCGGGGACTTTGGAAGGGGGTTGTTCCAAATGCACAGAGGGCATTTCTTGTTAACATGGGTGAATTGACGTGCTACGATCAGGCAAAGCGTCTCATCATTCGCAAGCAGATTTGTGATGACAATCTTTATGCTCACACATTGGCCTCTGTCGCGTCGGGGCTGTCTGCGACAACCATGAGCTGCCCAGCTGATGTGATCAAGACAAGGATGATGAACCAAGGGAAGGAGGGTAAAGCTATATACAGGAGTTCTTACGATGGCTTGGTCAAGACTGTCAGACATGAGGGCGCAATGGCACTGTGGAAGGGTTTCTTGCCTACATGGCTTGGCCCATGGCACTGTCAGACATGAGGCTTGGCCCATGGCAGTTTGTGTTCTGGGTTTCCTATGAGAAACTGCGCCAAGCATCAGGTATTTCATCATTTTGATAACGGAGGGTGTGTTTCATTCGAGAGGCTTTTAGATTACAGAAATGTTCATTTCTGCAATTTCATTGTGGCTTCATATAAGGATAGAACCCTTTTTATGTTCATTTACTTGACTGTGGGCTTGTATCCTTTGCTGTCTCCAAGGGAGAACACATATGAAGTTGCTATACCTCACATTGTAATTTGATAATATACAAGACTCTCTTAGACTCCACAGAGAATTGAACATTTTCATCCATTCTCTCTTTTCGCTTAACAAAATTGCTTGGCCAAGCTACATTTGTGTGACTTGTAGCCTCACGTGAGAAGTTATACAAGTCGTCCAAAATTTGTCATCTATAAACCTTCATCAATAACTTTTAATCACAGTATAAGGAGAGGAAAAAAAATCAACATGTGATGCTTGGAACTAAATAGTAGTTCATGCCTGCAGCAACTGGACACCCTGTGGGAACTGGGAAGTCCTCAGTGCCGGATGTGCCGGACCATCCTGCTGGTGTCACCTCCGACCTTCGCTCGGCAGTCGTAGTTCGGCGGCGTGTAAAAACACGGCTCAATCGTGGGCGCCAGCCGGCACGCCGTGTCGGGCGCCTGTCCATGGTTGGGGGGCATCAGCACCCACGGTCTCAGCCCGGCCAACCCCTGGCTGACGTACCCGAACGTCGAAACGCTGGTGGTGACCAACACGTCCGTGAAGCTGAGCAGCACCATCTCCGCGAGCGCCTTCTGGTCCTCCTGCCGGTCGCCGAAGTGCTGCTCGCCCAGGTGCGTCGGCTGGAACAGGCTCACGGCCTCCCCGCCCGCCACGCCGCCATGCTCGTGGTACAGTTCCCTGAGCTTCTCAGAGTACTCGTTGTACAGGGAAACGACGACCACCGCCTTGCGTTTCGCCGGCCGGGTGCCGGAGCCCGCAGCGGCTGTGGTGGCGTTGGCTCTCGGAAGGACGTTCTCGTGCTGCGTGCACTTGAGGATCTGGCCGTAGAAGTCGTCGGCGGAGATGGGCGCCCACTTGAAGACGCGCACCTGGATGCCGACGGCGCTCGTCTGCCTGGGCGAAGTAGGAGCCGTGGTACCGCGTCACCATGCCCCACACCGCGTTGCTGGGGTGGAAGAGGTAGCGGCCGAGGTGGTGGAACACGGCGTCGCGGCGCGGGAACATGCGCGCCAGCTCCCGCTCGTGACGCGGGAGCAGGAACAGCGACGGCGCGAAGATTGTCGGCCTGGAACACGAGCCAGGGCACGCGCGCCAGCTCCGCCTGCATGTCGTCGCAGAAGAAGAGCTTGTCGCGGACGTAGTAGTTGTGCGGCAGGTGCACGTACAGCCACGCCACGGCGCGCCGGCGAGCGCCTCGCCGCGCCTCAGCGTGTTCCCGAGGCTCTCGTTGGTGCGGATGTCGAGCCTGTCGTGGATGGGGAGGTCTTTCTCCGGCAGGATCCACGTGGACCCCGGGAAAGGCTCGCAGAAGAGGTCGTCCAGGTCGTGGCTGCTGCTGCTGTGGAGGAGCAGCACGCGGTCGGTGACTGTGAGCAGCGCGTAGAGGAAGCCAGAGGCGATGGAGAGGATGCGGTTGCCGAGGCCGGCGTTAGGCGTCCACACGAGGTAGTTGCACCGCGCGCCGGAGGGGTCAGCGCCGTCGTCGTTGGAGGCGTTGTTGGGAGAGGCGGCGCGTAGGCGTTCGACGGCGCGCGTAGGCGAGGGTGCCGGGGGCGCAGAGGCGGTGCAGGGACTCGAACCGGCGGAGGGCGGAGACGAGGTGGGGTGAGAGGGCGTGCAGTGACGCCTGGTGGTACAGCGAGGCTCGGTACCTGCTCAGGCAGGAGCTGTCGTCGAAGTCCGGCGAGAGGAGACCGCCCAGGAGCTGGTCGCCGGGGTTCGGCACCGTCGCCAACGGGATGCCACCCTTGTCAGACACTGCATGCCGCGCACAAAGAAAACTAAGCGCCTGTTTTTACGAAAAAAAGGAATAACTTAGTGACACGGAAGGGACTGTGCGAGAACATACTGGCGTTCATGACGACGCGAACTCCGGCCGAGACCCATGTCTGGGCGTCGCTGGAAGGTGTCCACCAGGTGCCGAACAGGACGGCGGCCACGCTCGCCGCGGCCACCAGCACCGTGGTCCGTGGCCGATCTGCTCTTGCCGCCGAGCTGCGACCGTGCCACCATGCTGCCACGATTGGGCCTCCGGTCCACGTCCTCCAGGAACGTGTGCCTCCGGCAGTTCCAAGCTTACTGCCGCGGCGAGCGGCCAAGCCATCAGATCAGCTTGCTAAGTATTGAAGTGCGACGACGACGACGACTGTAGTTTGCAGCTTCACGACGCAAGGTGGTGCCGCGCGCTGAAGTGAACACAGGGGAGAGCGTAGCAGGGTTGCAGGGTCAATGCTTCGATCGTGGCAAAGAAACTAGTACATCGTAGCAGGGTTACAGGGGAGTGAACACACGGCCCAGACTATCCATACTAGACTGTCAAGTTACGCTATCTAAGCGTGATTTCAGCAGCTTGCGGAATTCGGCAAAGAAACACGTAGACCATTACATACAGCGTCCTATCATCATCGTTCTATGTCTCGTCCCTATTATCAGACCTCGAGAGCGTTGAAACCTTAAAATTAGGCCAAGATGTCGACGAATGTTCTTCGCTCGTGAACGTGAACAATGCCCTTTACTGAACTTTCACTGCATACCAAATGCTTGGTGAAGCATAAAGATGGGCATGATTCGGTAGGGAGAGCAGTAGGTGCAGATCTGGAACTAGAATGGAGACACTGGATATCGACGCAGAGCAACATCAACACCATTGAATTGAATCTTCCTCCGTTGCATCACTGAATCTTCCTCCGTTGCTACTCCCTTTATGAGAAGCCTGAGTTTGTGTTGTGTTGGCAATTTAATGTTTTTTGTTTTAGGAGATAATATACGTTCAGAATCAGCATCCGTGTTATAAGAGCTGATTGAATCATCTGTCAAGTGAGGCTAGGAAGAGTTGAAAGAAACATTGTAAAAAAAAACAAAAAATTAACTGGATGAAATGTCCTGATGCCTCAGCATCAGATCAGAAACACAAGTGCGAGATCTGAACTTTACGTAACGGAGATTATTTATGGCCTGATTATTATTTATTTACAATGCATTACAACGAATAATAAAGACAACGCTAACATAAAAAAATACTGAACCGAGCCTCCACTAATACAAGGATCAGCTGTAAAGATCATCCTCCTCGGCGTCGGCCGCCTCTGCTTCTGTCACCTGCTGGGGCCGGTTGGGGAAGCGGAACTCACTACCGAATCCCCTCGACTGCTGCAGCGTTTGCGCGAACGCCTGGTACTTTCGAATGTCCGCGTCGCTAACGCTCCGCCGCGCGTACCTCATGGACTCCTCGAAGTGCGCGGGCCCGATCTGCGCTGGCTCGTCGGCGCAATCCACCTCCATTTCCCCCGGCTCCTCCTTGGCCTTCCTCTCCCGCTCGATGTCCTCGCGGATGGCGTACTTGCACGCCCTTTGGCAAATCTCTGTGATGTCCGCGCCGCTGAAGCCGGCTGTGAACCTGGCCAACGCGTTGAGGTCGACGTTCTTCGCGACAGGGGACTTCCTGAGGCAGGTCTTGAAGATCTGGTGCCGCGAGGCCTCATCTGGCAAGGGAATGTAGATGAGCTGGTCGAGGCGGCCGGGCCGGAGGAGTGCCGGGTCTATGATGTCCGGCCGATTGGTGGCGCCGATGATGAAGACCGTCTTCTTGGCGTTCATACCGTCCATCTCGGTGAGCAGCTGATTGAGGACCCTGTCCGCCGCGCCGCCGGCGTCCCCCACATGACTGCCCCTTTGCGTGGCGATCGAGTCCAGCTCGTCGAAGAAGAGGACGCACGGCGCGGACTGACGCGCCTTGTCGAAGATGTCCCGGACGTTGGCCTCGCTCTCGCCAAACCACATGGTCAGCAGCTCGGGCCCCTTGACGCTGATGAAGTTGGCCTGACACTCATTGGCGATCGCCTTGGCGAGCAGTGTCTTGCCGCAGCCTGGTGGCCCGTAGAACAACACGCCCCTGGATGGAGACATGCCGAACTTCTCAAACTTGTCCGGGTGCTCCACGGGGTACTGCACCGTCTCCTGCAACTCCCGTTTGACGCCCTCGAGGCCGCCGATGTCCGCCCAGCTGATGTTGGGCACCTCCACCACGGTCTCGCGCAGCGCCGACGGGTTGGTGCTGGCGAGGGCGGTCTTGAGGTGGTCGTTCGTGATGGCCATCGCGTTAAGGATCTCGGCGTCGATCGTGTCGTCCTCGAGGTCGATCACGTCCATCTTCTCTCTGATACACTGTAGTGCGGCCTCGGTGCAGAGTGCGGCTAGGTCGGCGCCGACGTATCCGTGCGTGTCCTTGGCCACGGCCTCCAGGTCGACGTCCTCGGAGAGTTTCATATTTTTTGTGTGCACGCGCAGCACCTCGAGGCGGCCGATGTCGTCCGGCACGCCGATGTCTATCTCGCGGTCAAAGCGGCCGAAACGTCGCAGCGCGGGGTCGATACTGTTGGGGCGGTTTGTTGCGCCGATGACAATGACATGTGCGCGTGTCTTGAGGCCGTCCATGAGCGTGAGCAGCTGGGACACGATGCGCCTCTCCACCTCGCCGTGTGTCTTCTCCCTCTTGGGCGCAATGGAGTCGATCTCATCAATAAATATGATAGATGGCGCGTTCTTCTCCGCCTCCTCGAATGCTTTTCGCAGATTGCTCTCGCTCTCTCCGGCCAGCTTTGACATGATCTCAGGACCGTTTATGCAAAAGAAGAAGGCGCCGGTTTCGTTCGCCACCGCCCGCGCGATTAGAGTCTTGCCGGAGCCAGGTGGCCCGTACAATAGGATACCCTTGGGTGGCTTCACGCCGATTGATTTGAAGAGTTGCGGGTGCCTGAGTGGCAGCTCGACCAGCTCCCTAATCTGAGCAAGCTGCTTCCGCATGCCACCAACATCATCGTAGCCCACGCCATCGAGCCTCTCCTCGTCCTCCCGCTTCACGGGCTCACCGTCACAGAAGATCTCCGTGTCGTCCGCGACGATGCAGTGCTCGGCGGGCGGGTGGATGTCGACCACCTTGAATTCCACGCTGCGCATGCCGCCGCGCACGAGGAAGAGGTCGCCCTTGCGGACGGGGCGGTAGGCGTTGAGGAAGTGCGGCTTCAAGTAGGCCTCAAAGAGGTCCCCCGTGAGGCCCTCCACGGTGTCGTCGAGAGGCAGGACGTGCACTTTGGCCCCGTACTTGGCATCGGGGCACGGGTGCACGGACACGACGTCGCCGAGGCGCACCCGGAGGTTGGAGCGGACCGACCGGTTGATCCCGAGCGCGTGCTCCCCACACCCCTCGTTGCTCATGGCGATGCACACCGTGTCACGGCGCCGCTTCCCCTTGAGCAGGATCACGTCACCGCGGAAGATCGACAGCTTTTCCATGGTCGCTGGGTGGAGGTTGCAGATGGAGACGTCGTCGTCGGTCGGCTCTTCCACCACGAGTTTGTTCGCCGCCTTCTTCTTCGTGGCGGCGGAAGGGCAGCACGTCGATGCGCCGTCGCCTGACATGGTGCCGAGGTCAGTCTTTCTTGAGAAAGAACGGGTGGTGGCTGTGTACGTGTTGTTGGGCGCCTTGGTATGCTTCGGCTTCGCCCTCTCGCCCTCGGGTCCTGCGGCGCGAAAGCTGTTACGTTTGCGTTTGGATGGGGTTCTTGGGAGAAAGGCCGCGGCGATATATATGGCGAGAGGGCAGGCGTACGTGTGGTTCCGACTTCCGACGTACCCGAGTCCGATGCTGATGGTGGAGAGTGGACCGTCCACACCCGGACGCCGTACGGACTTTCCACTAAAACGACGACGCGTGGACAAGTCGAGTCCGCCTCGTGCCCTGGCTCGCGTAGTCCCTTGCACGGCACACGAGCATATTCTCCCCGTGCCGAAGGCTGAACCGAACAAAGGCGGGCGGCGGCGACCTTTTCCAAGGGGAGGGATGTAACCTTCATGGCCATCGCCACAGCCATCAATCACTGCCTCTACGATGGCATATTGGCATCGGCACCGTGCCTCACCTCTGCGAGGCGGCCTCGGCACACCGGAGGCGGCGCCGATGACCCTGCCGGCGCGGCATCCACCGCCCATGCTGACCGCGCCGCGCGTCGCCTTCATTCACCCAGAGTACAGCAGCCGCGGCACCAGCGCGGCAGCGACGTCACCAACGGGAATGGGATCGCGAACGAACTCGAAGCGTCCAACCTCCGCGTGAAACTGCTCTTCTCCGTGAACGTGCGGCGGCGCGTGAAGCCCGAGCTGCCCTGGGTCTATTGCGGCAATGGCTTGCGCTGAGTCCACGGCGGCCCAGCTACGGGGTACAGCTGGTGTAGGAGGCCAAGGAGTGCGTCAGTGCGTGGACGGCAATGACTACGTGCGCTCCATGGTGATCCGGCGCGGCGCCTGACCGGGCCTGGCGGCGAGCATGGTGACCTCGGTGTGGACGCGTCTGGGGCTGGAAGACCTGGACTTCGGCTCTGGGAAGGCCTCCACACATGGGCCTGATCACCAGAGAGATCCGTCCATCCTCTCTCTTCTACTCGTGACAAAGCTTGGTTGCTTTGCCTGGCAAGCTTCGACCCGTAGTATCCGTTATTAGGGCCCAAGGGGTCAGCGGCTAATAGAAATGGAGCAACCGGTGCTTCCTATACTAATTAGATGGATAGATAGTTTTTCTGCTTTTCGCTCTATGGATTTTTTTTCTCAATCACATAAAAGATTGGCACATGTTTTCATTAAGTAGAATAGTTTAGTACATCTAGAGCGGTTTACAAAATTTGACAATTAATGTGCACCCCTCCTTAACTGGCTATCCTATTACTCGTTGAATTAAGCAACCGAGGTTCTTGGCACCGGCCTGAACCCAAAGCATCGAGGTTCTCTAGCTATCCTATTACTCCCTCCATGGATCAATCTGAAAATAATACCAGAGGCGCTATCGGAGAGAACCACTGTAGTTTATCAACCGGACCTTTTCGTGTTGATAACCAACTCTTTCTCTCACCTTATATTCTCTCTCCAAATGGTGTGTGATAGATAAGTCAATAATTTATGTGTCAGCACTCGATACTATAATGTCAGTACTTCCGTTCTATAAAAAAGTCAGTACTTCATCCATTAAAAAATATAAGCCATTCTTGCTTTTTTTCGAGATACATACATAGTTCTTACTATGTATTTTGACATAATGTAAATATAGGTGTATACCAAAATCTATCTACCTATAAATTGCAGAACAACTTACTATTTGGAATGGAGGTAGTACTAGCCATGAAGGATAGTTGGATGGTTGTTAAGTTAGTTTATACGATCTTTCGTAAATTGCACATGGAGAACATTAGCGAGCCAGATATTTCGTCCCTTTAATTTTGTAGACAGCGCAAGAAGTTGTACGCCCTGTTTCAATGCATGCACATGTCTTTTTCAAGGGAGCTGCTAGCGATCGAACGTTCTATCATAGAATACTCGTCGCTAGCAGGGCCCGGCCCATCAAATCCCGGGGCGCCCAGCCACACCCGCGCGAACGCGCACGCGCACACGCACGCGTATGCCCCTCCCGCTCGTCCTCCGCCACCAGCTCGCCGACCAAGCACCCCGTCCTGCCTCGCCGGACCCTCGCCGCGCTCTATGAAACAAAAAAATGAAACACGAGAAAAAGCGAATGAGAAACATTTGGGATTGACCCACTGAAACACCGCGACATCATCAGAGAAACATTGGACCCCGGAGGGAGGGAGGAGGGCGCCACATCAGAGAAACATCTCATCATATGTGCTCAAAACATTGGCAAACGAAACACTGAAACACCGAGACATCATCGAGAGAAACATTGGATCCCGGAGGGGGGAGAGGAGTGGGCACATCGAGAAACATCTCATCATATGTGCACGAAACATCGGCAATGAACCAATTGAAACACCGCGGCATCATCAGAGAAGCATTGGACCCGAAAGGGGGGGAGGAGGAGGGCGCCACATCAGAGAAACATCTCATCATCTATGCTTGAAACATTGGCAAATGATACACTGAAACACCGCGGCACCATCAACAGAAACATTGGATCCAGAGGGGGGAGGGAGGGCGCCACATCAGAGAAACATCTCATCATATGTGCTCGAAACATTGGCAATGATACACTGAAACACCGCGGTATCATCAGAGAAAACATTGGATCCTAGAGGGGGAGAGGGGGAGGACAAAAATCAAAGAAACATCTCATCATATGAGCATGAAACATTGGCAACCAAAACAATGAAACATCGCGAAAGACATCAGAGAAACATTTGGGTCCGGAGCTGGGGAGAGGAGATGGTAGGGGGAGGGAAGAGGAGGAGGGGACAATGAGGAGGATCCATGGCCGCCGTCGCCGGATCTGGGCGCCGTCCACTCGCCGAAACCCTAGGCCACCGGGTTCCCGGCCATCGCCGGCATGGGGAGGAGGGAGGAGGAGCGCGGGGAGGAGGGAGGAGCTCGCCGCCGTCGCCGAAACCCTAGGGCGGCGGGGGTTCGTGGCCGCCTCGCCGCGCGGATCCGCGACCGCCGCCGCCGGATACCGCGGATCCGAGGCCGCCGCCGCCGGATCCCGCGGTCCACGGCCGCCGCCCGCCATGGGTGGAGGGAGCGGAGGGAGGAGAAGCCGGAAGGAGCTCGCCGACACCATGAAGGAGGGGAGAGGGAGGAGGAGGAGCGTGGGCGCGCGGGGAGGAGCTCGCCGCCGTCGTGGATAGGAGGGAGGAGGGAGGAGGAGGCACTACCGCCGTCGCCCGTCGTCAGAGAGAGAGAGAGAGAGAGAGAGATGGGAGAGAGAGAGAGTGAGCGAGAGAGAGTGAGGGCCGGGGCGGAGCAGCCGAGGCGCGTGGGGAGGAAAACCCGACTCTGCCCCTGATGGGCCGAGGCGCGTCGCGACCCACTCCCGTTCGAGCGGTCGAACGTCCGTTCTACAGCATTACTGCTTTTTCAACCGAAAGATGCATGAGAGACTGAGAAGCAAAGAAATCCGGAGCTGGTCCTCGTCGTTGTCAGTCACAGTTGTTTGTCCTTGTTGATGGAATCTGAAATATCAACGATGGGTTAAATTATGTCCCACGAGTCAGACGTGCACATGGCTAAACTACATCGAACCAGGCAGAGATCCGCTATTAGCGCTAAAGCATTATATTGATGAACCGTTGCAGCAACGGAATCACGAAGAGGTGAGAACAGAGGTGCCACATAGTTATATATTATCGTCTGTGGAAAAGGGCTTGTTTCATAAAGCCTGTAAATTCTCGCTCCTGTTCAATGGATATTGAGCTTATTGGTTCCTGATTCAGATTGATGCAGTTTCGTCCTCTGCGTCTTTAGCAGCCCCTTCATGCATCTCATCTGCAGCAGCTCCTACGGTCTCCTACTCCTTGGTGAGTTGAAGCATTTTCATTTTTAAAATATACACTGGCCTAGATTTTTCTTTGAGCTCAAGCAGAAACGATTTATCTAGCTCTTTGGAAAAAATTGAGGTTCATGTCTTTGTTGTTGAGCTATAAACATTTGATGACCTCAAATCTTTCTTTAGGAAGCGCTCCAACTTGAAATTTCTTTTCCTTGTTTCAGTTTGATTTATGCTGCTCTCAAAGAGGAAACATAAAAACAAGTGTGGCGGAGCAATCGGAACACACTACGCACTTGCGTTCCCACAACACCACCATACTACCACCTGCAGCCAAGGTTAGTCACAGAGTGATTCACTAAATCTTGAGAGCCTGTGAGTATGGACCTGGTGACGGGTGCGTTGGGCGTGCTTCCCTCCAAGATGCTGGAGCTGCTCAAGGAGGAGTACAAGCTCCAGAAGACTGTGAGGGTGAAAATCCAGTCCCTCTGCCGGGAGCTCGAGTGCATGCACTCCGTCCTCCGCAAGGTGGCGGCAGTGCCATGGGACCAGCTCGACGAGCAGGTCAAGATCTGGGCACGCGAGGTTAGGGAGGCTTCCTATGATATTGAAGATATACTCGACACATTCCTCGTGCGTGTCGACGGCCATGAAGCAGCCGATCTGAGTAGACTCAAACGAGCCATGAAGAAGATGACAGACCTGTTCAGCAAGGGCAAGGCTCGCCGTGAAATTTCGTGCGCCATCAAAGACATCACGAAGCAACTCCAGGAGATCGCAGAGCGGCGTGACAGGTACAGAGTCGATGATCTGGTCGCCAAGCCTGCTGCCACAACAAGTATCGATTCACGCCTCTCGGCTCTCTACACAAAAGTGTCACAGCTCATTGGCATCGAGGAGCCAAGGGGTAAGGTCATAAAAATGCTGACAGATGGTGAAGACATGGAGACGAAGATAGTTTGTATTGTCGGGTTTGGAGGGTTAGGCAAGACTACTCTTGCTAAAGCTGTGTATGAGAAACTTACTGTGGATGTCCATTCCAAAGCTTTTATTCCAGTCGGTCAGAATCCAGACTTGAACAAAGTCTTAAAGGACATTCTCATTTGTCTGGATAAGCAACGTTACCGGTCAATGGAATTCAATTTGAGTATATTGGATGAGAGGCAATTAATCGATGAACTTCGGGAGTTCCTAAAGGATAAGAGGTACTCATAATCACAATATTGTGCCCTTTAATTAAGAGAGCAAGTTGTACAATCATATGAGAAATCTACAATATATTCATTGAATTTATATTACATAATGATATGTTTTACCTTTCATTTTCCTTTCTTCTTACTATGCTCTGATTCTTAATACATTACGTTCCAAGTTTTTTTCTCTACCTGTAATACGGTGTTCTTCAGTATTTCTTATGTAAATATATATATGACTCCTTCATTTCCATGTGCATAGGTACTTTATTGTTGTTGATGACATATGGGATCTACCATCGTGGAACACAATAAGATACGCTCTGGATGACAACTACTTGGGGAGCAAAATCGTCGTAACTACCCGCAACCATGACATTGCCATGAAAGTTGGTTGTCCTTATAACATGGAACCCCTACCCCACCAGAGTTCTAAAGAGTTATTATATGGTAGAATATTTGGCTCAGAACAAAAATGTCCTAAAAAATTTGTGGACATATCGGAAGAAATAATTAAGAAATGTGGAGGTGTGCCACTAGCTATCACTACCACATCAAGTTTGTTGGCAAATAGGTTGGGAAATATGAAAGAGTGGTATGAGTTTTGTGAGTCTATTGGTTCGGGACTTGGAAGCAATCCTGATATGGAAAATATGAGAAAGATATTATCTCTTAGCTATTATGATCTACCAACTCATCTGAAAACCTGCTTATTATACTTAAGTATATTTCCAGAAGACTATGAGATTGAGAGTGATCGGTTGATATGGAGGTGGATAGCTGAAGATTTTGTTGCACATGGTGAACATGACAACAATTTATTTGAGCTTGGAGAGAGTTATTTCATTGAGCTTCTAAATAGAAGCCTCATCCAGTCAGTATACATGGACGAGGAAGGTATCCCTTGGGCTTGCCGTGTTCATGACATGGTGCTTGATCTCATTTGTTCACTATCAAGAGAAGAGAATTTTGCTGCAACTATATTTGGTGACACCAAGAAAAACCGGCCTCCTTGGAGAAGCAAGGTTCATAGGTTGTCCCTCCATAATACTACTTGGCCTACCATGGACATTTCGAAACTAAGGTCACTTACTATCTCCAATGATGCTATAATTAATTCGGTGTCATCCCTATCATGTCACCGTCTTCTTCGTGTATTGGATCTCGAAGGCTGCAATCTTGGGGATCATAAAGATTTGATTTTTGTTGGAAACTTATTTCACCTCAGGTATCTAGGGCTAAGAGGTACTAGATATGCTGGTGAGCTCCCATTAGAGATTGGGAAGCTACAATTTTTGCAGACACTAGACCTGTTGGAAACTAGTATAAAAGAATTGCCATCGAGTATTGTTGGGCTAAGACGACTGATGTGCTTGGGTCTTAATTGGACTATATGTCTACCTAATGGGTTGAGGAATCAAACATCCTTAGAAGTGCTATGGTGTGCAATTGTTGATTATGCCCACATTGCAGAAGAGCTAGGCTATTTGACGCAACTGAGGATCCTTACTCTCCAACTAAAATTGGACAAGGAAGCAGGATGTGATGATGAGGGCATTTGCAAAGCTTTAGTGGAGTCCCTAGGCAAACTGCAAATGGTCCGAAAGCTAGTAGTAGTCTCGGAAGACCTGGTGATGAATCTTGAAGGTTCGCTGGAGTCCCTAGGCAATCTGTCCTATCTCCGTATTTATAGAACTAGTTTGTTGCCCTCATGGATTAATCCTGGATTGCTTCTCCTCCTCTCCTTCCTGGACATTACGGTGGGTCAGATGCGAAGGGAGGATGTCCAAGTCCTTGGGATGCTGCAGGCTCTTCGTATTCTTAAAGTGAGCGTGTTTGGTGACAACATACGAGTGCTGGGAAGGTTCATGGTTGGCCCTGGTGCCTTTCCATGTGCAACATTATGCAGATTGTATGGTTTTCAAACTGTGCCGTCTATGTTCCCACGAGGAGCTATGCCCAGTCTTGAAAACTTTCATTTCCGTATCCACCTGCAGGATTTCGCTAATGGTGAATTTAGTACAGATGACCTGTCCTTGAACCACCTCCCGTCCCTGCGGAGGTTGTCTGTTTTCCTTCATCTTGGAAAGGAAAAGGTCGAGGACGAGGAAGAGTTGGTAATGAAAGTGAAAGAGAAGCTGAGGCACGAGGCGGATGTCCACCCCAACCACCCTTCCATAGAAATATAGAAAATAGCGCCTAGACTGGTCGACATGGATTCGATAAACTTGTCCCTGACTGTGCCTGGAATACATGTACATGTACGCACTCTTTTCCTCTCCTGTGTACATACATGCGTCTTCGATCTCCTGTTATGTGTCCACACCAACTAATGAGTTGTTTCACTCTATGCATGTTTGTTTTCCGTAGCAGTTCTGATTTCTGATCAGTATCTAAATTAACTGAACAAATTAATTAATCTAAAGCAGGTTTTCTTTTATGTGCAGGGGCTTGAAAAATGTCCACAGCTTGTGCGTGGTGTCGTCCACCGCAGCCTGGAGGTGGCCACGCCTGATAGGCTGGTACTCACTCGCTGTGCGTGTTGGTGTACACGGAGTAAGAATAAAAGGAAACTATGATGTCATCACGCAAGGTTGGACCTTAGTTCTTTTTCCATTTCGTGTTAGAGATTTATTTATTTATTTATTTATGTATCCCGAGAATAATAAGGAAACTATGATGCATACAAAGAGGTGTTCTGCACTATAGATGCTGCCAATAATAGTACTCGGTATGGTATACAACAGTCTTTTTTTTGAAACAGTATACAACAGTCTTTTAATTTGTATACTCCAGAACACTGTTCTAAATTTGAAGCCTGAGATCTTAAAATGACCCGCTACAGTCCTGCTTTACGTAGATAACGTCAACCTAAACACTATTGCTGCAGCCTACTCGAACCGAGAGGAAGTGCTGTTTAAAAGGTCTCCATTGTTCACTTTGATCATCCGACAGAGTTTAAAACCTTTACTTCAGTGCATATATATACCTGACCTAATTTTAATCTCCACTCCCTCAGAGTGTGTTTGGTTCATGGATAGATGAGAATGGGATGGAGCGGCTCAGTCCTAGGTGCTGATTAACTTAGAAGCAGGAGGGATGGAGTGGCTCCTAGAGATAATTATTCCCTAAGATTCTAGGATTAGCTTGCTCTCAAAGAAACACTTGGATGCTCGCATCCCGAGGAACAATGCTCACGCCATCTTCTTCCTAGAGCGCGGCCTAGTGTGAGCGAGGCCGGACCTGGTCAACGCGCAGCCAGGACAGGAGCCATGGCCGGGGCCGGTGAGCCCACGGAATGGCCGCATGGGCTCGGTCACCATCGAGATCCATCCATCCTCTCTCTACCCCCCCCCCCTACTCGTAGGTCTCTCGGTCTCATGGCAAAGTTTTGGTGCATTGTCTGGTGAGCTACGAAGGTTTTTTATTATCGGAAATAAAAATTTATCAGAGGTTATGGATAAATAGGATAAACAAGATATAAAGGAAATATCAGACCAAATTTAAAAAAATCAAATTCATTTTTTTAAAAATCATATAATTTGACTTGAAACTATTCCTAGACCTCTGATAAATTTTATATTTCTGCTACAGTTCGCTCGATGGATCAGCCATGCATCCCACCATGTAATCTTGCATCTTTTTAGGCCATGTGTCGAGCAGTAAAAACAACCAGACCGCGCGGTGAGCCTGGTGAATATTCATGACTCATTGTTGTTTATTCGAGATTATCCTTGGATTTCAATTAAGTCATCCAGCCCTGTGCCATGGGGGACGCTTATGTCAGATTCAACTTGCCTTTGGAGAGGGAGCGCTTTTTGGGGCCAGTCTTTCAGTATCAGAACTACCATATCCACTTTGTTAATCATGATGAGGCAGATAACGCTAGGTCTTTTGATGTGGATCGTGAAGTTTGGCTCATGCTTTTTGGATTTCCTGAGGATCTTCGTACTTATGCTGCTATTGCTAAGGTTGTTTCAGGGTTCGGGATCCTAGTTCACATCCATGAGTCTTCCACGCTGGCAAGGGTCATAGTCAAGGTTTATCTGAATGATATCACAAAGATCCCATGCTCTGTAAAAGCAAATGCAGGTGTCCCCCCCAAAGGCCGCTCCTGGTCTCTCCCTGTGTTTGTGCTCTTCAACAATAACATCCAGGAGCCACCTGAGGAAGATGCTTATGTCACCGTGGGTCCCCTACACCCTCTGCCTCCGGAAGCTAATCCCTGGATGCCCCCGGTCCAGCCAGCTGACTCTGACGCCACCCCTGCCGCCTCTGAAGCTATTCTGGGAAATGCTGGGGTGCAGGAAGGGAATGAAGCTCAGTCCGAGGATGACAGCATCATGAATGTTGAGATTTGTGAGGAGCATGTCCCTGCATTTGACATCCCTGCTACCCCAAGGCTGAACTCTGTTCTGGTGATCCCTGAGAATACTGTCGTCCTAAACCTGAACAATGTGACTAAGAATGAGGTTGTCCCAGATGTGCCTGGGTCGTCTGCTATTCCTGGTAATGTGAAACTCAGCTCTGCTTTGGTGGTCTCTGACCCCCCTGTCATGAAGATTCAGAAGCCTGCTGTTAGCCATGGACTGTTCCCCAGTGCTCCTCCTGCTCCCACCCCTGTGCCAGAGGTAACTTTAGTTCAAATGTTCAATTTCATTCATAAAGTTCCCTCTTATAGTTTCTTTATCCACCTTTCTTATCTGGATATTGATCAAGATATGCCTATCCCCTTGTACTTTGATGATTTCCTCACTTTGGCTTGGTTATCTCTCCTCTTGCCCCCCAGACCAAGGTGTCACTTGAGGAGCTGCAGGACCTGGTTGATGAAGTGGAGGAGGAGGACCTCATGGAGATTGATGCTTCATAGTTCTCTGCACGCAAGAGGAAGGCCTCCAAGACCACTGAGCAGATCCATGCCCGCCACCTCCATCGCAGCAAAAGGCAGGCAGCCAAGCTGAGAGGGTACAAAGCTCCTTCGGTTGCTGGTGAAGAGAAGGAGATCCTCTGCCCCAAGCCGCTGGCCATGATCCCTGCATCCAGCTCCATGACCGAACCTGCACCTTTCCTGAATGAAGATGCAGTGACTGGGATCACCACCGACTTCCTCCAGATTCGGCCTGAGGTCGTCTCTGCCTCCATCTTGAAGCATGATACCAATGTCAGCAACAAGAAGAAGGCCTGAAGATGCACTGAACTCTCTGTCAGTGCTTTTGTTTATCTATCGAGTCAGTCTTGCCCAGCCTGCGTGTGGGCCGCTTAATAATTAGTTGCGCCCTGCGTGGTGAGTTTGGAACCTAAGTCTCGTTCTGCCAGTTGTTTATCAGTACCTTTTTATGTCCTCGTTTAAAACAGTCATCTATCAATGCAGTTTGGTTTGCTATTATCTTGTTGTTGCTGTTATCAGTGATCCCCTTAAGTGTTCCATTCCCTCTATTGTTTTTATCTGCTACATGCTGGCTCGAGCTCACCTGTTTTTACTTCCCTCCTCCCCCTGTGACTGCCTGCTCTTGTTTCGGTTGTTAGCCCCCAATGCTTGGGTGTCTACTTCTTTTATATCTTGCCAGTGTACTGAATAACAACAGATCACACAAAATTCTCTGCTGGAACATTCGAGGGCTTAATGCTCAGGAGAAGTGGGAAGCAGTCAAAGAAAAAATTGTTGAGAGTGCTTGCACAGTTCTGTGTCTTCAGGAAATCAAGAGGAGTGATTTTGATAACAACTATGTGAAGAACTTTTGCCCCCAACTGGATTGCTTTGCTTATGCCCCTTCTGCAGGTGCATCAGGTGGTTTGATCATAGTCTGGAACAACAACTTATACAAGGGGGACCTCATTCAAGCCAACAATTATGCTGTTACTGTAAAGCTGACCTATCTGCTTGACAACAGCTCCTTTCATCTGACAAATGTCTATGGGCCTGCACATTCTAAGGGGAAACATGCCTTCATCACTTGGCCGATGAATTTCAACACCTCCAGTTTTGAAGAGTGGATTTTAACAGGAGATTTTAACTTGTATAGAGACCCTGAGGATAGGAACAAACCAGGTGGGGATCATTCAGAGATGCAGCTTTTTAACAATCTTATTCTGGACTTAGACCTCATTGACATCCCCTTCTCTGGAAGAAGGTTTAGCTGGAGCAACATGCAAGATAACCCCTTACTTGTCAAACTGGATTGGGTTTTGGTTTCTTCAGATTGGGGTTTGGCATATCCTGCCACTTCTGTACAACCTCTAGCAAAACCCATTTCAGACCACATACCCTTTATGGTGAACATTGGTAGCAGTGTCCCCAAAGCCAACAGGTTCAGATTTGAAAATTTCTGGGTGGATCAACCTGACTTCCTCTCAATAGTGGCTCTTCACTGGAACTCCAAGTCCTTTGCAAACTCTGCAAAAACACTGAATGCAAAGCTGAAGCAGGTGAGAGCTAGGCTAAAAGCCTGGGGGAAGAAACTGTCTAATCTGAATAAACTTATTTTCAACTGCAATTGGGTCCTCCAGTTGATTGATGGGTTGGAGGACCAAAGGCCTCTCTGCAGATTGGAGAAAATTCTCAGAAACCTAACTAAATAACATCTGTCAGAGCTTCTAGAAAATAAAAAAAGGTACTGGAAGCAAAGGAACACAGTGAGGTGGGTCACTCTAGGGGATGAGAATACCTCCTTCTTTCAAGCCATGGCCACCCACAGTCACACCAGAAATCACATTGGGAGCTTGACAACAGATGGGGATATCCTGGTAACTGATCATGATCAGAAAGCTAGGCTACTTTGGAATGCTTTCAAGACCAGACTTGGTACCAGTGATTTTGCTGGAATCTCCTATGATCTACCCAGTTTGTTTCAGAGAGTTAATGACCTTGATCACCTGATTCTCCCTTTCTCTCACTCTGAAATTGAAGCTGTGCTGAAAGATATGCCTAGCAACCATGCTCCTGGCCCTGATGGCTTTAGTGGCTTATTCTTCAAAAAAGTGTTGGGACATCATTAAGGTGGACTTCCTCAGGGTAATTCAAGACTTCTACAGTGCATCAATTGATATCTGCCCCTGAATAGCTCTTATATCACTTTGATCCCAAAAAAGAGCAATCCAGCAACAGTGGATGATTATAGGCCAATCTCCCTCTTAAATCACTCTCTGAAAGCCATCACAAAGCTGCTCTCCTCTAGGCTTCAACTTGTCATGACCAAGATTGATCATCCAAACCAATATGGTTTTATCAAGGGTAGAACCATCCATGATTGTCTTGCTTGGGCTTTCCAGTTCCTCCATATCTGTCACCAATCAAAAAAGGGGATAGTCATATTAAAATTAGATTTTGAGAAAGCCTTCGACAAGGTGGAACACCAAGTGATCCTTCAAATGCTCCACCACAAGGGTTTTCCAAGCAAGTTTATACATTGGGTTAATATACTGCTCAGTACAGGCACATCCTCTGTCCTTTTAAATGGAGTTGGTGGTAAAAGCTTTAAATGTAAGAGAGGGGTTAGACAAGGTGACCCCCTCTCCACCCTGCTTTTTGCAATTGCTGCTGATCTCCTCCAATCCATCATTAATAAGGCTTGGCATGATGGCATAATCAGTCATCCTATCCATGAAAACTTTGGTGGAGACTACCCTATTGTACAGTATGCAGATGATACACTTCTAATCATGCCAGCTGATGCAAGGAATCTCTTCACCCTAAAATGTCTGCTCAGGTCCTTCTCAGACTCAACAGGACTTCATGTCAACTTCCATAAGTCTTTTCTGGTTCCCATCAATTTGGACAGCAACAGGACTAACCATCTTGCTCAGACTTTTGGATGCCAGGTAGGTAGCATGCCTTTCACATACCTGGGTCTCCCCTTAGGGGTGCATAAACCATCTGTGGATGACTATAAACCCCTCCTGGCAAGATTTGAAGCTAGAATCAATGGTATTAGCAAGATGTTATCATACCAAGGCAAGTTAATTTTGGTCAATTCAGTCTTCTCCTCTCTGCCCACATACTATATGTGCACCTTGATGCTTCCACCAAGTGTGGTACAACAAATTGATAGGTACAAGAAACATTGCCTCTGGAGCAATGGGGATATAAACCGAAAGGGAAGTTTCTTGGTTGCTTGGGAAAATGCCTGCACATCAAAGCAGGAAGGTGGCTGGGGATCATTGATATACAGATTCAAAATAAAGCCCTCTTGCTCAAGTTCATGGACAAATTCTATAACCATGCTGACACCCCTTGGGTCAGCCTCACTTGGAACAAATTTTATCAGAACTCAAACACCCCACCACATGCCAGGAGCCCTGCTGGATCTTTCTGGTGGAAAGATGTTATGAAACTTCATCCTGAATTCAGAAGCATCACCACCTGCACCCCTCTTATTGGCAACTCAATTCTGTTTTGGAGTGACAGATGGAATGATCAATTGAAAGGACCTTTTTCACCACCTCTACTCCTTTGCCAGAAACAAGAACCTGCCACTTTCTGATGAGGCCTCTGATGAACTTGCTGACCTGTCTGAAACCATTGAGTTTTTGGTTCTGAACGCTGAGGATAGCTCCGATTGCGACAGTTGGGCATATGTCTGGAATTCATCCTCATACTCTTCCAAGAAAACCTACAAACTACTCCAAGGTACCCAATTGGCCTCTCCTTTTTTCTCTTGGATGTGGGCTGGTGCTAACCTTTGAAAACAGAAAATCTTCTTCTGGCTACTGATGAGAGACAGACTAAACACCAGAAGCTTGCTCAGAAGAAAGAACAGGCACCTCGATGATTATAGCTGCGTCTTCTGCACTTCAAGCTCAGATGAAATAGCCATGCATCTATTTTTTGAATGTCCCTTTAGCATTTCCTGCTGGAACAAAATTGGCATCTCTTGGAACTTGAACCTTGCGCCACTTGACATGGTCATTGAAGCCTGGACTGTGTTTGGAAGTCATCTATTTCGGGAAATTTTTATCACTGCTTGTTGGTGTTTGTGGAAAGGGAGGAATGGGATCATCTTTGACAAAAACCTTGTAACTTAGATAGCTGGTTCTTCATGTTCAAGGAAGATTTGGGCTTGATTTGCATCAAAGTCAAACCCCGCCTTGCGGGCGCCATTAATAGTTGGTTAGAGAATATAGCATAGCTTTTCCAGTTTTCTTTTTGGCTTTGCAAGCCTGTTTGCACCGCTCGTGCTCTGTAATCTTTTTTTGTATACCTTATTTCAATAAAATTCCAAAAAAATAGGGGGGGGGGTGTTCCCCACCGAGCTCCTCAAAAAAAGTCCATGTTCAGGTCTCTTTCACTTATATGACAAGTCCATTCAAAGCAGAGTTCACTCTAGGGAAAAAACCAAAAATCTCAGTGAAATCCATACTTCCAAAATACTCGTATATATTGATAAAACACATGCAAATTAACTCATTCCGAATAAAAGTTCTCTTTAATATAAGTACAAAATTGTGCCTATAAAGATAGCTAGTAAGGCATCAACGACAAGAATCCAATTGACTGGGCAGCTGGCCTCCTCCAAGCTAGGCGCCGTGCGAAAGGGCCTCTAGTCTAGTGGTTAGAGCATCTGAGTAGCACCGAAGACCGAGGCACTGGAAATTTAGGCAGTGCAATTATTAAAAAAAAAAAAAAATAGGTTGGGGTTTTCCTTGCCGACTTCGGTCAAAAAAGTTGGGCGCCGCGATACCGCGCCGGTCTTTCTGGTAGCGTGCGAGATCCGCTAAATCGAAGTTCGTTTAGCGCCGGTCTTTCTGGTAGCGTGCGAGATCCGCTAAATCGAAGTTCATTTAGCGCCGCTATCCAACCAAAAATCGACATGGGCTTTGATTTCTGTTGGGATGAAAATATCGCGCAGGCCCAGCTGTGTTGTCAGCTAGCCATTCTTCTTCTCGAAATCTCAGCGACCAAAAGTCATGAGGAAGACTACTACCGTCTGTTCGAGAGCAATGACCGCGTAGAAGATGCGAACCCAGCCGCCTTTGGACCATCTGCTGCTGGCCTGGTTTGGTCAGCAGCCTTCGATTAGATTAGATTAGATTAGAAATGATATGATACGATTTGGTTCTTCCTGAAGAAAGCAATACGTACTAATGAGCATCTCTGTACTGAAGTTCGTGATTAAACTATGCCGATGGGCATCTCTCCATATCAGGATGAAACAAAAGTTCTTGATGGAAAATAATGCATATGCCCATCTTATTATATATGGCAATGATTTCTGTTGCCACTGCTCATGCTGCCAACATTCATACTTGATTACACCTTGTACTTAACATATTTGTTGCTCAACCGTTAAATAGTATAGTCCGCTATAGCTTCTTCGCCTTTGAGAAAGACAACCGCTAAAGGGACTACTTAGCCTGTCTTTTCTTTTCCTTTTTTAAAGAATGAAGCAGGAGAGTCGTTGATTTTACTATTAAAAAGAAAAAACTCAGATTAGGTAGTAAAACGAAACAACAACGCAACAAAATGATAACAACACAACCAAAGCGACCAAAATATCCACAACAAACACTGAACACCAAAGATCAGATCCTCCACAAATTCCTCCACAATAGCCAGCCAAGTGGTAGACATGACATGCACAAGTCTTGGTCAGAAACACCAAAGTCTGCACTTGCGTCATCGTTCATGACCCCAGCCTCCGCCACGAAGTCCCAAAAGCCCGCTATTTAAAACCTATTACCACACAGTCCAAATTGTGATCACTTATTGAGCTAGCTGACCATGTCACAAGTGCGTGCACCGCATGTCGTCTTGCTCACGAGCCCCGGCGTGGGGCACGTCGTCCCGGTGGCCGAGCTCGCCGCGCGGCTCGCCG
Organism: Themeda triandra; assembly: GCA_018135685.1. Classification (NCBI taxonomy): domain Eukaryota; kingdom Viridiplantae; phylum Streptophyta; class Magnoliopsida; order Poales; family Poaceae; genus Themeda; species Themeda triandra. Next base: position 270,924 of record JAENPR010000045.1, on the reverse strand, counting down.
CACACCACGGCTTCACCTCCACGATCGTCACCTACACCAACCTCTCCTCGCCCACCAACTCTTCCGCGCTGGCCTCGCTCCCGCAGGGCGTCTCCACCACCGCGCTCCCGGAGGTGCCCATCGAGGACCTCCCTGCCGACGCGCACATCGTGACCCGCGTCCTCATCGTCGTCCAGCGCACGCTCCCGCACCTCCGCTCGCTGCTCCGCTCCCTTCTCGACTCTCCCGCCGGCGTCAACGTCTTCGTGACCGACATGCTGTGCCCAGCGGCGCTCGCCGTCGCCCAGGAGCTTGGCGTGCCGCGATACGTGTTCTACACCTCGAGCCTCATGTCGCTGTCGTCGCTGCTCGGCGCCCCAGAGCTCGCCAGAACCACCACCTGCGAGTTCCGCGATCTCCCAGAGCTCGTCACGTTCCCGGGGTGCCTGCCGCTGCACGGAGCCGACCTCATCGAACCCCTCCAGGACCGTGCCAACCCCGTGTACGACCTCCTGGTCGACATGTGCCTCGACTACCTCCGCAGCGACGGCTTCATCGTCCACACCTTGGACGCCATGGAGCACGAGACTCTGGAGGCGCTCAGAGATCTTTCCGACAAGGGCGTGTACCCTCCGGCCTACGCCGTCGGCCCGTTCGTCCGCTCGTGCTCCGACAAGTCCGACGAGCACCACTGCATGCGGTGGCTGGACGGGCAGCCGGATGGGTCGGTCCTGTACGTGTGTTTTGGCAGCGGCGGCACGCTGTCCAGCACGCAGACCGCCGAGCTGGCCGCCGGGCTGGAGGCGAGTGGGCAGAGGTTCCTGTGGGTTGTGCGACTCCCCAGCGACAAGGACAGCAGCGCCACTTACTTTGGCCACGGGGACCAAGTCGACGACCCGCTGAACTACCTGCCGGAGGGGTTCACGGAGAGGACGAGGGGCACCGGGCTTGTCGTGCCGCAGTGGGCGCCGCAGGTGGAGATCCTTGGCCACTTCGCCGTGGGCGGGTTCCTGTCGCACTGCGGGTGGAACTCGTCGCTGGAGACGGTGTCCTCGGGCGTGCCCGTGCTGGCATGGCCGCTGTTCGCCGAGCAGAGGATGAACGCCGTGAAGCTGGAGCACGTCGGTCTGGCGCTGCGAGTGAGCGCCCGGCCGGAGGACGGGGTGGTTCCGCGGGAGGAGGTGGCCGCGGTGACGAGGGAGCTGATGGTGGGCGAGAAGGGCGCCATGGCGCGGGAGAAAGCACGTCAGCTGCAGGCGGAGGCTTCCAAGGCGTCGGCACCAGGTGGGCCAGCTCACCAGGCGCTCGCCGCCGTCGTCGACATGTGGAAGTGTGCTCCTTCAAGTCCGGCCGCCGTTGCAGCTGGTGGGCAGTGATCGCCGCCGCCGACAAAATAGTGATTGCCAGTCGTAATAGTTACATCATCGTAGCATACAATTTGTACTATCCCCATGTCCTGAAAGACATGTTACCTACTAGTGATACTGTATAATGTAAGGGAATGTTTCTGCTAGTATATGTGTGTCTTCGAGAAGAAGTGCGGTAACTAAATCGATATATAGAAGTCAGATTTGCTAGGAAGGTGAAAACCAATTAAAATGTTAATGGAGATGAAGAAAAACTGCAAATCATCAATATATATACAAAATTTGAGAGGTCAAACAAAAAAAAATTGTATAAGCAAAAGCAGGAGGAGAGATCAGCATAAAATATTTGCTTGTGCAGCCATTGCAGTCTGAATCCGCAACCTGAAACTAGTTGGACTGCTGATTTTTTTTATCTATTTATTTATCCCTGAGAATGTTATTGCCTTTTTTTTTTGCGTATACATCAATGATTTTATTGGCCCCCGTGTCGCTCCCCACGCGGGGCGACACGTGCGGCGAAACAACCTCTGCGCCGTCGCCGCCCCACTCCACTCCTCTCGAGCCGCGCTCCCGCCAGAGTGGCGCGGCCTGCCGGGATGGCGGGGGCGGGGCTTCTCCGATGGTGGCAGGGGTGGGGTGGCGTGGCACTCCATGGCGACGGACGGCGGCAGACCGGAGGGCCAGATCGGGCGGCGGCGAGGCCATGGACGACCTCGGTTCTGGCGTGCGCGACGTATCGAAGGTGGCCGACGGTGGGAGGATCTTGCCCCATGGCGGTAGGTTCCGGTTGTCGTCCTTGGCGGCGGCATACCTCCCACCTTTACCTCCGGTTCGGCAGCGGCGGCGGGACGGCTCTGGTGAGGTCGACGTCATCTTATGGCTGGTCGGCCTGCTTCCCGTCGGCGGCTTCTTGTTCGGCGACGGACAGGGGTGAAAACCGTGCCCTTTGGGCCAACGACGGTGGCGTAGCAGCGTCATCACCTCCATGGAGGCGTCGTCATGTTGTCCGGGTTTCGGCGGACTTACTTGCAGCAACAGCAGTGGCAGCCGGCCTAGGCGAACACGACGATAGCCAGTTCAAGACGGAGGTGCCAATCGAGGCGTAACAGCTCGGCTACTGGTGGGCAGTGGCTGTTCTTCCATGTTTGGGGGATCTCTCCGGGTGAAAACCCATCTCCAGTGTTCTGGTGGAGCGATGATGACGTCTATGGATGTCAGTTTTCTCGTTGGAGACGTCGTTTTTGGAAGACCCCTTGAATGGTTGCTCCCCTGCAGTGGCACCAGGGGCTTCGTGCTGTTGCCAGGTTTCAATGCTCATGTCATCAATGGTGGCCGGTGTTCGACTATCTTGCGACAGCGTCTCGACGTTGGTGGTCTTATTCTTGTGGAGTTGACATCAAGTAACAAGTCATGTGTCGCGTAGGACTACTCGAGCCTCTTGTTGGGATGTAAATCTCTTCCATCCTGTTGTAATAATTTAGCCTGATGTATTCTCGTGAAAGGATGACTGGAGCTGAAAATATAATTTCCTTTATCTAAATAAACATCGATGATTTTATACTCCCATGCGAATTTTCGTTGGAATCTTTCATGCATGTTTGGAGGTGTTGCCATACGACAATGTATGGGGCCGTTTGCCACAAGGTTTTTTTTTTTTTTTTTTTTTTCAACGAGGGAATTGCTTCCCACCTGATTTTATTGAATTATAGCTTTTGGTAAACAGATTACAAAGAGGTTTAGAAAGTTAGTCTAAAGTTGCTGTCCAAGACGTTTCCAGACAAGCGGACCAAGCATCTGTAACCTTCTTGCTTTTCTTTGGCATTCTGACTCCACTGAATGGCCTCTGCTCTACAAGAAATCAGCATGTTCCTCTGCACAAGTCATTCCAAGTCTATGATAGATTTGTAATATGTGAACTTTAAATATTTATATATCAAACCTAAGCTGTAAATGAAATGAGTCATACAAAAGTACTAGGTGTACCACTAGCTTAGATCTAAGATATTTGTAGATAGAATTATAAAATATACCCAGCTTCGAAACTTTTGCCTCTGCCACAAAAAAAGGCTTATTTCCTTAATAGGCAAAGCACGAGCTGCGTACAATTCTCACTCGCTGCAGCAGTCCACACTCTGCAACACAATCAACTAGGATCGCTAGCTTGGCGCGTAGGGTTGGAGCGGCTAGCTGATAGTGAATTTTGGTTGCCCTTGAATGTGGAGGAGGATCTCATCCATTTAATCTGTGGTTGGGCCTTTCTCTAACTCTAAGGCTTGTGGGTCCACGTTGCATTTGATAGTGCCAGATGATAGCGACACAAGTTTCATCTTGGACAGCGTCAAAGTTCAACTTAATCTGTGTTCTTTACGGATATCATTATCACAATGAGCTGGGCAATAGTATGGACTATGCAAAGACTTATCTTCAGAAATATCCCTCCTCCCGTCGAAAGATACAAGGAAATTTTCAGAAAGGACAGAAAGGAATTTTTCCTTGCTATTCGAGGCAGAAGAAGACGAGATATCGATCTCAAAGAAAACAACTTAAAGAATCAGAGATGAAAGTAAGAAGTGAGGGATAAGGAGTCACTCTCAGTCAATGATAATAAGTAGATCTCGCATCTTCATTCCTACTCAAGAGATAGGGAAAGTAGACATATGAATGGTAAGAACAAACGAAAAATATCACCCACTTATTGACTTATGGCTAGACAATTATGTGTAATCCTCCTGTTCTTTTTCTTGACTTTCTTTGCTTCCTGATCCCCCGTTTGTAATTTTGTATTTTTGCACATTTTAATAAAAAGCTTAGTAGAACTCCTGTTTTATTAAAAAAAAAGGTGGATAGTGAATTTTGTTTCCTTGCTGTTTGTCTGTTTAGTGGACTCAGCTTCTTTGTTTCTTTTACTTGCCTTTTGAATTATCAACGACAGCTCATAACTAATTAGATCATTCGAACAGTATTGAATTTTGAGTTTTGTTTCCTTGTTGTTTGTTGCTTTTCTACGATGGAAGGGAGTGAGCGCTTTTCTGCGTGGGATCTTAAAGGACTGGAGCAATGCATGTGGTCAGTGCTAGTTGTTGTCCTGAGCAGTACGATGCAGGAGATGTATCTTTCGCATAGGATTCATGATGATATTAGTGAGAAAATTGTGTTCCATTTTTTTAAAGCGATCAAACATAGCTCTCAGAGTGAGAATATGTTTGTTTATCTGTTTGAAGTTGTTTGAAAACAAAATTATGAGTACTTCGGGTCCGCTTTGTTGGCTTTTAATCCTTGTCAATCTAAATCATGGCGGCCAAAAATTAAGATTGCCAAAATTAAGGTTTGTCAAAATTAGACCAAAAAAATATAGGTGTATATAAGTGCCATAACAATAGTAGGAAGCACATTTTCTATCTTATGCAATTTAAAAGGTTTTAATAGGTTTTTTTTTTGGGTATATGCATCCTCTTTACCATGATTTTGGTTTGTTGGAAGGCATCCAGGCCCAGAATCCAAAACGGAGATCGCCGAGAGGGGCATGGGGTGGGGCAGGCCGAGCTATAAAGAGAAGAGAGAGAGGAAAGGATGGGCCTGCAGGGAAGAGGAGAAAATGGGCCATAGACCGTGCTGCGTAGCTCGCGCTTCACAGGTTGATGAGGTTCATTCGGCCTGTGGTGTAGTCCAACAGCCCAAGAGCAACTCCAACAGTTTGACAAAACCACTTGACAAATTAGGATTTTTGACAAAACCATAAAAAACCTCCTCCAACAACTTGGCAAAAGCACTTGGCAAATTGGCAAGCTTGGCAAATTGACCCCTTCCCGGCGCATATATGCGCGCATACGAGCGCTTGGCAAATCGCGATTTCGGCCCACACCGTGGCTTCTCCCGCGCGCGCGTACATGGTTGCATGCAAAGAACAGCTTGTGGTCTTCTTTTTTTGAATTGACAAGCTAAAGATAGCAAACTATTGGAGGGAGATTCTTTTTTAGCTTGGCAAATCTTTTGAGAGTTAGCAAATCACAAGATTTGCAAGTTAAAAATAGCAAACTCTTGGAGATGCTCTAAGAGGGTGTAGGCCTCTCAAAAAACAAAAAAGAGGGTGTAGGCCTGGCAACCTGAGAAGCTTTGGGCAAGAAATGGCCTACCGGCTAGGTAAGAAGGGAAAGGATTTAGGCTTGTTTAGACAAACAGGTCTTCAAGTTAGGTTTCAAACTAAGGGCCTTGTTTAGATTCTAAAATTTAGAAATAAAGTTTGCATAGTAAGTGCCCCATCACACTGTAGCAATTTTGTTTTTATTTGGTAATAATTGTCCAAACATTGATTAATTAGGCTTAAAATGTTCGTCTCGCAAAGTACAACAAAACTGTGTAATTAGTTTTTTATTTCATCTATATTTAGTACTCTATATATGTGCCGACATTTTGATATGACGGGGAATAGGAATTCTGCATAGTGAATTTGGTGACCAAATTTTGGAATCTAAACAAGGCCTAATCCGTCATTCAGACAGTTGAGTCCAGGAAAATCCAAATCAAACTAGCACTTTACCATTCATATATACGCTATACGAAATGTGCCGTTATTATCTACAAAGTAATCCAAAACAAGGTTTTTGTTGAATTCAGAGTGTGGCTTGAATTTAACCTAACTATGTTTTTAGGAAAAAATAGCTTGGAAACTATAAGGTGTTGCCATGCCTTGACTTAATCAAGTGCATGACTAGGTAACTTTCATTTTAAATTTTTCGAAAGGACTTTTGTAAAGAAGGATAAGGTGAGTGAACTGACACAAATTATACTGTCAACTAGTGCATATGGAATGCTTATATTGTGTAATGGTGGACTATCCGACATGGCCGACCAAAATAAACAGGTTGAACAGAGAGTTCATGGATCGCCTGACGGGCGCAACCAACACCCCAAGAGGCCACCCGATGTCATTATGCATGGATGATTCTGGTCACCGATTTGGATGGAGTTTGTGGTCATGACTTTCTTAGGGATGTGGTAAAATTGTTGGACATCATGTATCATCAGCTAAGTCGGGTATCACAGATTCACAGTATCAGGCACAAGGAGACGACCTTACCATAGAAAACTGGTCGCGCGTTCCCGTGCTCCTTATGACCTTACCATAAAAACATTATTATTGCAATTTTAGCTATTTTTGTTCAGATTTTTTTTAAAAAGAAAGTTTTGTTCAGATATTTTAGTTTGCTATTTGTATGTCAATCAAACCACAAAGTTTTCATAATCCCTTTTTTCAAATTTAGTTATATGTTAGCATATATTCTTTTATGGATTCTTTAGGTTAATATAAACAGATCATTATAAAATTGATCAGTGTAACTTTTTTGTTTATCTCGTAATTTCTCACCTCTCAATAAACGTGAGACTCCATTAAACACTGTAGTATATATAGATGTCACGTGTAATAGCCTATCCCAGTGAAGAAGAATCATGGCGGTTTGCAAAGATCTTAGATTTAATTACAGCGTTGAATCATCAAGATACATTCTACAATAGGCCAGGCTACGTTGTTGGCCTTTAGTTTGAGGTCTGCCCAGAAGAATTACAGGGTCTCGATACCTAATCCTAGTCGAGAATAGTGTTTCGTCTCTTTCTCCTCCCCGACCTTTCCCCACGCTACAGTAGAAGGGCGACCGGGAGGGCGAATTTCCAATCCGGCGCCGATTCCGCCGGTTCCTCTCCACTCCGGCGGCCTCGTCGGCGTCGGAGAGGACGGGGAACCGGGGGAATCGACGTCCGGTGTTGTACCCTAAGCTTTTAAGCTAGTCTTAGATAGGTTAGGGTTAGGATTCTTCCATGTCGGCTGTGCGGCATGGTTGTCCTCTTCTCTCGCCGGGGTCGGCTCCGCCGGGCGACGACGGAGAAGCTTCTCCGGCGGTTTCCCTGCCCTCGATGGAGACGGCAGCATGAGATGCTTTCCTGGTGACAGCGGCGTGGCGATGGCGACGGTGTCTCCATGGAATAAGGTTCGAGCTTTTCCCCGCCTCGACGGCGTTCTTCTACGACGCCGGCGACGAGCTCGTGCTTTCGGTGCGTCCCCGGGGATGTGCCCCCGTGTCGCGTTGTTGGGTTCACCGGTGACGCTGGACTGCGAGTCTGGTCGCTGACGGCTTTGCCGGCGACTGCAGACTGTTTTTCCTCTTCTTCTCTTCGTGTGACGGCGGCCGATGTTCTTTCAACGTCTATGATGCGTGCTGGAGGAGGTGCCGGGCGCTGGCTGTTGCGGCAGATCCAAAGTTTGGAGTCGTCTCCGGAGGAGGAAGGTGGAACTGTTCTGTTCTCGATGCTCATCGGCGACGGCCAGAGGCTTCGAGACGAAGCTAAACACTGGGGGTTTCCTTTTGTACTTTCCAGTAGTTCCAGGGTGTTTTATGTAAAACTCCAGGGATGTACTGTGTTATGTGCTTAATATAATCCCCTGTTCGCAAAAAAAAAAATCCTAGTCGAGAATTACAAAACCGTGGCTATTTGTCACTTGCACCTCTATACGATGAATAATTTACATGACTATTGGCCACTGTCGACATTCTTCACTAACAATCTCTTGTCATCATTATCTGCATGAGCTACTGACACAAGCCCTGCCGAAGACACTGGCGTGGCATCTAGAGGCGATTGAATTTGGTCTACGGTCCAGTACCGTATAACTCTAACATATGTAGACATGGCACCTTCCAACATCTGTATCTATCCAATGGTAATCCATGTAATAGAGCAAGTGCTGAAAGAATGACAACTGCAAACAAGAATTAGCTCGTCACACCGCTAGCTGGTTGCCTCAAGATGACTCTTGCCTTCAGTCACTATTCACTTGACCCGCTATTTCTTGATGAGGAATCTGCATATGTAATAAGAATGTAGTTTTTTATTTATCGCTAACGCACTATGGATTTGGTAAGCTGTATGAAAAAGAACTAGGGCAGTTTATAGAAATAGAACTAGGACAGTTTATACCTCTTGAGTGACGCTTCCCCTCCATCGCCTCTTTCTTTTCCTGGCAACTGTGACAAAGGAAAGGGCCATCCCAGGGTCGCAGCTTTCCTGGCTTTGACAAACCCTCGTGTATGGATATGCCTTGACCAGATTCCAAGTCAATTTGACAAATTGCACATGCAAAAAGTTTGAACATATCTCGGACAGGATATTCAGAATTAAGCCTGCATTCATCGGAAATCAAATGTCAGACATGGCATCATGATCTGAAGTTTTGGAGCTCCTGTAATCCAACTCCACATTGTGATAAAACAAGATTCAACATTTTATGATGTCATGGCATTCTCAGAATATTGCCATGATCGATGAGATACTGTCCTTCCAACAAACATCTACTCCCTCCATTCTAAATTATAAGTCTTTCCAAGAAACTTAGAGAGTCAAAACATCTCAAGTTTAATCAAAATTATAGAGAGAATTACAAAGATTTATGACATCAAATAGATATAATATGAAATATAATTAATAAACAATCTAATGATCCTTAGTCGGTATCATAAACGTTATTATCATATCATATAAATTTGGTCAAACTTGAGATGGTTCGACTTCATTGAATATTACTTTCTACTTGTTGAGTTTGGATATTTGAAAAAATGATGCGTGTTGTCTTGAAATGTGGTTTACTAAAAGTATTACTTTTATTATGTTGAATATAAATACTTTTGTAAGGATGATAGTAGAAGTATTGTTTTGAAGACCAGGTCAATGTCCACAATGTCACTTATATGTGACTAGAGTAATTGATTACTGTGTGATGAACTACATGGTTGAATGATTAAGTGTTGACATAACATAACAGCATGTACTTAATGAAGGACAAGCATAGCACATAGTCACAAATTGTAATACTATTGACTTCCGTAGAGAAATTCAGCCAAGAATGCAACACCCTGGTTTTTTTCAATATTTTGTGAAAGAGTTATATACTCCTACTTGACAACAGCATTCATTATGCTCTAACTTCTGTAGAAAAGGTATGGTATCCGGCACTATCAAACAATCTAATGTCTTTTCTTTTGTATTTCAGCACATAAAACTTCAGCATGAAGGTAAAATACTTCCGGCTAAAGTGGCATCTAGTTAGTAGCAGGAAACATCATACTTCTTTATTGGAGTAGTAAATACAAGTACCTTAGAACCAGTATTGAAACAGTGCTCCACAGATGACAGTACTTTTATTAATTGGAAAGCATAAGTTTCAGTATAATTATGTGCCAGCTATAATGCATTAGTAATCAAGATGAGGTAAGGGTACAAACCTCCTTGAAAGGGATGGGCATCCGTCCTCAAAGACCTCCTCCACTAAATCTGGCTCAGGATAATTATCCTTATCAGCAAGAGACAACGAGTCTGATGCCGTTCTTCTTAAAAATAATTTTTTTAGAAGTACAAGGCCTTTTCCAGGCATTTTTGGAGATTCTATAGTGCATTTTGGTTTCTCTGGTGGTATTATGTCAATGACAATGCAAGTTGTATCATCTCTCAATCCTTTTGATTCAACTGCTTCCTGCAAACATACACCAGTTAGGAACAGTCCAACTGAAGATTTTTAGACCTTGTGTTAAGATGGGTGTGGAAGGGTATTAGTGTTGTACTTTAACAATTTGCTCAGCTGCAGCCTCAGGAGGAAGCCCTTGTGCACATCTAAAAGCCACTTCCGCAGTCAAAGCATCCCAAACACCGTCGCTTGAAATAATAAGACGGCCTCCAGCATTAGGCAGCTACAAACATTGCAATACAACATTATTTTTCAAAATATGATCGGATTAAAATGAACAAAGAATAACTTCAGAGAAAATCACAGAATAATCCTCTCGGAAAAGAAAACATTACTACAGTTGTGTATAACAATGAGCAAACTTTGCAAACAAAGGAAATAAGAATGAAATCTGGCAGTCAGTTTATAGATACTGGGAAATATATGTCTAGACAAAGTGATGTATCATCCGAATAGTCAGGTAACAGGTACAGGATATAATACAATTTGGCCTCAAACATTATTAGAGCTAATTTATAAGGACAGGCTCATATAACAGAAAATTCAGATGATAATGAGAATATCCAAACAGCAGAACTTCTGGTACTTGAATGTGATATCACTACAGCGAGAGTTTACAATTCAGTTTTCTCCAGGAATGGTGCAAAGTGACTTTCCAATAGTGTACGTTAATTTGCTTCACATAAGGAACTAGAATGATAAATTCACCTATGTCCTGATCACCAATCGACCTTGAGAGGCATAGACCACCTGGCCAACATCTAAGGGGACCAATCTGGATGGATAAAAAAAAAGAATTAAGGATCAAAAGAGGTGGTGAATCACATCTACAAACCAAAGGATAAGACGCTAAATGAAAACCTACGGAAGATGTCCAACATACAACAGGTGTTAAAAGGTTCAAGCGGGTACTCACATACAGTTTGATACATCAGCCACATAGATTAAAATAATAAAAATAAGCAGAATTGAGAGTTGGTGGCTAGTTGCACAAGCATAATTTCTCAGTCAATCCAATAGCTCCAGCTACCACGACTTAAAGCCCCACTTACCCAACGAAAATATTATACATCTAATAGCTTGGTATACACCAAACCAGTCACTGACAGGAAGCAAACTGCCAAAGCCTTTTTTTTCAGAACACAAAAACACCTTTAAGAAACAGTTACTTGCCTCAGGAACTTTAACAAAAAAGTTATTAAATATTTCACCAAAAACAGAAAAAATAAAAGCACATTATCTGTTATTCAATAAAGAAATCTCTTTTTTTTTTTCTGCTACCAACTGCATAAATTAGATGGCAAACTTTGGAGTGAGTGAAAAGGCAAAGAGCAACCTCAGCACCACCGACGACATTTAGCCTTCCAACTGCACCGGACCTTCCAGAACATCGTCTAAAACAAGCCAGAACATCACAAGAAACACACTAGAACATCACTATAAACACGTCAGAACATCGCATAAACACACCAGAACACTAGAGAATTTGGGTGTTTTCAACCCTAAAAACAACTGATTTTCGAGTTAGCAATTCGAAACATCACGAGAAACACGTTTCAACATCGCGAGAAATACACCAGAACATCGCCCAAAACACACCAGAACCCGGGTGTTTTCAACTCAAAAAACACCCGGCTATGATTTAGTATTTCTATATTTATATCAAATCTACTCACTCGTAATAAAATAAAATACAATACATTCTTACTATTTTGGGATAACATAAGGGAGAAAATAATAGACTCATGTACCCCACACTTACCTTCTAATATATTGAAGTCTAATTTGATTCCCATGATTAAAGGATGAACTCTCAACCTTTTATACAAAATAGGCAAGTAAATGAATTACTTTCTATATAGAAAATAATCATGTATTTTTATTTAAGTAAACATTATCTTCTTGTTCCATGGATACACTATATTTTAAAAAAATATTAAAAATTAAAGTGCACTGTATTACAAGACGGAGGTAGTAAGCTGTAAATAAAATGAGTCATATAAAAGTACTAGGTGTACCACTAGCCTTAGATCTAAGATTTTATAGAGTTATAAAATATACCCAGCTTCGAAACTTTTGCTTGCCAAAAGAAAAAAGAAAAAAAAGGCTTATTATTTCCTATATTAGTCAAAGCACGAGCTGCCTGCAATTCTTCACCCGCTGCAGCAGTCCACACACTCCACAACACAATCAACTAGGATCGCTAGCTTGGCGTGTAGTTGATAGTGAATTTTGGTTGCCCTTGAATGTGGAGGAGGATCTCATGCATTTAATTGTTGCATTTGATAGTGCGAGATGATAGCGACACAGGTTTCATCTTGGACAGCGTCAAAGTTCAACTTAATCTGTGCTCTTTACGGAGATCATTATCACAATGAGCTGGGCAATATGGACTATGCAATGACTTATCTTCAGAAATATCCCTCCTCCCGTCCAAAGATAGAAAGAAATCTTCAGAAAGGAATGTTTCCTAGCTATTCGAGGTAGAAGAAATATGAGATATCTATCTCAAAGAAAAGAACTTAAAGAATCAGAGATGAAAGTAAGAAGTGAGGGATAAGGAGTCACTCTCAGTCAATGATAAGCATCTTCATTCCTACTCAAGAGATAGGGAAAGTAGGCATATGAACGGTAGGAGCAAAAGAAAAATATCACCCACTTATTGACTTATGGCTAGACAATTATTTGTAATCCTCCTGTTATTTTTCTTGACTTTCTTTGCTTCCTGATCCCCTGTTTGTAATTTTGTATTTTTGCACATTTTAATTAAAAGCTTAGTAGAACTCCTGTTTTATTAAAAAAAAAGGTGGATAGTGAATTTTGTTTGCTTGCTGTTTGTCTGTTTAGTGGACTCAGCTTCTTTGTTTCTTTTCTACTTGCCTTTTGAATTATCAACGACAGTTCACAACTAATTAGATCATTTGAACAGTATTGAATTTTGTTTCCTTGTTGTTTGTTGCTTTTCTACGATGGAAGGGAGTGAACGCTTTTCTGCGTGGGATCTTAAAGGACTGGAGCAATGCATTTGGTCAGTGCTAGTTGTTGTCCTGAGCAGTACAATGCAGGAGATGTATCTTTCGCATAGGATCCATGCTGATATTAGTGAGAAAATTTTGTTCCATTTTTTTAAAACGAACATAGTTCTCACAGTGAGAGTTTGTTTGTTTATCTGTTTTAGGTTGTTTTAAAAAAAAATGAGTACTTCGGGTTTGCTTGGTTGGCTTCTAATCCTTGTCAATCTAAATCATGGCAAGCCAAAACTTAAAGTTGCCAAAATTAAGGCTTGTCAAAATTAGACAAAAAAATATACTCCCTCAGTCCTGATATATAGCACATTCTTGCTATTTTGGGACAAAATAATGGAGAGAACAATAGACGTATGTACCCCTCATTTACCTTCCTTATATATTAAAATTTGATTCGATTCCCATAATTAAAGGATAAACTCTCAACCTTCTTATACAAAATAGGCAAGGAAATGAATTACTTTCTATATAGAAAATATTCATGTACTTTTATTTTATTTAAGTAAACATTATCTTTTTGTTCCCCGGATGCACAGAATACCCTATATTACAGGACGAAGGGAGTAGGTGTGTATTTGAGTGCAACAACAATAGTAGGAAGCATATCTTCTGTTTACGCAATTTAAGAAGTTTCAAGGGACTTATCAAAACTAAATAAAGATATAAAAATCGGTATGCAAACTCTTTACCATGATTTTGGTTTGTTGGAAGACAGGAGTCCAGGAGGGAATAGGCCTGGCAGCCTAAGGGGCTTTGGGCCAAAAATGGTCTAACCAGCTAGTAAGAAGGGAAAGTATTTATGCTTTTTTTAGACCAAACAGGTCTTCAAGTTAGGTTGAGTCCAGGAAAATCCAAATCAAACTAGCCACATTACCATTCATATATATGCTATACCAAATGTGCCGCATTATTATTTAGAAAGTAATCCAAAACAAGGTTTTTGTTGAATTCGAGTGTGGGTTTGAATTTAGCCTAACTATAGTTTTAGGAAAAATAGTTTGGAAACTATAAGGGTGTTGCCATGCCTTGACTTAATCAAGTGCACGGCTAGGTCATTATAAAATTGATCAGTGCAACTTTCGTTTATCTCATAATTTCTAGCCTCAATAAACGTGAGGCTCCTTTAAACACTATAGTATATATTATATATAATATGATAGATGTCACGTGTAATAGCTTATCCCACTGAAGAATCATGGCGGTTTGCAAAGATCTTAGATTTAATTACAGAGTGGAATCATCAAGATTGTAGGGCAAGATGCATTCTACAATAGGCCAGGCTACGTTGTTGGCCTTTAGTTTGAGGTCTGCCCAGAAGAATTACAGGGTCTCGATACCTAATCCTAGTCGAGAATTACAAAACCGTGGCTATTTGTCACTTGCACCTCTATACGATGAATAATTTACATGACTATTGGCCACTGTCGACATTCTTCACTAACAATCTCTTGTCATCATTATCTGCATGAGCTACTGACACAAGCCCTGCCGAAGACACTGGCGTGGCATCTAGAGGCGATTGAATTTGGTCTACGGTCCAGTACCGTATAACTCTAACATATGTAGACATGGCACCTTCCAACATCTGTATCTATCCAATGGTAATCCATGTAATAGAGCAAGTGCTGAAAGAATGACAACTGCAAACAAGAATTAGCTCGTCACACCGCTAGCTGGTTGCCTCAAGATGACTCTTGCCTTCAGTCACTATTCACTTGACCCGCTATTTCTTGATGAGGAATCTGCATATGTAATAAGAATGTAGTTTTTTATTTATCGCTAACGCACTATGGATTTGGTAAGCTGTATGAAAAAGAACTAGGGCAGTTTATAGAAATAGAACTAGGACAGTTTATACCTCTTGAGTGACGCTTCCCCTCCATCGCCTCTTTCTTTTCCTGGCAACTGTGACAAAGGAAAGGGCCATCCCAGGGTCGCAGCTTTCCTGGCTTTGACAAACCCTCGTGTATGGATATGCCTTGACCAGATTCCAAGTCAATTTGACAAATTGCACATGCAAAAAGTTTGAACATATCTCGGACAGGATATTCAGAATTAAGCCTGCATTCACCGGAAATCAAATGTCAGACATGGCATCATGATCTGAAGTTTTGGAGCTCCTATAATCCAACTCCACATTGTGATAAAACAAGCTTCAACATTTTATGATGTCATGGCATTCTCACAATATTGCCATGATCGATAGTTCTTGATGAGATACTGTCCTTCCAACAAACATCTACTCCCTCAATTCTAAATTATAAGTCCTTCCAAGAAACTTAGAGTCAAAGCATCTCAAGTTTAACCAAAATTATAGAGAGAATTACAAAGATTTATGACATCAAATAGATATAGTATGAAATACAATTAATAAAGAATCTAATGATCCTTAGTCGGTATCATAAATGTTATTATCATATAAATTTGGTCAAACTTAAGATGGCTCGACTCTCCAAGATTCTTGGAATGACTTATAATTTGGGATGGAGAGAGTACTTCTATTTCGAGACATGAAATGAAAACACTACATAAAGCAACTGCATTTTGGGGTTGTCAACTCAACTATTTCAAAATTTGATTGAGTATTACTTTTACTTGTTGAGTTTGGATATTTGAAAGAATGATGAGTGTTGTCTTGAAATGTGGTTTACTAAAAGTATTACTTTTATTATGTTGAATATAAATACTTTTGTAAGGATGCTAGTAGAAGTATTGTTTTGAAGACCAGGTCAATGTCCACAATGTCACTTATATGTGACTAGAGTAATTGATTACTGTGTGATGAACTACATGGTTGATTAAGTGTTAACATAACAGCATGTACTTAATGAAGGACAAGCATAGCACATAGTCACAAATTGTAATACTATTGACTTCCGTAGAGAAATTCAGCCAAGAATGCAACACCCTGGTTTTTTTCAATATTTTGTGAAAGAGTTATATACTCCTACTTGACAACAGCATTCATTATGCTCTAACTTCTGTAGAAAAGGTATGGTATCCGGCACTATCAAACAATCTAATGTCTTTTCTTTTGTAGTTCAGCACATAAAACTTCAGCATGAAGGCAAAATACTTCCGGCTAAAGTGGCATCTAGTTAGTAGCAGGAAACATCATACTTCTTTATTGGAGTAGTAAATACAAGTACCTTAGAACCAGTATTGAAACAGTGCTCCACAGATGACAGTACTTTTATTAATTGGAAAGCATAAGTTTCAGTATAATTATTTGCCAGCTATAATGCATTAGTAATCAAGATGAGGTAAGGGTACAAACCTCCTTGAAAGGGATGGGCATCCGTCCTCAAAGACCTCCTCCACTAAATCTGGCTCAGGATAATTATCCTTATCAGCAAGAGACAACGAGTCTGATACCGTTCTTCTTAAAAATAATTTTTTTAGAAGTACAAGGCCTTTTCCAGGCATTTTTGGAGATTCTATAGTGCATTTTGGTTTCTCTGGTGGTATCATGTCAATGACAATGCAAGTTGTATCATCTCTCAATCCTTTTGATTCAACTGCTTCCTGCAAACATACACCAGTTAGGAACAGTCCAACTGAAGATTTTCAGACCTTGTGTTAAGATGGGTGTGGAAGGGTATTAGTATTGTACTTTAACAATTTGCTCAGCTGCAGCCTCAGGAGGAAGCCCTCGTGCACATCTAAAAGCCACTTCCGCAGTCAAAGCATCCCAAACACCGTCGCTTGAAATAATAAGACGGCCTCCAGCATTAGGCAGCTACAAGCATTGCAATACAACATTATTTTTCAAAATATGATCAGATTAAAATGAACAAAGAATAACATCAGAAAAATTCACAGAATAATCCTCTCAGAAAAGAAAACATTACTATCGTTGCGTATAACAATGAGCAAACTTTGCAAACAAAGGAAATAAGAACAAAATCTGGCAGTCAGTTTATAGTTACTGGGAAATATATGTCTAGACAAAGTGATGTATCATCCGAATAGTCGGGTAAGAAGTACAGGATAGAATACAGTTTGGCCTCAAACATTAGAGCTAATTAACAAGGACAGGCTCATATAACAACAGAAAATTCAGATGATAATGAGAATATCCAAACAGCAGAACTTCTGGTACTTGAATGTGATATCACTACAGTGAGAGTTTACAATTCAGTTTTCTCCAGAAAGGGTGTAAAGTGACTTTCCAACAGTGTACCTTAACTTGCTTCACATAAGGAACCGGAATGATAAATTCACCTACGTCCTGATCACCAATCGACCTTGAGAGGCATAGACCACCTGGCCAACATCTAAGAGGACCAATCTGGATGGATAAAAAAGTGGAATTAAGGATCAAAAGAGGGTGTGAATTACATCTACAAACCAAAAGATAGGACTCTAAAGGAAAACCTATGGAAGATGTCCAACATACAACAGGTATTAAAATGTTCAAGCGGGTACTCACATAAAGTTTGATACATCAGCCACATAGATTAAAATAATAAAAATAAGCAGAATTGAGAGTTGGTGGCTAGTTGCACAAGCATAATTTCTCAGTCAATCCAATAGCTCCATCTACCACGACTTAAAGCCCCACTTACCCAACGAAAATATTATACATCTAATAGCTTGGTATGCACCGAACCAGTCACTGACAGGAAGCAAACTGCCAAAGCCTTTTTTTTTCAGAACACAAAAACACCTTTAAGAAACAGTTACTTGCCTCAGTAACTTTAACAAAAAAAGTATTAAATATTTCACCAAAAACAGAAAAAATAAAAGCACATTCTCTGTTATTCAATAAAGAAATATCTTTTTTTCTGCTACCAACTGCATAAATTAGATGGCAAACTTTGGAGTGAGTGAAAAGGCAAAGAGCAACCTCAGCACCACCGACGACATTCAACCTTCCAACTTCACCTCCGCATTCAGTCACACGCCCAACCCTACAAATCAAAAACTAACAAGTCAGCAGAGCCAGACGTGTAACCAACTATCAAACAACAGTTACACCATGAGAAAGCAGGGTCTTACTCCTCTTCATTAGCGTCAAAGCGATGGTCAGCCGACAAATGGTAGATGGATCCCTCCGCTTCAAGGACGCAGCGTGAATCACCAACGGACGCAACTGTTACAACGGAGCCATCGATTATGGCAAGCGTCACGGTCGTCCCCGAAGAATGAGCTGAAAAAATGTAACACGGAACAGGCAAACGGCTCAGCTCTTGTACCAACTCGCTGCAGGGTGTAATACCACCAGACCATTTACACGGTCAGTTTGAAACGCCAGGTCGTAGAGATGCCAGCCAGGTCAGGTTGGGTAACCGATGTGCTGGTACTCTACTACTCAACTAGTAGTACGGCGGAGGGAGTAGTACTTGCTATAGCTGCTACTTGCTAGGGAGGACACCAATCAATCAATTTTAGTTACCATGAACGGAAAGGAATTTGCAGCTACCTTTGGTTTGGAAATCCTTGTCGGTCTTGACGAATCCCGCGACGAGCGCCCTGGGGAGCGCGACGAGCCACTCGTCCCTGGTCAGATCGGCCGGGACGCAGCCGAGCACGTTGCCCAGGAGGTGCTCCTTGGCGTACACCGCGGCGGCGCTCCCGTTGTGCCCGTCGAACAGCTGCAAACACACACCGGCGGGCCCTCTCAGAACGAACCCCGAGCATAGTACGTAGCATACTGCTACCATTCGTTGGTTGGGGAAGGCATGGAAGACGACGGACGGGTCGAGGAGGGAGGGAGGTGGGTGGGGTGGGGGAGAGCGGGCTTACGGCGAAGGCGGAGAAGGAGGTGGACGGCGCGCCGGGGCGGCGTTCGCAGGCGGGCTTGAGCAGCGCGAAGTCCTCGCCCTTCTTCGCGCGGCAGGCCTGCCCCGCCGCGACCGAGGGCCGCGGCTCCCGCTCCCGCTCGCCGTCGCCGTCGCCGTCGCCGCCTCGGAACGCGGCGGCCCGGTGCTCCGCGGACGCCTCGCGGCGCAGGAGGTCCCCGAGCGCCACGCTCCCGGTGCGCCGCCTCCCGCTCCGCGACGCCGCCGACGACATGCCTTGTCAATAATCACAGCCAGATCCCAGCGGCGGCGGCTGTAGTAGATCGGCGGGCGAGCATCGCCTCGCCACCACCCGCCCGCTTTGCTGGCGCTAGCTAGCGCGGCGCTGGTCGGCCTAGTCTGGTCGGGGAGCACGAGCACGAGCGCGCACTCGCCTTTTCCGGCCCGCCTGCCGCGCTCGCGGCCTCGGCTTTTTTCGGGGGTGGAAAGGGAGGGTTTGGCTGGCCGGGGACCCCCGCTCGGCGCGTTGCGATGGCTTTGCGTTGCGGGAGGAGGGAGCGGGCGGGGGCAAGCGAGCGACCTGTCACATGGGGCGCTCGGTACAGGACGCGCAATTCCAGCCCGCTCCCACGCGCGCCGGCTGCCTGCCTCTCTCTCCCTCTCTCTCTCTGTCGAGTGAAACGAAACGGGAATGAAATCCCGAAAAGCGGCAGGAGGAGCGCGCGGCCGCGGCGCACTCACTAGTGACTGGGCGGGAGCGCGTGCGTTTTTAACGCCGGGACGCGGCAGTCATGCGGGGGGGTGGGTCAGCCAGGTCAGGCGCCAGGTGGGGTGGCACCTGACCTGACCGAGTGACCGGGCAGTGGGAGCGCACAGCGGTCGTCTGGTTGGTCTTCACCGAGGACGAAGTCGTGGGTTTTTTTAAGGCTCTTCGATCATCCAGGTCCAGGTCTTCGGCAGTGTCCTGTAGCTGTACATCAACAGGAATTTTCTGCCTCCTAGCATGTGGTTGCGAAAGCATTGCTGTCCTACTTGGCAGGATCAGATGTGAATTTAGATTCCTGGAACCAGTTTTCCAAAGTCCAACGATAGCTAACGATAGCTTTGGCGTGGGCCTTCTCCACTGGCCGATGCACAGACTAACTGACATGTCATTCTCAAACCCCGCGGAGAAAAAAAAAAGGTTGCCTATTTCTACCTTAGAGATGGACACAAAAAAAAATATATGTGATATAAGATGAGTGCAAATGATTCACATTATAAATGTCACTGAACTTTTTTTAAAAAAATCATGCTAATTAGTTTGTTCTTTATTTTTCAAAACTTTATTAGAATCTATATGAATGCACTTGGTGTTGATTGGTCATCCAGCCACGCATGGCCTTGCAATATGTTGGGCGCTAGCACTAATCGTTGCTACACCACTCGGTCGTTCAAGAATCGGTCGTTCTTATAAGTGGATCGTCACTTGCGCATTGCAACGATAATAGACCAACCCTAGGATTGAATTTAGATGAGTTAAGGAGATGAGAGGTAAAAGTGGTGATCGATTGCAAGACTTGAGAGAGATAATAAAGGTAGCATGGTCATATAGATTGGCACCAAATATTGGTGTGCCCATACAAGACAATGTAAGATAAAAGAAAATTCTAGTTAAACGGTTAAGCTTAGATGCCCAAATGCGAACGTAAATATGTAACCATGGGGTCCGGTTTGTGATGATTGATTGTTAACACGAGTTGCGCTTGGGTTGTGCAATATGCCTCTTTGCTTGTGGTGGTATGGGTGTGGAGCTCATAGACGAAGGCCGACAACGAAGGTGAATTAGTCAAGCGGATTCTTGCCGATGGACTGGGAGTGGTGGTGAAGGAAGACGGTTAAGGCTTGGATCGAGGGACTAGAGAACTCGGACGATCTACCGTGGGTGGCTGACACCTCGGGTCATCAACAAGTGTAAGAGTACATGGGAGTGGACCGTATTGACCAAGTCAAGACAACAGTCGGGCAAGTCAAGCATATGCTTTGAGAACTTGGTGGCCAGTCGGTCAAAGATGACGGTGACACATGTCGAGTTTGTGGCGCGAGCGTATGGAGTATGCTACCCATGAGTATGTGGTTTAGGCCTCCAAACCACCGGTGGACAGTTTTCAGGTTTGGGCCTCAAAGCCCGGATGCGGTTTCGGTGGGAATCGAAGGCGACACGTGGTGACATCATTAAGCTTGCGTTAAGGCGAAGTTAGTCATGAAGGGTGTGTAGCCGCCGGATCAACGGATCTCTAAGTTGGACCGTAATACCCTTTCGCTTAGGTGGTTCACTCTAAATATCTAGAGGTATATGTGAATGTGTAATAGCCTCCATAAATAAGAGGGATGCCCCAATCAGTCTTATCACTCTAGTTGTCATTTTCCTCTCATCTCTGTTAGGGTTTCTTCTTCTAGACTTTGTAATGATCCACAAATGATTTAGCAACTCATTTATGTGTGTAAATTTAAATCTTGTAGGCCTGATCTGAGTGAGAACGAAGGCCTTACTCCTCTTGTCGTCTAGACATCAAGACCTAAGTGTTGTTCTTTTGAGTTTATGTGTTGGTGTTCTTGTTTTTCAGGTCTTCCCTCTTCTCGTTTTGCTTCATTCTTTCGTTTGAGTTGATTCAGGGCGGTTTTGGTTAACCAGAGCAAAGACCTGTGTTGATCTTAATTACCAAGTGAAATTATTACCTTAGTGAATCAAAATTAGCCGCCTCAATTTTATCATGAAACTAGCTAGGCACATGGTCAGTCTCCGAATTAGTAAAGGTGAAATAAGCAAATGATTGTTGTTGAATGATGCAATGATAGATGAAAGGACGAGCTATGAGTACGGATGTGTTTGGAAGAAACGTGCATTCTCTTAGATGCAAGAGCATTCTATGAATATTAAGGTGACATAGAGCGCTAACCGAAGGACTGCAAATCGATAAGCTTGATTCACTCTTTTGAGAAATTTATCACTAAAACCATTACGGCCACATAGTCACCATAAGAAATGGAGCTAAAGCTTCCTTCTGAAACTCAAGCTGCAAGTTTATGCCCACTTTTATACAAATATAGTAGGCGAAAGAATATAGTAGGCTATGGACAATCATTAAGACGGTCAGCATCAACCTAGAAGACACAAGAGAGGACACAATCATTTAGACTCTTGAGAGCTCACGAGAGTACTCAGCCAAATCGACATATGCAATGCAGTTCGTAGTCCAGAATCTCTCCAACTACTGGGTCCTGATTTGGAAGGCACGAGTACCACCAAAATGCAAGTTCTTTGTGTGGATGCTCCTTCAAAATAGGTTGTGGACTGCAATTACGCAAATGGAAAACAACTACTTTTGTGCGCTATGTGAAATGAGTCTTGAGAATACACAACATCTTTTCTTCGAATGCCCCTACTTTCAGATGGTTTGACATCTTGTGGCATCCTAGAGTTCATGTGCCATCCTACAACCGAGCCGCTGGAGCGATCAGAGGAGTTAGAATTTGAAGACTGGTTTATGTAGGCACTAGGGGCCAGATTGAAAAAAAAGGAACACAGGCTAGTGATAATAACCCTATGGATTATATGGAATTGTCAAAACACGATGATTTTCAGGAATTGTCGAATGACTGCGGGCATTCACGGAGGTTAAGGAAAGGGTGCAACATTGGTCACTAGCGGGATGCGTGGCTATCAAGCCTTTCATGGTTGTTCATGCAATTAATGAGTAATTAGCTATGTAAACAAGCCCCTCACAACCTAGGTTGTGTTGGGGAGCGCCGCTCATGCTTGTAATCTTGAATGTTTTGCTTACTCCTCCTATTATTAATCAAAATCGATTCACCGAATCTTTTAAAAAAGGCACTAAACACTAAATGACTTTTAGATACTCATATACATTGCCACTATTGTTAATGTCACCACCATTAACCTTTTCTTAACTCACTTGCCATTAACTTAGTAACGTTCTACCTTACATTTAAACTACACACATGTGTTATTATTAAAACTAATTTAAACTAATTTCCTAAATTTAGATCTAGATTGCATTCCATCATTAGAAAATAGCCTAAAACAACTATAGATTACATCTAAAGACATTGCAATTTAATTTAAAGGTAATTCCTAAATCCGCATCTAAATTATGCACTCATTATTAGTAAATGTAGCTTAAAATAACCCTAAATTACAGTGAATTACGACCATATCCCATTATGAAAAGTAAAAGTAATTTTCTCCATTTCGATCTAAATTCCTAACATCTATCGTTATAAAAGATAATCTAAAGTGACTTCTAAATTTCATCGGACTTACTCATATATGTCACTGTAGAAAAATGATCCAAAAGTGTTCTCTATGTACACTTCTACATTAGCGAGAACAGTACACTTCTATCAGTCCTTTATTGTTTTACTTTGTATATTTGCACTTTGTAGGTTGTTACAATCAGCCAAATGAAACAAATTGGCTGTAGATCGTAACGATCCATAAGCGATTGCTACAATCCAACAATTTGTCTCTGTCTAGTTCAAAGATTCTTAAAAGTTAAAAGTAACCAACAATTATGCATTGACGGCCTCTTATATACATGCTTATCAATAACACACATCTCCCACTGCCAATAAAGAAAAAAAAAACTAAAGCCAAAGCGTACGTGCTTGATGCTTTCACATTATGTCCTATGCATGCATGCATGAAGCAATGGGCAATTTGGTTTACATAAAAAGATAAAACACACAGTACAAACTAAAGTTTCAACTAAACATATGTCAACATGAAAAAAAGTATAAAAGGGATGGAAAATCACCTATAGTAATTGGTTACTAAAGCTAGATGGAATACAACACAACTTGTATTATGTATCTAAATAATAGGCCGATAACAAAAACTGTGTATCTTAAGACAGCCGACCTAGCTGACACCTTGTGTGGAGGCGCGTGCTGGCTCGTCGATGAGGACGTGCCATTATATAAAACAACAAAAACTATGTATCTAAAAAAGACAAAACGATCTATAATTTGGGACAGGGGTGGTAATATGAAATATCTTGTTTGCTTCTACATGTAGATTTATTGTATTTTGATTAAAATATCATAACATATATATGCTTTGATGATTCAATTAGAAATACAACATATTTTAAGAAAAATACATGACTAGTTTATTGACAAAGAAAATTCAGCACCTGTGCACTAGGTTGTAGTTTGAAACACCCATTATTCGACTTAATCTAGAACTAGAATCTAGATCCTTAACATGAATACAAAGTGTGAAATAGGAACTATGACAAGTAGTGTTAGGGATTCAATGTGGTACGCAAAGGAGAAAACTTTTATTCAAAATTACAACCAATGTTGCTTTCTAGAAAAGCAGGGTTTACTTCCGTGAGAAAATAAAAATACAAAAAACACCAGCGTCAACGGGAAATATTTCCTGACGATTCTAAAACTGAAAGCAAAGGGTAATCAAGACAAGAAGAGCTTTCGTTCGGCTTTGTTTGTGAGTTTGCGTGGATGCAACCAACCGAGACTGACTCCTCATTGTCTCCTGCCTCGCGTCAAATTGGCGGGATCGACGCGAGCTGCCTCCCATGACTCGATCCAAAACAGCAACGCTTTTGTGCTATTCCTGTCACCTCACTTTCGAGCTCGGGACTGATTAAAACGACCCTCTTGTATATGTTCTTCCAAGATGAAAGGGCCCTGCTGTGTTTTATATATACTACCACTACCACCACCAGTTCTTGTTTTGTGTCTCTGTTTATGACTTGGTACGGTGGTTGCTCTCCATGGTGGTGGGTGGAGAGACGACGGAGCCCGTGGGAGGCCGGCCTCCGACTGCGGCGGCATGGGCAAACATTTTGGAGTCGCGCTGCCTGCATGCCATGCCACCTTGCTCCGATGGACGATTTATGTGACGACCGACGAGAGTCACGAGACCTCGTCGCCTAGTGTCACTGTACTTGCTAGCTGTTGATAACGCAATGCACTAGAAATTTCATTGGAGTTTCAGGCGAGCTGAGGCGACGGTCTCGACTGAAACACATAGTGACAGCAGGCCGGGCACTATGTGTGATCAGAATAATCACAGTTTCAGGCCCCAGTTTCAACGACAAATTCGAGATGTCCAGCTGGTACACACCTCCTGCCTCCAGATGCCCGGGCCGGGGCACGCGAGAAAGTTCAGCTACCAGACGAGACGAGGTCAAGGACAGACGGGCTTAATGCCCGTGAATCTCGCCGGGATTAGTCGAACGGAGGAGAAAATCTGGGGTGTTTATACTTTGTACCCAGGAACGGATTAGGCTGATGATCCGGCTATTGATCCTGGATGCCAGCTGAGCTGGATTACTTCCAGGTCGGGGCACACGCTTGCACATGCCCAAGATTTTTGTTTGGTTTCAGCACCGGCAGCCGGCAGACTCTTGCGACTTCACGCTTGCTGCTCTAATGCCAGGTGCCACCGTGCCAGCTTTCGACAGGGACTCGATGTAACACTTTTCTCGAATCGATAGATACCGTGTGACGAAAGGTTGCACAGCTTTGGAAGACATAAAGAACAGCACATGTGCATTGGATCAACAGGCTATATACAGTACAAAAGAAAATGTGTACAATTGTGCAGCGCAGCCAGAACTCTGAAGCTTTGTCACGTGAACACGCCTGACCAACATCTGAAATGGACAATGGAGCGCCTTTCTCCTGTAATGACTACTCTAGTGTTCTACAAAAACCTCACTAGGCTTGAATGAAACACACGAAGGCACTGACGACGGTGTGCGAAAGACATATTTACTGAAGGGGGGAGAAAAACCAAAAGCAACTGAAGCCTGATTCTACAAACAGCTTAATTACAATTGGAGATTGCTTGGTTCACAAACTACACATCCAGCTGTGTTATCTCAAAGTAAGAAGCCGAGTGCCCTGAAGCCGACGAGCTTTCCCTCTCGATGGAGTAGGCGATGAGCAGCTTTACGACGTGCCTGAATCTCCTCCTGTACGTCGGGAACTTCGACATGCTCCTCACAATTCCAACCATCCTGCCAAGAAAACCAAAAAAAACGGCAGCATTAGAACAAGGAAGAGAAATGGCACAGACTTCAGCACACAATTTCATGAAGAAGTGAATGTGAACAGTTCTACTGAAATGAGCAGAAACCACTGTCCACATTCAGCACACATAGTAAGAAGATGTAGCATGCAAATACCTTCTACTGATGGCCTGAATCTGTGCCAGCCTCACAGGATCCTGGGGCACCTCGGCGCCATTATCCCACCCACTGGCGCACGCAGTGGCGTTGCCGACGAAAACGGTCAGCTTCTCCAGGAACCTCACTTCCTCCTCGGTCATCTTCAGCGCCTGTATCTGGTCTTTCAGGACGAGCACAGGGTGGAAGAACCAGTCCAGCAGCCGGTCCTGGGGCCTGTTCTGCTGGTTGACATCGAAGTTGCCCAGCAACAGCCCTCCGGAGCCGGCCTTGATCGATTGCAGCACGGTGCACAGCAGGGAGTACGAAGGCAGGCCCAGGCTTATGGTCTCGTGGCCACCCTCCTTTGCCCTTAACCACTCTGTCAGCCCAGCGGTCGTTATGACATTCAGGTTCAGAAGGTCCCTGCCCCTCTGTTCGCATGACTTCATCATGCTTTCCCATATCTGCAAAGCATGGAGCCAAATTAGGACTTCAGGCGTCGGTTTAAGTCTATCACGATGAAATTCCATGCAAAGCACGACGTGGAATTTTAGACTGACTGTATAATTGTCTATCTTTGTGTAGAGTAAGGCAAAGTGCTTGTTGCAGTTCTTTACAGTTGGCTAAAGTATAAAGCAAACTCGCATACAAAATGCACAGCAGTTGCATCTCTTGTGAGATTCCTTTCATTGGTGAATCATGATACTGCTTCACCTAGAACTAGCTCGCCTAATCTATATCCTATGGTACATCAATGCAACAATTAAATTGTCTACCTGTACCTACTCTTTGCATGCCCATATCATTTATCCCATTTCCTGAACTAGAACTGGCTCACCTACTGAAGAAAGCATGACAACAGCAACACAAATTTGTCTTGCTATCCCCTACCTGGAGCAGTACAGTTCTCAGTATAGTTCCATTCATGAATTAACTTTCTTGGGGTGTCTTTATTTTGTGTCATTAACACACACAAAGTACTGCAGAAGGAAATAAGGAATGGGCACAAATCTCTGTTAGCACTGTCTTTACTCTGAAGACTGGGGAAACATTGAAAGGGGTTGGAGCATTTCCCTCTTCAAAATATGATGGAGGACTACTGAATACGTTAACTCATTAGGCATAAAATAATTGAAATACAACTGCCAGATAACACAGGACATGAAACACACCTTATTTTACCATGTTTGCAGTGAGTACTCAAAAAAATTCTAAGGTGAAAGTGTGAATCAGGATGTGTGAAAATTTTGCTTGCAGACTGCAGACAAGCTGGGAAATGGGATGCCATGAAAGGAACATACCTGGACCATTTTGACTTCCTGTATAGCTTCTCTTACTGATCTTGCAGGAGCCAAATTCGGAACCAACATTGCCGGTGCTTCACTGGGACCAGCTCCTTTGACAGAGGCATTTGTTCTGACTGAGAATTCTGTGGAGTTGGATGATTTTCTCTTTCTGTAGGATGGCCTGTTTTTTCAATACACAAAAGGTTAAACAATTGCATAGAGAGGAAGCAGCACATGACAAAGTACATCAGGATTGTCAGATCGGAACAATCAAGGGGAAATGCAGTACTTTGGGAGAACTGTTCCTTCACGGAGGTAAAGCCAATCATTGGTATACTCATCAAACTCCGCAACCATAGCCACAACATACGAAACTCCCCTTTGAAATGACTTCTCCTGCGACATTGAAGTGAGAAAATTTCAAGTACTTGCATCACAAAATCATTCATATAAAAATTGCTACTGTGGCACATTGTTAATAATGTAGCAACCTGGAAAACAATGACTGCTCCATAGAGCCCCACGAAAATGCTTGAGACGATAGCCAACAGAACGCTCCCAACCACCACCAGTGGCCAGAAAAGGATAGCCAGGCCAGCGATCGGCACACAAACTGTTTCAAGGAACGGGCCTTCTCGGCTTATAAGGTCATGCAACAGCCTCTGCCAGCCTTTGAAGAGCATATAGGGGCTCTTGACCAGTGCAATAACTGTGTAAAGGGGTATGTCCACGACTAGCCCCAGGACAGCAACAACTATACATGAGGGCACATCCAACAACCTGCAAGAGCAACATTCAAGATTGTTATACCCACAACACAGTACATCCGGGGGAAGGTGGCTGTTCTTTTTTTCTGTTGTGAGGGGCCTGCACGGTGCTAAGTTGTAATTTTTTCCTTACATTAATATCATTCACGGAAATCTCTTGTCATCCTTTTTAATTTAAGAGACAAAAAAAAACTCACAATCAACAAATTATTTTACCTTTTTTTAATCTAATTATTAAAATTAAAATGCAAGTTTCAAGCAACTGCAGACTGCATTGTGACATCATGCAAAACATAATGAATCATTTTTTAATAAGAAATATTTTAAAAAAAAGGGATCAGATGAATCGATGTTTTTAAGAGAAGAGATCATATATCGTGAAGATAGAATTTGTAGAGAATATACTTAAGCAGCACTAACACGGCACATGACACTGCCACAGAAGGGTATTTTATTGCGAAAGGCTAAGCACGTCCTTGTCATGACTCATGGCAATCCCATCCTTGTCACAAGGATTACACAGGACAGAGCTAATCCTAAAACAACCGAAAGAATGGTGCCTAGTGGGAGGACAGACAGATACCTTATCGAATGGGGCTCACGATTCTGGGAGTTCTCTCGCAGCTCCTTGAGGTACACGGGGTAGGAATGAAGGCAAATATCCGCGAAGTCCCTGACCACCGTGCAGCTGCCCTTGATCGTGCCCCACGTCCCGTCCTGCTCAAACCACAACCATCTCAGACTCAGACAGTGTTGTCGGAACCTGAATCTTTTGACCTTTGTCATGCAGGAGATGATCTGAATCTCTGTTGTCTGATACTAGTACCATGTCTTACCACAATGCCGTGCACGAACTTCTTGGCCTCGCTCTCCTGCCGGAACGCCTCGAAGGTGGAGATCCACGGCGTGAAGAAGCCGTAGCCGAGAGCCACGAGCGCGCTGCCGAGGATGCCGAGCCCCAGCCAGAGGCCGAACAGCACGGGCAGCGCCAAGCCGACGGCTAATTTCAGGCCCGCGTTGATACGGTCAGTCCTGGATTGCGAATGCAGATTGCAGAGGCAACAACGATCAGTCAAACAGTATGACCAGAAGACGCAATTGGCGACACAAGGAATTTCGGAGAACAACGTAAAGGAAGATGAAATTATATGATTCAGAAGAAGTATCGAACAACGGATTTTGCTGGAATGGAGTAGTTGACCAATTAATAGAGCAAAAGAACACAAGGACTAGTTGCTGGGCGGCTTACTTGACGAGCGAGTAGATTGTCCACCAGACGTGCGCCGGGAAGAGTACGAGGATGACGCCGACGTTGCCCACTATCATCAGCGCGGCGGCGACGGGTCCGACCACCATCGCTGCACATCATTTGAGAGAAGTCAGCACGTACAGGCGGGCGCAGGCAGAGCCCCCTCAAACAAGCAAAGCAGGGCACCCAATCAGAACATGGCGCGATTGATCGATTACAAGAAAGGGCGTACGTGCCTTTGATGCCGCCGAGGAAGAAGGCGGCGCAGAAGGAGAAGACGACGTAGGCGACGCGCAGCGAGTTCTGCACCGACGCCATGGCGTCCGCGTAGTTGGCCGCCACCCACCCTTTCACCGACTCCATCGGCCGGCCGGCCGCCGCCGCCGCCAATCCGAGGCCGCGCGCGGCGCCGCCCTCACATGCACCGGCCCAAGCCCAACAACGAAACTGGCACCTCCTTTCCGCCGCCGGCCGGAATCAAGAAACGAGCAGCGATTCCTGTCCCAGAGTACCTTCGCGCGCCGCCGCCTTTGCCGGAACGGACGGAGAGCACGAGAGACAAGGACAGGGAATGAACGAAAGACAGAAGCGTACTCCGCCGGGCGGGCGCCGGGCAGTCAGCTTTCGCGCGCGGGAATCTGAGACCGAGCAAGCAGGCCGAGGCGGCCGAGCGACTTGCGTGACAAGACGTTCCCAGAGAAAACCCGCTTATAAGCTCGCGCGGGCGGGTCAAACCGGCTGCCGCGGCCACGCGCTCCCGCTCGTGTTCTTGCGGGAGGACGGAGGAGGAGCCGAGGAGGGGGAGGGGGGTTTTCGCTTTTTCGGATTTTATTTATTTTTCTGTTGTTATAACTGCCAAGCTGCAAGCAGCCTGACGGCTTGGGGTTTTTTTTTTTTTGTCTGTGCCGTCGGTGGGCCCTGGGTGACTGACGGGCTGACGCCTGACGGCGTTGAGCGAGGAGGGAGACCATCGCCGGAGGTCAGAGTTAACGGCACGGCACGGCAGGTAATTTGGTAAAGAAAGGTTGACATGACACCATCCATCGTGGGTTTATCCGCAAGCGATGGGTGAATTGACAGGCATCATCATCTTCACAATGCCTAATGCGTGCTGGGATTACTCTTCTAGATTCTCCTAATAATTTCCACTGCCTCTAGAGCGTTGACGAAAGTGTGGAATTCGCACCAGTGTACGAGTACACACTATCGTGCATAGTACCTGTACGGGTGTATCCTATCACACATCGAACGGTACAAGAGTAGTAGCACACAAAGCACATATTGTACCACTGAAGAACTGAACGTATTCACGCAGGTACCTATATTTTCCAGCAAAATTAAGATTAAATTTCCCGGAGCAAATTCTAGCCACTTTATCGAATATAGTCACAATACTCTCACCGTCCAAAATAAGTGTACATATCATTCTCAAGTTATCAGATGTTTAAAGTTTAACCAAATATATGCAAAATATATGATCGTATATCTCCATAATAAATTAATTTAGAGATGCAAATGTACTTACTATATCTTAAGAATAATTTAAACCCACAATAATTTAAACACTTTTTCTAAATACCAGTCGCCTGAAAATCCTATTTGTAACTAATTTATCTGTTTGATGGACTATGACATTGGCTCCTTACGTGTACGAATCGAAACAATGTCAAGTGTCATACGAAGCAGCAGCTACTTCTCTTGCTACAAAACTCGTTCTAGTTACTGTCAAGCGTTTGTCATTTCTGCTTTTAACTATTGTCAAGGGAGGAGCACCACACCATCACTTTCCCGCCTATCTCGTCCTTCTCCTTGTACGCCAACTGTTGCGCCAGCTCTGACGCGTATAATCAAGAGTAGCCAAAATTGGCCATTACTTTACTGCTACCAGTACGCTAGGATTCTTGTGACCCGTACATTTTCAATCTCTACGTTGTTGCATTGACTTGGCCGCCACTTATTGGCCAGCTGCTCCACTGAAGTAGAGTAGTAGCAAGTATTTGTCTCGGTATATCTGATGATCAACCGTCAGCACGCCAAATACATGGCCCCGCCCCGCCGCCCGATCGATGCGCAGCCCCCCTCGTCAGCGCGCCGGCGGTAGCGAGCGGATGACATGATAGAAGGGAGTGGTTGCTTGACCATTACCGCAGCCCGGGGCCCCCGGGGCAGCCTCATCAGCGCGCTGGCGGTGGCGGGTAACGGCGTCAGGCGGCACGTCCGGCTCGCCACCCCGACGGCCCCGCGCCGGCGTCCTTGGAGACCGATTTGTCGTGGCCTCGCACGCTTTCTTGTTCGTTTCCCTGCGGCTCTCTGGGACTCTGCTCTGGCAGTCTGTCAGCCTCCGCTTCCGCTACCAGGTGCTGGTGCAGCATGCAGCAAGCGCTGGGCAGAGGCCAAGTGCAGTGCTCCTAGTACAGTCCTGCTACGGCCTGCAGTACTGTAGTGCACTCCCACAAGCGGCTGACACGTGCATACGTGTACTGTAGTCCCTTTTTGGCTTCGACCAGCACTACTGTGGCCTGGAACATGGCGCGCCCGTGGCTCCGTGCGTGCCGCTGTGCCGGAGCTGCAGCATGCCTCCATCACGACGGATAAACGGAGTGCTGCGGGGGATAAGTTTACTAGCGGAGCCAAGGCCAGTTGGAGCCTCAATAGGTTTGTTGCAAAATGATAAAAACTCAAACCGAACGTTACATAGGTGGTATTGCCTACGGGCGACAACCTTTTCCCCCTCTTTCTTCCGTGGAAGTCAAGGTTCCGTAGCGTCACCCTACCCGTTCTAGAACTCAAATCAAAGAAGAAAATCCAATGATGCGTAAGCCTAACCACCAGAGTCAGTCAGTTCCGGATAAAATAAACTGCCGGCAACGACAGCACAGAGAACTAACGAACCCCAACAGCAACAAACGGCTCGCGTAACCAACAAATTAACGGATAGGGCTACGTAGCCACGACCAAGCAATTGGCCGGAATTTTCTCCGGCTGCTCCCGTCACAACTGACGGGCAGGAACGAAGAAATCTCCCAGTTGCGCAGAAGCTTCCACGGAAAACACCCTGCTGATTCGCCCTGCAGAAGAAGCTTGACACGCAAATGATGATGGGGAGAACAGGGAGACCGAGAGCTCGCAGTCGCAGCCTGCCCCTGCTGACTTTGTTGGGTTTTAGCCGTTTGGGTGAGAATGCGAGATAAATAAACCTTTGTGAAGAGCTAGAGTACAGTCATCCCATTAGTTTTTTTATTTCTTCCGTCCCCTTCTTCGCATGTTCAGAGAATCAGAGTTCAGACGACACGCGCGAAGAACTCGCTCATCCGGGCGTACGCGAGTCAGACGTTCACCATGGAGGAGGCAGGCAGTCGTCTTGTCGTGCGACGACTCGAGCCGGCTGCCTTGCTGCGCACTCTATAAAGCCTCCAGGCATTAAACAACTCTATGGACCTCGTCATCCGATGATTCATTTGCAATCCATCCAAGCAGCAGTTGGGATTTTAGGGGAGAGAGAGGTTCAAATTGAATGGTCAGTTCAGACTGCATGCCCTCCATGGATGATGGATCCGCCGTGTCCGCGTCGGGGACTGGCACAGAACGAAGCTGGCTGCCTTGTGTTATCTTCTACGAGTACTCCTATACACGCAATGCAAATTTGCTAGCTTGCTGCTGCTTATCATCCCATCCGGTGTCTGCCTTTTTGTGTCGGTGCTCAAATTATTGCTAGCGTCATCAAGCGAATTACTACTTTGTAATTACACAACGAACCGAACAAAAGGAAATTCCTTAGCGGGAACAAAGTCACTAAATGCATGATGCATCGAGCGTGATCAGCTCAGCTGAAGTTGTGGTTGTGGGGGACAAACTGCGCATCACACACGTACTCCGACAGATTAGACATAAAACAAGATCGAATTCCGATTCCAGACAGCTGGTGGGCCTGCTGGGCCATCATCGAGCCTTCCCCTCTCCATCCCGTCCATTTCCATTGCTAGCTCTAGCCAGACTGCCGCGACCGACAGGCGCAGGTTGCCAACCGACCGCGCCAGATGGGATTACTAGCGCTACCTGGCAGCTCCCGGCCGGCGGCTGCGATGGAGAAAGGCAGAAGAATTGAGGACGCGTGGCCCCCGTGATAGGGGAATGGCACGAGTTTGGGGGCGCAGGTGATGGCCAGCGGAACAGGAGCAATGGCCCCGCGAGACGTTGAACTTCTTGGGACACCTTGCACGTCGTCCAGCCATGCATCAGATCAGGCGATGCGTCCAGCCATGCATCAGATCAGGCGATGGAGGGTTTGTTCACAGGTCACAGGTTGTCGGTCAGTCTATATTCTAACGGCCCCCACGATTACCTATTTCGTTATTACTAACCCGCATCTCGATGCTGATATGGCACTAATCCGTTTGTTGGTGCTAGCAGTAGCCGAATTGGGTGGATGTCACCGTCACAGTGTCACTGCGGCCGGGAAGATAAGGATTGGCAGGGGCATCGCTGTAGCATGCAGAAGCCCTCGTCTGCCTTTCCGATCGATGTCACGGGCTGCTACGGCAATCGAGCTGCGCGCCTAGCAGTGTCATGGCTTCCATCATGCGGGACGAGAAAATATATATGGGACGATAGTGATTTCTCCTGTCGATCAGCTGCAAGAGAGACGTGTACTCCTCGCTTGTGGTCGCGTTGCGTGCGCATGTGTCATGTAACATTAGGAAGGTGAACGTTGTTTGCAATAACCAACAAAGATCAGTTGTAGTTGGTTGAAAACCTAGTACGTGTCGAATCAATGGGTGCGTTTCGTCGCACACACACGCCGCGCGCCGGCCTATCGATGGAGATCGAGTTGAGATGTAACACGTACGGGTGTCAGGGCCAGGGCCGGTGTGCTGCGTGTGCATCACTGTCACAGACATGCGTCGTCCATGCATGCCTCGATTGCTCAAGACCCGGCGGCACCCGCCGACCGCCGTGTAAGACTGGTGTCACTTGGTCAGCCAGGGCATGTGTGTGATCAATCGATCTATCGCAATTCGCAAACAAGAAGATCGGGAGATAGCGCCAGGTGTGAACTGCGTGTACGATGCGCGCATCTGGCGATCACCCTGGCCCCGCATGTGTATGCAGACTCGTCGTGCATCCGCAGGCCCTCCGCGCGCGCGCGCGCAGCCAGCGCTCGATCGGAAAGTGAACGATCAAGGATGCAGCGTGACTAATTGGCGAACGTCCACCAACACGGAAACGAGTGAACGATTTCCGACAGGAATTCTTTCTCTTTTAGGAAACTTTTCAATCCCGCCGGTTACCGTAAATGGACTGTTTCATTATTATCTTTCTCTTTTTCTTTTCAGACAGGCGGGAACCGTTGCATTATTATCTTTCTCATTTTCTTTCCGCGCACATTTGTTTCAATTTATTTGTCACGAGAGGCAGCATTTTTTATTAAGGGTTAAGTCCACTTTACACCCTTCAACTATCGCCTTGAGTCCGATTTGGCCCTCGAACTTCAAAACCGGATAACATTGGCCCTCGAACTTTCAAAAAGTTCACTTTTCAACCTTGACGGTTTTCCGGCGCTGCATGACACTGTTACGCCACGTGGCGGCCTCGGTAGGCCGTGCATGGCACTGTTTATGGTGCTTGACGTCGCGATGCGTCAACACTTTTTTTAATTTGCAAAATTGATATCTTTTTATTCGAAGCTCCAAATATAGCAAATAATATATTAATTTTGATCGTCTCGACGAGCTCTTTGCAATGGTGAACTCTGTTTTATTGTTTGAGATAGTTTTATTTCATGAAAAATTAAATATTTCTACAAAACAAGTGAGAATAACAAAACTCGTGAAATTTATTTAAAATTTCAATTTCATCCTAAACTTTTTGTACAGGTTGATATCATTATAAAATTGCTACAGATCAATTTTCATAATTTTTGATATTTATTTTGGCCTACAAAAATCATAGAAGTTGCATTTATTAATTAAAAGAGATAATTTTAAAACATGCAAAAACAATTCATTTTCAGGTTTCATATTTTTTCTAGGTAGAGTACATCATGAAGAGGCTACACAAAAATTTTCATGAATTTAGCATTCACCAATAATTAGTTATGAAATAAACAAATATCAGTACTATTGAAAAATATCAAAAGTTACTGTTCACATGCTGAAACAGCGTGCAAACCCACCCAAGGTTGAAAAGTGAACTTTTTCGAAAGTTCGAGGGCCAATGTTATCCGGTTTTGAAGTTCGAGGGCAAAATCTGGACTTCTGCGATAGTTGGAGGGTGTAAAGTGGACTTAACCCTTTTATTAAAGAAAAGTCAGCATCTATAACTTATTCTAATTGTCCTAAGTTAATGAGCAAACTTAAAGGCCAAACAATTGTAAGTTAAAATATCTTTTTTCATAAAATTTGCATTTCTCTTTAGGTTTTTTCAACAGCTTTTTCTCTTTTAACAATCCAAATCATTCGGGACATGGGAACATAGGGATAAAAAGGGGGTGGGTGAGCAAATAAAAGTAGCTTTTACTTCCCATAATATAGAACAAATTTCATAATATAATGCAAACTTGCAAACATCAAATGGATACATATAATAGCTTGCAGAAATTCAACAACTATGATAATATGAAGGATCTCTATAACCAAGACATTTGACTATACATTTGTCTTCAATTCGAAGATCTGCAAAGATATTTTAGTATTAAAAATAACAAATAAAAACAAAAAATCTCAAAACAAGGAAAGACATAAGTTAGGAGAACAAGTAACAAGCTCATGACAATGAAAAACATAAGTTAGCAGGACAAGTAAGATGACTATATAGAATACCCATGAAAACACAAGCTAAATATAGTAGCTCTCTACAGAAAGTTAATGGCAACAACTTAAGTACCCTAAACATAAGTTAGATACATAAGTTAGTACACTAGTTAATCAATTAAGTTAGGTACCATACACATAAAATTAAAATTAGATATATAATTATTTAGAGTAAGTTAGTAAACGAAGTTAGTAAACGAAAACTTTGTTAGTTAACCCAAAAAATAGATAAATAACTTTGCGATTTAGACTGGTACCACGAACAAAAACTACATAGAACAAATGCATAGAGTAAAGAAAGCACAATTGACTAAAGAACATAAGAAACCATTCCGTATTTAAGCTTGTCTAGACCAAAGTAGTAGAATGAATATAACATACAAACATGGGTATTTCCATTACATCTTAAAATGGCACATCTTTGGAGGTTTTAAGAGAAGTGAAAAAAAACAAAGGATGAAAAACAGACTTCATTTCAATCAACTTAATCAAAATGAAACACGGCTACTTGTCGCACTAACAACCATGCAGATAATAGTAATATGAACATATTTTTCTATATTTCCCAATCAATCTATAATAAATTGATGTACTCTCACTCACAATAATATCTCCTCCCCCCAACCAAACATAAAATTACCATTTGCGACAAGATCAGTAATTGTCACATGCATAAAACGAGGAAGCATCCTTTGACAAGTTTCCTAATATAAACAGCTAGGCAAAGAGCCAAACCTACACCAAAAAAGCAATGCTTTAGGAAATTGTTGAACACAAGCAAAAACAATGCTTCAGGGTGTTAGTCATCATAAGAAAGACTAGTTAGTATTTTGATCTTGTCTTACTAATTAATACTATCACCAAATAAAAATAACTCAACTGTTGAGGCCAACTCTATCATGACGGCCATGCAAGCTATTTGAACATGAAAAAATAAGCATGTCACACAAGATATCATGACAAATGCTGCAAATAAAATAAAATTAGCTACTATAGCACAGAGTCTTTCCACTCAACATGTGTCGATGAATTTTGTTAAGTTCATTTATCATGGGAAGCTAGCATCTAAGAGAAAAAATGACGAATACACCAAAAATGAAAACCAAAAACGCTCCAATCTGTAGCAGTTCTAAACCTCACAAGAAAAGCTAATATAGACTATGCTCCTAGTTTCACAAAGCACATGTAGCAAGATAGGTGCTATACTGGTTTTAAATTAACCCGATAGACTGAAAACCATTGCATCTTAATGAAAAATGACCTGTAGACTCAAATTCAGAAAACTCCAGTTGGCATTAAAATCTCGGAGAAAACACGGTTGAAGACTAAATTGTTTTTAGAGATTTCTTCACTCAAAACCGAACAATCTACTGTTTCTCTCTAAACTAAAATAATTCAGTAGTGACCTATTAAAGAAAATATGAAGTAGCCAAAAGAATTTAGTGACGTTGGACAGAGCTGTTTCTGACAAGCCACATTTCAAAAGTTACACATCAAGCTCCACTGTTTAGCAATGAGAAGAAATGAAAATACAAAGCACTAGCATCAACTTAAATCAACCAACAAATAATCATTCTTCGATAAAATCGATTGTGGTTTGGCTCAATGTGTAAAAACATCATGGTTGAGACAAATACAATTGAGGCATGAAAGCACGTATATAATAATTTATCCAAACTTATTGATATAACTTATGCTAACTTTGGCATACTAATTATTTGTACTAAGTTATCGATAAAAAATCATGCATACATAGGGATTCTAACTTAGGCATACTAACTTAGGGAATCTAACCTAGACATACTAACTTAGGGAATCTAACGTAGGCATCCTAACTTAGACACTCTAACTTAGTCATTCTAACTTATCCATGCGAAATCAAATTTTAGCCAATATGCTAATGTGTTCATAATGTAAAGAAGGAATAACTAAATAAGCATGTTATTTAGCGTAGCAACACAAACAAAAAGGTACATACATCATAATAAAAATAGAAAGACACTTGTAAAATGACAATGATTGTAGACAAATTTAGGTGAAAAATTATACCTTTATATCTTGTTCATTCATATTTTCAAATATTTGGAACCCTGAAAAGTTAAAGAGGAAACAAAGATAAGAACTATATTACATGTTGCTGAGCTATCTGACGTATTGCAGGCAACAATATTTCATTGTCCTCATCAGTGCATAAATAGTAAGTCAAATCCTCAAGAATAGGCTTTGCATTAGCATGAAACTTGAAAATTAATTAATTATCGATAATAACTTGAGCAAACTTAATTATCCATATTACCTTATGCTAACATATTTATACAAATTATACATGCTAACTTATCCATAAAAACTTATGCAAACTTATTCATACTAACTTAACCATACAAACTTAGGCATACTAACTTAGACATACTAACCTAGGCATACTAACTTATCTATTTTAAGTTAGACATACTAACTTAGGCATATTAACTTAGGCATACTATGTTATCCATACTAATTTATCCATACTAACTTGTGATAAGTTACAACTCAAAAAGAAATAACTTATCCATACTAACATAACTTATCCAAAAGTGGGTTCATACAAAAAAAAACTAGAATTTTGCTAGAGTTTACCTAAAGTCTTTATCATGTACAACTTAATTAAGTCTTAGTAAAAGGTAGCAGTCTTAACTTATGATTCTAAGTTAGTGGTCAAACTAAGTTATACAACCTAACAAATTCATTAGTATTCATACAAAACAAGAAGTTATGTACATGACTTAGCAACCAACTCCCTTATCCTATACAACTTACACAAGTGTTATTCCTGTACATACCAACTCAGAGAAATAGAATAGATCATTGTGCTGTCAGGAAACAGCCACAACTCTATATACATACATCACTGGTTTCTCATTAAAATACAAATCAAACAATGCAGGTTTTAAAAAGTGAATGATTCTGGATAGAAATGCTATCATTTTTGCTAGGATCCCAGCATTGACCTCCCTCCTCATCTCTGAACCAAGATTTAGAAGGAATTGATCCGAACAAACTGATCAATTGAAACTCCATAATGATTTTGGTGCGTTATAACTTGATTCCTATGGATGTGACCTTTAGTAATTCTGTAACATCTAATAGACGAGAGTTGCATATATTTGATAAATATAAAACTTGAAAATTAAATCCTAGTAGCCATAGCTCCTAACGAGACCTAGCCACAAAGTAGTATAGCAGCATGCCAGTATTAGAGTAGTTCAATACATCACATCCTTTGATGGTATTGTATTTAACCCTGCATTCATCTGAATTCTCTTAGCTAGATTTTGATTAAAATGACCAGTAAACCAACCACGCTAGAATATGAATAACGCTGAAGCATACAGGGTCACAACAACTACAGATCATTAAACTTGATCCTCGGAACCACGGCCACACATTGTAAAATTAAGAGGGAAGGCATCTAGAGATATAGAGAACATATTCAGAGATATTTGAGTGAGGTCTCAATCAGCTTCTTCACTTCTATTTGCACATGTTGGGATAGTAGCTTGGCTGCCATGCTTGGGGCCGAGAGACGGAGGAGTGGGGAACGTGACTCCGCCAATGGACTAGTGCAGGGATCCTGTTTCGTACAGCAGCATTCGCATCCACCCCAAACACCAAGCAGCTATCGTAACCTACAGAGCGTCCACTGTCAACAGAGATAGGGCAGGGGAGGGTGCTGGAAAAGAGAAGAGGCGGACGGTGGCCATCAAAATCGCACAGATGGGGCACGACGCTAGCACGGGAGTTGCCGTTGACAAGGCCATGGTCGGGCCTGGGGAAATCACGGCGGCAGAGCAATCTAGGGTTAGGGCCAACGCTGGTGAACCCCACCGGAATCGAATAGACCATTGACGCAAATCATGGAGAAATCGTGAGAGAGAGAGAGGAATGCCTTGCCACGAACTGAACCAATCGAAGCCCGATCCAGCCGACGACACCGCACCCAAAATCGAATCCCACCGGCGAGGTCGCCTCGAGGAGGAGTTCGATGGGGGAGAGGATGAAGAGGAGGCCGGGCGCCGGTGCAGCGCCGTTCAAACCGCCATGCGTCATTTCGTTTCGGTAGTGCAGCGGCCAGGAATGGGGAAAGCGGGTGGGGGAAATAATTTGGAACCAGATACTCGGGTGTGATGTACAGAAAAGGAAACAGAACGGCACCGCTGCATGCCAAAAAAGAAAAGAATGAGGCGGTCGGAGCGTTCGCTCGGAACGTGACCTCGCGAACGATCGCGAAAATGGAATTTGGACATGGGTTA
This sequence comes from Themeda triandra, assembly GCA_018135685.1. Lineage (NCBI taxonomy): Eukaryota > Viridiplantae > Streptophyta > Magnoliopsida > Poales > Poaceae > Themeda > Themeda triandra. Next base: position 230,697 of record JAENPR010000045.1, on the reverse strand, counting down.
AACGTGGCACGAAAGAAAGAAATAATCGAGGCGCAAAATTAGAAAGCGAAGCTCTTCCTGGGTCGTCCTTATTCTCCGTCGTCGTAGCCCATGGGTCTCAGTTCCGGCAGACGGGCTTGAATGAAATCACGGCTTTCAGATCCCCTCAAAGTTTCCGGGGGGAAAAAATCCCCTAAAAAAATCAACGCTGCTGTTGGAAATAGAGCATCATTTTTGCTAAGACAGCAGAGAAGTTCAGGGACATTTTTTTACTATACACTTCTATATTTCAGATTTTGAGGTACCTGAATTTTAAGATAATTTCAGACAACACTCTCAAGGAAATACCACCAACTAGAACAAGTAAAATTGTTACTTTTATGATTTTTTATTTGTCTTCGTGTCATAACATATTATTTTTTGTCCTTGTCTGGTTATAGAAAATAATTGTTATTGTCTTTTTTTCTAGGGAAGCCATATGACGCACTTATTGATCTGAAAACAAGGTTGTCTTTATGCTAATACAAATCAGATTTTGTCGGGTCTATGGTTTTTTCTAACTGGTTTTTATTAGCATAAAATATATGCAATAACCCTTGTCATCAGAAAGCAATCTAAAATCCAATTATTATATATGGGAAATGACATTGCTCCAAAAAGATTACACACCAACAGCACCAATTACTAGCAAGCTCACTCAGAGTTCAAGCATCATTGATGCAAAACTAATGATTAGCATCCTTTAACATATTTGATCCCTTCCTTGCAATGCAATTAGGTTCAAAATTGAAACCAATGCAGCAATGCTTCCCTTAATAAATTGTTAAGTATATGAAATCTAAAATGACGACTGTATTGTCGGAGTAAACCCTCCACAAATAGATAATCCAAACACCACTTGGGTGTTTTATTGCCCATGAAACACATGGATTTTGTCTATGTGGTTTGAATCTATTTCACGGTAAATATATATTTTTTTTTTGTTATGTCGAGAGCCTTGGCATAGATCTCTCTTCACTAAGTTAAATCTCACAAAGTGTGTTTTAGAGCCCCTAACACGTGATTTTTATACGACTTAAATATTACACCTGATGCGCTAGCCTAGCCATATAACTTAAAAATTGATGCTTGAAAAATCAAGTGGAAATCTCTAGGAGAATAGGCACGCATGTATACACATTTTTTTGAACGTGGGCACACACATATATTTAGAATATAGCCGGTACCACTTAAGAGCATCTTCAAGAGACATGCTATTATTATTTTACATGCTATATTTAAATTTTTAGAGCAAAAAGTGAACTTCAATAGCTATATTATCTTATTTTATAAAATAGCAAGGTGGTTATTCCTAAAATTTTGCATGGCAAATATAGTTTGTATGTGCCGCTGAAAGGTCCCTTGTTTGGTTTTGATAATTGAGTGACAACTTAGGTGGACTAATTGTGTGATCATGAGAACACACAGGGGTTTAGTCCACAGGTGATTGTGAGATGAAGAAGCTTCATTGAATATGTGACATGACATGGAGTCATGTGACCGATGGTGAAGATCAAGATGAGGCTTGGCTCGAGGCCGGAGGGTGTGTGAAGGATAAGTCGAGGCAGTGGAGCGATGGACCTAGAGTGGTGAAGCTCGGGCAAGACTTGGTTCCGATGGACCATGAGGCGGTGAAGAGCAAGTGAGATCAAGATCGATGGACCGAGAGGGTTGCATGACGATATGAAGTGGATCATATCAACTTGAGATCGTGTCGGTGCATGTGTTGCATTGCCACTCCGGTGGAAGACGGTGGAAGTGAAAATGCGCAAGGCAAAGGTATTGCTATAGGGCATTTCATTTCACCGGTCATGAGGAGTGTAGAGAAGTTGATGATCGGATTTAGAATTGATAGCCATAATATCAAGAGGGGCAAACTTGTTTGCATCTCGGTCATCTAGTGCCACTTGAGCGATCTAACATTGCGACATGCTAGGATCGAGTGGCGTTGTGAGAACAAGAGAAAATCCTTTGGAAAATGATTGTGAAAATGCTAACACACATGCACATGGTGATGTACACTTGGTGGTGTTGACACATTTACAATGGTGGCGTTGATCGCGCTTTGGTTTGTAGGGTAGAGTTGGGTTTGGGTCCCTCTCTCCCTCCCGCCTCGCAAGCTCGGCGGGATTCGGCGCTTTTGGGAAAATTGGAGGCATATTTTCCATTGCGCCGGATGCAAATTGTTGTTGGAAACATACTATCCATGGTGATCAAGTTGGTATACTTGTTGGATAGCATGGTGGAGAAGTTGGCGTTGCGACGTGACGAAGAAACGACGAAGACACGGGCACCGGACGCTGTCGGGAAAGCGCCGGACGCTGGCGGGCGTCTGCCGCTGTTGAGCGGGCTCGGCCCCGGTGCGCTGGCGCGGTTTGCGGCCCGGTCCACAGCGCCGGACGCGGCCGGCGTGCCGCGCCGGACGCTGGGCCGGCCCAGCAGACGCTGTCCAGTAGCCCTGTTCGGGCGCGGGCGCGGCGGACGCGCTCCCAAGCCGGCGCCGGACGCTGGCGCCTGTGCGTCCGGCGGTCGTGGCGCGCTGCGTGGTCTGGCCGGTTGCACGGCGCCGGACGCGTCTGCGGTTGAGGCGCCGGACGCGGGCTCGCGGAGGTCGGGCGTCCGGCGATGTGTTTCTTTCAAACGGAGATCGCCAACGGTCGGCGCGGGCGGCGGCAGTCAAGGGCGCCGGACGCGTCTGGCGCAGTTGACTTACCTGCGCGTGGAGAGCAACGGCTTGTTTGGGCATTGGGCCTATAAATACTTGCCTTGCTCGGCCATGGCAGGTTGCTTAGCACCTTGGGGACTTGGTGTCCACCTTGGAGAGTGCTTGGAGAGCCCTCTACTCACTTGAGCTTGATAGAGATCATCCGATCGAGTGAGTGAGCGATTCTAGTGCGTTGCATTGAGAGTTTTGCATCGAGCGGCACTAGGTGATCGTGTTGCAAGCCGGTGTGCTTGTTACTCTTGGATGTCGCCACCTCCTAGACGGCTTGGTGGCAAGAGACTTCGTTGAAGCACCCGTGGAGATTGTGCGGTGCTCCGGAGGAGGATTTGTGAGGGGTTCTTGAGCCTTCCCCGCGTGTGCGCGAATTGGCTACTCTAGTTGAGCGTGGCTTGGATGATCCCGGTCTTGTGTTGATTGGAGTTGGGGCTCCCCGGAGGGGTTTTTGGCAGTGAGCCAAATTGAGCGGCCATCTCGTCACCAAGTCGGTGCATCGCCACAACTGGACGTAGCTTGGTGGCGACCAAGTGAACCAGGGGAAAAATCGTGTGTCGATTTGTGATTGCCGAGGCTTCGACCTCCTTGTGCTTGTGTGTGAGGCTTCGACCTCCCTTGAGCTTGTTTGCAGGTGGTTGGTCTCTACGCCCCGTGATTTGCCACCGCCGCGACTTCGTGTGTCCACTCTTCGCGGTGGTTTGCATCCTCTCTAATCAAGCTTGTTTTACATTGCTATATTCTTGCTTAGATTGAGTAGTTGCTCTTGTGCTCTTTTGCTTGTGTAGTTAGTTGAGCACCTTCTTGCTTGTGTAGCTAGAAGTAGAGTAAGTGTTTTGCTTAGCTTGTGTAGTTAAGTAAATTGCGCTCTTGGGTTTGGGTTGTGTAGCCTTGTCCTTGAGCATCTAGTGAGTTTAGGTTTGGCTTTGTGCTCTTGCTCATTAGATTTGTGTAGGTGCTCCCCGGTGTGACGAAGTACTATTTGCTTAGGTTTGTGTGACCTTGCAAGCTAGAATTATTTAGGTGAGCACTAGCTAGTTTAGCAACTTACTTTTTGTTTAGGATCTTTTACAAGGTGCTACTAGAGTTTTAGTTAGTGGGGTGTAGTCTTGGCTAAACCGATAGTTTTAATTCCGCATTTGTTTCGGTTAGCCGGTGCGTAAGATTTTTAGGAAGGACTATTCACCCCCCTCTAGTCCATCTCGACCCTACAGCCGCTAGCCATCTAGCTTTGCAACAGTAGAAAAGGTTGTTGGAGTTTTCTCGTAGTACAGTAGAAAAGGTTGTTTGAGTTTTCTCGTAGGGGATCCTTTAGAATGCCCGATACGGTTAATGCCTATTTAGAGCATCTCTAACAGTTTGACATTTTTTCTTTGCCATTTGTTGTAGTTTGTCAACTCCCAATACGAGATGGGGAGGAGAAAACAAGTCATCTCCAAGAGTTTTGCAAAATTGACTTGACATTTACCAAATTGTGGATCCAACTGACTATATATGGCGCGAAGAGAGTCCTACGTGGGCGAGAGTAGCACGGGAGGAGCGTCCGATCGCGTTTGCCAAGCGGTCCGCAGCTTTACAAATATGCCAAGTTTTCTCCGTTAATTGCCAAGTTGCCCAAATTGCAAAACTCAAATGCAAAATTGTTGGATACCCCATTTCGTGATTTTTTGCAAATTACAAGAATGTGAATTCCAAATGCCAAACTGTTAGAGATGCTCTTACCGCAGCGGGCATATCCGTGGCTGGCATTACCACAGGGGGCCACTTTGGCGCCCGCTGCTGGCGGCCCAAAGGCCACGCTGCAGTAATTCATTCTGGACCTAGTGGAGTCGGCGGCGGCGACAGGCGAGCGAGGGAGAAGTAGGAGGAGCGATCGTGATCATGTCCCTCCGGGCCCTCGGTTCTCTCCTCAGGCGCCGGCGGCTCTCGCCACGGCGTGGGATACCCCACACGCGTGTGCTGGCGCAGGCAGAAACCCTAGGAGTGGCCACGCGGGATCCCCCACTTCGGTCTCTCAACACTTCGGCGAGTCTCCTGATAACCCTATCTCCCTGATCTGAACTAGATCGATTTTTGGTTTCTTTTAAACGTAGTGGCTGATCATGATGCTTCTCCCGAGACAGAGGGATCTTGACGTCGCTGGGGGCTCTATCGTCGCCTTAGCCGCCGTGGGTGGGGTAGCTGCATTGATTGGAATTCTGTACTCCAACGGAGGAGATGAATCATGTATGAGTTGCGCTTGCCTTTACATTCCTCATCGTCGTTTTCTCAGTATTATGTGGTCTAGTCATGAAGAACCACCACTTACGCGTTCATGTGTACTAATATATAATAAACCTGTAGCTCTGGTGGTTCCCGGCGGCAAGGAGATCAAGAATGTGAAGACTGAGGAACTGGAGGGCACGAGCGTCGTGGATGAGCTGGCAATGAAGGCAAGGTTCGAGGAATGGATGAAGCAGTTTGGGAGAACCTACAAGAATGAGGAGGAGAAAACAATGAGATACGAAATATTTAAGTCGACTGCAATCTGGGCTGACAAGGCTAATGCACGACGCAAGGCCAGGGACGGCACTACCCCTTGGGAACCAAACTACCTCGCAGACTGGACCAAAAAAGAGATGTATGGTGACTATGGTTCTGGTCGGGGAGATGCTCCCGATCGAACGTTCAACTCAAGAACAGTCCTCCGCGCGGCCCATCTAGAGTTAGAAGCCCACCCACGTCTCTGTCTGCTCTCCCTCCCACGTCTGCCACACAACACATGGCCCGCCCCCTAACACACACACCTTCCCATGTTTGTGGCCCCCACCCCACCCCACCCCCACCGGCGGCGGACCGCACAGCTTTCCCCTTCTAACATGACTGTCTGTCCATCGCTGAAACAACGAGGGAAAAAATGAAATAAATTAATAACAAAAAATTGAAACAACATGAAAATTGGATTTGAAACAAATTAAAAATAAAAATTGAAACAACATGAAAATTGGATTTGAAACAAATTAAAAATAAAAATTGAAACAATATGGAAATTGGATTTGAAACAAAGCTAAAAAGAAATATGAAACAAAAAAAGAGACAAAAAAGGGAAAAAGTCAAATAGTTCAAAATCATGAATTGAAACATTATTAAAAACGAATTTGAAACACGAAAAAAGTGACAAAAAGGCAATTTGAAACAAAAGAAAAAAGTGTAAACAAAATGTCGAAATCATCCGAAACAACGAGAACACCGCAATTGAAACACCAAAACAATACCGAAGAAACAAAATCTGAAACACAGAAACAACTAGTGCTATTGAAACTAGCAGAAAAACAAAATGAAACAAAGAAAAAGTTGGAAAAGAAACAAAAAGCAGAAATTGTTTTTAGTGGAGAAGAAAGAAGAAGAAAGGTGAGGAGTAGGCCTCAGATCCGGAGCACCATTGCACGAGTACGACGGTGCTTCTGCCATGCGTTGAGGTGGCCCTTCGATTGCACGAGTACGGCTACGAGTGGTACCACGCGCTGGTTCAGCAGATGTAGCAGCGCGTGCTGTTGCTCCGCCGGTGCCACTCTGCGGACGACGGACGCGCACGCGCCGAGGTGCAGTCCCGATGGCGACGCTGGCACACTGAAGGCGATGGAGTAGTACGGGTCTCCGTGGCCTCCGCCGTCCTGGCAGCAGCACCGTTGACGAAGGCAGATACTCGCGCCGGTGGCAGCTGGGAGCTGGAGCGCCTCCAGCGACGGGCGCACGCTGGCGGCGCCGCCGTCCTCATCCCCGCCATCTGGACGCTCTCGCTGGTGGCCATGGCTGCCTGCCCGCTCACAGCTTCCCACCGCACAGGGGAGGAGGAGGCCGGTCGGCCGGCTGCGGCGCGCCGTTCCGGCGGGGAGAGGGAGGGGACGCCGGCGATTGGTTTTGGGGCAGTGGGGAGCGGCGCTGATGTGGAGGCGTAGTTGAGAGAGATAGAGAATGAGTGCCGGGCGGAGTGGATGAGGACACGAGGCGGCCGTCCCCCGTCCCGCTCGCGTGCGGTCGCGACACGCCGCTGCTCCCGGCTGTTGGGCCCCGTGCCCCGGCCCATGAAGGCCGTTCGACGCGTGGAACGTTCCATATGGAGCATTACCGTTCTGGTCGCCAGGTCGAGGAGGCTTTCTGGCAGGGGTACTTGAATCAAGGCGATCCAAAACTTGTTGCCTCGGAGGTATATATGTCTCTAATAATCTGCACAAGCATCACTGTCCCTTGAATTGACATGTTGCATCACTGACATGGATGGTAACAGTGGTACGAGAAAGAAAAGGCAAAGGATCGAGGCAGAACTTATGCTGTGACGAAGGCTGAACAAGTTGGAGCCACAAGGAAGAAGGAAGGGGGGTGTTAAGGTACATGTTTAATTAGTTCGATTCTCTGTGATATCGCTGATAAATTGTGGTAAACTATTTACTTTCTCATGAATGATCATAGGATGGAACAAATTGACGAGATTGTAAACTGGCATCAAAACTTTAGTAAAGATGTCAAAGATTTAGATTTTTTTTTTTTTTGATTGACCAGAATGAAGGAGAATGCTTGAGTTGCCCGGTGCTCCTCTTCCTCCCTGTTTAATTGAATTCCAGATATTAATTCACCGGGTTGTGGAACCTCGCAGATGATATATGTTTGCATCTGTTACTCTTACCAACTTCTCTGCTGGTTCTGTCACCGGTTGAACTATCCTGAAATCCCTGATCCACTTGTGTTCTTCAAAATGCCCTTTCAACTGTGGTATTCAAACTTCTAGTGCCATTTTTTTTTGGTCTTTGTAAATTTTGGAAGTAGGCTACTACTAGCTATGCTTATATCTTTGGTCTATGATTCATGATTATATGAACCTGTTAGATCATTTTGTTATGTAACTTCACCAAATGGGAGTCTGGTAATTTTCTTATCTAGCATACAAAGATGGACCCATTACCGCCTTCCTTGCCATTACACTGTCATACTATTGCTAAGGTTATTTTGCAATGCTATATTCTGTATCGATACACTGGTGCTAAGGTTATTTTGCCATGCTATATGTTGTATCGGTTTGCAGATTAGTCATAAGATTCAAATTTGCATAGGTTGAAATAGATACATGGTAGCAGTAGTATATATTTTTTAAAATTTTGCAGGTTATCCAAATGGCCGTATTTTCTTGTATTACTGTATGAGGTCTTGTGCTAGTTAGCTGGAGTCAGGTTTGATTAGGTGCTAGATTTGCTATTTTGCTTCAGGGGTCTATTCCATAACTTAGTCTGTTTTTTCGTTTGTAAGATTGTATTTTTCATTCTTGAATTAAAACTGGATTAAAGCCCATATCTGAGAAAATATGGCGACAGTTTTGTACTTTTACGTCTTTTTCACATCATTGATGCGGTATATTTTCCTATAAAGTTTTCTGCTTATATCTCTGGAGATGATATATGGGGTGAGTGAGTTTAAAGTCACTAGCATAGTCTCCAATATAGCCTGCGATTCTGTCGATAATTTTTATGGCTCATGCTAAACCGTTTGCTTCTCTCCTTCACACACAAGGCTTATTATAACAGTAATGCACTATCAGTAGCTGATGCTAAATTGCATTCTCTTTCGTTGTCATGTGTTCTAGCTGCCTTGTTGATGAGTGGATAGTAGCTCGCAAGTATGCAAATTTGCATGCAGGCTACTGATTTCTCCATTCTTTTTTGATCTATTTTTTTCTCTCTCGCTAGTTTAATTAGTTTGTTCATTGCAGTCATTAATATAGTCACACAAAACATGAAAAAACAAAGATCTTTCCATAAAATTTCTAATTGCTGTTGGCCATTAGTTACTACTGTAGCATTGTAGCTTTGAATGCACCGCCACCCCCACATTGCACGCACGCTCCACAATGGTTCAAATATATTCGCCCTGTTCATTTCTGGCTAGGTGATTCTCACTGCTGCTAGGTTCAAACATTGTTGAATATCTGAATGATAAGTACGTGCCAGTAGATCAAACGAACATGGCAATTGAATCAAGTTGTTTCCTATAATCCTGTTTCACTTAAGTTTGTTTCCTTGATTTGGTCTTAATGTGGGTGTTTAGTTTTAACATGTCATACATCTGTTCCAATTTGTGTAGACTGTTGCACCATTCTAAATTATGGTTCAATTTAATTAGCTTTGTCCTAAGTTGAACTTCTCTAACGTTGGCTAAGTTTTTAGCAAAATATATTGACATCTACAATTTAAAGAAAATCACCATGAAGACATATTTAACGGAGAAATTAATTTGATGTTTGTAGATGGCGCTGCATTTTTCTTTAAACTTGGAAATTAGAGAAGTTTGACTTAGAATAAAACTAAACTGAACTATAATTTGGGACTGATGGAGTGCCAATTAATTGATCAATATGCCTAATTTGGTACTTCATAGATCATATTTCTTCATTCTGCAAAGTGTAAATGTCTGCACAACACCATATGGGGTAGATCTAAGATTTCACATTTAACTTCACAAGTAGATGAATGCTAAGTAATACCAATAACAGTGGGATTCCACCGGATTGTATGGCCCCATTTATTTTTAAGTTTCCGTTCACTTTTATGTGGGAAGACCACCTGTTAAAGTCCCTCATACCTTCTCTATTTTCTTGCAGCGTCATCCTTGGTTCCCCACTGAGTTGGATTGAGTACTACTATTGGCCGCATATGAATGGAAGACCGCCGAAGTGAATCCTCTCTATGAATTTGGAAGTTATCTGTATCTTATCTTTGTTTGGCTACATTCTGACTGAATATGTATGCATAATCTTTGACGTGCACCTTCTTCTAGCTTGATTAGATGTTTAAAAATTATGTTTCTACTAGTTAAGTGCCCGTGCGATGCTACGGCTATATATATAGATGTTTCTACGGTATAAATAGATCTCATGACAAATAGTCATATGCAATTCAATTTATTTTCTCGACAATCATTAATTTATTTTTTCAACAACCGGACAGTGGATTTGGATAATAAATCCTGTAACAAGGAAAATTTTGGCAGGTCAAGATCTCCGAAGAACACAAGGGGGGCACAAGAAATCATTGGAAAATCAACCAAAAATTCAGAAAATGGAATAAACACAACCCAACAAAGGCTTGCACATATATATCCACTATATTCTCATGATAAAGTAAAGTTGTACAGGGTTAAATGGCAAATCAATTAAACACTACTACACATGTGAATGCCTGTAGGCAGAAGCTCCCCCAAACGCCACAAGCCTCGCTTGATACGACCTCCTCACCGTTGTAAGCAAGGTACAGCGCAAGTCTACTGCCGCTGCACATGCTGCTAGGATCATGTATGTGAACATCTGCAAAATAAGCATGCCATGAATCAATCTCATTCTCTCACAACATTCATTGCTGAAATTAACAGCAGGCAAGATGAACTGAAAGAAGTGTCCAGTTATTTGCATGAATGGATGCTAGAAATACTGAACTCGAAAAAAATAAAAATAAACAAATAAAACAAATTCAAAGCTTAAGCTATCATACTGTCTCTACAAAAAGCTAAAGGCATATTGTCCAATGTGTTAATTTGTTCAGGCACGAGTATTACCACCACTGCTACTGAAGAAACACCAGCGCATTATACTGCTGAATCTTGAGGACCAAGACCCATGCCCAGTCCGCGTTAGGAGCTCAAGGCCGCCCAGGTCCAGGAATGTGTGCATTGTCAACGCCAAGCCCGAATGGGTCAATCCGTCATGGCTCACGAGTTGTATTGTATTAGTTAACTAAACATAGGAGAGGGGAAAACAAAGAAAAGTAAGCGAACTGCAACAGAATATTCGATTCTAAGCATTCATCGTCTAACTCTTGTGCCTCCTCTTGCTTCCATATCTTCAACTCTTCTTCAGATATCTGGTATCCTAACAGCGCACTAAAGACATGTAGTAGCATACAGAAATAATCCCTCCATATTTTAATTTTTGTTTGGCAAGTATTTTAAATAATCATGTAGTAATGACCGACAAGAAACAAAGGATCGCTCAACATGTGAGTAAAGCCAAACAAATCTACTGCTACTAAACAAAGAAGACAGGTTAGTGAATTAGCTGCTTACATGTTCACCTACTGCAGTACTGCTGCTGTCATGCTGAATGGAGTAGTGGTAGGAAGATGCCGGTAAAGTCATTACATGGGTCGTCGTGTGCAGGGATGGCTAGCTTGGAGGATACGAGCAACCATTCGGCGATATCCCCTACTCTCAATTTGGATATCATACCACGCAATGTTTTACCTCCTGTAGAATAGAAAGTTGATTCTCACTGTATTGTGGGCACACCAAAAAATACACATCATCATTCACAAAACCTTTTTCATCATTTTTTCACCATATAGTAAGAGAAACTGACATTGCTAAAACAACAATAGCATTTTCTTTTTGCAAACCAAAAATTGCAATTTCAGGACACCAGTTTCTATGATTTTGTTAGTCTACAATGTACATAACTTTAACAAGTAGATAAGAGCATACAGTTTGACACACTTTAGAAGCTCTACTAAGTGTATCAAATTGTATGTAATGCACGACATATTGTCATGAGCATGAAAGGAAAGCAGGAAAGCATTGCAATATCCGACTTGTCAATGACCCACCATTGTAAGTTGTATTGCAATATCCTACTTGTCAATGACCCACCATTGTAAGTTGTTCATATGCATCGTGCTTTTCTAATGCCTTTTCAAAATACTCTTTGTTTTCAAAATTCAGAACCTTGTTATTTCTTACATTTTTTCTCGGCCATCTCAATTTCTCGTGCAACAAACAATATGATTGTTTTAGTTTTCTCGGCAACCAACCTGATAAATAAAATCAAATACCTTCAATTATGCTGGTATGTGATGACGGTTGCATCCACTTTGCAGCATTCAGCTAGCTAACTGTCTACTATAAACTCTGAATGCATATGGGCCACACAGATTCTCCTTAACTAAGATTGACTATAGTATTGTACCCAACTTAAGTTCACTGATAATTTCAGGTGAGTGACGGCGGTTTACAAACCACTGAATTGAAACCTGCTGACAAAGAGTACTGAAATAGCATCACACAAAGCACCGAATAATAATTGGCAAACTCAAGTGGGTTATACCATTATACCAAAACCTTGTATTTGATATTTGTTTTTTATAATCAGTTTTGATTCAAAAAATGTTACAAAAAAGGTGAATACGATAAGTGATAGAAATGATTAAGTTTGTGACAGCCAATAGGGATAAAATAATTATTCTGGAACAATGATAAGATTGCATATAGCATACACATACAGGCTACAGCAATAACAAGATGGGGAAAGTGCCTTCTAAGAACTGGAATTGTATAACTTCAATTCAATAACACCCGTTTGGATGTTTTGGCACTGGATATTGGAATTTGACGCACAATTCCACATGGTATTTTCACAACACAAAACAAGATCCCAATACAGAGTACATACCTGTGTGGAGCTCGGTACTGATGAAGGGAATCGAGGAGGAGCTCGCCCATCGCACAGGGGCCAGGGCTCGCGGAGTTGCGGAGCTCGCCGGCTCGGAGTGGATTGGAGGAGCCGTGGAGGTCGTCGTCGTGAAGTTCGCCGGGGTGGGGCCTCCGCGAGCTCACCGACGCGTGCTCCTCGCCGGCGGCCCCTGGAGCTCCGACGAGTTGGCCGAGGACTGAGGCTGAGCGGGCCCTAGGGTTCCGATCGAGGCCCAAGGCTTCGCTGGTGGCGGCCGGCCACGGTTTGGCATCGCCGCATCGGCGCGCTGGCTGCAGCCGGGGTAGGGCGCGCGGGATCGTGGCGGCGCGGCGAGCAGCGGGGACCAGGCGAGCAGCGGGCTGCTTGCTGCGAAACTGTCGGGCGGTTTTCTTCGTTGGGAATCCGCAAGCGGACGAGGACCTCCAAGCCGCTCGGCCACGCTCCACGGGCGCGGGTACGTCGGCGTCTCCTCCGCGTGGGCGAGGCCGAGGTGGGCGCTCCGGCCTGCTCCTCCCCTACTTGCGCGGTGGCCGCGGCTCCCTCCTCCCTCTCCGCAGCTCCGGTGGCCGGACGGGCACGACGGGCGTCGTCGTCCTCCCCGCCGCCCGCCGCCCTCGCCTCCCTCGCCGTGCTCCTCCCCTTCCTCGCATCCCGGGGCGGCGAACGGAGGCGGATGCGGCGAACGAAGGCGGCTGCGGCGACGGGGAGCGGGGCGCGCGACGGCGGCGGCACGACGTGCGTGCGGCGATGACGGAGAGGCCAGGAGCGGGAGCGGGAGCCGGAGCCGGGCGATGACGGAGAGGCCAGGAGCGGGCGGCCGGTCGGCGTACGCGACGGACTGGGGCGGAGCCAGACGCCGGACGGCCGAGCGGCGGGCCCTCGGCGGGCGGCGGCGCGGCCGGCGGCGGCCGGTCGGCGTGCGCGGCGGACCGGGCGGAGCCGAGCGCCGGCAGCCGAGCGGCGGGCGCAAGTGGTGGCGCCCTTGGAGAGCTGGGCGGCGGCAGATGGGGGCGAGTGGGCGGTTCGCGGAGGTCAGGAGCAGGAGGGAGGTGGATTATGGAGAGGGGGCGATTATTACGGGGACGGGGAGGGGGTTACGGGAGGGTGGGTTCGGAACCGGGAGCGGGATTACGGAGGCAGGCCGATTATAGCGTGGCTACGATACCTTTTGGGGCTTTTTAGTCGTAAGATTTGTCATCAAGTTGCCTTCAACCTTGGTTGCAAGGCAGCGCTTGATTGCGTTTTGAAATTACAATTACAACATAATCTTTATCTGATAGATTAGTGTGTTCTTAAAATGTAAAAATCAGACCTTGCGTCTAGGCATAATCAGAGGTGTTCGTTCATATACTCTGATGTTTACATTGGATTTGCAAAAGGGGTTTAAATTATTTTTTTAAGGGGGCGAAGGTTTGTTCACAATTTTTTTTTTAAAAGGCGTGTTCATATTCCATAGAGTAATTTATATGAGTGGATCATCTCCCTTTCTTGGCTCTCTTCATACTACACTGAGATGGAAAACGTCTATTTTTTGACCCTCGAGTTTGAGTTTCGTTTTGGCCATTAAAATCGAAAGCCACAAATCTTTTACCAGATACCGTTCATATATCTAGCTCTTTCGATGTTTCGATAGGTGGTTTTGGTTAGTTTGTTTAAATGTTTTAAAATCTAAATGGGAAAAAATCAAATAGTTTGTTCGTAATGCTTGCAGCTTTCTTGTGCATCCATAGGCACGACGGCACGGCGCTTGGGCTTGGCGCACCCTTAGCTGGCGACTTGGGCAAAGCTTGCACAGAAACACGCTGGTGGAAGCGACTACAGCTCGATTGAATTTGTCAGTTCTAGACGGGCATCAACCATCACATGATTATATGAGTTTTGAGATCTGAGAGAAAGATCATGACGTGCTGTCGACATCGCTTAGTAGAGTAGACACATGGACAGAGCTCACAGAGTTTTATCTAGACTTTTTCCAAAAATAAAAAAGCAGAGCATAAAAAAGGAACCACGGCCCGGTACGAGGACTTGTTGAACTTGCGCTCTTTTCTGTCCTACTAGTCCATGGGCCTGAATTCTAGCTAGCACAGCACTGGATAGAGGAGCAGGCGAGCAGCCCACAGGCTTAACCGAAAGTATACGGTCGCCTCAACTCAACAGGCCGGCCCATAAAGACATCGATCTACGGATCCTGCCAAATCTCCAGTGTTGGAGCCCATCGAACCGGCGCGGCGCACAAGGAAGGAAACCACCCAAGAACAACGCAAAAACCCGTGCTCTACCGGCCCTAGCAAAGCATAGTGGCATGGCAATTGCCATTTGGCAAAGTGACAGCCCGTTCGTTTGGTGTGACTCACCCACCTGCGCGCCAACGTCTCACCCAATTGGAGCCGGTCAGCCACGCGTGCCGTCAGGCAACTCTCGCGCATCACCTCGTAGCTAGTCCACGCCGGCGATCGAGTCGTCGTCTATACAAAGCCAACCGACGACGCATGCTCTCGACGATCGCGCCGGCGCCAGAGTCGCGCACCGGACCCGCACAGCCTGGTGAGGTACCACACAATGTCGAGCGCCACGACGGCCGCCGCTGCGGCAGGGGACGACGACGACGAGGTCATGCACGACTTCGCGCCGCTACTCCTAGTGTACAAGAGCGGGCGCCTGGAGCGTCCCCTCGCGATGCCGCAGGTCCCGCCGGGCCGCGACGCCGCGACGGGCGTCGTGTCCAAGGACGTGTCCCTCTCGCCGCACTCCTTCGCGCGCCTGTACCTCCCGCCGGCCGCGGCCGAGAGGAGGCTCCCCGTGATGGTCTACTTCCACGGCGGGGGCTTCGTGATCGGGTCGGCCGGGTCCGCCGCGTACCACCGCTGCCTCAACGACCTCGCCGCCGCGTGTCCCGCCGTCGCCGTGTCCGTGGACTACCGCCTGGCGCCGGAGCACCCCGTCCCCGCCGCGTACGAGGACTCCCTCGCCGCCCTCAAGTGGGCGCTGTCGTCGTTGTCGCCAGCGGCGGACGGGGCCGACGACGCCGACCCGTGGCTCGCGGCGCACGGGGACCCCGACCGCGTGTTCCTCGCGGGCGACAGCGCGGGGGGCAACATCTGCCACCACCTCGCCATGCACCCGGACATCCGCGACGCCGCTAGCCTGATCAGGGGCATCGTGCTCATCCACCCGTGGTTCTGGGGCAAGGACCCCATCGGCGGGGAGCCGCGGAGCGCCTCGACGCGGCAGACGAGCCTGTGGGAGTTCGTGTGCCCCGGCGCGGTGGACGGCGTGGACGACCCCCGGATGAACCCGACGGCGCCCGGCGCGCCGGCGCTGGAGAGCCTGGCGTGCCGGAAGGTGATGGTGTGCGTGGCCGAGGGGGACGTCCTCCGTTGGCGCGGGAAGCTGTACGCGGAGGCGGCGGCGCGGGCCAGAAAGGACGACGACGACGTGGTGGAGCTGTTTGAGTCGGAAGGTGTCGGGCATGTGTTCTACCTGCTGGAGCCCGCGCAGGAGAAGGCCAAGGAGCTGCTGGACAGGATCGCGGCATTTGTCAGTGCAGAATGAGGAGGAGGACGCGTTGCGTTGGGAGCAGTGTGCGTTTTACGTACGCTGATTAGGATACAAATGCACACGTACGTTGGAACGGCAGAAGAAATAAAAGACGGTTTAATGTGTGCATGTTACCACGTCAGACGTACTACCATGTCTACCAATATCACACTTTTTCACAGCACTGGTGACAGTAACATCACATGCGTGCATTTGATTTTACGAGCAGCCAGAGATTTGTGTGTCCTTGTGAAAGGATCGCAACCGTTATTAGCATTGAGAAAAGGTTACCAAATTCTGGACGCTACTGTGTATAGATGACGCTACTGTGTATAGATAAGTAGTTAATGCCACCGCTGAGGGAACTGTACCGAGATTCAAGTACGGTATCATCGTCCATGCATGTATGTTTTGAAGTAGATCTATACGGAGTATTCTATAATAGTATATCCTCACTACTCTAGAGCTAGAAAAACAAAGATAAGAAATGATTCTCTAGAGTATGGATGAGATTTAGAAAAAGAGAAATGTACAAAGGCTTTTGAAGATGCTCTTAGAGACACTTTTATGCAAGAGGAGCGAGACTTCTATCAAAACGTACTGGCCCTTACATAGTTTGTCTTATTAGAAAGTTATAAAATCATAATAGTTTGACTTAAAATGAACTTAGAAATATATACAGCTGTCAACATGGGCACTCAATAAGGGCAGTCCCAATGAGATATTTATTGCAGTTTCCATCCCTATTAATTAGGTTGACAACTCAGCATTTTGATGACATGGCACAAGAATTAATCTCTACAACTAAAATTTACCGTCACCGAGCGTCCCCCGCCTCCTATCGCTTCACCGCTCACGTTTCACCGCGCAGGTGGTCCCTGGCTCCCCTCCCATGCGGTTCCCCAGTCAAAAAGTCATCTGCAAAATCCTCTATCATGTCCCCTGCCGCTTTTTGTGTCGCCCGCGGTGGTGACCTTGGCGCCCATGTGTTTCAAAAATCCCCGTGCGCGGTGGTGACCTCGGCGCCCATGCGTTTCAAAAGTTTCTTCCAATCCCTATCTGTTCCTAAAGTAGTCCTCCAATCCGGCAATCCCCGTCGCACTCCTCCAATCTTTACGCCCCGGCTCCCATCCCTTCCCGACCTTCCAACGAGCGCCCCGACCGCGCCGCCGTCGAGTGCCCAAGAGGCCACCGCAACGACGACCCGCGACCCCAAAGATGCCACCGCCGCCGGCTGCTTCGGGGGCACGACGCGCCGCCCCCCGCCCTCGCACCGCACCCCGGCCCACGACAACCAGCGACCCCGAAGCCGCCACCGACGCCGCTTTGGGGCACGACGCGAACGCCCCCACCGCCGCTGCCGCACCCGCCCCCGACGACCAGCGACCACTGAAAGCCGCTGCCTCTGGCTGGGGCACGAGACGCGAACGCCCCCGCCGCCGCCGCCGCACCCCCGACTGTAGCGCCTCTCCCGCCCTCTCACTTCTCGTTCGACGACGGCGGGCCGCGACAACGACCGGGCTCGCCAAAGCCGGAGTCCCGTCGTGGAGGCCGGGGGCCGGTAGCCGGCCGGCGGGGCGCGCGTGCGGCCCTCCCCGATCCGGCGGAAGCCGAGGGCGCCCAATTTGTCGCCTGTACCGGCGGAAGACGGCGAACGACGGAGTCCGTGCCGGCGGAAGCCAGCGGGCGCCCGTCCATCCTTCGGTGGCTGGTGCCCTCCGACAAACACACCGTGGTCGGACCTGATTTGTCGGGTACCCAATGTTCTAACTCTCTGTTATTCTTCAATCTGATCGGAGACAAGCACACAGCCACACAGTCGCTCAAGTTCTTGGCATCTCTGTTTCTTTTCTTGCTTATGGTTTGGTTGTTTGATGGTTTAGGAGAAGAAGAAAAATTTTCACTGTTGTCTCGGCTAATGGAGCAGCAAGCTTCCAGGTAATCTATCAACCATTCCATTATAGCTTGTGCTTGTAAACACGGAAACAGTTTTTAGTAATTCAGCGCATTGGAAATGAAGGAAGTCACATGTTTTCATATATGTTTATATGTCCTCTTGACACCTTATGAATCTACACCTCATAGGCTGCCTTTCATTCAGCAAAGTGCTCCGGTTATTACATTAGTTTTTGCTTGTGCATATTTCACAAATTATTGCAAGGTTGCTTTACATCTACAGCTTTGTACAAATTCATGGATACCTTGGAGTACCACAATATTTGAGGATGAGATTTAATTAGCACCAGGGGAGAAGTGTTCTGATTATCTCCTTCCTTGCTATGCAATCTGACCCACCTCCCATATCCCAATTGCCTGAAACATAAATCAAACGATAATCCTGAAACATAAATCCTGCCCGCCACCACAAGCACCCACTCGAATAAAGGTAAATTTTCGAAGTGTCAATGTGGTCATGTAGTCATGCTTCACCAGCTGTGACACTATAAAATCGTAGAAAGAATAGTAAAATTTGAACAAATATATTGAATAGAGCTAGCTAATTGGATTGCAAGTGCATTTCTGTACATTGAACCGAGGTGTAATGCAAGGTAACCATATACTGAGTCTAATTTATAGTAGGGTATATATTTCATAGCATCAAGAATGTCTTTGGATGCTGCAATAAGAGGAAACATGCATTGCCATCAGTTTAAGTAATTCAGTGATTAGTGCATTGGGAAAAACAGAAGGAACATGTTTTCATGTATTTTCAAATTTCAAATATCCTTTTGGCAGCTTATGAATCTACATCACGTGTGCTGTCTTACATGCAGCAAAGGCCTCCAATTATTACCTGTTCCGTCCGCACTTTGGTACTTATGCCGAAGTCTAAGGCAAGCATAGTAGATAAGAGGACTGTGAAAAAGTTTGCCTTGCAAACTTTGTAATGCGTAGCATTCAGTCTCCAACCTATATCTTTTTTCGCATCTCTTATAAGTCTATCTTTTCAATTTCATTTCTGTTTTCATAGTAGAATGGAGGATTCATTAATAGGCAGCTAATTGTAATATCTCCGCCATCTATTGGATGATGATTTGCTGTTTTTTCTTCAGATAGTGAACCATGGTAATAGGCTGGTGATTTGTCAAGGTCTGACGCTCATCCTCGTCCTCTGGTAAAGTTGCCTTGCACTGAACCATTCTTGAACGTCGCCCCTGCTCGGCGTCTCATCCCTAGGCATCGCGCCAACTAGCGTACTGTGAGGTATGTCACCAGAGAAGTTGCTGGCAAATATGGATGCATTATCTTTGTACTTTACTATCGTTGGTACATATGGAGTTATTTTAACACAATCTATCTATTTAATCAATGGACTGCATTCAGTAAGCTACTCAGGATATACATTCTATAACCACAATTTATCCTGTTCGGCTGGCTGTTTCACTGTCTTGCAAAATACTGTGCATATAGCATCAGCCGGCTAATTTTTTAGTTGCAGCCAACAGGTTGATATCCAAACACCTTCTACAATGAGAAGTCAATAACACAAAAAAGCCAATTTAATTTACGTAGTAGCTATGAGAATGTAAATTGTGTAAGATTCAAGTGCATCATATCTTCAGAAAAATATGCGTTAAGCGTATCAAATTTTGTAGATGTAATGACTGAGTTTTTTTTTTTTAAAATAATGTTCGGCTGATGCAATGCCAACCAAATCGGGATATTATTGTTATTACTCAAGTGCTTGTGATTGGACCTAAATTGGTCGGTCTTATTGGGGTCTATTTCTATTTTAGATTTACAATGGAAAATAATCGTTCTCGTGCACCATTGGGAGACAAGACTAACGCCTCCAAACAAGGTAAGATAGTGCTATGTCCTATCAAATATTACATTGTATATATGTGTTATGTACATAATGAACTTATACTATTTGAAAAATAACTGAGATGATGCTAAAGAACGCAGGAGAGAAAGGGATAGAGCTCGATGGCTTGCAATGTCTCAGACCAAAAGAATGCAATTAATAAAAGGCGCCGTGAAGCCTATGATGAAAGAAAAAAGCAACATATTACTAATTGTAACAAATCTAACCTAGAGTTCTCTATTCATACAGGAACCAATTAACATGCTTTTTTCTCATGTATATGTAATGTGCAACTATTTTGTAGATGACGAGGCTGCTTCAAATAAGGAAAATGTTGATCCAAAAAACAAATGATTGGCTGCATAGGAATGATTCCTATCAAGCACACAATAATGTTGATCGAACTTGCCGACTCGATTACCATGTAATATTTTAGATCTTCCATAATTATAATGCTAATATGACTTGGGTCAAAAAAATAATGCTAATATGACTCAATAAAGCTAATGGTTGTACATTGATAGATGAACCAGAAATGAAGATTATAGAGGAGAGCAATATTGATTTCAACAATACCCCTGCTCTCTCTGTCGGTAAAACATGTGTGCAAAGTTCATCACGAAGGAGAGACTATAGTGAGAAGTACAAAAAAAATGACGCGTGAACAAAGGGAAGCAAGGCGTGTGCGTCAAAGGCTGTATAATAGGGAACCAAAGCGTAAGGAGGCATTGAAGTTATCTGACAAAAAATTTAGAGAGAAGCAAAAGCACAACTTACACGCCGACTCTATCGCCATGGAGAACCCGTTGTATATTCTTGAGGTTGTGTGGCCCACTATGGGTGCATTTGGAGCTCATGGATCCACGACGAACTCCAGTGATTGGGTTATCTCAGAGTCCAGTGCAGCACCTCTTTGTATTCCTCCACCTGATGAGGGAGTTAGGGGTGACGGATGTACTGATATACTGCCAACACATAGATCACATGTTCCATCTGGACAAAGACATGCGTTGTTGACCCGGCGTAACACGATGTTTGAGTGTCGCATTGGTTCGAACACAAGGACATCTAATAAGGATGGTGACTGCATGGATGAAGATCGAATGGATATCAACACACCTTTGCCTCAATCACTCCTGACCAACAATGGTAAATACGAAATACTGATGCCTCATCTCACCATTTAGATGACCTAATCGATCCATGGTTATTTCATGATTATCAAAAAATGCAGGACCGAACATTCAAGCTACATCAGTTACACTGACAACACCATTGTTTGATGATTGTGAATACATAGCTAAAGAACACCTAAATGATAACACACCCATGCCTCAATCGGCCTTGACCAAAGACAACGGTAAATATTGATGCCTCTTTATCCTATTTAGGTGACCTAATTATATACAATACGTAACTCAACCATGGTCATTACGTGATTATCGAAAGGACAGGGCCTAGCCTTCACCGCTTGACCACAACGATGAAACCGCTATGTGATGATAGTGGTAATTTATACTATTTTCTAACATTCTATAGACTATTTGAATTCCTTTGCTTATTTTTATCAATAGTTTCTATACTAACTCATGTATCTTTGGTGGTCATAGATGATGATGAGGAGATATATTTGAAGAGGATGAGGAAGATGATGAGGGATACCTATTTGCTTGGACAAGGTATTTGTACGAAACACTATGTAGAAATAAAATCTCTGCTTTATCTAAACTACTATTGTGGCTTAAATGTCATTCAGATGAGGAAGGTGATGATGATGTCCAAGACAATGACCTTGAGCGAGACATGGCGGGTGTCCTTGAAGAACTTGACCAATATGATGAGGTGTATAGTAACATCCCTACAGATACCCATATGCTAAAACCTGTCGCAAATTGCAAGGGCTGCAGTGCGAAAAGGTTTGAGTATGAACCGCGTGGGTTCTGTTGTCGAGATGGACAGATCAAGCTTAATGAACTGGATGTACCTGATGACCTTATGAGGCTTTGGTCAAGTAATGATCCAAATGCTAAGCACTTTCGTGACAACATTAGGTTTTTCAATGGCCATTTCTCTTTCACTTCTCTATATTGTCACCTCGATAGCGCTACTGCAAGCATGAAAAACAGTGGCATATACACCTTTTGTGCACACGGCCGGATCTATCACAACATAAGGTCGTTTGCGAGAGAAGATGGTAAGGAGCCAAGGCATCTTGAGCTTTACTTCTACGATAATGATCCAAGCCTTGAGCACCGCTATGAACGATGTCGTAAAGAGAAGTACCAAAAAGACAAGGAAGTCATTGATAGGCTTGTGGCCATCCTTCATGACAACCCATACTCGAGAGAAGCTTAGGAGTTTAGGCCGGTGAAGACCTCGAAGACTATCATGTCACACTGAACCTTGACAAAAGGATGGACCGGAGAACATACAACACGCCAATTCTTGATGAGGTGGTCAGCTGTTTGGATTGAGGAAGCGAGCTTCTTGGTCGGTTTGAATAGTGTTGTCTTGCATGGGAAAGATAGAAGCCACCACGGCATCCGCTCATATCATGGATGTTATGACGCTCTTTCATACCCTCTATTCTTCCTAAGGGCGAGCTTGGGTGGCACATGGATATTCCAAAAAAGAATGTTAGTATGGAAGAAGTCATTAAGTATCGTGCCCTGCTGAAGGCTCGTGGTGGGTCAGAAGACGAAACAAGTTTGTTATTCTTCTTATTTAAATGCTTCACATACATGTAGTTCAGTGGTTACTCTATATAAATAACTCTAATTAATAGTTATTTTTTGTAGACTCAGTAGACTATGTGTGTACGTGCGTGACTACTCGCTACAAGTTTCGGATGCGTCCGGGAATATTTAACCCCATATTGTACGGCAAGCGTACGATTTCCCGGCAATTTGCGATTGACACATACGTCAAGATCGAGAGTTCTCGATTAGATTACATACGCAACCATCAAAATGATATTAGGGCCGACCTCTACCAAGGATTGGCCGATAGCCTACATCTTTGGTGAAGGGAGAGCGAAGCTATTGGAAAACGGATTGTGATGCCTTCATCATTTATTGGAGGACCACGTGACATGAGAAAGCGGTACATGGACGCCATGGCTCTGGTACGGAGGTTCGGTAAACCGGACATCTTCCTTACTATGACATGTAACCCGAATTGGGATGAGATCAAGCGTGAACTCTACCCTGGCCAGGTGCCACAGGATCGTCCAGATCTTGTTGTCCGAGTCTTTAGAGCAAAACTACAAGAGCTAAAGGATAGGCTACTAAAGAAGGATATCCTTGGAAAGGTCAAGGCGCATGTATATGTTGTGGAGTTCCAGAAGAGGGGTCTACTGCATGCACATTTTTTGCTTATCATGGATAGAAAATATAAGATCACGTGTCGAACGGTATGACCGCCTCATCTCGGTGAGCTCCGGACAAGAAGAAGTACCCGGTCTTGTACAAGATGGTCACCAAACATATGATGCATGGCCCTTGTGGAGTGCTTAATCGTGATTGTCCATGTACAAAGGGTCATGATTTATGTAAGAACCATTACCCTCGACCTTTCTGTGATGTCACAATACAAGGCAAGGATTCATATCCAGTTTACAGACGACGTGAAGATGGCCGAAAAGAAAAGGTTCGTGGCCATGAGCTTGACAATAGATGGGTCGTGCCTTACAACCCGTATCTCCTTCATCTTTTCAACTGCCACATCAATGTTGAGGCATGTGGGAGCATTAAGCGATCAAATATCTCTTTAAGTACATTTACAAGGGTCATGACCGCGCGTACGTAGGGTGAGAGAGGCTAGCAAGGAGGACGGTGAAGGGAACATCGATGAGATCAAGCAATATAGAGATGCTAGATGGGTAACCCCTCCGAAGCTTTATGTAGGATATACGGTTTTGATTTGAGTGAGAGGTCTCCTTCGTGTTGCCCTTACAACTCCATCTTCCGAGATATGCACATGGTGTCATTTCACCGTCGTGATTGGGTTCAACGAGTGCTTGATCGTCCAGGTATTGAGAAGTCGATGCTTACAGCGTACTTCGAGATGAACAGTACATCTGAACATGCTCATGGTATATTGTACCGTGACTTCCCGAGTTTTATTCATGGAATGCACAAGGTAAAGAATGGATTAGAAGGAAGCAAAAGAAACTAAGACAGTTGGAAGAATCATGGTCCAATCCAACCGAGGGGGAGCGCTACTATCTTAGGGTTCTTGAACCATGTGGCGAGTGCAACCTCCTTTGAGTCTCTAAGGACCGTTGATGGTGACATTCTACCCACCTTTCGTGAAGCTGCAGAAAGAAGGGGCCTAATCGAAGAGGACAATACGTTGGATGAGAGTCTTATTGAGGCAACCGACTGGATGATGCCATATGCGTTGCGAAGGCTCTTTGCAACAATATTGGTGTTTTGTGAGCCCAGCGATGTGTTCGGACTATGGGAGAAACACAAAGATGCAATGTCGGAGGACTATAAGCGCAATAATCAATCCAACTTCATGGTGAAGCAGATGGTCCTCATTGATATTCGAAACTTGCTACAATCAATGGGGAAGGATATAAGTAAATACCCACTTCCTAAAATTGATGACACATATGATGCCTCTTGTGATATTCCAAGAGAGATTTTCGAGGAGGCCAATGTTGAGGCCAACAAGGATGATGTGGCTCTATCATACACCCTTAACTAGGAGCAACGGGTGCTTACGATGAGATTATGTCCTCGATTGATACCGGACACGGGGTCTCTTCTTTGTGGATGGACTGGTGGAACCGGAAAGACTTATCTATATAGAGCACTTCTTGCTTCTATACATAGTCAGAAAAAGATTGTTGTGGCAACTGCTACATCTGGTGTTGCGGCATCAATAATGCCTGGTGGTAGAACCGCCCACTCGCGCTTGAAGGTTCCCCTCACCGTTGATGAAGGGAGCACGTGCACCTTCAAGAAACAGAGTGGTACTGGCAAGCTACTTCGAATTGCATCCCTTATTATTTGGGACGAGGTGACAATGATGAAGAGGCAAGGTGTCGAGGCGCTAGACAAAAGTCTACGTGATATAATGGACCGACCTGAGCTACCATTCGGAGGAAAGACCATGGTGTTCGGTGGAGATTTTAGACAGGTTCTTCCTGTTGTTCGAAGAGGGTCAAGGGCTCAGGTGGTCGGTGCCTCACTGCGGATGTCATACTTTTGGGATTGCATGCGGCATCTAAAATTGGTGCGCAACATGAGGGCAAAGAGTGACCCGTGGTTTGCGGGAATACATTGCGCATCGGTGGCGGTGCGAGGAGGCGAATGGCGATGATGAAATTTTCTTCCTCATGATATATGCATACCACACACCGGGGAAGATAGTGGCCTTGATACTCTAATTGATTGCATATTTCCTAGCCTCAATGCAAATATGTCAAGCAAAGATTATATCACCTCTCGAGCGATATTATCAGCGCGGAATGACTGTGTAGATATGATTAATATGAAGATGATAGATCGTTTCCACGGGGATGAGATGGTGTACCATAGCTTTGACCGTGCGGTGGATGATCCGCACAACTACTATCCTGAAGAATTCCTTAACACTTTGACACCTAATGGTCTACCGCCAAATGTGTTAAAACTAAAGATTGGATGTCCAGTCATATTGCTTAGGAACATCGACCCCGCCAATGGACTTTGTAATGGTACGAGGCTTATCATACGGGGGTTCCAAAAGAATACCATAGATGCAGAAATTGTGTTGGGACAACATGTCGGAAAGAGGGTTTTTCGCCTCGCATACCCTTATGCCCTTCGGATGAAGAGATGTTCCCTTTCCAATTTAAAAGAAAACAATTCCCTATTCGGCTCGGCTTCGCAATGACCATTAACAAGGCACAAGGGGCGACTATCCCTAATGTCGGGGTATACTTGCGAGAACCGGTGTTCTCGCATGGTCAATTGTATGTAGCGCTATCAAGAGCCACGTCAAGATCAAACATTAAGATCTGGCCATGCCGCCTCTTTGAGAAGGACGGGAGCAAGGGAAGGGAAAAAAGAAACCAACAAAGGCTGTATTCATGAAGAATATGATATATAAAGAGGTTCTGACTTCATAAACAAGGTAATGCGTCGATACATTTTTCCAAGATATCAATAGTGCTTTAGCTTTACAAATTAACAAACAAGTTTTATATGCAGGATATTTCTAACTATAATTTCAACTATCTCGTATACTTCACCGCAAGGAGTCGACGTCACATCTTAGACTTGAAATTTTAAGTTAATTTTAGTTATGTTTCTTGAAAACTTATGTAACATTATTGTTTTCGAACAACACGATTGCAATGTCTTTTTAATTTAATAATACATTGTTGTGTTGAGGAATGGTAAAGCCATGTTTCATGTGCATTAATCTCCACTTTATTAATCGGCAACACCATCGATGGAACAAATAAAAAGAAAAATAAATGTTAAACTTACTCCAAAATCCTCTAAAATGTCAAGCATGCAGTACATGTCCATGGATTTTTATTAGTACAAATCTTTCTTATATAAATTGTTACTGTATATATACGAAGAAGTTTAGATATACCAAATCCATCCACTACTCGGTGTATATATTTAATAGCCCTTGTGATGCTATCGATGGGTATTTACTTATTCACCGCAGTACAATAGTACCGAGGCACTTTGTAATGGTACCAGTCTTATCATTTGGGGGTTTTAAAAGAATACTATAGACGCAGAAATTGTATAGAGACAACATGCTGGAAAGAGGGCTTTTCTGCCTCGCATACCCCTATGCCCATCGGATGATGAGATGGCCCCTTTCCAATTTAAGAGAAAACAATTCCCTATTCATCTCAGCTTCGCAATGACCGTTAACAAGGCACAGGGGCAGACTATCTCTAACGTCAGGGTATACTTACTGGAACCAATGTTCTCACATGGCCAATTGTATGTAGCGCTATCAAGAGCCACAGCAAGATCAAACATTAAGATCCTGGCCGTGCCGCTTGCTGAGAAGAACGTGAGCAAGGGGAACGGGAAGAAGAAACCGGCAAAGGATATATTCACGAAGAATATTGTATATAAACAGGTTCTGACTTCATGAGAGAGGTAATGCATCGATACATTTTTTTTCAATACATAAATCCTACTTTGGCTTTAACAATTAATAAATAAGTTTGATACGCAGGATACAACTACAATTTGAACCATTTGTATACTTTAGCTACCAAGAGTGAGACGTTGCATCTTGGACTTCAAATTTGAAGTTATATTTTAGTTATCTTTCTTGAAGACTTATGTAATATTGTTGTTTCAAACATCACGATTACGGTATCTTTTTTATTTAATAACAATACAACATACGCTAATACATATATGTTATCGTGGTATTTTGCTTCCCGTTGCAACGCACGGGCATTTACCTAGTGAAGAAAGAGATTGCAAAACAAAGAAACCGTTTCTACACCAAGGAACGACCTCTACCCTCGCAACGAGGCGTGTAGACGCGACCTTTTCTGCGTTGGGAAGAAACTACCGGTGTCGAGCGGAGTAACGATGGGATCCACTGCGCCGCTGCCGCCGTGCCGGCTGCTCCGCTAGCTCGCGCGCTTCCCTCGCTTCCGCCTGGCTCCGCTTCCGTCCCTCCCTCTCCCGCATCCTCGCTCCACCTTCTTGCGCGCACTTTTGTCGGCGAGGGCGACCTTGTCCCGGTCGCAGCTCGAGTGCTCGTCGGCGAGGGCGACCTTTGTCCGGGTCGCAGCTCGAGTGCTTGTCCGTGCACACCGAAGTCGAAGCCGGCGACCTTCTCAAGGATTACGAGAACGAGATCTGGGTCTGAAATACACCGGATCCGGCTGCTGGCGGTGAAGGTCACCACACCTTCGCGATAGGTCGTGGCGTATGTTCGATGCTGCACTATGACCTGAATGGGACTCTGCTGGGAAGCTTCCCTTGCGATAATGGCCGCCATCTCAGATTGCTCCGTACACCTTCAAGGAAAGCCTCATTCAGCATGCATTCTTTGAGAAGGAGAGAGGATAGCAACGCCGGAGGTTCATGCTTTGTTGGAATTGTCGATCGATCTGCTAGTTCATGCTTCAGATATTACAATTTACAACCTCGGTGGATGAAGTGAGAGTAAGCTAGCTTTTCTTCTGCATCTCTTTTATGTTGTTCTTTGTAGTGACTTGCGAGACGTGTGATCCGAGGCACAAAACAATCAGGCTATACAGTTGCTTTCCACAATTGATCTATAGCTTTATTGTGTTACATTTAAGTTATCTTTTGTATACAAACTACACTTTTCCTAAAGCTTGGACGCCTGGAATCAGGTTGCATGCCCAGGCTATGCATGGCCAGTTTGTCCTTGTTTATAATTGGGATAGATGCATGGCGATGTCTAGGTAAATTTTATTCATAGAACAATTGTTTTTTTTTTGTCTCTGTCTGTTAGTTGTTAGTTGTCTTCCTACGGAAAATAATTGTAAGTTGTTAGTTGTCCTTGTGTTGATAGAATTCAATTTTTTTTTTTTGAGTTTGTGTTTATGTCTAATGGGTTTTATATTCTCGGTATTAAAAATTGCATATTGCGTCTATTGAAATTGCAGGTAATGGAATCTGCAATTTTCGTACAAAGTATGTGCAATTACAGTCGCCTGGAAGAACACTAAAATCCAGGCAACTGGATTTTAGCAAATCCCTACAAACTAATGTAGAAACTATGCATTGAGAAGGACAGTTTCTATAGCATATTAATTGCTCTATTTTTCTTTTGGAATATGAAACAAGAAACTACCCATTGGGACTGCCCTAACAAAGCAAAACCCATACTAAATGCAATCTTTGAACTTAGAAATATATACAGCTGTCAACATGGGCACTCAATAACAAAGCAAAACCCATACTAAATGCAATCTTTCTTGCAGTTGCTGATGTGTGTCCTTCAATAGCAAGACACTTGTTAACTCCATTAATCTCATGATTTTCGACGCATCTCTCGATTATGGGTACTTGAATGTGTTGTGAGGATGTATGTGCATATATATATACATATGTACATCCAGCAACAAAAAACATAAATGACAACGAAGGTCAGAATAATGCACATTACTAAAATTTGCAAAATTAATCAAGACAAACAATCTCTACTCTCTAACATTGACATATCCTTCCACAGTGAAGTAATTTAGTGCGATTTTTGAAGTTATTTTGTAATAGTGAACATGTTTTTTTTATATAACAAGATAATTTTACTTACTACTCCCTTCATTCCAATTTATAAGACATTCCAACAACCTTGGAGAGTCAAAGAATCTCAAGTTTAACAAAATTTATATGATAAACCAATAATATTTATGATGCCAACTAAATATCATTAGATTCTCCAATACTTACATTTTTATTGCATACCTATTTGATGTCACAACTAATTGTAGTTTTCTCTATAATTTTGATCAAATTTAAAAAGTTTTGACTCTACAAAATTCTTGGAATGGCTTATAATTTGGAATGGAGGGAGTATTATTGTCGGTGATGATTACTGTAGTCAAACAAATTGATAGCTACATAGTTTTGTTTTTTATAAAAAAAAGATTAAATTTACCTTTTTTTCTCGTGTGGATTTACAAATCTAGGGTTAGTTCATGTGGTTTATCATAATCACAAATGTGGATGCTTTTAGGGGGAAAACACGTATAGTAGCTAGTATGTGAAATGTCAATAATGATGATAAATAGTCTATCGAAATGGATGTCCATTTGTGTTTAATTTTGAGGTTGTTTCCTTTTTTTTTTTCTAAAGTATCGAGTTATCGACCATTTGTGTTTGAGAGCCTGACATGAACCGGCCGACGAATTGAGGACATTCATGGCTCACACCAGCCCCAGGACAGCCGCCCGCCCACCCAGTACGCACATGCGTCGCCATGAAGGGCCATATCTCTTCTCAGCCTACAAGTAGCGGTCATTGGAGCAAGTCTGGAAACCACGAAACAACCAGCAGACACTCCGGCTCCGACGAGAGTGATCACTCACACCCTTGCACTTGCACACACAATGCCGGGCGCCACGGTCGTCGTTGCCGCGGGAACCAACGGAGACAACGAGGTCCTCCACGACTTCTCTCCGGTCGTCGCCGCAGGAACCAACGGCGACAACGAGGTCCTCCATGACTTCTCCCCGCTCCTCCTGGTGTACAAGAGCGGCCGCCTCGAGCGGCCCCTCTTCATGCAGTTCGACCTGCCCGGCCACGACGACGCCACAGGTGTCGAGTCCAAGGACGTGGCCCTCTCGCCTTCTGTCTTCGTGCGGCTGTACCTCCCGCCCGAAGCCACCAGCAGCTCAGGCGACGACGACGACGACGACGGCGAGAAGAAGAAGGCCAACAACAAGCTCCCCGTGGTCGTCTTCTTCCACGGCGGCGGATTCGTGATGGGGTCGGCGGGCTCCTGCGTGTACCACCGCTTCGTGAACGACCTCGTCGCCGCGTGCCCCGCCGTGGCCATCTCCGTCGACTACCGCCTCGCGCCGGAGCACATGCTCCCGGCCGCGTACGAGGACTCCCTCGCGGCGCTCAAGTGGGTGCTCTCGGCGACGGACACGTGGGTGGCCACGCACGGCGACCTCTCCCGCGTGTTCCTGGTCGGCGACAGCGCCGGCGGCAACATCTGCCACCACCTGGCCATGCACCCGGACGTCAGGGCCCTGAAGGGCATCGTGCTCATCCACCCGTGGTTCTGGGGCAAGGAGCCCATCGGCGGGGAGCAGGAACACCGGCGGCCCAGCACGACGATTAAGCGCGTGGAGGCGGAGGAGGGCCGCCGCGGGCGGAAGAAGCACCTGTGGGAGTACGTCTGCCCTGGCGCGGTCGACGGCGTGGACGACCCCCGGATGAACCCGACGGCGCCCGGAGCGCCGGGGCTGGAGGGCCTGGCGTGCGAGAGGGTCATGGTGTGCGTGGCCGAGGGCGACCACCTGCGGTGGCGCGGTAAGGCGTACGCCGAGGCCGTGGCGCGCGCGAAGACGAAGGGTGGCGAGTCGCCGCCTGAGGCGGCGGCGGCGGCTGTGGCACCAGCGGAGTTGCTAGCCGATACGGCGGTGGTGGCGTGCGTGAAGCAGGGAGGTGGCCAGCCGGCGGCGGTGGAGGTGCTGGAGTCGGAGGGGGTCGGTCACGTCTTCTTCCTGCTGGATCCCGAGATGGAGCAGGCCAGGGAGCTCCTCGGCAGGATCGTGGCGTTCGTCCGTGCGAAGTGAAGGAGCTTCGGGCAGGGGCGAACATGCATGCACGGCGCGTCGATCTGTTGGTCTGCCGGAACGCCGCGTGCACCGTGCAGCAGCCGATCGACCATGCAACCGTGCATGTACGTAACGTTAATAGAGACGGGCATGTGTGTGTTAGTGTGTGCACCTAGTATTCCAGTCTGTTTTATCTCCGTTCGTGAGGGCCAGTGAACCATCCTACCAGGAGTCGTTGGCCCGACACTTGAATGTAACCGTACCGCGTCGTACGTGTCATGTTATGTGGTGAACTGTGAAGCCGTGAAGGTGACGAGTGATGATGACTCGGTCTCCAGTCTGCACTGCTGCATGGTGAATGCCAAGCCCTGCTCTGCCCTGAATTCCATGGTTTGCTGCTAGTAGCTTTCAGTGCTGTGTTTACTCCTCTGTGAGACGACTGACACTTCGAACAGGTGGCCTGCTGATGAGTCGATGTGCAGTGTGCACTGTGCGCGCCGCTGTCCGCTTGGATAGGGCTTGTCTAGTTTACCAAATTTAGTCCCAAATTTCACTATGAAAAAGAAGATTTTTATCACATTAAAATGTTGACACATGCATGGAGTACTAAATATAAATAAAATTAAAAACTAATTGCACAGTTTGGTTGTACTTTGCGAGACGAACGTTTTAAGTCTAATTAGTCAATGTTTGGACAATATTTACCAAATACAAACAAAATGCTACAGTGACGCTACTGCCAAGTTTGGACACCCCAACTTAGGGGTCTAAACAAGGCCTTAACGCCACCGCATGGGCGAGGACGTGAGGCCACGAACTTGGATGCAGAAACCATTGAATGTCGTCAAGGTGTGCAGCGCAGCCTTTCCATTGAATGTGTGAAGCTGCGCGCAGCACAGCACTTGTCTCGGCCAGAATGGGTCAAATTTGAAAAAAAAAAACTTTTGCTATGTTCTGTTGGCAATTTTGTTATTTGATGGATGTTTCCATGTGTTTCACTGCGTTTCATAATTTGTATTACTATTGTCACTACTAGGTTGTACTTTAAAAATCTGATAGATTTAACCATATAAAATCAATTGGCAGATAATAACTGCGTAAAAAAACAAACGCCCTGTTCGTTTGGTCGTTTTTTTGGCGATTCTCGCTTAGCTGATTTGTTCGAGAGAAAACACTGTGAAGTCATTTGTTGAAAAGCGCATAAGAAACAAACGAACAGGGCGAAAGAGAACGGCTCCAATTTTTTTTTTTTTAAAAAGGAGGGGTCGGTCAGTACCCACAAGCAGGGTTTTTTTAACCTCTCGGTTTACCGCGGTAAACCGCGATTACCGGTCTAAGCGGAGCGGACCGGTTCCGGTTCGGTTTTCCCCAAATTCAAATTTAAAATTTAAAAAAAATGCTAAAAATTCTTTAAAATAGTTCATGGTTTATAGAATTCAATGGCGTAAATTTTTTTTCAAATTTGAGTTCGTTTAGTATTTATTTAGACGTTTAGAAGTTTAAAAAAAAAAAAAAGAAAAAATACACAGCCGGCCCGTTAAGGCCCATTAAATCATGAAGGTCGAAAAATATACTAAACGCATTCAAATTTGAAAATTTTTGACATCATTGGATTCTATAAATAATGAAGTATTTTTAGGAATTTTTTTAGCATTTTTCCAAAAAAATTGAAATTTGAATTTTGAAAAAACCAAGCGGTTACCACCTTACCAAGCGGTAAACCGCTCAAACCGACCGTAAACTGCTCGCAAACCGAACCGAATGGTTGTTTGAATTCAAATTCGAAATCAACTAGTTACCGACTCAAACCGTGGTAAACCGGTCGGCTAACCGGAACCGGAGGCCGGCGTTTCGGTCCTCCCGGTCGGTAAAAAAAACCTTGCCCACAAGTTCATTCGGCTCACGGCCCAGTACCACAACAGCTCTTGGGTCTTCCCGGGCGGCCAGGCCCAAGAGATGATGGCCTGTGCAACATCAACTGGGCCTTGAGCCCAGGAGTGCATTGTGGCCCGTGCAATAAATCGCGCCGTCTCTGTTGCCGTCGTAGCTTGGGGGAAAAAAACATGCATTATGCATACAGGCTGCACCCAGGTTACGTACATACACAAGTTCCACCTACGGCATGTACGTGCTCATCCGGTGGCAAAGCAACCGTCATCGTTCCTCTTTTTCCCCCGACTGAAACAGTCCTGGTTCGGCTCTCACGCGCGCTCGACGGCCGCCACCGGCACCGCAGCGCTGGGACGCGAGTCTCTGTACCTGAATGGCAGACCTGTCAGGCAAATCGACTGAAGGAATCCGTATGCCGATGGAACAAATGAACATGATGAGCCATATTGAAGAGAGCTGCCTCATGAGGTTCCCCGCCGTGTTGTCGTTGGTGCAGATCAAGATGTATCACACTTCGATGCTATGTTTCCTCCATATGCTCAACAAAGAAGTATAAATGCTTTTCCCGCCCAAAACAAAAAGAAGTATAAATGCTATCCGCGACCGACGTTTCGGTTCCTTGGCAGTTCGTGATGTTGTGCATCAGTTGCCGAGCATCTACAAGAGTTTGCCAAAATTTACTTGGCAAATCTTGTGATTTGGCAAGTGATTAAAACATATGGCAAGTGAAATAATCTAGTATCTCCAATAGTTTGCCATTTGAGTTTGGTAAAATTAGAAAAGAAGGCCCACAACTGGATCGGATCCAACTGACGATTACAACAGCAGCATGTATTTGTTCGGCACAGAACAGAAGAGCAAATGAACTCATTCAAAAGAAGTGCAAATAAATCAAGCACGAGTAGTAGTACATTGGAATGCGACGGAAATAAACAAACACTAGCACTAGCACTAGCACTAGAACGCTATCGAAGATGAGAACGCCGTCGCCATCGAGGTCCAACCTGCTACACTCTCAGTTCAACGGCACTAGCACAAGAACCCTATCTTGACTACCAGATCAAGGGCACCACCATGAATAACAAAATCGGCCGAAGAGAACAAACCATAGGCGACTGATCAAGGGCATCTTGCCTAGCCGTGTGCGCTGTGCGAGAAACAACAATCTGAAAAGCCTACCTTAACGAGTAGCAGCCAGTGAGTCCACCACGAATTCGACGTCAGATCGCGAGGGAGTCCGCCGCGAGTTCATTTGATCACCAGGGAGTCCGCCGCGAGTTCGTCTGATCGCCACGGCGGCATCCAGCCCTGCACGCGAGATCGATCTGTGTGCCTGCTCTCGCGAGGAATCGAGGGGTCAGAGGATCGAGCGGGATCTATCGACAGAAAGGGTGGAAACGTCATTGTCTGTTCATTTCCTTACGAACATTTAGTAGCAATGCAAAATTTCAATGAGCGTACTTCAGAGAGTTGTTGATGCGTGAGGACTTGTGATGGTGGGACCTATGAATAACGTGGCTTCACAAATCATAGAAAAACAAGCTAGTACGTGGGGGCAACCAAACTTAATTGCCGAAAACGTCATTCTCTGTTCATTTCCTAAAGACATTTAGTAGCAATACAAAATTTCAATGAGCGTACCATGGTGGTACCCATGAATGTCGTGGCTTCACAAAATCACACATAAACAAGCTACTGGGCAACGAAACTTATTTTTTGGAAACGTCATCGTCTATTCATTTCCTAAGGCCGGTCTCAGTAGGGGTTTCACCGTAGTGTCATGCACATTAAATACAAACATACATCAAGAATTTGATTGAAACGAGAAGGAGAGAGAGCCATATGGTTTCACCATGGTGAAACTGGGTGGCGTCGTTTCCGCATTGAAACCCGAATGTAACCAAGACTTGAGCCGTTTCATCTCGTCGTCCCATACTGATTAAAGTGTATGATCCCATACACATGCGGCAATTAAGTGCTTTTTCTGCGCAGGGAAACAGTGCATTGAAACTGTTGCATTGTAGAGGGTGTTTCAATGTTTGTTTCATGGAGGCTTTGTTAGCAATTTTGTTTGGAAACAGTGCAATGACACCATACACTGAGACTGGCCTAACTATATTTCAATGAGCGTACTTGAGAGATGCATGAGGACTTATCGTGGTAGGACGGTGGAACCTATGAATGACAAAGCTTCATAAAATCACAGATCCATGGCTCATCGGGTCCCACGACAGCTACCCGCCTACCCAGCACATTCATCATGATGAGGGAAAAAAAAAGGTACGGATGGGGCAGCATGCTACACGCGGACGGAAAACATGCGGCACCACGTTAGCCTAAGGCCTTGTTTAGATCATGGCCAAGTTGGGAGTTTGCGTAGTGCGGAGTGTCAAATCAAATCAAGATCTGAAGATTTCGTTTGTATTTGGTGAAAATGTCCAAACTTTGACTAATTAGGCTCAAAATGTTCGTCTCGCAAAGTACAATCAAACGTGCAATTAGTTTTGATTTCATCTACATTTAGTCTCCATGACATGGTGACATTTTGATGTGACGGAGAATAGAAATTCTGCATAGTGAATTTGGTGGCAAATTTGGAGATCTAAACAAGGCCTAAATCTCTTCCCACGTTGTAGAGTTTGGTTGACAATCCACTGAGGACTACCTACGGATGGTCCGTACCCATGGCGACGCATGTGCAAGTTTCTCAGCTTATAAGTAGCGGTTACTGAAGAAAGTCTGAAACCACAAAACGGCAA
The DNA here is from genome assembly GCA_018135685.1 of Themeda triandra. NCBI lineage: Eukaryota > Viridiplantae > Streptophyta > Magnoliopsida > Poales > Poaceae > Themeda > Themeda triandra. The sequence goes on along the minus strand of JAENPR010000045.1, from coordinate 195,237 downwards.
CGAGTTATCACCTTTGCACACACAACACAATGTCGGGTGCCAAGGTCGCCGCCGCGGGAACCAACGACGACAATGAGGTCGTCCACGACTTCTCCCCGCTCCTCAAAGTGTATAGGAGCGGTCGCCTCGAGCGCCCCCTTGTCCTGTCGTTCAACCTCCCCGGCCACGACGCCGCCACAGGCGTGGAGTCAAAGGATGTGGTCCTCTCTCCCTCCATCTTTGTGCGGCTGTACCTCCCGCCCAAAGCCACCGCCTCAGGTGACTCCGACGGTGAGAAGAAGAAGGCCAACAAGCTTCCCGTGGTCGTCTACTTCCACAGCGGTGGTTTCGTGCTGGGGTCGGCTGGCTCTTGCGTGTACCATCGCTTCGTCAACGACCTCGTCACCGCCAGCCACGCCGTGGCCGTCTCTGTCAACTACCGCCTCGCACCGGAGCACATGCTCCCGGCCGCGTACGAGGACTCCCTGGCAGCGCTCAAGTGGGTGCTCTCGGGCATGGACACGTGGGTGGGCAAGCACGGTGACCTCTCTCGCGTGTTCCTTGTCGGCGACAGCGCCGGCGGCAACATCTGCCACCACCTGGCCATGCACCCAGACGTCAAGGGCGTCGGCGGCGTGAAAGGCATCGTTCTCATCCATCCGTGGTTCTGGGGCAAGGAACCCATCGGCGGGGAGCGGGAGCACAGGAGGCCCTGGACGAAGCGCTTGGAGGCGGAGGGCTGCAGGAGAAAGAAGCACCTGTGGGAGCTCGTGTGCCCTGGCGCGGTCAACGGCGTGGACGACCCCCGGATGAACCCGATGGCGCCCGGCGCGCCGGGTTTGGAGGGCCTGGCATGCAAGAAGGTGATGGTGTGCGTGGCCGAGGGAGACCACCTGCGGTGGCGCGGTAAGGCGTACGCTGAGGCCGTTGCACGGGCGAAGAAGGGTGGCAAGCCACATATGGTCGTGGCACCAGTAGAGTTGCTGGCCAATACGACGGTGGCATGCGTGAACGACGGCAGCGGTCAGCCGGCAGTGGAGATGCTGGAGTCTAAGGGGGTCGGGCACGCCTTCTTCGTGCTGGATCCTGAGAAGGCGGAGGAGGCCAAGGAGCTCCTCAGCAGGATCGCGACATTTGTCAGTGAGAAGTGAACGAGCTGTGAGCAGGAGGATAAACATGCCCGTGCTAACGCAAGAGTAGTATCTAAAAAAAATAAATTATAAAAATTAAAATAAATGAATTGGTAAAAGAAACGTAAATTCATACACTAATGAAATGTTAGTTTAATTTGCATGTGCTGCGGCAGTATTACGTACACATCAAATAACCAAAAACAATACTATATATTTCTATAGTTAAGAATAAAATAAAACATATAAGTGATTGTCCCTATAGCCTGTTCACAATTTTTAAGTGCTTCTTCTTTATATTAATTACAGATACACCTTGAGGGTCGAGGTACAGTTGTGTTAAGTACCATTTGTTACACTATGGAGTACAGATCAAATTAAAATAAACAAACAAGGGCGAAGTGAAACGTTCGTAGGTCATCCTAAACTCCTATAAAGCTAATGCCAACTAGTCTATTTCTCTAATGTATCCTTAAGCCACCTCATCACATGGGTTCACTAAATTAATTAGTTCAAACACTTAATTTCATTAGTTGAGTCTCATGAAGTCCCTAAGCTAGATGTTGGCCTCTTCACCTTTCCTCCACTAACGATGACCACCTCCATGGATAGCTAATTGATGCATGCATGATGTGTTTTGACATTGCTTTACCCATTGTCAAGGGTACCACTTTATTATTTTGTATCCAATGACTGATGAATTTCTTATTCATTAGTATTTCAATCAGTCATGCTATATTATTATTATGTTTCTATATTAATTTGTTTATATACTAAAATTCATATTAGAAAATTCCCGTAGCAACGTGTGAGGAATCACCTAGTATCCTCTACAGGTAACACCTGTAGAGGCAGCTGTCTCAGCTTTCTGTTTCGCTGGATGAAGTGCTTGAGCCGTTCCTCTGCCGAAGTCGCGTGAGGTGATGGAGTGCGGTCAACGGCGTCCGTCGCAGCCCCGTCCATCGCTTCTCCCAGGGCGGTTGTCCCAGCATGGGTAAGAGTCGGGCCGGGTCAGAGTTACTGAGTCCGCGCCTGGGAGTCTGGCCACGGTGTGGTCCTCTGCCGTTGAGTTCATGAAGACCCCCAGTAGCCAGCAACTTGTCATCAGGCGTATGTGCAATAGCAATTCCAAAATTTGTATCAAAATCTGTGGAATCATTGTTACAACTGTCGACACATAACTGGTAGATATAAAAAAAAAACAAAAACAAAAAGAAAACGAGATGACTCAATTTCAAAAAGGAAAAAATAGGAGGGCTTGGTCAGTCCACCGAATTCTAGTCCCACAAGTTCATTTGGCCCACGGCCTAGTACCGCAGCCCTCTTCCGACCCATCTTCCTCCTCCCCCTGGCCTTCTTCTTTGTTTCGAGGAAAAGGGCAAAAAGGAATGAAGAACAAAAATATTTCTCTGGAAAAAAATGAAGGGCGGCAGATAGTTTTTTTTTCGATTCAGAGGGCGGCAGATAGTTGTTGCTACAGAAATCCCGTGTGGGGTTGGTGCCGTGCTGCTGAGGTGGCCGCCCGGGTGTGGGGCAGGCAGCGCAGCTGGGCACGGTCTGGCACCAGGGTGTACGTCGCCGGCCGGCCGGCCGGCTTGGGGCGCGCACACTGGGGCACCCTGCCGAGGTGGCCAGCTCGAGACAGCGGCGCAGAGAATCGCCCGTTCGCAAATGAGCAAGCGCACAACGGAACAAGACTGCGTCGTGCCTACTACACGCAGAATCTGAGGATCGATCTGCGTAGGCGCTAGGCTAGGCTCGCACTCGCACGTTCACCGTTGGCCGCGAACCTCGGACCACAGGGATGGATGCGTACAAGATTTGACTCCCGCGCGGAATCCTGCACGTACTCCTGCAGTGCAGGTCCCCCGACACCGCACCGGGTCACGGGCAGAGAATCACTGTACGGAGCTCCAGACGTGGTACGTGCGTGGACGCCCTCTCCTCCAGCCGCGCGGCGCGCGCGGGCAGCAGCTGCCCGGCCGGGTCCAACCGTAGTTCGTCCCGTCGTGAAACGTCTCCGCCGCTCCCAGTGGGTGGGTGCAGGCTGGGCAGCGGCGCGGCATGATTCACGAGCGCGTGATCGGCCCCGGAATCGAGGTGCAGAGGCCTGTATCCCGAGGTCAGAGGTGGTTGCGTTTGCCGGCTGGCGCATGCAGCCGACGACGCGACGTGACCGCGGTTGGTGGAGCAGGGCAGGCGGCAGGCCTGGCCGCGGGTAGGCACGGCTCCGCGTCCGCGGTCCGCACCGAATCCACCAATCGAAGACGACGTTTCACGTTTGGTTGTGGCACATCGCCACTGTGGGTTTGGTCCAAAACGCTCGGAGGAACGACGCGAAAAGTGGCCGTGGACCAGGGCGAAGAAGTTTCCAACACAGGCACCAACAGGCCTATAGGAAGCCTTGGCATAAAAGTCAAGCAACACGGACGGCAGAAGCAAAGCGCACGTTTGCTTGTTCCATCGCAGCATCCATTGACAAGTTCTGGCTATCACAATCAAACACGCTCGTTTTTTTGTTGCTGTACCCGTGTTGATCTCGTATAATGGAAGACCACGTCGTTTGGTAGGGGAAAAGCGATTTTTTTTTTCCGCTCTAGCTTTAAAAACGAGCACCCAACGTGATTACATACAGTTTAACTAGGATCATTAATTTTTCCACGTTTATTACTTGGTAGTAGTTTCTTAAGTTGCTTTAAAGAACAAAAATCTATACGTACTTCCTTTGTCCAAAAGAATGCGATTATGAGATTTGTGTTATAGTCAAAAACTAGCTTAAGTTTGACCATGTTGATGCTAAACGAATGGTGATAACATTTATGTCTGCAACTGAGTTTATTATTAAAGTAAAATACATTCCACAATTAATCTATGATACTTTTTTTATATCATAAGTGTTACTTTTTGCATAACTTTGGTCAAACTCAAAACAATTGACCTTTTGAAAAGTGAGAATTGTTTTTTTCCTCGACGGAGGGAGTACACACCAAAGCGATGTCGCATTGCACAATATTTGATTAGTTACATATATTATCATGCTATTATTAACCATTTGTCTTTTAGAGGTTAATAATCATTTGTATCATCAAATCGCTTGATCAAATACTAACACTACAATACTAAATACTATAGCATAGGAGTACGTGTGTGTTGCCTACATAATGTCATACATATATTCTCTTGGGTATGCATTTTACAAATGAGGTGACAGGAAATCATGGATTCCCTTTGTTGAAGTAAATATACCCCAGTTTATTGGTGAAAAGAACGACATGGTACAAATAAGAAGTAGCATAGAACTCATTTACGTCATGTACCTCCAAATCAAGCCTTTTATCCACTTCTAATTAACAATCTAAGCGATTCAGTTCGGTCCCTACAAAGCGGTGTTTATCATGCTTATGCAAACTTTTTCGTGTTACACTTTTATTTTTATATATATAGGAACAGAGTGTTAACAAAACACACAAAAAGAAACAGATATAAAACAGATACGGGTAACTAAACAACAATAGAGATACAAAAGATACAGAAATAGCAAAGCACGAAAAAAATTAGAGTTGTGACTATGCAGTTTTTGGTAGCAAAATTGATAAAATGTTCTCGCCTAATTAAGAGTTTCTGTTAGCAATTCATCTCAACATTGTTATACTTCTAATTTTTTATCTCATAAGAAAAAACATAATGAGGTAGAAAAATGAGAATGAGATCAAAACACTTAGTAAAGGCAAAATTCTTATATGAATGGAATCCAAACACCCCTCACTTTCTTTACCTGGAATCTATATTCACCATCTAGAATCTAGACTTTCACTACAAGTCAGAATGAAATCTAAGTTAATGCTACACTGACCTTGGTTAACTGGAGAATGCAAATGTCCTACAAAATTAACAGGTTGGAAGTTTAATACTCAAATTTGAAAGCAAACTTAGTAAAGAAAGCTACATGATATTTTGTGTGTCCATTGTTCACGATATCAGACGGTCTTCTTAATGAGAAAAATAAACTCTTTTTGTTAAGATTTTCTTTTTGCAAAAATCCTACTAAAAGTGTTCCTAAGATTCAATTTTATTTAATGCTTTACTTAAGGAAAAATATTCTAGTTTATTTCCTATAATTTATTTGCTAAATCGTTATGTTTAGTAAGATAACAAAATATGTAACAACCTTATATTTTTCCATTGCCATGCACTTTTATCTTAATTAATTTTCTAAACAATTTTGTATTGAAAATCCTCGAGCTATTTGAAACCAACTTTTTTATACTTACTTGGTCTTTTATCCCTCGCTCACTTGGAACCCTATGTTCTCCCTAATTTATTTATCCTTCTTCACAAACACGCATACCATGGCCCAGCCCCAGCTGGTCACACATAAATATCAATAATTTCTTTTATAAATTTAGTTGAATTTATAAAAATTTGACTTTGGACAACTCTAACGAAGTAATTGAATTTAGCACTGTATTTAGGACCACTGGTAATAAATAGCCAGACCAAAAGTACACTCTGAGAAAGTAAACCAATCTCTTCCTCACGCACTGACCACGAAATCACAGAACAGCAGCCGCCGGCCCACGCGTCAGCCACCCACCCCGGCGATCAGACGGCCCAGACCGTAACGAACTCCAAGATCCGACGGCGCAGATCCGTTTCTCACCCCGTATATAAGCAGCCTCACCCCAGCCACGAGCTCCCTCTCTTTTCCGCCCTCCACCCCTCGCGAGCCCTCCCACCCCACACGACCCTCCTCGGCGGCGGCGGCGGCGGCGGCGACGGCGATGCAGATGGCGGCGACCACCACCGACTCCCAGGCGGCCGTGCCGCCTCACCACCCTCACGCCCACGCGCACCCCCACGCGCCCCCGCACCACCACATGCCGCAGCCGCGGTGGGTCGTCATCCCGTACCCGCCGCCGCCGCCCATGGTGGCCGCGCCACCGCCGCCGCCGCCGCAGTTCGCCAAGCACTTCGCCGCCGGGCCGCCCCGCCGCCCCAGCCTGCGGCCGGGCGCCGCACGCCGACCCCGCCCGCGGCCGGATCCGGCGGGAACGGGTGCGAGGAGAATAAGACCATTTGGGTCGGCGACCTCCAGTACTGGATGGACGAGAACTACCTCCACAGCTGCTTCGGGCCCAGCGGCGAGGTTTGCTTTCTCTCCCGATCCGGGCTCCTCCGTACTGGATCTCATGGAGCACAGCTAGATTTGTACCATTTCCGCTCGTTGATTCGTGTGTTTTTGCCTCTGATTGATATAGAAGCTTAAACTGCGCTTGATTTTTGCTTTGTGGAAACAAACGTGCCATGTTTTTAGAATTTAGACGTTGCAAAGTTGCTCAAGGCGCCAAGTTCGAGGTCATTCAATGCCGTACGGACAGAATGCTCTTGTTGTTTGGTCATTTAGTATCTCCTGTTTTGTTTAAAGCTGCGTTACAGCTTTAAAATGTCTTTTTGGTATCGTTTCTTTCTGTAGTCTATAGAAGGACTCATCTTATTCCCTTGGAATTGGTGTATGCGAGGTGACAAACGTGCCGACCTCTGGTAGGATTTATGCATATAACTTACTTGGAGGAAACGGTCTTGATTCTTGTTAAGTAATAAACATTTTGAATGGGCCAAGTTAGCTTCTTCACTTTGCTGAATCCTGTTTCCTGTATCGGTAGAATTACTTTTGGTGGAGCGAAAAGAAGCAATAATTTCAGCATTGGGCCAGTTATCCTTTTTGGGGTATGCTCACTGATGTTGACAGGAAGAGAAAAGATGCCTGATTATAGGATCGGTGTAATGGGGTGATACAATGCCTCTTCAGGAGCAGAGATAAATGGACAAAGTGACTTGTATCTATTCTTTTTTATGTACTAGCTAGTCGTAGTAGCTACCACGAACCTTTCTTCAAACATAGCATGTTCCGTAGCCGGTTTTCACACCCGCTTTGGCTGCAGCTGCTGCAGCTGGCACTCACAAAAAAATACTGTGTTGACAGCCAGCACCAGCTGCATTTACCGGCAGCCGAATGGAGCCATAGTTGAAAGTATGTTTATCGGATACACATGAGGTTAACTGCCAATCAGGCACAGCTTACTATTTCTTCTTTCTGTTTTTTGTGTGTTTGTGCTTCCAGAACTTTTTAAGTAGTAATCTTATTGTCTTTGCTACCTTACTTTTTGTAGGTGGTTACAATAAAAGTTATCCGCAATAGGCAAACAGGACAATCAGAGGGGTATGGATTTGTTGAGTTCTTTTCTCATGCATCAGCAGAAAAGGCTCTTCAGAATTTTACTGGTCATGTGATGCCAAACACTGACCGGGCATTTAAGTTGAACTGGGCATCATATAGCATGGGTGAAAAGCGATCTGAAGTAGCTTCTGATCACTCTATATTTGTTGGTGATCTAGCTGCTGATGTTACTGATGAAATGCTGCTGGAGCTTTTCTCTAGCAAGTACCGCTCGGTGAAAGGAGCTAAAGTAATAATTGATGCAAACACAGGCCGCTCTAGGGGCTATGGATTTGTTAGGTTTGGAGATGACAACGACAAATCTCATGCAATGTCTGAAATGAATGGTGTATATTGCTCTTCTAGGCCAATTCGCATAGGACCCGCGACTCCCAGAAGATCTTCAGGTATTCCCATCTTCTATTGTTGTTTCACAATCTGCAATGGATAGCATCTTTTCATTCAACCATAGGTTGTCAAATGTTTCATGCTATGAATGGTTTAGCTTCAACCCTCGACCTGGGAATGTCGGCTCCGATCTGGGTACGCGGGGTCATTTTCGACCTGGTTTTTTTGACCCCCTCGATCTGGGAATTTCGTGACTATTATCTGGTTGCTAAGGTGTCCTTGAGTTTTTCCTAAAGTCAGTAAAATTAATATTAAGTGTTACTTGGATACCGAAGCAGGGGCGGAGCTACGTTGTAATTTGTGGGTGCCCAGGCACCCACAAAAATCTGAAAAAACACTATTAGGAACGGATTTTTACCATGGATTTAGATTAAAATTCCACGCCTATAAGAGAAAAGCACCCCTCTCTAATTTGCTCTAGCTTCGCCTCTGTACCGAAGTGTGGATAGTTCACAGGATGGAACTGAACAAGCGTTTGCATGGCTATTGAGATGGAGTCATGATTAAAGGACTATTTGCATGGCGATCCCTATACAGTGCAATTAAAAGGAAACTGAAGCGTTTAGCCGTGCATGCATCCATGCTAAATTGCCGGACGCTAACTGCTGTGGAGCATAAAGCGTCACTTGGGGCCCACCTGTCACTGTCAGGGAGTTACTTGTATCCATGAGCGCTAAGGTTGACAGCCCGTCTTGGTATTCGTTTTTGTACCCGTCGCACCTTAGAAAGTGGACCTGCTGGAGTATTAATTAATTTGTCTTTTTTTTGGGACTGATTATTCATTATTCTGACCTTCCTGGTCAATACTCCAGTCAAGTTCTTGTGTCATCTGTTGAACAGTATTTTATAGAAATGATTTGAATAATTCTATGCATATTACATGCCAATCTTTTTCTGATTAAGAGGTTATAACCATTATTAAGTGGTTCTCTTTTAAAGTTTTAAGTATACACAACTCTTCACTCTCATGCATCCATTTGGCTAGAATGCTTGGTCCCTTTATGCAAGGCTGCATATGCAAGCTGAACACTTGCAGTCATGTAATTTTGTTAACTATAATGTCTGCAAGCGTCTGGGCCAAACGGATTGCCTGAACAACTTAACAGCACGTATCTGGCCCGAGGAGGTGTCTATCCATCTTGTTTTCTGGGTAGGCTGATTGTCTGGTTTTTATTTTATTGACGACTGCATTTTTGCAAAAGACACTGCTAACACATTCGGAATTCACTTTGCTTCTTTTCCCTGTTTCACTTCCTAGGAAACTAAGTTGCCAAATCATCTGTTTCATCCTCCTGAGTCCTAATTAGCTTTTTTAGTACTTCCCAAAATTCTGGTGATATTTGAAAGTGAATTACTGAAACACATGTTTTATGGCCATAACTAAAAAAAAAAAAAAAAAAAAAAAAAATGGTATTTTGGCCTGTGGTGGTATGTAAGCCTGATTCTATGGCTACAGTGTTCTGGAAAAACAATCTGATTCCTAGTGAAATCTCACTATCTAATTGGATGGCTGTGGCCTCATCTCTAGCACCAGTCTACCAAGTACTCATTCTTGCTACTTGTATGATCCTCTTAGATCAGGTGGATTTCATATAGTTGATGCATCTTGATACATTTGGACCATGAATCCTGTGGTTTTGTGTCACAAGTCCGCAATGCTGGGTATCCTGGATTCTGTTCACCTCTAACTGTAGAGCTATGCTTTCCTCCAATTTACTGCTCTCTGTGCGTACTTTGTTCTTTTGAGGTTTGAGGGCCGGATTTGTAGCCTGTTTAAATTAATGAATAGTATCAGGAAAACAACCTAGTGCATGAAAAGTTTTCAGTGTGGAGCTAGTACTGCATGTACTAAACTGGCACAAACCCCTCTATAGTTACTCCTTAAATAACTTTATAGCTAGTTTCCTTGATTCAAACTTGCTATATGTTATTCCACGAATAGTCAAATCTAAACCAAATTAATGTTCCCAGAGCATGTTCTGTGTTATGTACTATGACAATGCTTCTTTTGTGTGATCTCTACTTTTTCTGATCTGCTCGCTGAACTTGATTAACTCAGGAGATTCTGGCTCCTCGACTCCTGGTCATTCAGATGGCGATTCTTCTAACAGAACGGTTTGTGGTACTCTTTACCTGTGGTGTTTGTTACCTTTAAGTTGATAGTTTTTAATCTGTGGTTGTCACCCTCCTTTAGGTATATGTTGGTGGGCTTGACCCCAATGTCAGTGAAGATGAACTTAGAAAAGCCTTTGCCAAATATGGTGATCTTGCCTCTGTGAAAATTCCTCTAGGAAAGCAATGTGGCTTTGTTCAATTTGTTAGCAGGTATGTACCTGAAGCATTTACATGGTTTGCTATTTATTTTGTCCACAACATTGCTGAAGTGATGTTTAAGCCATGCGACTATTCTTCTAGAACTGATGCTGAAGAAGCACTACAAGGATTAAATGGATCACTTATTGGAAAGCAGGCAGTGCGCCTTTCATGGGGCCGCAGCCCATCGCATAAGCAGGTTTGTCATACTTGACATTGCCTTCCTCTGTACCATTTTCCCCTTTTGGTGAGGATTAGTTTTTCTTGTGTAACCACTCATTATAGGGGCCAGAAGCTAGATTACACCCACCCCCACCCCTACCTTGAAATATGGGAACCGAGGTTTGAACTCCCCATCTGGCCGGCCCACAACTTTAATGAGTGTGTGGCCAATGAGATTCGAACCCAAGGCACTAGGCCGCTAGCTCCAACTCTCTCTGCCAGCTATCTGGGTCATCCACTTGTCCTCTGCAGTTGCATGTTGTAGTATCAGTTTCCACTGACCCAATCAGTTTTTTGTTAAATTGTAGCTATGCAATAGCTAGGTTTGCTAACTTAACAGCAATTCTGTAAATTATGGAGTACCCTAACTTTGGATGTGCCTAAAAACAAACCTTTCAACATGTAAGATTGTGTTCATCAGATGATGTTGATTAGCCTTTGTGATTGCAGTCACCACCATCAGTTTCATTCTTTGGGTTGGTGGAGGAATAAACTCTCAGAACTTGTTATCTCTCGAACAAACTAACTTGATCAATCTGCTGCATAGTTCTCTATTTACCTTTAAGACTAAAAACCAGTTGTCTGAAAATTGTAATCTTGATTGTGACTAGCTTACCTTAGTTGTAAGGGAGCACTGACAATATGTTCCTTCAATCCTATTGGATACAAAAGGTTAAATATGGTTGCATCTTGCAGCGCATTTTAAGCAGCAAATAAGTTAGTTCTTTGTTTCCTATTTGAATTGCCCTGTGCATTCTGATCTCAGTTAGTTCTTTGTTTCCTATTTGAATTGCCCTGTGCATTCTGATCTCTTGCACAGAATTATTGTTTTCTGTCAGCACAGGTGTTTTGCGTACTTAATATATCTATATTTTTTGACATATTTATAATTTATCACAACGACGAAAGGTATATGCTTTTGTGAATCCATTTGCTTCCTTCCTTCCCTTACACCCATTTTGTTGTCTGTTTCCAGTCGAGGGGTGACTCTGGCAACAGGAGGAACAACATGTACTATGGCACACCATTCTATGGCGGATATGGCTATGCCTCTCCGGTGCCACACCCAAACATGTACGCTGCAGCTTATGGCGCGTACCCCCCGATGTATGGCAACCAGCAGCTAGTGAGCTAGAGAGCTCCCCTCGATGTGTCCCCTCTGACGGGAAACAAAGGTTTTGGTCCGGTGAGCATAGGAGCGTCAGGTGAGAAGGTTATAGCCTTATAGGTGTCCTAAAAAGTGGGCGAGATATGTTGTTGAACGGATGGTATGGTGCCTGTAGCTGTTGTGTGTGTGCGCCTCGCAAGAATTGGATGGAACTCGTGGCTTGTAGTACATCAGGGAGTCATGTTGGTATTCTTTCAAGAAATTTTGACTTGGTAATAAATTAAACTATTGTTTGTGCGTCCATTTTTCCCTCTCGATTGTGATTAGCGATCATTTTCATTCCCTTCGGTTACATATAGTTTGTATTTGTGTACCCCTTGACCCTAGATGTGTTTTTTTGTTTGTTTGGATTTTAAGTTTGGGGGCACAAATCTGTTACTGCCTACAATATGCTTGTGCAACTGATCTACCACTATAAAATCTTTGTATAGGAATCAAAAGGAAAATTGCTATGTGATATATGGCTGTTTCGTCCTGATTAAGCGATTAGACTTGGATGAAATATATTGGATTCGGTTTCCCTTCTGTTTTTTTCGTTTTATTTTAGATATTGGGTTCGAACCTCGTTTTTGAAAAATGCGTGAGCTCGAATCCGTATGATTCTCAAAGTTTAGCCAATTTGACGGCAGCTCTTGCGGTGGTTAGGTTCTTTAATATTAGGTTCTTATATTCTCTAGTTACTTTGTTTCAAATTATAGGACCTGTTTTTTTTTTTTCTAGATACATGATTGAAGCTGTATACTGAACATTCAATGTCTTGTGTCCAAACTCGCCCTACTATTTAACAGCCTCGACACCTCAATTACATGGGCCATGCATGAAGCACACTATTAAGCCATTGGCAACCCAAAACATGATTATTGGACCTCTTCTTCATGAATTGCATCCCAAAACAAGATTATTGGGCCTCCTCTTCATGAATTGATCTCCAACCCATCTTGCATGTCTTGACTTGCCTGATTGCCTCTACTACATCTAAAGAGAAAACTTGGTGTGGCCAAAACGCGCTCTGAGGATGTCCACGTCATTCGAAATTTTTCTGGCCCTCAGATACTCAATCCAACGGCTCTCCTGCCTCCTCTGCATCCTATATATATAAGCTTCAACCCTAACCCTACCCCTCACTCTCCCATACGCAGCCGCCTCTCCTCCTGCTCCCTCCTCTGTCCTAGGCGCGGAGCGACGGCTGGGCCGGTGAACCCCCGGCGTGGAGCGGCGCGGGCGAGCACCCCACCCCGGCGTTGCGGGGCCGGCGCGCCCCGCCCCAGCGCAGTGGCAGCGCGGGCGAGCGCCACACCTGGTGCAGCGGCGGAGTAGGCGAGCTCCCCACCCCGAGTTTGCGGGGGCCGACGCGCCCCTGGCCGGCGGTGCGGGCGAGCGCGCACCTAGGCGCGGCGGTGGGCGCGGCCCCACCTGCCGCAGCGGCGGCGGTGGGCGAGCACCCGTGCCGAGCGCCGCGCTGGCTAACGTCGTGCCGGGTGAGGAAGCCCTGCGTGGTGGCTCACGAGCGGCGCCCAACACGCAAAGAATCCGGCTCCAGCAGGTGAAGCACCTCTCTCCATTCCTCCTCTCTTTCGCTCGCCGATGCTGGGGTGGAGCGACGGTCTGTGCTTGCCGGCCTTCTTTGTTGGGGTCGATCTGGGGCCTCCGCGACTGGATCCAGGTCCTCCATGGTTGGAGCCGTTCCTTCCCCCATCGGATCTGCCATGGTGGCGTCGCTAGGGTTTGGCGGCGGCCACAAGCAGAAGCTTGGATTATTTATGTTGGAATGCTGAATGCAGATTTTTACACCTGGATGCAACTGACAGACTGTTTGCCGATGTACTGAATGCAGCTCGGTCTGGGTGTTTGATGGAATGGCTGTGTGCCGGTGCTGTTGCTGGGTGCCAGGGAGGTGTTTGAGTGGATGCACGCCGTGTAGGTGTTTGATGGAATGGCCGCAAGATGATGGACGTGATTGCGGCTAATGGTTTGCTTAATTTCAGGTTGCATTTTCCAGGTGGGCTGCAGTCGGGGGAGGCTTCCTTGTGCTGCTGCTGAGCTTGTTGTGGTATGGTTTTCTTGGATAATGTTTGGTGGTCCAGGATTCTTGTGGAGATGCAGCAAAATGGTCAACTATCCATGGTTGCTCAGTGGTGTGTTGCTTTCAGCTCTACAATTACTTTTGCATATGAAGAGAATTGTATGGCTACTGTATGTCCAGTTCATCAGGCAATAAGCCACGCCCACATGCTTATATATTCATGGTTTTTTTTCTCATTTTTCCTCCATCTATTATCGCAGGCTCTATTAGTTTAAAAGGGATCACCGACATCAGCAGTCATATGATCAGAGTGGAGAAGCAAGTTCTCATTACTGAGGATGGAGGTGAGATCTGATTTTCATAGAGCCAATGTTTAAACCTACTGTTGTCGCAACCTAATAGATTTATGCATTCTGAATTCTTTGAGTACACACAATATCACCTCACCTGAGGACTAGCTTAATGTTAATATATTTTGTGATGGTATCCTATAATAATAAAAAAAACGTATCTCATTCACTGCTTATCACTGCCTTACATATTATTTATGAATTTGGTTTTGTGGAGCCATTCCCATTCCAGATATAAACTAATTGTCCTATGCAGTATGTTAACTTCTTGTGTATCTGGTTGGACGCTATGAATTGATCTCTATGTTCTTTGATTTGAATTTTGATATAGGATTTGTTGTATAGCTTTCAAATTAATTTTTAGAGCAGCAAGTCTGTAGTATGCAGTAGAGGCAACAATGTAATATCGATATTCAGATGACTAAGTGTGTAGAAATGACTGATTGTACATATTGAGTTGCCTCAACAAAAAATGTTATCGAAACATTTAGACCTGAGGCAAACTGTACTTACTTGCAATATCTCATGCAAATAAATCTTTTATACAATATCTCTGCTCTTTTCTTTGTACCAGCTACCCTATAGCATGTCAGGAGTTATGTATGATCATTTTTAGATACAGGGTTATGCTAAACATGTGTCAATTTCAATTACAGTATACCTGCTTTGTACGAACCTGATTTGTTTTTATTATAGTTTTGAGATACTTCCTCAAAGTTTCTCTTTCGATGGAAGGAGCCCCTGCATCGTAATTTTCTAATGTTGCTAGCTACTACCAACAATTCCTTGTGTTTGGCTGCAAACTGAAGTTGCAACGTAATTTCCTTTGGAATAGGAGAAGCTGAAGAAGAGGTCTGTCTCTGATGTCGAAGCATATACTCAGGCTGCATGCTTTCTCAAATGATGCAGATTGTGTGAAAGAAGGTTATGCTGCTTTGGCCATGGTAATTTGCCTCTTGCTCAAATGATGCAAAGAATTGTTTCTTTACAATATAATAGTATTGTGCGTTTCTGCAACTTATTATTGCTTACACGAGGAGGACAAAAAAATGTATGACGTACATGCATGCTTTCATCTATCATGTGATTTATTTACTGGATTTAGCTAACCAGAACCAATATTGTAACTTTTTATGTAGATCCTCAACTTGCTGCTTTTTTTTTCTTGTGATTTTTTGTTAGGTCATGATTCTCTACCCACAACCCACACATAGGCATGCAAATCTTGGTGCAAATGTTCCAGTAGAAAAGAAACATTTGATGCAACTTATGATCTCAGTGTCCAGTTTATGCCCTCTGTGTCCAGCAGTACCTATGCTTGTCATCTTTAGATGGATGGAGAATATAGAAACAATTCAACCACAAGACATTTCTTTGTGTACTTTTATCTTTGATTATCTCAATTGGATTCTGTTCTCACCGCACTCCTATATGTGGCTCTCAGGTTTTTTTTTAGTTTGATGCATGTGTAACTAATCTTGTTGACATCAGCTTTAGCTACTCTAATTGAATGCTCATGATTATGCCTGTAGGTCACAAAGAGAAGATTGCTAATCCCACATCAGTTCTCTACAACCTATCAAAATCCTTGCTGAACCTGTGTGCTGAATTGCTGTCTCTTCTGGGGGCTTCAGTCCAAGACGACGCTCTGCTTCCCAAACAGGCCGTGAGCTCTGAACGAACAGGATACCCCTGCGCCTGTTAAATAGTGCTACTGATTTACGATGTCCTTTTGTTGCCCCTTTCTATCCTTTCTCCTCTCTTTTTTTTAAATGCTCCTAGAGAGATTAGCGCACATGGAGTTATTGCCTTTCAGCAAGTAGATGCTTCATAGCAAATATTGGGCTCTTTCTTCTGAACTGTGCAGTGGTGTATTTCAGCAAACTTTTGCAGCCTGCAACTTGCTTGAGAATTGAGATCTATCCATCTGTTTTCACCATCTAGGTATCGACCTGAGATGCTGAAATCGAGAGTTTAGGGTGCTGCTGTGTACTTCATGATCAATATGCAGTGTATTGAGAACAATGTCTTCTGTAATATGTTCGTATTGACCTATTATATCAAAGTAATATGCCATCACCTAAAATTAGATTTTGAGTCTCTCTATTGATCATATTCATTCTATCATATCTATCTCAATGCTATTCCATTTGTGTCAAACAAAAGCACGAAAGTGTTATCACGTGCGCATGGGCGCGCGCAAATCACTAGTGCTCAAAACTGCTGAAATCCCCCCTGTTTCGAAGCATCGCCTGACCTGACCCCAAGTGGGCACAAAAGAAACCTGTTGCTACACAACCTCTCCAGATCTCCACCGGACCAGTCGATCAACACTTGTAAACTGGAGATAAGCAATGGCGTGCTAAACTTTTCTACAAAACACGTTGAGGAACGTGTAAGGGCTTAATTTCATCAAGCAAGGACACAACTAATCACACGTTGTTGGGACACCCAAGGCTTAAAAAAAAGGCTTCAAATGAGATGTGGTAGAACTCCAGTGTGAATGGAAGATGAAGAAGGCGGTAGCTAGAATCCGGGAAGGTCCAATATGTTATGAATTTTGAATTGCATTAAGCAAGCGAAGACTGCATATATGGTGGGTGTTGTCAATCTGAAAGTGCCGTTCGGAATGATTCTTGTCAGCTTATTTCTTCATCCACTGGCGGGTACCTGATTTGTATGAAGAAATTAAACTACCGGAATGCCGTGTGACTCGGGGGTGGATTATTATATATACTGATTGCTTCACTGCGTGTCTCTCTCTCAACTGCCGACACGGAATGCAAATAGACTATACAGTAGGCCAGTAGCCGAGTTATTTTTATATGACCTGCAAGAAGACAAAAAAGGACGGGTTCGCCCTGGGCCGATGCGATGATGTAGAGGCAAATGCCCCGCAGCTTCGTCGGCTCGTCGCCGCAGCCGCGCGCATACGCGCACCGCAGCACCGCAGCCGCGCGCGCTTTGCCGAGACGAGGAAGTGGCGAACTGGCGATCGCCCTCGCTCGCCATGCTCAGAAAAGGTCACGGCCATTGTTAACTCGCCCCCACGAAATGACCAACCCATCTCTATCTCTATTCTATAATTCTAAAAAAAGTATGAACCTTTGCCGGGTCCATAGACTTTTGGACGGAGTCTTGAGTTGCCGTACCGTGACACATCATGCATTGCACTAGCGGCCTAGCACTGGTGGACAATGAAGGCCAAGTTATTCTGGCCTGCCCCCCGACGCCGCGGACGGGATCGGTTTAAGCAATCCTTCCTCCAGTTCACACCGCTTCACACCATATGCCCCTTGTTTAAAGTTAAGAAACCAGATAGATGGCGTCAAACAGGACGATGAGAGCCTACGAAAGTAGAGAGAGTGCCAATCGCAAGCCATGGCTCCTTCGATGGGTCATCTCTTAGTGCGCAAGGAAGACCCTGAAGACGCGCGCGCGCGTCAAAGTCGTGGCGTGTGCCTCTCGGCAATGCCTTGTACGGCACATCCATCGTCATCGTCACGCCGGCCGCACGCGCTTGCATGAACTTGCAGGGCCAGGATGGCTGCTAATCTTTAGCCCGGAAAAAAGCCAGGAGGAGGCCGGGATGTCGATGGGCATGTATGCGACTATGCGCTCATCGACTGACGACCTCCAACTCATGCCGATCGACAGACGATTTTCATCATCAATTGTGTGCCTGAAAAGATCCCACCTGAGATCTTGTCCGGCGAGGAAACATTCTGCACCGTTGATGGCCGGCCTGCCGCCACTTCGACGGCGACGCACGGTTCATGCTCGTCCATGGGAGTATAAATAAATAAAACAGACTGAAAAACGGTCTCATCTGATGCGTGGCATGCGTCACGTAACGCAAGAAATGAGCCGGCAAGCACGTTTTGCCCCCCTGATGGAATTAATGTGGCACTAATGATGATCGTTACTTGGGCATCTTTGGGCATCTGTGATGGAGTTGGAGGGTCCGAATCGTGTCGTGTCGACGTCCACGTCGAGAACCGGGCCGCCGGCCGTGCTGGACGGACCAAACGTAGTACCGTCTGGACCGCACGGCGGCGTCAGGACAAGAGCGTGCCGGGGCCGATGATAGAGCTCCTACGACCTAGGGGTATGGAGGTGATGATGCATGCTACAAGAAAGACATGATGGTCTTCTCCGACTCCCCCGGCGTCCACAACAACCGTGTTCACATCACATACAAAATTCTCTCCCTCTCTCAGCTCTCGGCGGCATAAATAGACCCCGTGTCCGCTCGTTCGCCTCTCCCCCGTGCCCCACGGCCGATAGCTCCAGTCCGCTCTCTCCCTCGTCACAACCACCACTGCCAGCTGGTGAGCCAAGCCACCCGCCAGTCTCTCGATCGGTCTCAGCGCGCCATGGCGTCGTCGCCCGCGGCGGCGGCGGCTGCCCACGGCGAGGGCGCCGTGTGCTGCATGTGCGGCGACCACGGTCTGGCGGACGAGCTGTTCCGGTGCAGGTGCTGCCGCGCGCGGCTGCAGCACAGGTACTGCAGCGACCTCTACCCGAGGGCGGCCGCCTACAGGCGCTGCAACTGGTGCCTGCGGTCGCCGGCGGTGCCGGCCGACCAACAGGGCGCCCGAGCTGCAGCAGCGGCGCACGACAAGCCCGAAGAGAAGCGGAAGACGACCGCATCGGTGTCGGACGAGGAGCGGCGGCAGCGCCACGAGGCGGTGTGCTCGCCGAGGAGGAGGTCGCGGTCGCCGCCTTCGGAGCTCGGACTCGGACACCCGGTGAAGAAGAAGCAGAGGGCCGCCGAGGAGAAGACGCCGCAGCCGGCGGAAAACGCAGGGAAGGAGATTGGTAGCACTGGTGCCGGCGGCGGCGGCGGCAGCAAGGACGAGGAGGTGATGCGGGCGGGGACGACGAAGGCACGGGTGAGCAGGGTCAGGGTGCGCCGGTACAAGCTCCTCACTGAGGTCATCAGCTGCTAGCTAAGTTACTCGTACCGACAAATTAGTATCGAAAAATAATAATGTACAGGGAGAAGATGAACAAATCGGTCGATCGATCTCTACTACTACTACGTAACGGAATCGATGATGTGTACATACACCGACGATAGAGTTTGTAATAACAAGCAGCATGCATGTATCGTGCACGGTGCTGCTGCTATAATGAGTGGACAAGTTCAGAGTTGCTCTATTCGGAAGTCACTAGTCAAAATGACCTGTTTAAATAAGTATTATGTGAGAGGAAATAAGCTGAAATAAGTTGAATAAGAATGATGAACATGATCAGCATATTATCGCCCTTTGTAGGGGCACCTAGAAAAAACGGTTCTCGTCCCCAACATATTGTTTTAGAGTAGATTCTCGCCACAGTGTGGCCCAACAAATTCCTAAACACAATGTACAATATTTTTTTCTCTCATTGCAATTCTTCTCAAACTTTTCCCCATGCTCCGAATTCTTCCTCTTCATGCTTATCCCAACTCCCACCTCCTCCTCCGCATTGCCGCCGAGCTCGATCCTCCATTGTACTGCCACCAATGGTCTCTTTCTCTATGCCGCCGACTGATCCTTCTCACACTCTACATCCACGTCTCCAACACTCACCCCATCCCCGCGCCTGTGGCATTCGAGCGCGTGATGGTGGATGGCATGGGAGCACATGACATGGGGCTTGATGAGTAGGACTCGTTGGAGAGGAGGCGACATGCTCGAGCTCAAGCAGTGAGTAGGCGACGCTACAGAGACAAAGACATGATTGAGTCTCAAAATGGTAATGGTAAGATTCTTTCTGCTGAGATTCTACTTGAAGCCATAAGGCAACGGTGGCGTACGTATGTCCGGACGACTAAAGGACGAAATGACCGGAATTGGCGTGCGGGGTCGAAGGCAACATGAGGCAAGGGGGGCCCGAGCCCAGCCCCCCCCCCAATCTGCCCTCTACCGCTATCGGGCACATGGGCCCGTTCGGAGCGCAGGGATGGCACGACCCGTCAGGCAGGCCAAGGCCAACCACAACCGTAGTCTAGTGCGCATATGTGCTCATGTTTAATTTTAGAGTACCTTAGGATATAGACCTGCTTGTGCTTGATTTCTTCTAGCTGGCCCGTCATTAACTACCTCCAACTAAAGGAGATGGTGTTTGATTTTGGCCCAACTAGTCATTGCCAAAGGTAGCAACACGTACTACATTAGAGAGAACAAGAGAAGGAAAACTGGTTTTCATAAGCATACAAACTGATCATCCAGAAGATTACTACAACAATAATGTGAATTGGATAAATAGGCCTTAGACTAAGTACTCATGCCAAGCATTAATGAATCATAGCTACCTTCAAATACACAAAAGACAATTTGACATAGAGAGCAACAACAAAAACATGAGTTCCATCTGGTACGACAAGTCCAAATATTTAAACAGATAAAGCATAGGGTCATCACAAAGAGAAGAAAAGCATAAAGGCAGCTAATTATGTCTAGATTATGTTATCACTGGCCTACACATGCATTTACAAGAGGCAACCATATTATTAACCCTCTGCCATAGAGTGAAGACCATCACCAACAGAGCAAGAATAATCATATGCCTCCCCAACGACCTCAAGCGGCATGGCGCAGCTCTGGTGGGTCGGGATCTTTCACGCACGGGAAGAAGAGGAGGGAAGAGGCTGAAGGCCGGGTTCCACTTGTCGGGAGAGATGGCATTTAAGATGCCACAACTGCAGAACTAAACGGGCTTCTGAGTTTCTCAGAGCTACATTTCTAAAGAAAAAATCCAAATTCACGGTTGCTTTTCCAAAAGTGGCAAGCCAACCAAGCAGGGCCTTATATTAGTGATTTTTTCTATTGCCTTTGTTCCAAATTATAAGACAATTTTAACTTATCTAATTTTTTTTCCTTTGTGTCTAGGCATATTGTGTATCTAAGTGCATATAGAAAACTCAAAACATATTATAATTTAAAATGAAGGAGTATATTCTTTTTCTGGACCAAAATAAAGCAAAAACCGACATCCTCTCATCCCCTGTAGCAGAGGCATTTTTTCTTGTAATAGTAGCATAATTTGTGTCTAGGCATATTGTGTATCTAAGTGCATATAGAAAACTCAAAACGTATTATAATTTAGAATGAAGGAGTATATTATTTTTCTGGACCAAAATAAAGCAAAAACCGACATCCTCTGATCCCCTGTAGCAGAGGCATTTTTTCTTGTAATAGTAGCATAATAATATATATTAAGTTAGTATTAGCAAAAGATAGCTTTAGACTAGCCATAGTGTGCCGGTGCTCCAAATGTTGTGTCAACACCGGTGCTCCATTTTCATAAAGAACTGCAGGGGCAAGCATCGTGTGTCAGAAGAGCACGTCAGAATAGCTAATTCACTCATCTAGGCCTTGTTTAGATGTCTTCAAAAGTGCAAATTTTTTCGCTCTCTCTTCATCACATCAATTTTTAGATATATGCATAAAGTATCAAATGTAGGTAAAAAATAACTAATTACATGTAATTTACGAGATAAATCTTTTGAGCCTAATTAATGAATGATTAGACATTAATTTTCAAAGACAAATGAAAGTGCTACAATAGCGCAAGTTGAAAAAACTTGTGATCTAAACAAGGCCGTATCTGGTCTCATCTCCTCAAGTCACCTACAAATGGGACCACATTTTTTAAGCATCGAGACACAAACTTTCCTCGATGCCAAGGTTTCCGATGCTTCTATTCCATGTGCAGGCATTGAGAGGCTCAAACGAAAAAGGAGGTTTCAAGCATCGTAAAACAGCACACTGTGGGTAGGCTTAATATATTAAGGTAGCATTACCATTCACAAATATGTTAAAACGTGGATATAAGCTTTTGGGTACTTTTTTTTTAGATAATGGATAATGTATACCCGGCTTCTTCTATCACAAGATAGAATCACGCCAATTATTACAAAGTTTGTCAATAGGCACAAACACTGGCTGCACAATAATTATGCAAACCACCAGCGGGAAACCAAAATGAAATACAATTTTAGAACTAAACATGACCAATATGTCTTGAGGATAACCACCCATTGAAACTAAAAAATTGCAACGCTGATATTTCTAGGAATTGAGCTTTTAGGTACTTGGAGGGCGGTGCCTGGTTTGTGTGAAGGAACTATACGGGAATGCCGTGTGATTCGGTGCTGGATTGCTTCACTGTATGTCTCTCTCTCGACTGCCGATACGGAAAGCAAATAGACAATGCAGTAGCCGAGTTGTATATCTGCCAAAATATCGCTCCGGCCGAAAACGAGAGATGCGGTGATGTATCCACAGCCAAGAAGAGGCAAATGCCCCGCAGCTTCTCAGCTCTTCGCCGCCGCGCGAGCATACGCGGTCGCGCACTCGTTCTCGGGGTACCGCAGCCGCGCTTTGCCGAGATGAGGAAGGGGCGATCGCCCTTGTCCCTGCTGGCTGCTCAGAAAGTGTCACAGCCATTGTTACCTGCCCATCTCTATCGTTTTCTAAAATATATTTGCATGAACATTTGCCGAGTCAATAGACTTTTGGATGGAGTCTTGATTCGCCGTACCGTGACATCATGCGTTGCACGGTCTAGCGCTAGCAGCCTAGCACTGGTGGACAATGAAGGCCAAGTTATTCTGGCCTGCCCAAGACGCCGCGCCTAGAACTGGTGGACAATGAAGGCCAAGTTATTCTGGCCTGCCCCCCGACGCCGCGGACGGGATCGGTATAAGCAACCGAACCGTTCCTCCAGTTCACACCGCTTCACACCATATGCCCTTGTTTAAAGTTTATAAACCCAGATAGATCATATAGATGGCGTCAAACATGACACTGATAGGCTACGAAAGTAGGGAGAGTGTCAGAGTGCCAATATAATCGCAAGCCATGGCTGCTTCGATGGGTCATCTCTTAGTGCGCAAGGAAGACCTGAAGACCCAGAGCGCGCGCAAACAAAGTCGAGGTCGCGCGTCAAAGTCGTGCCGTGCCGCGTGCCTCTCGGCAATGCCTTGTACGGCACATCCATCGTCATCGTCACGCCGGCCGCACGCACTTGCACCTGCATCTTTAGCCCGAAAAAAGGCCAGGCGGAGGCCGGGCTGTCGATCGATGTGCAAGAAAACAGTGCGTTGCTACTTTGCCTCACTGTGCATGTATGCGCTCATCGACCTGACGACCTCCCGACTCGCGCCAATGGACAAACGATTTTCATCAATTTGGAGACTGAAAAGATCCCACCTGAGATCTTTGTCCGGCGAGGAAAACATTCTGCGCTGTTGATCGCCTGCCTGCCGCCACTTCGACGGCGACGCACGGTTCGACGGCCTGATGTAATTAATATGTGGCACTAATGATGATCGTTGTTACTACTTTGGCATCAGTGATGGAAGTCGTGTTCCGTCCACGTCGAAAATCGGGGCCGGCCGTGCTGGACGGACCAAATGTACGTACCGTCTGGACCGCACGGCGGCGTCAGGACAAGAGTGTGCCGGGGCCGACGATAGGCATAGAGCTCCTTCTATCGTAGGTGATATAATGCATGGGTCCATGCTTGCTGCTGATGATGCATGCTACAAGATCAACGACAACCGTGTTCACATCACAATACAAAATAGACCCCGTCTCTTCTGGTTCGCCTCTCCCCCGGGCCTCACGGCCGATAGCTACCGGACCGACTACACCGACTACCCAGCCACCATCCAAGCGCCAGTTAGCTCCAGTCCGCTCTCTCACTCGATCCCTGCGCGCCATGGCGTCGTCGTCGCCCGCGGCGGCGGCTGCTGCGCACGGCGAGGGCGCCGTGTGCTGCATGTGCGGCGACCAGGGCCTGGCGGACGAGCTGTTCCAGTGCAGGTGCTGCCGCGCACGGCTGCAGCACAGGTACTGTAGTGACCTGTACCCGAGGGCGGCCGCCTACAGGCGCTGCAACTGGTGCCTGCGCGCGCCGGCGCCGGCGCCCGACCAACAGGGCGCACGAGCCGCGGCTGCGGCGGCTGACAACAGCAAGATCGAGGAGACGAAACGGAAGACGACGACCGCGTCTGCGGCGGCTGACAAGATCGAGGAGACGAAACGGAAGACGACGACCGCGTCCGCGTCGGCGTCGGACGAGGAGCCGCGGCAGCGCCAGGAGGCGGGGCGCTCCCCGAGGAGGAGGTCGCGGTCGCCGCCTTCGGAGCTCCGACTCGGACAGCCGGTGAAGAAGAAGCACAGGGCTGCCCAGGTGAAGATCACGCCGCAGCCGGCGGCGGCGGACGCGGGAAAGAAGGCGGAGATCGTTACCACTGGTGCCGGCGGCGCCGGCGGCAAGGACGAGGAGGTGATGCGGGCGGGGACGACGAAGGCACGGGTGAGCCGGGTCAGGGTGCGGCGGTACAAGCTCCTCACTGAGGTCATCAGCTGCTAGCTAAGCTACTCCGATCCGACCGACAAATTAGCATCGAGAAATAATCATGTACAGGAAGGAAGAAGTTGAACGAATCGGACGATCCTTAATAATTCTCCATAACGGAGTCGATGTGTACATACACCGATAGAGTTTTGTAATAACATGCATGTATCGTGCACGGTGGTGCTGCTATAGTGAGTGGACAAGTTTAGAGTTGCCCTATTCGGAAATCACGAGTCAGTGTATTACCGCCCTGTTTGGGAATGAGAATCGCTTTTTCTCATTTAACCTAGGATCGAACAATCGCTTTTGCGTCCGATTTTAATGAGAATAAGCGATTCTCGTCTCCAAACATACCATTTCGAAGTACATTTCCATTACCGTGTGACTCAGCAGATCCCTAAGTACACATAAAAGTTTTTTTTTTCTCAATCATGACTCTTCTCCACCTTTTTCCCGTCATGGTCCAAATTCTTTCTCTTCGCTCTCCTCCGCGGCACTGCCGAGGGCTCAGTCCTCCACGCCATGTTCCTCCTACTTGCACTCCTTTGCACTGTCACCACCGTCCGTTGTGCTACCACCAATCTCTTGCCCACACTCTACATCCTTGTCACCGTTGGTCGCCCCCCATCCCCACGCCAATGGCATTGGAGCATGTGATGGTGGGCGGCATGGGAGCACGCGGCGGTGGGGTAGATGAGGAGCGCGATGAGTAGGAATCACTTGAGAGGAGGCGAAAAGCGCGGTGAGTAGGGCAATGCATAGTCGACGTTGTAGGTGAAGCCGCGGTTGCGAAGTCTCTAAATGGTAAGATTCTTTGCACCGAGATTCTTATTAAACCAAGAGGTTGAAGAAATCCAACTTTCATTCAAAGCGTGACTATGATAAATTGTCTCAAACAGAGTCTATGTCGAAAAGGCTTGCAGAATCAGAAGATCACGCGCGACCAACAAACAATAAATTCATAATGAACGTCGTCTATGCAGATAGTTTGGTCCCCATTTGTCCATTACTCAATTAGAATGCTCACCTATGCACGAAATTTGTATGTGCCCACAGAACGAGCTTTATACATCAGGTTGAGACAATGTTATATACTTCCTTTACTTACAAGGAGGTGAGGTGACACGTCTAAATAAAACAAATATAAGTCACTCATTTTAACCATACCATCCGATCTAATTATACGAATGACTTATCTATGAAGACCTATAAACTTGGTGAAACGGGTTCGTTGTTCATAGGCCACTATTCATGCTCTCCTTTTTGCCTCACATATTACTATTCATCCACAGTGTCAACCCGTTAGCCAACAGTATCGGGTCCAGACCTCTACAGTACCAACTCGTTAGTCAACAGTAACATGTCTGGTCCTCTACGGTAGCGACCATTAGTCTACAGTATTGGGTTGGCTGGTGAACAGTACCACACATTAACAGACATAGTATCGGGTCTACTACTAAAAAGTACTTGATTCATTAAACCACCATAACGGGTTTGCTAATGTAGATAAGCCCGCCAAACTACAAGTTCCGGGTTCGAAATAAAATCAGCTTCGCACGGGGACGCTGCCTAGTTATTATTACTTGGTATTTGAGAGTACCCCGCAAAAACTCGTGAGATTGAGGTTCAGGTTAGTGGTAAAGAGGTAGATAGATAAAAAAATCACAAGAAGAACCCAGGGACAGTTGAATATTAGGTTCCTTTTCGGTTGCATACGTACGTGTAACGTGCGGAGGACTAAAGAATGGAACAGCGTGCACGTAGGAGCGTAGGACCGTGTAGGCTGTTGTTGCCTGCCCCTGCCCCACACGGGAAACAATCAAACAAAAGACGACGGAAACGCGCTGCTGGCAGGCGAAATGAGTTCGAGGTGCTTCCGCGATCTTTCTCCAGAGAATCTTTCCCGCAGTTCGCACTTCGCAGGTAGCAGCTGGCGCCCTGTGAACGAGCGATCGGCTATGTACGTACAAAATCTCAACGCAGTGCCAACTCGTACGAGATCTCGGTGTAGATCGGCGACGACCGGCAGTTGGCATCGGCGCACGGCTGGACCGCCGCACGGACCAAAGTCGGCGACCGGAATACGGTGGCGATGACGAGGTTTGGTTGGTGTGGAGCCAATGATGGCCTAGCTGGGGCCGTGTACGTGAGCAGCAGCAGCGTGCAGTGCAGTTAGCTCGGCGATCTTGTCGCGCAGAGCTGTGCTGACTGCCGCTCGAGATCCTCCGTGCCTCTGCCTTTTGCTTCCGCCGCGATCGAGCAGATCTTCCGTGCCTGCCAGGTCGACGCAGCGCGATCCCATGGCGATCTAGCCGGATCCGCTGCAGATGGTCAGAGCGCTGGTTGTCGTTGATTCGTAGCAGCAGCATTGTGTAGGAGACTGTGGGCCGTACGTTGGCACATAGATGGGCTTCAAGTTTTGTTCTTGGGCTAAGCTACAAAAAAACTGTAGAGTGGGCAGGCCCGTGAACGTAAAACCATTATTAGACCGAACTCGCAAGTCGCAGCCCGGACCGGAAGGAACCTCGGAACATCAATCAACTTTTTTTTCTTTTTGAGTAGAACATCAATCGACTAGTGGCTAGGGGTTGGTCTTATTCTTCCACTACTAATAACACAACAAGAATAACATCGAAGAATCTCTAGATTCGGAGATGCTAAAATCGTAGTATTATTACTATCTCAGAACAAGATGCAAATTAATTTGCGAGATTCAAGATTAATTCAAAGGGTAAGCTAGCTAATTGTTCTTGCCAATAAACAAACAACAAGCTTTAGCACTAGCTATTAATTAATTAACACATTCGAGATAATAAGGAACCACTAGGAATATATGAGCAATTTATCAAGCACATGCAAGCAACTCATACTTTAATAATGAAGAACCCTTGCTATTGAATCATTCGAAGACAAGAATGATTTTATCGACACAAAATTTCAAACCTTAATCTATGTTGCTTGAGCATGTTTACAAAATATGTCATACCAACATATAAAAATCTTCCAGTGATCATACAAAACAAGTATAGTTTCTCTTACTCTTCCACGGTACTATCACATATCTTGAATATTCTCCCCTTACCTTAGGCCTTCCCAACACTGTCTTTTTATTTGTAGCCCCAAGTACCATGTAGAATCGGATAATAAAAGCAGGTGCTTTGTACTTGTCATAGTGACTTGCAGAAGTTAAAATATGCTTGGAGAGAAAGAAGTTAGCTCATACTAAGAGAGAGAGAGAGAGAGAGAGAGAGAGAGAGAGAGAGAGAGAGAGTATATAGAAGGAAAATGTTTCTATGCAAACCACAATCAGTGATACTTTTGCATTGTGTCAATATAGTCTCGGCATTTTGTAGTCTATGTGGAGCATTTTATCCGTACTAAAACTAAAAGTGTTTAGCTTCTATTAGTGGTGCCCTTATTGCATATATATATCGAGTTTGACTTCATCGCCTCACGCGTGATCTTCTCTTCTTTATTTAACTAAAACACATGGCCGGACATATATTCAGCCAGGTGCTAATTATAAACAGACGTTTTCGTGCACATGGGCCTCTCCTTTTCCTTAATGTTCAAGAAGAAGATAGCTAGCAACCAGCTATGAGCGACGTGCCTCCCATACATTATCTATCTTTTTTTCTTTTTAATTTCAATGATCTACCTTTTTACTCCACGCAAGATTATCATGCCACTCCATTTTATTTTAAATCACCACAACAAATATGAATATTGCATCTTTGTTTCTTTGATAAACAACCAAAGCAAAAGCTTTATTGTCTCACCACTACAAACAAATTAAAATCTTACGGATGCTCCATCCAAACACAAACACGTATCTCTTGTTCTTAACTACTATTCCACATGTATGTATAAGTCCGATCATGCATTTGTTATTTCTACTTGACGTGTATACATAGGTCCCATTTGGCATCTCTTCTCTGGCAGCCTCACAAACTATACACTACAGGAATCTGGCTGTTCGCCGACAGCCCAGGGGTTTACCGACAGCCAGGATCTGGGCTGTCGGCGAACCAGCTGTTTGCCGACAGCCGGGGACCGCTGTCGGCAAATTCAACTTCGCCGACAGCCCCAGATCCACGGGCTGTCGGCGAACACAGGCTGTCGGCGAAGATGGTTTTTCCCGATGACCAGCGGCCGCATCCGGCAAACCAAGGTCGCGAAATCTTTGGCTCGACCAAACGGCGCTGTCGCCGTTTGCTTCGCCGGCAGCCACGCCGTTAGTGGCATTTTTCGGCAAAGTTTGCCGACGACCTCCCCAAGTCGTTTGGCGAGTTTGCTTAAAAACTGACAAATGTTCTATCTTTGTCGGCAAATCGTGCTCTTTGCCGACCGGCAACTCTATCTTTGTCGGCAAACTTTTTTTTTTCGAATTTTTGCTTCAAAATTTTTTCGTGCCTAGATACATTGTTTACAATCACATGTTTGAATTTGGGCCTTTTGGAAACATTTAGCTATCCTTCACTTGAATTTTCAGCATTTTTCAAATTTAATCGGGTACATGAAATAACGAAACTTTGGCCTTTGAAACATGATATTCATTGTGGGGAGTGTGTTTTAAGGCCGTGTACCAACTCTCACCCAAAAGTTTCAGGTCCTTGTCCACGTAACACGACCATCCAGGAGTGGTAAAAGTGTTTTTTAATTATATAAAATCCAAACGAAGTTGAAAAATCACGAAACTTAACGGGGTGTCGTGTTATCGCATGTGGAGGCTATGAAAAAAATTTGAAAAAGTTTGGAGCAAGTTGCGGTGTCACATGCTCAAAACCCCGCACATCTCCACATCTCACTTGTTATCACATGTGGAGTTGTGTGGCTTTTGAGCATGTGACGTCGCAACTTGCTCCAAACTTTTTCAATTTTTTTCATAGCCTCCACATGCGATAACACGACACCCCGTCAAGTTTCGTGATTTTTCAACTTCGTTTGGATTTTATAAATTAAAAACACTTTTACCACTCCCGGGATGGTCGTGTTACGTGGACAAGGAGTTGAAACTTTTGGGTGAGCTTTGGTACACGGCCTTAAAACACACTCCCCACCATGAATATCATTTTTCCAAGGCCAAAGTTTCACTATTTCATGCACCTGCGATTCAAACTTAAAAATGCGGGAAAATTATAGTGGCGAAAAGAATTAAGGAAATATAGCTTAATAACTCAAAACCTCGCCAAGTTTTGAATTTGAGATGTAATTATGGAAGGAAGGACTCGAAAAAAAAATGGATAAAAAAACAAAAATTTAAAACTTTCTTTGCCGACACTTTGATGCGGCAAAAAGAAAAACATAGACCTTGGAGCCGGGCTGTCGGCGGCTATCTGTCGGCGAAGAGAATTTTTTAAAAAAAGATTTTTTGTTTGCTTAGACAACCTCCCAGCGGGCTGTCGCCGAAAGCGGCCCAAGTTAAAAAAAAAAATTTTTTTTGCCGACAATAGCCGGGCTTGTCGCGAACCGCCCAAAAAAAAAGAAGTTTGTTTGCCGACAACCGCCCCGGGCGGGCTCGGCGAAGCGGGCAAATTGAAAAAAAAAAGTTTTTTTTTGCCGACAGCCCAAATACCCCGGCGGGCAAGTCGGCGAACCGCAACCCAGGTAAAAAAAAAAAAAGCCCATCCCAATCTAAACCTAACCCGACCTCTGACCCCGACCCCCATCCCCACGCCGCCACCGCCGCTCCTCCGCCCGACGCCGCCACCGCCGCCACTTCGCCCGACCGCCTTCGCAGTTCGGCCGCCGCGCGCCCGCCAGATCCGCCCGCCGCCAGCTCGGCCTCCGCCTTACCGCCCGGTCCTCCGCCCCGCGGCGTCGGCGATCCTCCGCCCCAGCCCCGCCCCGCCCGGGGTCCTCCGCCCTCCGCGCCCCGGCCGCCACCACTCCGCCCCGCGCCCACCACTCCGCCCGCCGGGCCGCCACCTCGGCCATCGCCGGAGACGGGGCCGCCGGCGCCACCTCGCGAGAGAAGAAGAAGGGAGGGGCCGGCCGGTTGTCCCTGCGAGAGAAGGGAGGAGGAGAGGAAGAAGAGAGAAAAAGAGGAGAAGAAGAAGAAGAAGGGAGGAAGAAGAAGAAGAAGAAAAGAAGATGGGAGGAGGAGGAAGGAGGAAGAAGAAGAAGGGAGAAAGAGGAGGAAGAAGAAGGAGAAGGGAGAAGAAGAAGGGAGAAGAGAGAAAGAAGAAGGAGGAGGCCCGTTCGTCCCACGCCGGCGTCGACGTTAGTCCCCGCGTGTCGCCGGAGGAGAAGGTAAAGCTCTAGGTTGTCGGCCATCGTGCCATATCGTGTTGACGGCCTTCGTGCGGGTTTGTGGATGTGTGGGCAATCGTGCCCCAAATGTGGACGTCGGGTTTGTGTATGTCATGGCCATCGTGCCCCAAATGTGGACGTCGGCCTTCGAGCCGACGTTTTTTTCTTGCAGGTCTTGGGAACCTCCCCGTACAGGGAGGTTCTGCCGAAATTTTCAACTAATAGTGATGTCTTTATTGTTTTGCAGAGCAGGACTTGTCGGAGGGGACCTTGACCGTGTTCGTGCACCTACCCACCTCTGCGCCGCCACCCTAGGTATAAATCACCTCTGTGTCTTATAGTTGTTGTAATTACTTTGCGTAACCGAGTTAGGCGTCTCCGTCCGAAAGAGATTCGGCGGTCGTTGGTATGCGGATCGGTGCATATCTCTGCGACGGTGTCTCTTTCGGATTGTCCACGCTTTTTGGACGGCGAGGATGCGTAGATGGGTTAGCTTCCATGTTTCGCCCCCGTTCGAGTCGGAGTTTCGGCAGCCCCTCCCCGTTGTTCTCCGGATGCACACTCTCCCGTCGGGACGTGTATCGGGAGAACAGCGGGGAGGTGCTGCCGAAATTCCGTCTTGGACGGGCGCGGAGCATGAAAGCTAACCTCATCTACGCATCCTCGGGTGGGATTAGGACCTATCCTTCACCTATTAGATGGTAGTAACGCCTTGTAGATGCATATGCTGGTTTTATTGCTCGCTTACATTGGCGCATGTCAGAGGATGGTTGACCGTGAGTGGATGTACATTGGCTGTACAAGGGAGAAACAGACCACTGAATGGGTTAGGGGGACCGGTGCTTTCCCGGAGCGAGCATTTGACCGAGCTGCTAGAGGGTCGATTCGGATGCGGTGTCCGTGCGGCAAGTGTAAGAACAAGAAATGAAGAGACAGCGTACGGTTATGGAAGATCTTTTCAAGTACGGATACGTTCCAAACTATACGCGCTGGGTCCACCATGGTGAACGAGATCCAATTAGGGGAGGTGCCGGTGAGGCGGCTCCTCGAGGACCTTGATGCGGATGCCGGATGGCGAGATCGATGGAAGACTACCAGGAAGGGGGTTCCCCTGAAGGAATAGGGGCGGAGGAGGATCCGGAGGAAACCGCAAAGGCGTTCTACGCCATCTTGGAGGCAGCACACGGAAGCCCTTCACGAGAACACACATGTTTCGCGGGGATGCCATTTCTCAACTAATTGCGTTGAAGTCGTCACTTGGGCATCGGTCGAAAAGGTTTCGATCTCTTGTTGGCGACGGTTGGCAACTTGCTTCCGAAGCTTCACGTGTTGCCGAAGAGCACGTACGAGTCACAGAGGATGCTTCGAGCACTCAAGATGCCATACGAGCCGATTCATGCTTCTAAGAATGGGTGTGTCCTGTTCAGGGACGACCACGAGGACGCAACACACTGTCCAAAGTGCAAAATCTCTCGGTATGTGGAGGTAGAAGGCGGTGATGGCATCAAGCGATACCAAAGATCCCGAGATGGTCATAAGGCACCTTCCTTTCACACATCGGCTCCAACGGCCGTATATGACGAGAGGATACCGCGAAAATGATAGTGTGGCACAAGAAAGGCAAAGAGGTACACTAACAAGATGGTACACCCGGATGGTGATGCATGGAGGCACTTCGATGCCATGAATCCTAAAAAAGGCCGAGGAGGCTCGGAATGTACGCGTAGCGGGGCAACGAATGGGTTCAACCCGTTTGGAATGATGGCGGCCTCGTACACTTGTTGGCCGGTGTTCGTGATCCCCTCAATCTTCCCCGGCGTCATGTTTGAACCCGAACGTGTTCTTGACGATAATACTGACACCGGGCAACAATATGGGTGTGTTCATGCGGCAAGTGTGGGATGAATTGCAACATGCTTGGGACGAGGGGTGCCGACGTACGACCGAGCTACAAAGAGGAACTTCACAATGCATGTGTGGTACCGTATTCATTGCATGACTTCTTGGCGTATGGCTTGTTCGGCGCGTGGTGTGTTCACGGGAAGTTCCCTTGCCCAACATGCAAGATGGATGTGATGTTCACTTTGGGCCGAAAAAGGGTGGCAAGTACTCTTCTTGCGACAAACATCGACAATTCCTGCCCGAGGGCCATGAATTGAGACGGGATGAAAAGCATTTCACGAAAGGTGTTCAAGTCACCGACCCCATTCCTGAGCCTAGGAGCCCTGCCGCTGTCCTTGCCGAGCTACAGGCTCTCCAAATTGATGAAGTGAACGGTGGTTTTATTGGATATGGTACCACACACATGTGGACTCATATATCGGGCTTGCATAGGCTACCGTACTTCAAGGACCTTCTTCTTCCACACAACATCGATGTAATGCACACAGATAAGAATGTCGCCGAGGCACTCTGGGCAACACACATGGACCTTGGTAAGAAGTCGAAGGACAACGTTAAGGCTAGACTCGACATTGAAACGATTTGTGATAGACCAAAGCTTGTGATGAAGACCCCTGCGCCAGGCAAGAGGTGGAAAAGGGGCCCGGCCGATTACGTCCTGGAAAGGCCAGTTAGGAAGGAAATACTGAAGTGGATGAGCACGTTGCGTTTCCCTGATGGGTATGCGGCGAATACGGCCGGGAGTGAACTTGGAGACTATGAAAGTGTTAGGGATGAAGAGTCACGACTTCCACATATGGATTCAGCGGGTCCTTCCGCGATGACCCGAGGATACCTCCCGAGCCGGTGTGGCGCGTCTGGCGAGTTGAGCTTTTTCTTCCGACGGCTTTGTGCCAAGCGGTTATCTCGAGAAGTTTGTCTTGAACGGGAGAAGGGTGCACCTAAGTTGCTCGCGCAAGTTGGAGATGATATTTCCACCCGGCTTCTTCCTATCGATGCAGCATCTGATTTTGCACCTACCAAGGGAGGCACGGTTGGGGGGGCCCGTGCAGCACCGTTGGTGCTATCCAATCGAGAAGTGTCTAAAGCTACTTCGGAAGAAGTGTAAAAATAAGGCCAAAATTGAGGCTTCGTAGCGGGAGGCATTCATTATGGAGGAGGTGTCGACATTCACACAGCGTACTATACCGAAAACTTCAAAGACCGCAAGATCCAACCCCTCGTTACAACGTCGAGGAGAACTCATCGAAACTCGGCCTTTTCAAAGGGGATGTCGGAAGAGGAAGCACGACTACCAACAAGAACTTGACCCATGAGGAGTGGACCACTATCATGATGTACTTGTTGTTGAACCTTGATGAGTGCCTAGATTATCAGAAGTAAGTTCTCAGTACGCTTGTTTCATACACTGTCACTATATCATCTTACCTATCGATTTGACCCCCTGTCTCTTGTTTTTCAGGGAATTCATTAATATTCACTAGAGGGGCAATACTGCTCCTACCTCGCAACAAGAGGACCGTCTTCTTAGACATGGCAAGCCCAACTTCGTTTCCTGGTTCTATTCAAAGGTACCTATCGTTTCCCGACTTTGTGATTCCACTTTGCTCCTAGGAGCGAGTAATTTAACTGTGAACGTCCTAACCTTGCGAGGCCCGGATCGATCCGCAAATGAGTCTTTGAATTGAGAGAGGTGGGCCTTGGCTTCAACCGTAAGGTCAAGTCATACACCGTTTATGATGTCAATGGCTATCGCTTTCGCACTAGAGGCTACGAGGAGAGCCGGCCCCAACTAAAAACCACGTGCGGTGGAGTTCGTACTCCGGCAATGATAAATTGGACTATTACGGCATAGTCGAAGAGATATACGAGCTCGAATTCAAGGGTGTCGTTCTTTGAAGCCGGTGGTATTCAAATGCCATTGGTTCGATCCTTATGTCACGAAACAAGACTCTAAGATTGGGCAAATCGAAATTCGACAGGATTCCAAGTATAATGGAGACGATGTCTATATTGTGGCTAACCGAGACGCCAACCAAGTTTATTACCTTCCATGGGCGTGCCAAACTGACCCAAGGCTTGCGGGTTGGAGCCTTGTGCACATGGTATCGCCGCGCTGTAAAGCTGCTACCCCAAATGATGACGATTACAACTATGACCCAACGACAGATGAGTTCTATCAACCCGAGGGGCTAGATGGGCAATTCGAGATAGACATTTCTGCGCTAATGAGCATGGAAGTAGACAACGACATCGATGAGCATCCCCATAGCGCCACGACGGCCGAGCACCGCCCAGATGTACACGCAGATGGAGGTAAGTGCGGATCCATTCGTCGTTCACACACGATCCACCTTCACTTCACATACCATCAACCATGTGCGGGTGTAATATTGCAGGCTAGGATGGAAGAGCTGGAGGCCAACCAGGCGGCCCAGGACTTAGCCCACAAGATGCAGCTGGCGGCGGTGGAGGCGGCCCACCAGGAGCACCTGGCGGCACTGACGCAGCACCACCAGCGTCAGATGGCGGACCTGGCGAGCTTCCTCCGGACCCGGCACCCAGAGCTTCCTCCTCGCTCTTGCTCCGGCACGGTCCAGTCCCAGTCTCGGTGCTCCTGTTCGGCGTCCGGTGAGTATAATACTAATTGCCTCACTTGCTTTAGCTTGTGCGGCCATCCCGCCAGTACTTTACTAATTACCTCACTTGTCCTTTGTGCAGTCTCGTCGGCGGGTTCGAACCCGACTCCTAGCCCTCCACCGGGTGCCGTGCCCTACACGGCCAAAGGCCGGCCGGGGTACCCGACCCACCGACCTACCCCACGCAGACCATTCACGTGGGGGCCTCCTCCTCCACATCGCGGGGCTACTCCTCTTGGCCGGGGCGCGCGACGCGGCGGGGGCCTCGCGCAGGACTATGGCGCTACGACGCCGCGCCGTCGTGGTGGACTCGAGCACCACGAGACGGGGGTGGGGTTCGTGGGAGCAAGGTGGGGCGATGGGACCCCCGGGGACGGCGCCACGAGCTAGGTACGTTGCCTCCTTAACTACTTGTCGGCCTTCGTGCCGCCATGGTTTTCGGCCTTCGTGCTTGGCAGTGTTTATCGGCCTTCGTGCCGTGGTGGTTATCGGCCTTCGTGCCGTGGTCGTTGTTGGCCTTCGTGCCATGTTTTTTTGCAGGTCTTGGAACCTCCCGTGCGGGGAGGTCTTTGCCGAATTTTTGAGTGGATACTAATCTTTTTATCTCTTTTTGTAGGAGGAGGACTGTGGGGGTACTCGGTGACGAGCTAGGTACCTTTGCCTCCATCTTCTCGACTAGGATGCATGTTAGACCCTTTCGCCCTTATGTTGGACTTGTAGGACTTGTTGGACATGTATGCACTTGTTTCGCGACGTTATGTGTATTTCGGACATGTATCAATGGATTTGATGATGTTCATGTGTGGATTCATGTTGAGATCGAATCCGATGATGAAATGCGGTTTATATGCTATATTGTTGTTATAAATGTGATCTATGGTATATATATATATGCTATAAATGTGGTTCGAATGCAATGAAACAAAAAAAAAAAAATTCCAGGCTTTTGCCGACTTTGACCATAGGCGCGGCAAAGTAATGTATTTTTTGCCGACGACAGAGTTTGCCGAATGCCTTGGCGAGGGCTTTGCCGACCTTGTGGACCTGGGCCGTCGGCAAAAAGAGGAGTTTGGTGACACGGCCGTCGGCAAACCCGGCTTTGCCGACAGCCACAGTTTCGAAACCCTAACTTTGCCGACAAGATCGGGCCGCTTTGTCGGCGGCGAACGGCGACGAGTTGATTGTTCCTTCGCCGCCGACAGACCACGTGGGTCGTCAAAAGTAAAAGGCCGTGCCACCCGATTCCCGTCGGCAAAGACGCGTTTGCCGACAGGATTTTTTGCCGACATACGGTTTGCTTAGACGAATAGGAATTCCCGTCAAGACCCTTCCTTGACACAGAATCGGGGCTTCGCCGACAGCTTTAAGCCGTCGGCAAACCCGCGATTTCCTGTAGTGATATGAAGTTGTTTTTGTATGAAACGACTATTTTTGGAAACAACATACTTTTTAACCATACTCTCATAAGGAATTGGGATAAAGCTGAAAATAGATGATTTTGCCAGCTTCAACTCGCTCTACTAAAACCCTGATTATGTACCTTGATTCTGTGAGAACGTATTTTAAGATTCGATGTTACGATTGTTCTTACATATATCTTTTTAAGAGTTGGAATGTTAAAATCCTTTTCAAGAGAGGGCTAGAGAACAAAAAATAATGATTCTAAGCTTCTAGAAGACGCGCGCCAAATTTCTAATGTTGCTAGCAGCCTAGCACTCCTATTCTACTTGAGTACTCCTTACGTACTTGGTGTTCACGACTTTGTGGTGGACGATCACGTGCTATAGACTCACGGCCATCCGTAGTGGACTACTAGGCTCGTAGTCCGGGCAACGACGACTTCTTCACCAGGGCTGCGCGGGCGTCAGGACTCAGACCTCATGACGATGCGATTGCAACTGGTGCCGTGCCGAGGCACCAGCAGCATGCGCCGTCGTTGTTTGACAGCCTAGGGCTTGTTCAGTTCCCTCAATTTGAAGAGTGCAAACTTGGTATTCGGCACTGCAGCGCAACGTAAAGATTTGTTTGTATTTATGAAATATTGTCTAAATATTGTCTAATTAGGTTTAAAAGATTAGATGCCATGATGCTGTTAAAACTAAATGCATAATTAGTTTTTGATGTATATGCGTTTAATACTCCACGCAGTCTTGACGTTTTGATGTGATGGGAAATCTTCTTTTTGCATAGTAAATTTGGTGGCATAATTTGGGAACTAAAGGCCTAATTTTAAGGACACGGGCAGTCGGCCAGCGGAACCTTTGCTTGCAGCAGCACAATTCAGCTGAGGCCTTGTTTAGTTCCAGAATTTCTCCCTAAATTCCACTATGCAAAAAGAAGATTCTCTGTCACATCAAAATATCGGCGCATCGTAAAGACTAAATATAGATGAAATAAAAAACTAATCGCACGTTTTTTTTATCAGCTTTTGTGAGACGAATCTTTTAATTAATCAATATTTGGACAATATTTCACAAATACAAACGAAATTACTACGGTGCACTACAGTGTGTGAACACCTGAATTTGGCACGGGATCTAAACAAGGCCTGAGCCCGATAGAGAAGAACCACGCCTGATGCCCCTCATGGCAGTCACAACACGAGGATCTGCGAAGAGTGGGGCCGGCCTTCTGCCGATCCGCACCACTCTTGGCCAGTAGAGCTGCCAACCGCTCTCGCGCTCGGCAATTTAACGGTCCAGCAGCCACAGTGCCACTGCGTTGAGTTTTCTTCCTCCTCTCTAATGATGAAGTGAAAACGACCCTTTCAATTCGCAGAACCGCAGGCATGGACGGTGGTACAGTCGCGCGGGTTTTGATTGAACCGTCGGCTCCTCCTCGTCCACCGGAGATGGACTGTCCCCTGCAACTGCACGACGGCGACCGGCGACCCGAGTGCCGCCGCAAGGCGAGGAGGGCGTTGGAGCACGTGCGACTGTGCGCGCACCGCCTGTCCGCTTCAGGTTCGGCAGGTATGGGCCTGGCGGCTACGCACCTACCGCAACGAAACCCAGCCGTCCGATCTACCTTCTCCCATCTTCTCCCATCGGACACGCACCGGGTGACGTCGTAACGATCACGGCCGTGGAATCGTGGTCGTGGGCGTGGCCACCACGCGGTTCCCGGTTCCCGCACGCGCCACGACACGGGCGCTCCAGCCACCCAGGGGCAGGCAGCCAATAGCGACCGTGAGCACACGGTCCACGCCCAACTGCCCCACCAGTACGCCGGCCCGGCCACCACGCCGCGGACTGGATCCACCCACCATATATACCCGCTCCGTTTCCACGCCACCGCCGGACGGCCAGCCAGAGAACGCCACCCCAGCCCGTCCCCAGATCAGAACAGCCGCGTCGAGGCCCCGCCGGCCAGCCCGACCGCCTCGGTTCCTCCGATCCACACGCGCGCGCCCGCCCGCCCGCCCGCCGACCGGCCTCCCGGATCCGCGCCGATGGGCAGCCTCGCCGGCGACGCGGAGCCGCAGCCGGAACAGCCGCAGGGCGCGGCGAGGCGGCGGCCGCGGTTCCTGTGCCTGCACGGGTTCCGCACGAGCGGGGAGATCATGCGCACGCAGGTGCTCGGCAAGTGGCCCGCCGACGTCACGGCGCGCCTTGACCTCGTCTTCGCCGACGCGCCCTTCCCCGCCGAGGGCAAGTCCGACGTCGAGGGCATCTTCGACCCGCCATACTACGAGTGGTTCCAGTTCGACAAGGTCCGCCCTCCGCCCTCCGCCGCCGCAAGCGCGCGTCCATCCATTCATCCCTGCTTATTTCGTCAAATTGATTTTGGGTTTCCTTTTTTTCTTTCCCTGTGCGTGTCGCTGACTCGTGCGACGCACCAACCATTCTACTGCCAACTTCAATCATTATAGAATACTGGCTGCGACGCACTTTACCAACTTCCTTGTGTACGATGCAAAACAGAATTTTACGGAGTACAGGAGTTTCGACAAGTGCCTGGCCTACATCGAGGAGCTGATGATAAGAGACGGCCCCTTCGATGGACTGATGGGTTTCTCCCAGGTAAGCAAGCAGTAAAGCTCGAGATAAAATTCTGTGGTGGATGAAGCAGCTGTTCGATTGATTGTGATGCACTGACGACGTTGATTCCAGGGTTCCATTCTGTCTGCGGCACTTCCGGGCCTCCAAGAACAGGTGAGAGATCATACTTCATAGTACAAGACTCGAAGCAGAGCATGTTCTTTGCTGCTAGTAGATCTTAGTGTTGATTTGTGTTTTCATTCATGGCAGGGGCTGGCCCTGACCAGAGTCCCGAAGATCAAGTACCTGATCATCATCGGAGGCGCCAAGTTCCAGTCCCCGACGGTGGCCGAGAAGGCGTACGCCAACAAGGTGGCATGCACCTCGCTCCACTTCATTGGTAGGTTACGTCAATGGACACCCCGCATCATTCCATTGTCATGACAGTTTGTTGGTTGGTTGCGTCCAAGGCGTTGCATCGGTGGGAACGCTTGTGGCGTACTGCCGTCTCCGTTCTTGTTTGCGACTTTGCGTACTGGTTGCGTCCAAGGGTTTTGGCAGTGTTCTGCATAATGCTTTCAAGAAAGCTGTGTTGAGCGTTAGAAAAAAAAATGAATATATGCCAACTTTGATTTCGTTATGGAAATTAATGTTACCCTTTGGCTCTCCATCATGTCTTGTCTGCTGTTCTAGAATGCACATGTGGTCTAATTCCTCTAGTCAATTCTGTTCATTATTTGTTTTGGAACCGGTGGTTAGCAGACAACGATGGAAGCACCACTGAACACATTTTTTCAAATATTTTTCTTGATGCAGGTGATAACGACTTCCTGAAAGTCCACGGTGAAAAGCTCATAGAATCATGCGTGGACCCATTTGTCATTCGTCACCCAAAGGGCCACACAGTTCCAAGGATCGGTAAGCTCCTCTTCTTCAGTCTCATCCCGTGTTTGAGACCATTCTTCAGTCAAACGAGAAACCATGAATCTTTGAACCAACCGGGTCATCTTTTTGCTCATATGAAATTCCTTTTACGGATTGCTGTGTGTGAAACCAACTGGGTCATCTAGCAACAATCATTTTTTTTCTTTTTGCCTCGATATGAACGCCAGTCCGCCAAACTAATTCCACAATGTTTGACTGTTCCGTGTTGTGCAGATGACAAGAGCCGAGAGGTCATGCTCCGCTTCCTTGAGAAGATTGAGGGGGAGGTACTTGAGCATCCATCCAAAGATGTCAACGAAAATGAAGAAGTGTGCTTGTGATAAAGACTTTAGACCATTAATAGTGCTTGATGATGGCGAAAAAAACTACACTTGTATATTTATTTATAGAATAAACATACGATGCAACCTCGCTTTTCATGAGGCATGATTATGAGAATGCAGAAAAATCATTGTGTACTTATATTCTATAATACTTGAATCAGAATATCTATGTACCTTTGGTTCATAACGCTGCTCTAGTTTGCTCAGACAGTACATCTCTTTTAACCCACGTGCTAATGTGGGATTTGAAGATACAATGAAAGTTCTCAGCTAATTTTAAAACAGCGTGGAAGGCAATTTTTTTTTGAACTCTGCAAATTAATTTTTTGGTGTTGTATTCCCCATCATATAAGCTCCTTGGTTTGCTGAACACAAAGCCAGCTGGACCATTTGTTTTGAATAATTTGGGTCTTACCCCTGTCCCGTGGTGTTAGATTAGTCTCATTGGTTAATATGCCATTACATGATGTGTTCTAGGTTTGGAGTGAGTTTTCTTTAGGCTGTTTTTCTGGGGGTATGAGTGCTTCGGTTATAAACAGAAATATTTTTCGAAAACGTGCGCTGCACGTACCGCAT
Organism: Themeda triandra; assembly: GCA_018135685.1. NCBI lineage: Eukaryota > Viridiplantae > Streptophyta > Magnoliopsida > Poales > Poaceae > Themeda > Themeda triandra. The sequence goes on along the minus strand of JAENPR010000045.1, from coordinate 154,454 downwards.
TAAGAAGAAGAGAGTTTTGAGTTACATTCCGCCGTCCCGGCCGGCGAGTTGCCAGTGGTACGGCGGACGACACACGTTACAGAAGGCGCCGGCTCAAACGGCGGAGCTTCGAATTTTGTACTTTCTTGGCCAAACTAATGTGCTCCTAACAGAAGAACGCGTTCTAGACAGCTACAAGCGTGATCAAGTCCGCGAAGCCGGACCCCACCCAGTCGTCCGCCTCGTCCTTTATCCTTCTGAGAAGCGAGTGTGGCGTGGAGGCAATCCCGTCGAAAGTGCGTCTGTTTCGTTCCTTCCAGATCATCCAAGACGTGAGTGTAACAGAACCGACCAACTAACATAATTACTATTCACTAATTGAGCCACCGTGGCAGCTTAAGTAGTAAACCGCAATCATATTAGCCCGGTAGTCCGCGAAATCTCGAAGGATCTCGAACTTTTACACGTCACACCCGAATCGCAAGTTCAGCAGTTTCCATTCACTTGACAAAATAGTTCACAAATGAAATAATTACATCACAGGTTTCAAATAAGGTTAATACAACTTAGACTTTTCAAATAAACAGCGAAAGTAAATATTCTTGCAATTACACTCACACCTACATTTTAAATACATGCCAGCTCGGGTCGACTCCATCAAAAGCATGTAGATGAGATATAAGAGTTGACTTTGCCCAAAGTCTATTTCCTCCCTAGTCGGATACAGTCCATCTTGTTGCCACAACAAAAGTCTTCGATCCGCAACAAGTGGGAATAAAAACCCCGAGTACGTGGGTACTCGGCTAGACTTACCCGTCTTAAACCGAGAAAATAAGGACGCTTTGGGGTGGAATGCATGGCCTTATAGTGGATTGGTGACTCATTTGCGAAAAGCACAAGTTATCATTTTATAGATATGTATAAGTATGAACCTTTCATTTTATTCTTGCATAGCTTATCATTATAACCTATTTATGCTAGGTGAGCACCTATGCTAATAGCAATCACTTGAGTTATTATTAAGCAATCAATAGTAACCCAGTCCATTTGGCATTGTCCAACATCATCCACATAACCAAGATCTTTTGTTCCATAGTAGCATTACTACGAGGTCGAAGCTCAAGTCAAGTACTCACTGTCCAGGAGTGATGGCGATTCGAATCGATTACTAACCAGCTGGCGAGATATGCCCCACACAAACCACACGTCCCCCGTCGGGGTCGATTAGGTCACCGTTGGTACTGTTCGGGTAAAGTCGCGGGACCGCTATGGACAATTCTACACCCAGAGGTTGTCCGAAGCCAGGTCGATTAAGACGTGTCTGCCTACGGTACGACGCCAGGTAGCTCAGACATTCTTGCCCACGGTCAATCGGGCCTCTGACCACCCCACCTCCATTCGGTGTTATTACCTATATTTCGGTCACCGGCCCAAACAGAACTACTAGGCTTCGCGGTTCCATGATACCAACTAAATGTGGGGCTGCATTCAACATGACTCGAGGGCCGACAACGATCGGTTCTTAATCGACACAGACGGAGTTACTACATCCCAAAACCTTGCAAAACTTCGCCCGGTCTCAATTTTATCCAACACACTTGGTTATAACCAACTTCTCCATCTTATGCCAATATATATCTGGTAATCACCTATATCTTGGAGGTGATGGGAAATCACCGACTTCTATCGATCTAATTAAGCAGAGCTAAGCAGTTATATCGATCCTGACCTAACAGGGTAGAGGATATATTAAGTGGACAAGGAATAGATAATATGTAGCAAGGTTTCCAGGCAACTCCTATAATTTAATGCATTAAACATATAAAAGGACGCAAGTGATATTTGCAAACCATAGGAGAAATGCTCCGAGGCTTGCCTTTCTCGAAGAGTTAGTTCGACGATCTGGATCGATCTTCAGGCGGGTTCACGTCTGGTTCCCGATCACCTCCTGTGCGGGGAACTCCTTTCACGAGTTGTCCTTCGGGATCCTGGTCCTTCTCAATGAATACCCTAACCGCGATCCTGAGATGATGCATGTGCATATGTATGAATATATTGTCGGTAAATGCATGATCACGTATAGTCGATGATTATGAATGCTCATGTAGCAATGACCCTATTACATCTATCACTAGCAAACAAGCCAGTAAAGCAAAATAACCTATACTTAAGCATAATCATCCTAATCAATTCATCATGACCTATTCATCTTAACATACTACTTATCAACCAATCATACACACATTAGTCACCATGAGTACTTACCTTAAGATTAGCATATCACATCACACCATCAAGTATCACTACTAGTCATAACCCTACAATCAGCATCCCACTAATAAATTCATAACTAAATATCCATAAACCCTATGGATATGATTGAAGACAATCTGGAAAGCTTATCAAATTGCCCCCAAAACATCTTGAGATATCAGAACCTGATTCCCAAGTTATCTATACTTAAAGCAAGTAATATCAGGACTGGTTCTGGAAAAACAGCAACTAAACAGCCCTGTCAAGCAACTTGCAAAAGCAACAACCTCTAAACTATTCATCCAATGACCACCAAATTTGACCAGTAGATATATAAACTAATTACAATCATATCATACATTAAAAAGTTAACCATAAGACTAACTTATCATTGCATTAAACATGGCATCATAGGATTACTCCCTAATTGGATCAACCTTGAGTTGAACAGCAACACCAAGATTTATCACTCCTAAAATCCCACCAAAATTACAGTAGGTAACACATGTCAGTTGCATTCCAGCATCCAAATTTCACCCCATTTGGATGAACCCACTGTCCTACACAAAATTCACAAGTGGCATGGCAGAGGATCACCTAAAAATATTTTGTACTACGAAGTTAATCAAACCATGCATCTCATTACACCAGGGGCTATGTCATAACCTATAATGAGCCCACAAAAAGTATCAACCTCATATCACACATATATAATTCATTTATGAATTATTTCCCACATAGCCTTTCTAGCACACTTGAACTACAACTTCTAAATCTCACACAGAAAGCATACCTCATATCTTTACTACAGCAAAAGCATGACACTTCAAGATCATAGAAACAAGAATCACATTTTTCAGAGCTTTCTAGAATTACTTATGAATTTTCTAAGATTAAATCATAACCAAGAATTAATTAAATCTACACAGAAAAGTTTCACAAACATGGCATATCATATTTTTCATGCATAGTACACCTCATAAGAAAAATATAGGCGCTTGAATCACCCGATTTGGACAAGCATAGCTCCCTCTATGAATTTGAGAAAATTAAAAAGGAAATCTGGAAATCATTTTCCTATTATCAGATAAGACAAACACTTTATGAATAGGCCCCTGTACTTCCCCGGTATTACATAAGGGCAGATCTGCAGTTCTCTTGTGTCTGACCATTTACAGATCGACCCTCACCTTTCTTTAAATTCTAGCAGGACGTCCCTGCGCGAGGGAGGAGATGGAGGACGACGGGAAAGTTGGGGGCCGGCCAGTGGGCTGCCCGCCGGCGACCTAGGAGGGGCGGCGGAGCACGCGGGGGCCCGCGCGCACCCGTGGGAACCTTCAGCTGTCACCGCGGTGGCCCGTGACTGCCGGGCCGCGCCGGCCGGCGGCGCGACGGAGCGGCCGCGTGGCGGCAGCGGGCTCCGTCGAAGGAGAGGCCTGGGCGGGTGGCGGCGAGGCTAGATGAGGTCGAGGCGGAGCTAAAGGTGCAGCCGATGGTGGCGCTGGCGCGGTGGAACAGCAGCGAGGCGGAGCTCAAGACCGGCGACCATGGCGGTGGCGGGATTCGACCGACCGGTCCGCGTCGGTCGTCACTGCGAGGGAAGAGAGAATGGCGCGAGGGATGGCGAGGCTCATGCGCGGTGTAGGGCAGAGCGGGCTGCGGTGCTGGCCAAGCACGCGCAAGCGAGCGGCTATGGCGCACCCACGGCGGCGATTTCCGCTCTCGGTGAAGAAAGAAGCGAGAGGGAGGAGGGGCAGAGAGTGAATGAGGAGAGAGTGAGGGAGAGGTGACCGGGTGGAGGCCAGGCCTCGTCCCCCTCAGGGCGAGGTGTCCTGGGGCGCCAGAAGATGCTCGCCACGCGGCAGCCATGCCCCCAGGCGGCCATGGGAGAGCGACACAGGGGCCTGCCTGTCTCCTTTGAGGGGATGACAGGTGGGTCCCACAAATAAAAATAAATTTTAATTTTTAAAAGTGACTGAGTACGCATTTTAAAGCACGTGTATCTCTTAAACTAGGCCGATTTAGGAAAAACTTTCAACACTAAAAGTGATCCACTCGACGAGTAGAATATTTCACCTCAAGGAAGTTTGGTCACATTCCGCATAGTTTTGAAAATATAAATTCCCAAAGAAAACAGGGTAGAAAATACCTTTTTAAAACTCTCTGAAAAGGAGACAGCCCCTAGGTCCTGTCTTTTCCTTCAAAAATATATACCTTCCACCCATTTTCACAAGAAGTGGTCTTTGGGACTTTTATCCCTTATAAAATTTCCCATCTAAAGGCTTTTGACCCCAAAAGCATTTGGAATGCCCGAGAAATACTTTTTAGCAAAACCAACAAAGACATTCAATAAATCACACAAGTCAACCTATCGATCCAAGCATAATTATCTAAATTAAGTCAACTAATTGCAATCCTTTAGGAGGATTCTCAATCATACATTACCACTATACTTAACACTACTAACATCATTTGCAGGCAATCACATATAATAACCTATTCTATCAAATTAAGCAAGCACACACTAGATAACATGATGATAATGCATGCTTATGCAAATGATATTATAATTAAGCAAGTTTAATTAGTGTTTAACACTGGAGGTGTTACAAGGAGGACAGCACAGTCAAAGCCCTTTCGCAGCCCGGCTGCCACGGCGGGCCTCTTGTCAAGCCACCAGTCAAGCAGGAGATCCTGCATCCGGGGCGCAAGAAGCTCGAGGCCCAGACGTTGCAGCACGCCGTACCAAACCTCCCTGGCGTAAGGGCAGGCGAGTAGGAGGTGATCTGTCTGCTCGGGCTACTGGTCACAAAGCGCACAACTGTCGGAGTCCTGCAGTCCGTGCCGCTTGCGCCGCTCAGCTGTCCACAGGCGTCCATGGAGTGTGACCCAGAAGAAGAACTTGACCTTTGGTGGGCAGCGGACAGACCATAGCTCCTTGGCCCCGCGCATGGGGACGCGGCCTTCGAAGAAGGCGCGGTAAGCCGAGGCGCTAGTGTAGGCGCCATCCGGGCTCCAACGCCAAATCATTATGTCCTGTACGTCGGGGGCTAACTGGACGTTCTCCAAGAGCGTTCAAAGCCTGAGGAATTGGGTCATGTACGTCGCCGTTGTGGCCGCATGTCCGTCCCATGCCCACTGGCTGTCGTGGAGGGCGTCGCGGACGGAGCGGCGGCGCCATTGCTTGAGAACGGCCTGGAACACGGCAGGCGCCCAGAGGCACAGCCGGCCCTCCGGCAGCCACGCATTAGTCCAGAACAAGGCCAGCGCGCCATCCCCTACCACGAACGTGGTCGAGGCCTGGAACATGTGCGCAACCTTTTGCTCTAGAGGTGCGGGCAGCCTAGCCCAAGCCGCATCCGGCGACTCACGGCACTTCCACTCCCAGCGGAGCCGCAGCGCGAAGCTGAGGTAGCGGAGGTCGGATACCCCCAGTCCACCCAACTCACGCGGGGAGGAGACGACAGGCCATGCCACCTTGCACATGCCGCCAGAAGCCACCTCAGAGCCGGCCCAAAGAAAACCGCGTCTGGCCTTGTCGATGGCCTTGATCGCCCATGCCGAGAGCGAGCAACAAATGGAGGCGTGCACTGGAATGGCCGACAACGTGGAGCGTACCAGAGTGGTCCGGCCAGCATGGTTCAGGAGGTTGGCCTTCCAAGTGGGGATGCGAGCGACCACCGAGTCCACGAGCTCCTGCTCTTTGTTCCTGCTTATCCTGGTGGTGGAGAGCGGCGCGCCGAGGTACTTAGTAGGGAAATCCTCTACCCGGCGCGGGAACGCCTGCAGCGCACCGACGAGGTCGTCTGGGCCGCAGGCGATCGGAGTGAGTGTGCACTTGTTGAAATTGGTCATCAACCCCGACGCCCCTGCGAATGCCTCGAGCACTCGGCGAACGGCTGTCATGTCCTGCTGTGTGGGCGCCAGGAGAATGACCAGATCGTCCGCATAGACGGAAACACGACAGCGGGCCACCTCTAGTGGTAGCGGCGTGAGGTGGCCGGTGCGGTCGATCTCGGAGAACATGGCATTGAGGACCTCCATCACTAGCATGAACAACAGGGGCGATAGCGGATCACCTTGCCTCAGGCGTTATAAATAGAAATAGTTTGACAGTTTTTATTTGAACTTTGTATATGTTTATATATTTTTATGAACATTGATCAATGCTAGAGAAATTTGATTTGTGATAAAATTGAAGTGGTTTATAATTTGGAATGGACGAAATTGGCCGTACTACGGCTTATTCCTCATAAAATAATCAAACGGCTTATGGATCAGTCGAAAAAAGTCTTCCCATGTAACTGCTGCTACTGTTTCTGAATATTGATGTTTGAGAACGTTCTAGATATTTGTTGCCATCGACTATTATAATTTAGCCGCGCCATAACTGCCTGAGAGGAAAAGAAGCATTCATTTACCTAATATACATGTGCCATTATCAGCATCGCAGCGTCACTTTCCCATGGAAGTTGGAATGATTTATAATTTGGTTTGGTTGGTTTGGTGTTGGTTGTATCCGTTCTCCATAACGAGTATTTCCTCACCTTGTCAAAAAAAAAAAACGAGTATTTCCTCTATATTAAAAAGAAGTCATTTTGGGGGCACTACGGTCTGTAAAGAAACATCTTATTTTTATAAAAGCATTTACAAAAAAATAATTTTTATATACTTTTATGAAAGCAATTTTCAATATAAATCTATTTATATAATTTTCATATTTCCAAACTCAACAATTTAAAAATTATTATGATTTATATTGTCAATGTTTAACCCAAATCTTATCAAAGCTTTTCGTGGTGACAAAGCAATGGTCTTTCTACGTGCTCAGTAGAGTCCGTGCTTTTACAGATTGTATATACGTGATGACATTAGAAAAAAAGAATGTATATGTCGATTTGTCGATACACAAACCTCGTTGCAAGTTCCTTTCACCATTTTTTCTAAACCGGTCAGCCGAAAGCCGACGGATGGATCAAAGCCTCTACGCAGTACTGTACTCGTGATGGAATTGGAGTCGTGAGACCATCCGCAGCGGGGTACGCTCCCGCGTACTGGAGTATGCTTTTTCCGGAAAATCCTCCGCAGCGGGGTACGCCATGAGCTCCTGAACCGTTCCGGACCAGCCACCATCCTGGGTCTGTGGCGAACGTACGGAGCCATCCGGAATGAGGCATGCGGGGCCCGCGGTCGTGGGGTGGGGGGGCGAGAGCAGCAGGCCAGCGCTTGGGGAGCTGCGCGCCCGCCGCCTCGGAGCAGCCTCATCGGCCAGCCAGTGGTGCTGGGCGCCCGTGCAGCCTGCCGCCGCCGCCGCCCAGATGAGCGAGGACCCCGAGGTCGAGAGGTGCGTCCATTCGCGTATCGGAGGCGCGCCCATCCGCCGCTGAGCTCGGGGCCGTCGCCTGGCGAGCTCCGCCGCCGGCCTGGGAGGAGGGCCGCCGCGCGCTCGTGTGCCGTCCGTCGTCGGTCGCGAGGAGGGCGAGGGGCCGCCATCGCGTGGCCGCCGCGGGCGCCCTCGCCGGGCCCCCGAAGTGAGGGAGAAGGGGCTGCCGCCGTGGACGGGCGCTCCGAGGGAGAAGGGGGCGCCGCCGTGGACGGCGCTACCGCCGGCCGCCCGCTCCCGCCGCCCGAGCGTCGCCGCGGGGTGAGCCCCGCCGCCGTGGGCTCGCCCCTCCGCCTCGCCATGGCCGCCACGGGGGCGGCGCGCGAGCGAGGGCCGCCGGGCCGCGCGGGGAGGGAGCTTCGCCGGCGATGGAGGAGGAGGGAGGTGGAGAGGAGGGCGGCGATGCGTCCGAGAGAGAGAATGGGGGAGAGAGAGAGGGAGGTAGGCGCTGGGGCCAAAGGTGGGGCCGTGGGTCCCAGACGTCAGTGACTGTAGATGGGATGGGTAGAATAAATCTGAGTAAAAAATCTTGCTGACTAGGATATAGAGTATGAGATATAAAGGATGACGGGTGCGGAAGAAATTGGTATAGAGGGAAAAATCTTGCTGACGAGGACAGTGTCGGTGTTTCGTACCCCGGGGGGGTATCACACCAACAAGTAAATTTCTAAGCGTGCTCCCTAATCCGGATGGTGATGCAAGAAGAACACAAGGTTTTTATCCTGGTTCGGGCAAAAGAAGGCCCTACGTCCAGCGGGGGGAGGAGAACTTGTATTATCTTGCACCGAAGTGCTTGCACAGGGGTGAGTACAAGGAAGTCCTGAGACTTAGCGGATGGTGTGTGTGTGATCAGAATCTTGCCCTAGACTAGGCTCTGGCATCCCCTTTTATAGGCCAAGGGGAGACACAGGGTTACACGATTGCTAGGGCGGTCGTAAGCGTGACGTCGAGGTACGGGCGTCGGATTAGGCGGTACGGAGAGTTGACAATGGCGCTTTGAAGGGGTGCCGTACGCGGCATAGTGCGCGGCGTGGTGTTACAGTGGCGCCTGCCATCCCTGAACCCAGGATATGGGTAGCGTAGTGGTGGAAATGACCGGCGTACTTCCTACTATTACGAGCCCTGTAGCCATGGAGTTAGGCGGGGTCGGTGTACCTAGACACTGTTTCGAGCCCTGTAGCCACGTGGGCGTCCAGGAAAAGTAGTCGAGGACGGCGAGTTCGAGCGGCTGTTCGCTCGAGCGGTTTTCGCCACCGTCTCGAGCGGTCGTTCGCTCGAGCGGTTTCCGTCACTTTCCCTCGAGCGGGTGAGCAGGCGTGTCTCGAGTTAGCGAGCTTTGTGCCTATGTAGGCCTGGTCGTGAGCCTGGCCCAGTATGTGGCATGGAGGAGAATTGGGGAACTTTCCTTAGCTGGCTTTTGGGATTAGGGGGAAGTAAAGCGGTGTTTGCTTCCTCTAAACCTCTTGATTTGAGACCCCCTAATCTAGGTACCCGACAGTAGCCCCCGAGCCCTTGCTTGATTTTGAAGGACTTCATGCAAGGGATCATGAAGTGGAGTTGAAGTACCTAGGTTGGGGGTTGTATTGTCTCATTTTGAGGGGTTGGTTTTTTTTCCGTGGGGGGCGCGCGAGCGTCCCCCGCGGGGGTAGCCCCCGAGGCCCCAGAGGAATGAGGCATTCCTCTGGGGGCTTTGAATGAGTTGTTTCGAGTGAGGTCATCGTTAACTGGAGTTGTAGCGCTTGCGGTGGGGGATTCTCCTCGATTTCTCGAGCCCCCGAGCGCTTCCTGCTTTTCCCTTGTCGAGGGGGGTTTGTTTACGTGACTCGAGCCCCCGAGTGTCGTAATGCTAGGTCGTAGTCACTTTCTAGTTCTTCCGCTAGATTTCTTGGGTCGGATCCAAGTGGTGGGAAGGCCTGCACTACCCACGGTCGGGCGAGCGTCAGGCATCCCTGTGAGCTGGTAACGGGAAATCCAAGTGAGAGCCCGTCTCCTTTTGAGGGGGGACGGCTTCGAGGCCCATGGGCACTCTCATCAAAGCCTGGCGTATAGCCTCTAGAGGACCGGCTCTGCTCGGTTAGAACCGGCGGCTCGAATGCCTCTCGTCGACGGGATCTCTTAGAGGCCTTATGCCTTGCCTTGGATATGCTTTCTGGGTTCGAGAGTTCGTTCTCGAGCGGGGCCTTTCGAGGGCCCCTTCCCAGTGGCACCCCTGACTCGGGCGCTCGAGGGCGGCTGTTCGAACCCGTTCGTGGGTCAGTCTCCGCTCCCTCGAGGCTTACAGGTGGGACCAGGGTCCCAGGTTGCCTTACCGTGTAAGGAATCGCCTGTCGAGGCGTCCCATCACTGCATCAGTCGAGGGGAATCCGTCCGTTGGCGGTGCGCCTTTTTAGGCGGAAAACCGGCGCGTCATGATGATCGTGGGCTGGCGACGGTTCGGTTCCGCCTCGCGTCTTGCGCCCCTGCTGAGTGGAGGGAGGTGGCGGTTGGTAGGAGAATTAAATGCAGTTACCGTTTCTTGGCGATTCCGTCGGGGCCGCGTGGCCGTTGGATCGCGCAATCTGGGCCGTCAGACGTGCTGGGCGTTGCTCGGCTCGGGCTATAAATTTGGGGGAGAGGGCTTCCGGCTCCCTTCCTTTGCATTCCTCGCCCTCTTCTCTTCTGCCGCCGCCAGTTGCGTTTGCATCCAGCCCTAAGCGCCGTCATCGCCGCCGCCGCCGCCGTGCTCATCTCGCATTAGTCGGAGGGGTAAAGGAGAAGAAAAGGAGAGCGTTTGAGTGTACGGGTCGCCGGAATCGCCGTCTTTTATGCTTTGCGCCGCCGCTCTCTTCGCCTCGCGCCGCCTCCACTTCTTCGGGTTTTGCCACCGCTGCCACCATCGCCATGGGGAGGAAGCGTGGCCAGGGATCCAGCCAGGCCGCTGGGGGCAGCAAGGCCGCCGGCAAGGGCGGCGCCGGCAAGGATGCCGCCGGCAAGGAGCCCGCCAAGGCTCCTGTGCCGGTGGTGATGTACCCGGCGCTCCCGTGGCCTCGGTCTTCGGTGACCGAGGCAGACCTGATGGGGCTTGTCAATGAGGGGCTGCTCCTTCCCAATCCACCGGAGGGGCCGCCGGAGTGGCAAGTGCCGGTGGCCACCCACCACGAGCCCGTTGTGCCGGAGGGCTATGTGTTGAGCTTTGTCAGATTCCACCGGCGGGGGCTCGGGGCGCGCCCGAGTCGCTTCATGCGGGCACTCCCGCACCACTTCGGGGTGGAGTTGCAACACTTCAACCCCAACTCCATCTCCCATGTCGCCAGCTTCATCGGCGTCTACGAGGGGTACTTGGGGATGGCGCCGCAGTGGGACTTCTTTGTCCATATCTTCAAGGCGACGCTGTTCACCCTGGCGGTGAGTGGGGATGACAACGACGACGAGGAGAAGGAGAAGGTGAACGCCCGCCGCTACGTTGTAGCGGGTTCCTGCACCCTTGGTTTGAAAAGGCGGGAGAACTGGCTGCCCGGCACATGGACGACGAACAACGCCGGGTGGACCTCGGAATGGTTCTACCTCCGCAATGAGGGGAACCGCTTCCCGAAGTACACCGGCAAGATGTTGACCGAGCCCAATCACAATTGGGGCTACGGCAACCCGAGCAAGCTCCAACCCCGCCTCGATCCCCTGACCGACGCCATGGATGTGCTGCGCCGTCGAAGGGTCGGCGACATTTTCTTCAACCTCTCCCACGTCATCGCCGGGTTCCACCTCCGCCGCTTGCTTCCGCTTGCCGATCGCCAGCTGCGGCTGGACGAGATGACGGTGGATGCCGACCCCCTGGCGCTCGAGGCCAGCAGGATGTCAAGCCAGCCCCTCCCGGCCGCCACGGTCGTAGCGCGAGTGCGTGAGGCGATCGACGGCGGCAGGAGCTTTGGGGAGAACCAAGTCAACCTCTTTCCCATGTGCCCGGACGCCGACCTGCTTGGCTATGTATGTTCTCCTCGAGGCCTTTCTTATCGTTGATTTTGTTTTTTTTCTCCGGTTTGTGTTCATCTTATCGAGGTGTGTCCCCCTAGGAGATCATCGACCACGCGGACTCGGTGCCCCCGGTGAAGGAGGATGCTCCCGACCGCGAGGTGAGACGCCTTAAATCCGTTCGAGAACACGCAGAAAAACTCTCGAGGAAAGAGGAGAAGGCAAAAAAGGCCGCGGCGCTGGAGGAAATGGAGAAGCGCAAGGCCAGGCGCCGCCGGGAGCGGATGATGCGTCTGAGGGCGGACCCAAACGACTGGAGTCCCAGCCTGGAGTCGACCGATGATGAGGAGGAGGACGACGACGAGGAGGATGATGAGGTGACCGACAGTGACGGCGCCACCGCCGCTCGAGCCCTGACTCCTCCTCGGTCTTATATGCAGGGGGAGCCCCTGGCGCAGCCCCGTCTCGAGCTGGGCGGGAGCTCGTCGCTGGTTCGAGCGGGCCAGCAGGAGGAGTCGTCCCACCGCTCCGGCCAAGACGCTCGAGCGCAGTCTCCACCACGGCGGGAGTCTTCTTCTCGTCAACAATCATCGACACCGGGGGCGCGCACCCGGCAACCTAGGGCTGCAGATGCGCGCAAATCTTCTTCAATTCAGCCTGGCGAGCGCCCCGTCGAGCGCCGGGCCTCTTCTGGTGGTCGCCGTGCCGAGCAGGCCCCGCCACGTCGGACTCAGGAGCCCGCAAGGGATCCTACGCGGGGCCCGGCCAAGGAGTCGGCTGGGACGGGCGAAACCGCTGAGGCCACGAAGCCCCCGAGCACCTCAAGCCGAGCCGTAGACGCTCGGAAGCCCCCGAGTGGCTCGAGCGACACGGCCGTGGCTCGAAAGCCCCCGAGCGGCTCGAGCGACTCGGGGCCAGCCACCAACCCCCTCTGCGGCTCGAGTGGTTCCACCGCTGGGCCGTAGTGAGGTATGTTTTGTGTCGTGCCCCTCCTTGACATCCATTATTCCGTTCACGAGTTTCTGTCGTCATCGTCCTCCCTTTTTTCCCTCTTTTTCAGGGTCAAACGCCCCCTGGCGTCGCTCCCCCCCATCCTGCCTTCAAAGAGGCTGAAGATTGCAGGAGGATCGGGCGGAACCTCATCCGCTTCAGGTGGTGCTACCCTTCGCCCTACCGCGCTGACCTGGTTGGCGCAAGCCCAGGAGGCGATCGAGCGTGGGAGGCTGACGGCGGCTGCGTCTCGTGCAGGTGCCGAGGCCGCGACTGTAGCGGCGGGGGAAAAGCCGCCACCACCGTCAGCACCTCAGGGGGCTCCCTGCTCGAAGCGCCGTCGTCCGCCGCACAAGGTGAAGCGGCGGCTGGTCACCCGGAGGTGGTGGCCGAGACAGCAGAGCCCAAGGCAACGGTTGCCGCTCTGCACGCGGGGGCCGGATCAGAGCACCAGCCGATCACCCTCGAGGACGAGAGCTCGAGCCCGGGCTCTCATGACCAAGGCCCCGGCGTCTCGGCCAAATCGTGGCCCAAGGGCTTGCACCGGCTCGAGGAGGAGCGCAAGGAGTGGGCGGAGGAGGAGGTGAGCTCCGTGGCCACCGACCGGCCGGTGGGCGACGCGGAGACGCAGGGATCGAGCAAGGCGCCAGAGCAGGCATCGGCCACTCCTGAAGACATGGCAATCGACCTCCTCGTCGGGCAACAATCCGGGGTGCCGCCGACGCACCCCGTTGAGCTGGCCGAGGCCCGCATTGTGGCTCAGGAGGAGCCGCAAGAGAAAACGCCCACCCCCGCACGAGAGGAGGGGCAGGAGGAGCGACCCGCCACCGTACGGGAGGAGGAACAGCGGGCCGACATGCAAGGGGAGACGGCACCGCCCCAGGGACTCTCCTTGATGGCGCGTCAAGCGCCACTGCAGCCGCCGCAGCCGGTGGGGGTGCTTGTGGCCCGTCTCGTGCCTGACTCAGTGACGGGCGAGGTGGAGCACGTCACCGTGTCCCAGGCCGAGCACTAGGAGATGGCGCAGAGGAGGAGCGAGGCGGGCATGGCGATCGACCGCCACGTGCGAGCGCTCGGGTTCGAGCCCGTCATCAACGAGGCTACCGAGTCGAGCGTCTCGGAGAGAAGGTGGACGGAGGCGCTGGCGCTCGCCCAGGGTGCGTCTACAAGCCGATCCCAAGATGTGCCCACGCTCGCCGATCGGGTGGTAGAGGCGGGCGTTGACCTGGCGGCGGTGCGGGAAGCGCACGACGCCATCGCCCGGGGCATGCGGGAGGCGTTCCCGCAGTGGGAGAAACCACCCTTGGTGCTCCGTGACCCGGTCGACCCGGAAGCTCCTATGGTCATGATGAACGACCAGAACGAGCTTCAGGTTAACACGGAGTCCGAGGAGAACCGGCGATGGCTCGAGAACTCCCTGTGGCTCGCTCTGAGGATCGTCTCCGAGGACATGCCTCGGTTGTCCGCCGTAAGTGACCTTGAGCTCGGCCTATTTCCCGCTTTTTAGAAATTGTTGCAATGGCTGCTGTTCTGATTTTTCTTTTCGTGGTTCAGTCAGCCCAGAGTCAGTCCTATGCCAAGTCGGTCCACCTTCGCGCTATTCATGAAAGCGAGGAGGAGATTCGACGGCTCGTGCGCTTGGGCCACGATGCCGAGGCGGAACTGCATCGAGCTGCCCGGCATCTACGGGAGGCCAACGCCGCGCTGAACGCCGCCAAAGAGGACGCCCAGACGGCTAAGGACGATCTCGCTCGGGCCGAGCGGGAGGCGGACGCGGCTCGACAGGAGAACGAGCGGCTGAAGGAAGTCGCCGCTCAACTCAAGGAAACTGCGGCCACGGCGAACGCCGGTCTCAAGGCCAAGGCCCAGCTTGTCGAGCAGCTCGAGAAGGAGAAGACCACCGCCGAGACATACATAAAGGACCTGTAGATGGCGGTCACTCGAGAGACCACCCAGAAGGAGGCCTTCGCAAGTGCGGTCAAGGCGGAGAAGAAGCGGGCGGGCGATCTTCAAACAGAGGCGATCAATCTCCGTCAGGCGGTGACGGAGAAAGATCTTGCTATTCAATTCGCCGGCAAGGTCCTCGAGGAGGTGCAGGGGGAGAAGGTCGAGCTGGGCCGCGTGCTCAAGGGGACGCAAAACGAGCTCTCGAGCGCGCTCGAGCGCGAGCAGGGGTTGTCGACCCGCTGTACAAGTGAGTGCTCGAGCTGCTCTTGTTATTTTTGCCTCTCTTTTTCTTGGAGTTTTCTTTGCTAATTTGGATTTCTCCTTTCAGCGCTCGAGGCCGATCTGTCCGCAGCACGCGCAGCTCTCCAGCTCGCCCAAGCCGACCTCTCTACGGTGTGCGCGGCTCTCCAGGTCACCCAGAGGACGTTGGACGCCGAGGTGGGTGCCAAGGCCCGGATCACCGGCGCCATCGACACCCTCAGCGAACGCTGGGGGTTTGCGCCCGTAGTGGACGCCGAGGGGCCGGAGGCCGGCCGTGGTTACGCTGCTCGCGTCTTTGCCTTTGGCCTCTCCCTGCGGGATCGAGTCCGGGACGCCCTTGTCTTCGCCGCGCGCCGGAGCCTCGCCATCTTCTACTCGGGCTTCGACCTCTCGAGGGAGGACGCTCAGGCCGGGATGGAGGCCGTCTCTGGCGGCTTCACCTACACCGAGGGAGAGCAGGAGGGCGCCGTGAACCCAAGGCACGAGCAGCTCATTGTTGACGCCGAGGGACCTGGAGAGCGTCTGGGGCGGAGCTTCGAGGCGTTCGTCCTTCCTCCTGAGATGCAATAGTCGTGATCGTAGCCGGCCTGCGAGCCGAGATCTGGGCAAGAAGGCCCTTGTAAGAAAACATTTGCTCAGTGGCCCGTGCGGCCTTTTGAATGTTATGTTTATACACCTTTTTTAGTTTTCCATTTATACTCTATGCTTTTTATCCTTTGCCTGGATTTGCTCCCTTTTTGGCTAAGTGTGGGCGTTGCACTCCAACCATCTTGAGGGGAGATAAGTCAAGACACCGTAGCTCGGAAGCGTAGGAGACCTTGTGCTCGACCGTCCCGGCTCTAAGGGCTTGAGGCGACGCTTGTACTTAGTTTTTCGAGAGCGCGTTCGAGGCAGGAAGGAAAAAAGGGAGCATGGAGAGCGTTGTTTTTGAAAAAACTAGGGGTGTTTTTTCGAGGACTTCAGGGGGGTTCCCCCCTGATCTAGCCCCCGAGGGGGGCTTGGCTCTGTGGAGACAGAGTCGAGCCCACCTTGCATATGAACGAAAAGAGTAGGAAGCTAATTCGTAAAGCCTTTATTCATTTATGCTAGCGGTACATTATATGGAAAAATGTACAAGGCATCGTGGGCTAAGGGAAAAGCAACGTAGCTGTTCAATATTCCATGCGTTGGTGAGGATCGAGCCATCCTCGTCGGCTAGCTTGTAGGTTCCTGGCCTCAACACCTCGACCACGATGAATGGACCCTCCCATGGCGGAGTGAGCTTGTGGCGCCCCTTGTTGTCTTGGCGTCGACGGAGCACGAGGTCGCCGACCTCGAAGTCTCTTTTTCGCACGTTCTTTTCATGGTATTGCCACAATTTTTGTTGGTAACGCGCGGAGTGTAGGAGTACCATGTCTCGAGTCTCTTCGACCTGATCGATGGCGTTAGCTAGCCTCTCTTCATTGGTCTACTCATTGTAAGCCTTGAGTCGAGGGGACCCGTATTCGAGGTCAGTGGGGAGGACGGCCTCCGACCCATAGACCAAGAAAAACGGGGTGAACCCAGTGGCTCGACTCTCAGTCGTCCGTAAGCTCCATAGAACTGACGGTAGCTCGATCACCCACTTTTTACCGTGCTTGTTGAGGCGTTCGAAAATCCTTGGCTTCAACCCTTGCAGAATCATGCCGTTGGCACGTTCAACCTGGCCGTTAGTTCGAGGATGGGCAACTGCCGACCAATTCACACGGATGTGGTGTCGATCGCAGAAGTCCAGAAACTTTTTGCCTGTGAACTGAGTGTCGTTGTCGGTGGATGATGTCGGTGAAGAACTCGACTGCTCGCTCCGACCGGATGTTGGTGATCGGCTTGGCCTCGATCCACTTTGTGAATTTGTCGATGGCAACGAGCAAGTGGGTGTACCCTCCCGTCGTTTTCTTGAGGGGCCCGACCAGGTCGAGCCCCCATACCGCAAACGGCCATGTGAGGGGATCATCTGGAGCGCGTGCGCTGGGAGGTGAGTTTGCTTGGCGTAGAACTGGCATCCTTCACACGCACGGACTAGCTTGAAGGCATCAGCCGTTGCGGTCGGCCAATAGAAGCCTCGACGGAAGGCGTTTCTGACAAGGGTCCTTAGCGCAGCGTGGTGGCCACAAGCCCCCGAGTGCATGTCCTCGAGCAACCTCCTGCCCTCCTCGATGGAGATGCATCGTTGGAGTATGCCTGTTGGACTGCGTCGGTAGAGCTCTTTGTCATCTCCGTAGAGGACGTATGTTTTAGCTCGACGAGCCAATCGCCTTGCTTCCGTTCGATCCTCAGGCAATTCCCCTCGAATCAGATATTCGAGGAAGGGCGCGAGCCAATCCGTTGATGGGCTTGAGTGCCCATCAATTTCCATGACCTCTGCTCCCGTCGAGGGGGGCTCGGTCGTAGGAATGGGCTCGACAGCTGGTTCCGCTCCAGCCCCCGAGTCCCACTTCATGGACGGCTCGTGGAGATCTTTGGAAAAAACGTTTGGGGGGATCGGCGCTCGAGATGACGCGATCTTGGCAAGCTCGTCTGCTGCTTCATTGAAACGTCTGGGAACATGGTTGAGCTCGAGACCATGAAAGTTTGCTTCTAACTTGCACACCTCGTTGCAGTATGCTTCCATCTTTTCATCATGGCAGCTCGAGGCCTTCATTACCTGGTCGATGACGAGCTGCGAATCGCCTCGAGCGTCGAGGCGTCGAACCCCGAGCTCGATAGCAATACGCAACCCGGTTACGAGTGCTTCATATTCTGCCATGTTATTAGAGGCCGTGAAGTGGATCCTCACTACGTAGCGCATGTGGACTCCACGGGGCGAAATGAAGAGCAGGCCCGCGCCCGCTCCCGTCTTCATGAGTGACCCGTCGAAGTACATGGTCCACAGCTCGGCTTGAATTGGCGTCGAGGGGAGTTGGACGTCGGTCCACTCGGTGACAAAATCTGCCAACACTTGGGACTTGATAGCTTTTCGTGGGGCATAGGTGATGGTCTCACCCATGAGCTCGACCGACCACTTAGTGATTCGACCCACTACCTCCCGGTTGTGGATGATCTCACCGAGCGGGAACGATGATACCACGGTCACCGGATGGCAAAGAAAGTAGTGTTGGAGCTTCCGTCGTGTGAGCACGATCGCGTAGAGCAGCTTTTGGATTTGTGGGTATCGAGTTTTGGCATCCGAAAGCACCTCGCTGATAAAGTAAACGGGCCACTGGACGGGGAGCGCGTGCCCCTCTTCCTACCTCTCGACCACTATCACTGAACTGACCACCTGAGTGGTCGCGGCAATGTAGAGGAGGAGTGGCTCGGCTGGTTTGTCTGGTCGAGCTGGTCTGGGTGGCACGAGCATGGGTGGGGAGGTGAGCATGCTCTTTAGTCTCGAAAGGGCTTCCTCCGCCTCGGGCGTCCACGTGAAGTGCTCGGACTTTTTGAGGAGTCGATACAACGGCAAAGCTTTTTCTCCTAGGCGGCTGAGGGCGGCCAAACACCCTGTAATTTTTTGCACCCCCTTTAGGTCTTGAATCGGCCCCATTCTCATGATGGCCGTGACCTTCTCAGGATTGGCCTCGATTCCGCGCTGGGAGACAATGTATCCAAACAACATGCCTCAAGGCACGCCAAAGACACATTTTTCGGGGTTCAATTTAATGTTCTTGGCCCGGAGGCACCCGAACGTTAACTTGAGGTCCTCGACAAGGTTTTCTACTTTGCGCGTCTTGACAATGATGTCATCGACGTACGCCTCGACCGTTTCCCCTATGTGTTTGCCAAAAACGTGGAGCATGCAGCGCTGATATGTTGCCCCGGCGTTTCAAAGGCCGAATGGCATCGTGACATAACAGTACATGCCCATAGGGGTGATGAATGAAGTCGCGAGCTGGTCGGACTCCTTCATTTTTATTTGATGGTACCTAGAGTAAGCATCGAGAAAAGAAAGTACTTCACAACCGTTGGTATAAATTAAGTGCACACAAAATATGAAGGATTCCGCAAGCGCACAGAACTTACCATTGCAGCATTTTACCGGGAGTAAACCAGGTATCGTTGTTGGTATAAATTAAGTGCAACTAAAATATGAAGGATTCCGCAAGCGCACGAACTTACCATTGTAGCATTTTACCGGGAGTATCCGGGTATCGTTATTTATATTTTACCATAGGGAAGCAAGGGTTAAAGAATCGATAACTCACCATCATGTATCTACTAACTTAGTAAACCAACTAGACTAAAGCGGGGGTAAATGATATATATATGTAAGGTAATATAAATAATAAAGCACACATGAGAATTCTATGATAAATGAGTAGCTAGCTAGATTGAGAGGACAACGGGAGAAATCAAGGTTCCTATATTCTTCTCTATTACTTTGGTTCTATGATAACGGGGATGGATAAATATAGCAATCATACAATAGCACTTCGGGACATCGGAACACTAGCCACGAAATGGATGAGAAGGGGGCTAGGAAGCTCCGACTACGGTCCTACAAACACCAACCCGAACGAGGTGGAATACGACGACCGTCGGGGCCACGATCCTGGGGCTACCACAACAATCCGTGGGATTGGGTGCAATCTCGAGGTAACCTCTAGTCTAGACACCATGTCTACACTATCAATTACTACTCTAATTACCTAGGATAACTAGAGCACTCGATGCGAGCGAAGATCCCATACTAAAGCATAACTACTATACTAACAATCACAAGATAGGCATAAAAGTAAATAGAGAAGATAAATATATTAAAGCATAAGTCTTACAAAGAGTAGATACAAAGACATACCAATCTCGAAGACTTCTCCGAACCGGAGCGTAGCTCCGCTCTCCCTAACTCTTATCTAGATCTAATCTACTACATTGGAATGTCTAGCTCTAATTCTCTAGAGAAGAGAAGTCATCCATTCAAGGGACGCCTCTACAACTCGATCCCGCCGGGAGATAATGAATTAGGGTTTTAGGGATGCCTCCTCCGGGGGCCGGGGCCCCGCTTATATAGCCCTCTAAGATGCACCACGGCCCTCGGATCAAACCGACCTAAACGGACGATTATTATTCATCCTCAAAGGCGGTGGAACGGGGATCCGCGAGGCCGACTCGATTGGTTGAAGTCCCCGGTCGGCCGACTCTAGGGTGGAGTCGGCCGACTCTCCACCGAGCTGGTTCGGACTCCGTTTGGTCCGAGCCTTCTCGAACCTTCCAGACATGAATTTTCACCGGTTCCCGATTATCTCTATGTAAACCCGACATGTGGGCCTTCCTTGGGTATTTTCGGTGACACCTATGAAAGGACATTCACCAAAACTCGTGGAATTCTGTCGGTATAACCCCTATATCTAGTTGGTGAATATATTTTAGTCCTTTCTCATGTCTCGTTGACGGTAAAAATTGGCACTTAACGACCGTCAACAACTCCCCCAAGCTTACCTTTTGCTCGTCCCGAGCAAAGATAAACTCGATGGATCGGGAGTTGCTACTATGCTTTCACTCCTCACAAGTACACATGCGTTCAAACAAGAACTCTCCTCCGAATTAGAGTGAACTATTCTGACTCAAAACTTACTCATATTACCTTTCACCATGGGGCTTGTAACCGTCACTTGGGTCTTGAGTAGTTGAAAGATAGAACAGTCAAGTCAAGCACCATGTTTCTCGCTCTTTGATCAACTATTATTCCGGAGTTTTTGCAAGATTTTCAAATAAAACTCGAGTTCCTTGTATGAACCTTTCGGGTCTCTCATTTCGTATTTCGGATCCTCTCCAAGGCATGAGTAGTGTATGCCTTCTCTCTTCTCTCAAAATATATGGTATTTGTGGAACTAAGGCATAATGGAAAGTGTCTTCTCTCTCTCACCCTACTTTCTAATAGGCTTATGTGGAGCTTATAGGTGGGGAGACACTCAAAACTCACTTGCATATATTGCACGTTAAACCATGGATCCAGTAGGAACTAAAATAATAATAAAGTCATATGTGCATGTGAATGAGGAAATGGAATGGATGATAAGATGATGATGATAAGGAAATGATTATGAGGGGTGATCACTTGGTGAACATCTACTTCTACACTTGCTCCTTTGGGGATAACATGACTCCCTTTATTTGGAAACCTTGAAACTTCTTGAAAGGAAGGACTTGGCTACTCTTTCTTTCTTTCTTTCTTTTTTTCTTCTTTTTTTCTCTTTTTTCTTTTTTTTTTCTCTCTTTTTTTTTAGAGCAACCAATCCTCTGAAAATGAAACTTTAGCAACGGGGAGTGTATAATTTGAAATGATAGTGACTGGAGCTTTTATGTAGGCAAATGGAACGGCGATGATTATTTCTAGATGTTCACTCCCAGGATAGGAGTAGAACCTTTTCTGGATGAAGTGAAATGAATGGCGTATATATATGTAGTTGGATGGATGGATGGATGCGTACTCCCAGAGTAGGAGCAGCATAGGTGCGAATCTCCAGGGTAAAGATAGCACATTATGTGGGGAAATGCGTACTCCCAGGGTAGGAGCAGCATAATATGTGGTGGATGTGGATCTATATGTGGGTGGTACCTCTAGGGACAGAAGTAGCACAGAATGAATGTAACATTTATAAAATGGGTGCATGCTTCTGAGGACAGAAGTAGCATAGATCAATGGATGGAGAGCACATAGTATTTGACTTTAACTGCATGACTGATTCCTTATGGGTCCACAGCATAACCACACTCAATGCCTATAAAGACTACACTCAAGCCTACAATATGATCTATATAAACGAGATGGATTTTCCTAATCTAGTAAGCATGAATATATGGCATGGTAGGAATTTGAACTCTCATCATAAAGGAACTCATCATGCAAGAATTTAATATTTTCACGAGATAAATTCTCCGAACTCTAGTATCTCTAGGAACAAGATGGACAACAGCTCAAAACCTTCCCATATCATACCCGTCAACCACCTAGACTTAGATCAAGTGTTTGCTACCCACAAGTTTCAGGTTCAGAGCAAATCTCAAATCTAAACAGTTGTGTCCAAAACTCGGGAGAGTGCAAGGTTGAAAACTAGGTACTTGAAAGGAATTACGGCAGAGCAACTATTCATCATCTCCATGTAGAGTTTATTCTAGGGATCACTTTTAAGACAGACTACAAGAACTCTCCAAAAGTAGAAAAGAAATCTTTCTGGGTTTCTATAGTTATGCATCTTTTTTTTAGTTGTTTTAACAAAGCACACTCTAACAAGGCATAAAATAGATAAGTTGGAAACACTTAGCTTGGTACACGGGGGATGCCCTCCCCCAAGCTGGATGTTGACATAGTCTGCTGATGTTGCTGACAGGCAATGAAGACGTTCGAGTCCTCCTGGAGTGTCGTAGATAGTTGCTATTTGAGGCAGGTGTTCAAGTGTCGTGGCGCACTCCGACGGGGGGACCGGGATGTCCTTCTGCTGTTTAGCTCTTCTTGATCCTTTATGTTCTCAGGAAGCTCAAATAGACAACAAAGCTTGTGGAACTGATTAAGCATTAGTGATAAAAACCTCTAAGCCTTGGTTGTCTAGAACCGCTTAACTCAAATGTCTTCTAACGGGATGACAAGAAATATTTTTATCTTTTTATACTAAAAGGGATGCGAGACGAGAGATGAAAGAGCATGATCATGGTGAGGAATTTTTTTTTCTTTTTAGATGCAAAACGTATGAATGAATGCAAGAAACTAAACATGCAATGGATGAGCAAACATAAAAGAGTGGAGTGGATGCATGAATTCTTAAAAGTAAACATGTAGTGAGGTGCAAGAATTTAAAAGATAACTACTCATAATTTTAAAGTCCATGAGCAAGACTATCTCACCGTTCTTGATCATACTTACCATGACTCACGGGATGAAATTTGTGAGTAGTGTTGCGGCATCTATGTTCATCACCTATTTTGATGACGACATTTTCTCCAATCTGCACATGGTTAGAATAGTATATATGTATACACAAACCTGTGAGATGGCAGGGTTCCAGTTGAATGTTGAGGGACCCTGGGCTCTTCAATGTCTTGTGGAAGCTTGTCGGAAGGTCGAAACGGCATCTTTTGTCCTATCTATTCCACACTCAATAGAACAAGGGGTAATCCTACTAAAGCTAGTGATACACTAAATTAGCGAGACATCAAGATCATTATCAAAAACTTAACACCGATTGCTTCCCCGGAACGGCGCCAAAAATGCTTGTTGGTATAAATTAAGTGCAACTAAAATATGAAGGATTCCGCATAGCGCCTGACGAACTTACCATTGTAGCATTTTACCGGGAGTATCCAGGTATCGTTATTTATATTTTACCACGGGAAGCAAGGGTTAAAGAATCGATAACTCACCATCATGTATCTACTAACTTAGTAAACCAACTAGACTAAAGCAGGGGTAAATGATATATATATGTAAGGTAATATAAATAATAAAGCACACATGAGAATTCTATGATAAATGAGTAGCTAGCTAGATTGAGAGGACAACGGGAGAAATCAAGGTTCCTATATTCTTCTCTATTACTTTGGTTCTATGATAACGGGGATGGATAAATATAGCAATCATACAATAGCACTTCGGGACATCAAAACACTAGCCACGAAATGGATGAGAAGGGGGCTAGGAAGCTCCGACTACGGTCCTACAAACACCAACCCGAACGAGGTGGAATACGACGACCGTCGGGGACCATCACGATCCTGGGGCTACCACAACAATCCGTGGGATTGGGTGCAATCTCGGGTAACCTCTAGTCTAGACACCATGTCTACACTATCAATTACTACTCTAATTACCTAGGATAACTAGAGCACTCGATGCGAGCGAAGATCCCATACTAAAGCATAACTACTATACTAACAATCACAAGATAGGCATAAAAGTAAATAGAGAAGATAAATATATTAAAGCATAAGTCTTACAAAGAGTAGATACAAAGACATACCAATCTCTGAAGACTTCTCCAGAACCGGAGCGTAGCTCCGCTCTCCCTAACTCTTATCTAGATCTAATCTACTACATTGGAATGTCTAGCTCTAATTCTCTAGAAAAGAGAAGTCATCCATTCAAGGGACGCCTCTACAACTCTGATCCCGCTGGGAGATAATGAATTAGGGTTTTAGGGATTGCCTCCTCCAGGGGCCAGGGGCCCTGCTTATATAGCCCTCTAAGATGCACCACACCCCTCGGATCAAACCGACCTAAACGGACGATTATTATTCATCCTCAAAGGCGGTGGAACGGGGATCCGCGAGGCGACTCGATTGGTTGAAGTCCCCGGTCGGCCGACTCTAGGGTGGAGTCGGCCGACTCTCCACCGAGCCGGTTCGGACTCCGTTTGGTCCGAGCCTTCTCGAACCTTCCAGATTACAGAATTTTCACCGGTTCCCGATTATCTCTATGTAAACCCGACATGTGGGCCTTCCTTGGGTATTTTCGGTGACACCTATGAAACAGGACATTCACCAAAACTCGTGGAATTACGTCGTATAACCCCTATATCTAGTTGGTGAATATATTTTAGTCCTTTCTCATGTCTCGTTGACGGTAAAAATTGGCACTTAACGACCGTCAACAATCGTTATTTATATTTTACCACAGGGAAGCAAGGGTTAAAGAATCAGATAACTCACCATCATGTATCTACTAACTTAGTAAACCAACTAGACTAAAGCAGGGGTAAATGATATATATATATATATGTAAGGTAATATAAATAATAAAGCACACATGAGAATTCTATGATAAATGAGTAGCTAGCTAGATTGAGAGGACAACGGGAGAGATTAAGGTTCCTATATACTTCTCTATTACTCTGGTTCTATGATAACAGGGGATGGATAGATATAGCAATCATACAATAGCACTTCGGGACATCAGAACACTAACCACGAAATGGATGAGAAGGGGGCTAGGAAGCTACGACTACGGTCCTACAAACACCAACCCGAACGAGGTGGAATACGACGGCCATCGGACATCACGATCCTGGGCTACCACAACAATCCGCGGGATTGGGTGCAATCTCGAGGTAACCTCTAGTCTAGACGCCATGTCTACACTATCAATTACTACTCTAATTACCTAGGATAACTAGAGCACTCGATGCGAGCGAAGATCCCATACTAAAGCATAACTACTATACTAACAATCACAAGATAGGCATGAAAGTAAATAGAGAAGATAAATATATTAAAGCATAAGTCTTACAAAGAGTAGATACAAAGACATACCAAATCTCTGAAGACTTCTCCAGAACCGGAGCGCAACTCCGCTCTCCCTAACTCTCATCTAGATCTAATCTACTACATTGGAATGTCTAGCTCTAATTCTCTAGAGAGGAGAAGTCATCCATTCAAGGGACGCCTCTACAACTCGATCCCGCCGGGAGATAATGAATTAGGGTTTTAGGGATGCCTCCTCCGGGGGCCGGGGGCCCGCTATATAGCCCCCTAGGATACACCGCACCCTCGGATCAAACCGACCTAAACGGACGATTATTATTCATCCTCAAAGGCGGTGGAATAGGGATCCGCGAGGCCGACGCCGATTGGCCGAGATGGCCGTCGGCCGCCCAAGGGGAGACGGCCGACTCTCCACCGAGCCCGTTCGGGCTCCCGTTTGGTCCAGAGCCTTCTCGAACCTTCCGATTACGAAATTTTCACCGGTTCCCGATTATCTCTATGTAAACGACATGTGGGCCTTCCTTGGGTATTTTCAAACATCCTGCAAAATGGACATTCACCAAAACTCGTGGAATTCTGTCAAGTATAACCCCTATATCTAGTTGGTGAACATATTTTAGTCCTTTCTCATGTTTAGTTGACGGTAAAAATTGGCACTTAACGACCGTCAACAACTCCCCCAAGCTTACCTTTTGCTCGTCTCTGAGCAAAGATAAACTCAGTGATGGATCAGGGATTGCTACAATGCTTTCATGCCTCAAAAGTACACATGCGTTCAAACAAGAACTCTCCTCCGGATTAGAGTGAACTATTCTGACTCAAAACTTACTCATATTACCTTTCACTATGGGGCTTGTAACCGTCACTTGGGTCTTGAGTAGTTGAAAAGACAGAACGGTCAAGTCAAGCGCTATGTTTCTCGCTCTTTTGATCAACTATTATTCTAAAGTTTTTGCAAGATTTTCAAATAAAACTCAGAGTTCCTTGTATGAACCTTTCAGGTCTCTCATTTGTGGTATTTTTGGATCCTCTCCAAGGCATGAGTAGTGTATGCCTTCTCTCAAAATATGTGGTATTTGTGAAACTAAGGCATAGTGGAAAGTGCCTTCTCTCTCTCACCCTACTTTCTAATAGGCTTATGTGGAGCTTATAGGTGGGGAGACACTCAAAACTCACTTGCATATATTGCACAGGTTAAGACATGGATCCAATAGGAACTAAAATAATAATAAAGTCATATGTGCATGTGAATGAGGAAATGGATGATAAGATGATGATAGGATGATGATGATAAGGAAATGATTATGAGGGGTGATCACTTGGTGAACATCTACTTCTACACTTGCTCCTTTGGGGATAACATGACTCCCTTTATTCGGAAACCTTGAAACTTCTTGAAAGGAAGGACTTGGCTACTCTTTCTTTCTTTCTTTCTTTCTTTTTTCTTTCTTTTTTTTACATAGCAACCAATCCTCTGAAAACAAAACTTTAGCAACGGGGAGTGTATAACTTGAAATGATAATGACTGGAGCTTTTACGTAGGCAATTGGAATGACGATGATTATTTCTAGATGTTCACTCCCAGGATAGGAGTAGAACCTTTTCTGGATGAAGTGAAATGAATGGCGTATGTATATATGGATGGATGAATGGATGGATGTATACTCCCAGGGTAGGAGCAGCATAAGCGCGTATCTCTAGGGTAGAGACAGCACAATATGTGGGGGAATGCGTACTCCCAAGGTAGGAGCAGCATAGGTGCGTATCTCCAGGGTAGAGATAGCACAATATGTGGTGGATGTGGATCTATATGTAGGTGGTACTTCTAGGGACAGAAGTAACATAGAATGAATGTAGTATTTATAAAATGGGTGCATGCTTCTGAGGACAGAAGTAGCATAGATCAATGGATGGAGAGCACATAGTAATGACTTTTAACTGCATGACTAATTCCTTATGGGTCCACAGCATAACCACACTCAATGCCTACAAAGACTATACTCAAGCCTATAATATGATCTATATAAATATATGGGTTTTCCTAATCTAGTAAGCATGGATATATGGCATGGTAGGAATTTGAACTCTCATCATAAAGGAACTCATCATGCGAAAATTTAATGTTTTCAAAGATAAATTCTCCGAACTCTAGTATCTCTAGGAACAAGATGGAATGACACTCAAAACTTTCCCATATCATACCCATCAACCACCTAGACTTAGATCAAGTGTTTGCTACCCACAAGTTTCGTGGTCGAGCAAATCTCAAATCTAAACAAATTGTGTCCAAAACTCGGGAGGGTGCAAGGTTGAAAACTAGGTACTTGAAAGGAATTACGGCGAGCAACTATTCATCATCTCCATGTAGAGTTTATTCTACGGGATAACTTAAAGACAGATTGCAAGAGCTCTCCATAAGATAAATAAGGAAATCTTTCTGGGTTTCTATGGTTATGCATCTTTTTAGTTGTTTTAACAAAGCACACTCTAACAAGGCATAAAATAGATAAGTTGGAAACACTTAGCTTGGTACACGGGGGATGCTCTCCCCCAAGCTGGATGTTGACATAGTCTGCGGATATTGCTGACAGACAGTGAAGGAGTTCTAGTCTTCCTGGAGTTTCGTGGATAGTTGCTGTTGGAGACAGCGTTCAACTGATGAGGGCTGACACTTGACGAGACTGGACATCCTTAAATGTCTGTTAGCTCTTCTTGATCCTTTATGTTCTATGAAGCTCAAATAGACAACAAAGCTTGTGGAACTGATTAAGCATTAGTGATAAAAACCTCTAAGCCTTGGTTGTCTAGAACCGCCTTAACTCAAATGTCTTCTAACGGGATCACAAGAAATATTTTTATCTTTTTATAATAAAAGGGATGCGATGAGATGAAAGAGCATGATCATGGTGAGAAATTTTTTTTTTAGATGCAAAACGTATGAATGAATGCAAGAAACTAAACATGCAATGGATTAGCAAACATAAAAGAGTGGAGTGGATGCATGAATTCTTAAAAGTAAACATGTAGTGAGGTGCAAGAATTTAAAACATAACTACTCATAATTTTAAAGTCCATGAGCAAGACTATCTCACCGTTCTTGATCATACTTACCATGACTCACGGATGAAATTTGTGAGTAGTGTTGTGGCATCTATGTTCATCACTTATTGTGACGACGACATTTTCTCCAATCTGCACATGGTTAGAATAATATATATGTATACACAAACCCGTGAGATGGCGGGGCTCCGTTGAATGTTGAGGGACCCCGGGCTCTTCAATGTCTTGTGGAAGCTTGTCGGAAGGTCGAAACGACATCTTTTGTCCCGTCTATTCCACACTCAACGTAACAAGGGGTAATCCTACTAAAGCTAGTGATACACTAAATTAGCGACATCAAGATCATTATCAAAAACTTAACACCGATTGCTTCCCGGCAACGGCGCCAAAATGCTTGTTGGTATAAATTAAGTGCACACAAAATATGAAGGATTCCGCAAGCGCACGAACTTACCATTGCAGCATTTTACCGGAGTAAACCGGGTATCGTTATTTATATTTTACCACAGGGGAAGCAAGGGTTAAAGAATCGATAACTCACCATCATGTATCTACTAACTTAGTAAACCAACTAGACTAAAGCGGGGGTAAATGATATATATATATATATAAGGTAATATAAATAATAAAGCACACATGAGAATTCTATGATAAATGAGTAGCTAGCTAGATTGAGAGGACAACGGGAGAGATTAAGGTTCCTATATACTTCTCTATTACTCGGTTCTATGATAACAGGGGATGGATAGATATAGCAATCATACAATAGCACTTCGGGACATCGAACACTAACCACGAAATGGATGAGAAGGGGGCTAGGAAGCTCCGACTACGGTCCTACAAACACCAACCCGAACGAGGTGGAATACGACGGCCATCGGACCGTCACGATCCTGGGGCTACCACAACAATCCGCGGGATTGGGTGCAATCTCGGGTAACCTCTAGTCTAGACGCCATGTCTACACTATCAATTACTACTCTAATTACCTAGGATAACTAGAGCACTCGATGCGAGCGAAGATCCCATACTAAAGCATAACTACTATACTAACAATCACAAGATAGGCATGAAAGTAAATAGAGAAGATAAATATATTAAAGCATAAGTCTTACAAAGAGTAGATACAAAGACATACCAAATCTCCGAAGACTTCTCCCGAACCGGAGCGCAACTCCGCTCTCCTAACTCTCATCTAGATCTAATCTACTACATTGGAATGTCTAGCTCTAATTCTCTAGAGAGGAGAAGTCATCCATTCAAGGGACGCCTCTACAACTCGATCCCGCCGGGAGATAATGAATTAGGGTTTTAGGGATGCCTCCTCCCGGGGGCCGGGGCCCCGCTTATATAGCCCTAGGATACACCGCAGCCCTCGGATCAAACCGACCTAAACGGACGATTATTATTCATCCTCAAAGGCGGTGGAACAGGGATCCGCGAGGCCGACGCCGATTGGGCCGAGATGGCCGTCGGCCGCCCAAGGGGAGTCGGCCGACTCTCCATCGAGCCCGTTCGGGCTCCCGTTTGGTCCGAGCCTTCTCGAACCTTCCAGTTACGAGAATTTTCACCGGTTCCCGATTATCTCTATGTAAACCCGACATGTGGGCCTTCCTTGGGTATTTTCACGACACCTACCGTTGAAACGAGACATTCACCAAAACTCGTGGAATTCTGTCAGTATAACCCCTATATCTAGTTGGTGAACATATTTTAGTCCTTTCTCATGTTTAGTTGACGGTAAAAATTGGCACTTAACGACCGTCAACAACAACCCGCAGTGGAATCAACTATTTGGTCTATTCGAGGCAAAGGAAATGGAACTTTGGGACATGCCTTATTTAAACTAGTGTAGTCTACACACATCCTCATTTTCCCATTCTTTTTCTCTACTAGTACAAGATTAGCTAACCACTCGGGGTGATGTACCTCCTTGATGAATCCGGCCTTCTCGAGCTTTTCAACCTCCTCACGGATGATCCTGCGCTTCTCCTCGTCGAAGCGGCGCAGGCGTTGTTTGACAGGTCTTGAACCGGGACGGATCTCCAAGGCGTGCTCGGCGACATCCCTCGGTATGCCAGGCATGTCCGAGGGACTCCACGCAAACATGTCAGCGTTTACGCGGAGAAAGTCGACGAGCACTGCTTCCTATGTGATGTTGAGGGAGGCGCTGATGATTAGCGCCTTCTCGTCCGAGGAGCTCGGGTCGAGCGGAATCTTCTTGGTGTCCTCAGCGGGCTCAAAGCTGCCAGCCTGTCGCTTAGGTGACGGGGCGGCGGCCTCGGCTGCAAGGCAATCAAGCGTTCTGGCCAGCTCCTTGGATGCGGTCAGGGACTCCCCGTACTCGACGCATTCCACGTCGCAGCAGTACGCGTGCTCGTACGTGGAGTCGACGGTGATGACCCCTTTTGGCCCCGGCATCTTGGGCTTGAGGTAGGCATAGTTTGGGATCGCCATGAACTGGGCGTAACATGGTCGACCCAGAATCGCGTGGTATGTCCCCTCGAAGCCGGGCACATCGAAGGTGAGGACCTCCCTGCGGTAGTTCGAGCGCGTGCCAAAGTAGACAGGGAGGTCGATGCGGCCGATGGTGAGCGCTTTCTTGCCGGGGACAACGCCGTGGAAGCCCCCGGCGCTAGGCTTGAGGTGCGCTCTCGTGATGCCGAGCAGTGTGAGCGTCTCCATGTAGACGATGTTGAGGCTGCTGCCTCCGTCCATGAGGACTTTGGTAAGACTTTGGTGAAGCGGGTGTCGATGATGACCGGGTCGACAACAAGGGATACGCGCCTGGGTTGATGACGTGGTCGGGATGGTCATCACGGTCGAACGTGATGGGCGCATCTGACCAGTCAAGGAACCGGGTAGTGGCAGGCTTTACCAAGAAGATCTCCCTACGCTCCTGTTTCCGCTCTCGACGCGTCATCTGGGTCGCAGGGCCACCATAGATCATGAAGCAATTGGCAACGGGCGGGAACCCATTGTCATCGTTGTCGTCGGCCCCGTCGCCACCCTTATCCTTCCTTGGCTCCTCTCTGTCGATGCCTAGCCTTTTGAAGTAGCCTCGAAGCATGCGACAGTTCTCGAGGGTGTGCTTGGCCGGTTTCTTGTGGTATGGGCACGGCTGCTTCAGTATCTTGTCGAAGACCGCCCCGTCGGGAGGGGGTCGAGGCTTCTTGCGCTCGGCCGCGGCAACCTCGTCTTCCGCGACATCACGCTTGCCTTGCTGCTTGCCTTTCTTCTTCTTCCCACTCTTCTTCTGGCCCTTGCTCGAGCCCTCCTCGTTGCCAGGGGGCGGCTTAGGCTTATTTCTGTCTCCGCCAAAGAATGCTCCCACTGCCTCATCGCCGGCTGCGTAGTCAGCGACGACGTCCATGAGCTCGTCGACCGTCTTTGGGCGGTTGCGCCCGAGCTCCCGCACGAGCTCTTTGCACGCGGTGCCTGACACGAATGCCAAGATGACATCGTGATCAGGAACGTGCGGCAGCTCGATGCGCAACTTGGAGAAGCGTCGAGCAAAGTCTCGAAGAGACTCCCCGGTCTGCTGCTTGCAATTTCGGAGATCCCACGAGTTGCCAGGTCGAATGTAGGTGCCTTTGAAGTTCCCCTCGACGATCTGGACCAGATCGGTCCAATCGTAGATCTGGTTGGGGGGAAGCTCCTCGAGCCACCATCGAGCGGTGTCAAAGAGAAACAAGGGGAGTTGGCGTATGATCGCCTTATCCTCTCGAGCCCCTCCCAGCTGGCAGGCTAGCCGGAAGTCGGCCAGCCAGAGCTCCGGCTTGGTTTCCCCGTTATACTTGACCACGCTCGTGGGGGGTCGAAACGGGTTGGGCAACGGCGTGTTGCGGATAGCTTGACTGAAGACTCGAGGGCCCGGTGGCTCGGGAGCCTGCCGGTCCTCATCGCTGTCGTAGTGCCCTCATCGATGGGCGTTGTAGCCACGGTCCTCAGCGCCCGCGGCCTTGCGCCGTCGGTTGTCGTTGATATCGTGGCGCGCATCTTGAGGCTCGCGGTTGTCGAAGATGCGATCACGGACGGGGGCCCTACCACCTCGAGGGGGTGCCTCTTGGTGGACCGAGCCCTCTCGCTCGTGCCATGGCGGGTTGGCCGGCTGCTTCGAGTCTGCCTCACACTGTCTTGAGGCCGAACTCTCGGCTTGCTGGGCGGCCGCGACCTGGAGGAGACCTTGGACCTCGTCTCGTATCTGTAGGGCTTGCGGGTTCGAGGGCGCGGGCATGTCTCGCAGCAACATGGCTGCTGCGAGGACATTTTGGCTTGCCCGAGGGAAGTGGGCTGGCTCGACCGGCGCCTCTGGCCGCCCGTTATTGACGATGCGGTTGAAGACGCCTCGTGCCTTTCCTCGGGCGCCAGGAGCCCTGGGCGGAGGAAGCTGGTTCTGCTCAAGAGCGCGCTTGAGCAGTTCCAGATTCGCACGCTCAGCGTTCATCTTGGCCTCAATCTCCCGGAGCTGGGCCCATTGCGCAGCTCGGGCGTCCTCTTCAGGCCGCGGATTGGCATGTCGTTGCGGTGGTTCCTCACGAGGTGGGATCTCCTGCAAGGCTCCTGCCGCCGGCGTCCCAGCAGGTTGGTCGACAGCAGGGGCCGCGGCGTTGTCTCTGGTCTCCGTGTCGGTCGAGGCTTCACCCTCGAGGTGAAAGCACTCACGAGCCGGGTCATAGCACCCTGAGTCTGAGTTGTCAGAGTCCGGGCCGGCGTCGGACGGTGTCCAGAGCCTTCCCATGTTCTGCTCCTCGACCCAGCGGCGCATGTTCCCAATCGTGGTGTTACGTCGTGGACCAGGTGCTCTGTCAAATCCGCGGTCCACCGACGCCGGCCACACGACCTCCAAGTTCATGGCGGCACGCAGGAGGGGGCCAGGGCTCTCCTCTTGCGACCCCATTGTGGACTGGATCTCGTTGGCATACGTAGCGGCGGCGTTGGTGAGTCCAAACGGGAGCCTGCGACGAGCTCGGTAGATCCCGTGCGGCAAGTAATTGGGCCACGTCGATCGTGCGCGCGCTCAAGGTGCCGTGCCGGGCTCTCTCGGCGAGTGCATGGCAAACGTGAAGTCAGGATCCGCATCGAGCATCGCCTACCTACGAGCCACGCCCCGTCTCGCGCTTGGCGCCCCGTGAGAGTGTGCCTCGGCGTCTGTCGGGAGCGGTGCGTGAGTGGCGCCCTGCGCGGGCAGGCGCTGAAGCTGGTGCCGGTGGCGCCGGTGTCTTGGCGGCGAGCCGTGGTGACTTGGCCGGCGCGTGACTCCACCGGCGCGCGGGGGTGAGACACGTCCCCTGCTTGGTTCTCCGACCGAGAGCAGAGCCATGTCGTAGCCTGTGCCGAGCGACACGAACTCCAGACTCCCGAACCAGATCACCGTGGCGAACGGAAGCGATGGAGTAGAGGATGCCATCCGGGAAAGTGGCGGGAAATCGAGTGAAACACGCAGCACCCCTACCTGGCGCGCCAACTGTCGGTGTTTCGTACCCCGGGGGGTATCACACCAACAAGTAAATTTCTAAGCGTGCTCCCTAATCCGGATGGTGATGCAAGAAGAACACAAGGTTTTTATCCTGGTTCGGGCAAAAGAAGGCCCTACGTCCAGCGGGGGGAGGAGAACTTGTATTATCTTGCACCGAAATGCTTGCACAGGGGTGAGTATAAGAAAGTCCTGAGACTTAGCGGATGGTGTGTGTGTGTGATCAGAATCTTGCCCTAGACTAGGCCCTGGCATCCCCTTTTATAGGCCAAGGGGAGACACAGGGTTACACGATTGCTAGGGCGGTCGTAAGCGTGACGTCGAGGTACGGGCGTTGGGTTGAGTTGCTGGAACTGTAGATGCTTCCCTTTGTCCGGTCCGAGCCGTGGATGCACGCTTTGATCCGGTCAGAGCCTGTAGCGGCATGGTTGGTGATGGCCCGGTCGTCCTTTGCTGACACGAGCTGGCGCGGTCGAGGCGTGGGCGATGATGACCTGCCCGGGAACCCCGCAGGATGGCCGTCGAGGTGGGATAGACGGGTCACTGCGCGCCCCGTACGCCAATCACGTCCGCCATCACTTCTTCGAGCGCCTGGAGGCCGGCTCGAGGAGTCGACGACCCGAGCGATGGGACTGAGCAGCGGATTAGGCGGTACGGAGAGTTGACAATGGCGCTTTGAAGGGGTGCCGTACGCGGCATAGTGCGCGGCGTGGTGTTACAGTGGCGCCTGCCATCCCTGAGTTCAGGATATGGGCAGCGTAGTGGTAGAAATGACCGGCGTACTTCCTACTATTACGAGCCCTGTAGCCATGGAGTTAGGCGGGGTTGGTGTACCTAGACACTGTTTCGAGCCCTGTAGCCACGTGGGCGTCCAGGAAAAGTAGTCGAGGACGGCGGGTTCGAGCGGCTGTTCGCTCGAGCGGTTTCCGCCACCGTCTCGAGCGGTCGTTCGCTCGAGCGGTTTCCGTCACTTTCCCTCGAGCGGGTGAGCAGGCGTGTCTCGAGTTAGCGGGTTTTGTGCCTATGTAGGCCTGGTCGTGGGCCTGGTCCAGTATGTGGCGTGGAGGAGAATTGGGGAACTTTCCTTAGCTGGCTTTTGGGATTAGGGGGAAGTAAAGCGGTGTTTGATTCCTCTAAATCTCTTGATTTGAAACCCCCTAATCTAGGTACCCGAGAGACAGAATATTCTTTTTGTAGGGATGAATATAGAGTATGACGAGTGCGGGTAGTCTGAGGAAGTGGCCCCAAACGTGACGCTTCCCAAGCTGAATCGGCATCCGGTGGGCTCGTGGAAAAAAATCCCCTCGGCTTCTCGACTGCATCCGCCCGCGCCGCCCTCCTCCCTCCTCCGGCGTAGCCGTCTTCCCTCCTCCGGCGTCACCGTCCTCCATCGGCCATCGCCGCGAGCCCACGGACCTCCTCTCCGTTGCCGCAGGTGCCGCCCCCTCCCTCCTTCCCCTCTCTTCTTCCCCTCTACCTCCCGGAACCTACCCTCAGATCCGCATAAAACCTCGCCCCCCTTTGGTTCTCGTGCCAAGTTAGGGCGGTGGCGACGTCGAGCACCGCGCGGATGGACGGCGGCGGCGGGGACCTGCGGAGCACCATCAAGAAGTGGAACGTCATCTACCCCGTCTACCTCAACTCCAAGAAGACGGTCGCCGAGGGCCGCCGCATCGCCGCCGCCAAGGCCTGCCCGGACCCCACCTGCATCGAGATCGCCGACTGCTGCTCGCACCTCAAGATCCCCCACGCCGTCGAGGTAGGTGCCCCCCGCCCTGATCCCTCCTCCGATCGTTTATTTCCTTTTCCAGTTCAGGGATTGACGGTATCCTTCGTTGGTTTGCTCATCTGACTGGCCAATTTGTTGCTATGCGTAGTTGGATAAGGCGTACCCAAGGGATTTCTTCCAGGTGGGGAGGGTCAGGGTGCAGCTCAAGAAAGATGACGGCTCCCCTGTCAATCCCGCTATTAGAAACAGTAAGTGACCGAGCTGAATACTTGCTTTCACCTAAGCTGAATTTAGGATGGGACTGCATATACATATTATACTCTATCCGAAACATGTGTTCAAGGTATCGTGAATTGCCAGTGTTTCAGCTGGGAACAGCAAATGAAGTATTCAAGTGTTTCCTTTGTGTAAATATCAAATAGGTTTTTGCTTATTGATGATTGCATCTAGGAAGGAAGATGGCAAACTGCTCCACTGATTAGTTAGGGAACTTTTAACATTTGAAGTACAAACTCATGAAACGGCGTATCTCTGTTGCAGTGTTTTAAATTGTGGGCTAAAGCATTTAGCGGCGCCTTCGGAAAAATGCTAAGCACAGGATATAGTCACTATAGAAGCGCTAAGGCATATAACGTTTTCAGAAAGAAATGCAAATTATTTTCCAAAAAAAAGGGATTTCAGCAGGAAGCAATAAGTAGTCACATAGTAGATAGTTGTGACGGTACACATAACAGATAGGTGAGTAGGTGTGAGCAGCCAGGTGACACCTGGCCACTCACATAGTCACACAGTACATAAGAATTTATCAAGTTAAAGTTTAAACAATAAGCAGTTTAAGATTTGTCCAGCTATCCAGGACATAATCAAATAGTCGAACAGCCAACCAAAATAAGTTTAGAATAGCTACCGTTAGACGTAAGTGTCTACTGCCACATGGCCACATCACATTGAGCAACATAAATAATGATCATTCACTTGATAACTGTAATCTAAAAGATCTGAACAAAGTCATAGAAGATGATGCAGATGGTGAATGCATATCAAAATGATGATTCTCATCTTCTGAATCTGTAGAGGAAGCAGCTGATTGCATTTCTTCATCATCAGGAATCAGCTTCCTTATCTTTTTAAGCTGGGTATCTGTCTCCCTTTTGTTTTGTGTTTCTTCTTCTTGTGATGATGATGCCCTTGCTCCAACTTGTACACCTTCCGGCTGCTGTTATGGTTCAGCATTGGGCACAATACCAGTGATCAAATCATTTTCCTCATCCTTAACAGTGTGATTAATTTTCCAACGGTCCCTTTGTCTTGTTCTCCCTCCTCTGTTTGAGTTTAGAGTTAGAATTTGACAAATGCAAGGTCCTTCATCCTGTCAAGAAGTTATTTGTTGTGTCCTTTTTTGTGAACTTGTAGGTGAAGTGAAAGTGAACAAAATGACAGAAACGTTCACGTTCCAGGAGAATATAACAGTAGCAGATGCATGTAAAATATTCTACATATTCATTCCTTTCTTATACTTGCTCAAATGCACTCCAGTTCCTCTCACAAACTGAGGAGCGACATGTCAAACTAGAATCCTTGCAACCAATTCCATAAGGTTTGGTGCACATTGCCATGATTTAGGCCCCATTTGGCTTCATTATAAAAACAAAACAGAAGTTAAGAAAGTACAGGTGAAGGGCCTGTGGGCCACGGCCAGTCTCTGAGACCACCGCATGCAGCCATGGCATGCAGTCACCGCTTGCAGTCACTCATGGCCACTTGCAGTTCACAGCTGTCCCCACACTGCTGAGGCGCCGCAAAAGGTTCAGAAATGAGTGTGGTTGAGAACGGAAAGGGGAGCGCTTGAAATGATAGGGCTTGTGAGGATTTGGGTCAGTGGAATTTTTTTGGGGCCTTATTTCTTGGCAGGCCGATTGGACATTTAGCGCTGCTAAATTAAGCCACTGCTAAACTGTTTAGTGCTGCTAATGCCTGCAATAGCGGCCATAGCTGCAGACTGCAGTCACATTAATATGTGGAATGTTGTAGCAGCACCCATCTCAGATTTTGGAAGTGTAATTACTAGGAAGAATAGCAGGGATCTGGCTGATCGTAAAATAAATCACAAGGAGCCAAGACTCCCAGAGTAATACATCTTCCATTAGTGTTATATTAGTTTGATACAACGGCCCACTCTAATATAAGGATTAGTAGTATATTTCTTGTTGAAATTTACATGTTTTATCATTATGCCCATGCCTTGATGCTGTTGTTTATGGATGTATACATTCTGCTCTTAGTTTGATCTGATTTATGTCAAACTCGTGTGAATGCTATCAGGAAAATTTATGTTGCTGTTTTGCTTGATGCCTCAACTTTTATGTATGTTGACTACCGACAGCAGCTTTATGATTGCCAAGAACTGCTTACTGCATTATCTATGCATGATTTTCCTTTTGAAACACACTTTGTTTGGTTTTCCCATTACTCATGTTTGGATCATTTCACAGAAGTGGAAAACCTGTGTCTGCTTCTCCCTGATGTTTGAATTTGTATTACCTTTCTACTAACCTCAATATTAGATTAGCTACATTGAACACTTTGAGAGTTTTTTCTACATCACAAAGCTTCGTCCGCATTCAAATGTTTGTTAACAATATGGGCCTGTTTCTTTTTCAAAGAATGAGGCTTTGCATGTGCCGCAACGCCTCAGTTAGCAGCCTCTTGTTTGTACTTTGAATCAATCGTAAATGACTCCCTAACTGGATACTTGGTGGGTAGTACATGTACATCTGCAGTCTTTGAGAATCACGTCCAGCTGACTATTTCACGTTGGATTTTTTGTTTCCTTTTGACCTGCTCTTCTTTTTTTCCCCCCAGATTTTCTTTTGTCTACTAAGGCTTACAATAATAATTTCATTGGTTGGGGCAAATACCTCATAACTTTCCACCTTGTTGGGTCAACTCCCTGAGTCTGGGTCCTTGAGTACTTCTGTTAGGCTCCCTTTAGTTGGGTCTACTTCAATTGCTAATCTTCATGACTTTCTAGGGTTCATCTCGTGTTCATATTAAGTAATTCAGGGTCTTCGTACTTTTGACACTGGAATTTACTGAATCTTCTTTGTCTATGACTTGCATATGTATTTTCCTTTTGTGTATGTATAAGCAAAATATTGTTACATTTAACTATACTTCTTTTTAAGTTCAGAACAACCTCGTTTGACATTCTAGAATTGTTGTTAGTGAATACCCAATGAAATTTAGGGCATTGCTGTCATGGTAGAGATTGTTTGGTACATTGAACACACTGCTATGCCATTTAGAAATAGAATATATTGTATTTAAATTACTAAGCATTTTGGGTTTGGTTGAGAATAAAAGCAGTTGCAGTATTATGAGGCCAAGCGTATTTATTTATGAAAGCATCTTTTATATGAGTGAACCTTTGTCCTATTTAACAAGTACTATGCAGCTTATTTGGAGTCAGTATCATGCCCTTTTCCTTTTTTTTCATTTTGTAAAAATGAAGAGGCAGCTTCCAGTTGTAGATGTGGGAGTCCACCATTAGTTAATTTATACACTTCCCAAGATTTGGTCTTTGTAGGGGGGTATATTTGTGCAGTTGTATCTTACTGACACGCCTTCATATCAATATTACAGAGAAGCAGCTGATGATCCAAATAGCAGAGCTAGTTCCCAAGCATCACGGAAGGACAAAGAAGCAGGAGGCAGCAGCGCCTAGTACTTCAGCCGGTGGCAGTTCAAAGAACTCAAAAGGCGGGAAAAAGAAAAAGTGATGGCAGTATCATTTTGTGTTTTTTTTTTCTGTTCGTCCTCATACTAAGTTTCTGTGGAAGTTTTCTGAGGCCTGAAAATCATTGTGACTTTTGTTGGGATTTTGGTCCATTTGAAATTTTTTGTACCAATCTTTCCTGTTATCTTCAGATTCAGAAGCTACACCTAACCTGAGGCAGCTGCTTGATAGAACTTTGTCACTAATCCTGCTTAGATACTTCATTTCACAAATATAATAGAGCTGGTTTTGTCTTCGTCGTGGTTGGAAACTTTGTCACTAATACCTAAGAGCATCTCCAAGAGTTATGGAAAAGGACTTGGCATCCTTGAAATTTTGGCAAAAGTTGAAAAAACAAGGCTCCAAGAGTTATGCATATGAGTTGCCATTTTTTTCCAACTTGGCAAAAAAGGCTCGGTCACGCGGATATTTCCGCGCACTCTCGCGCTTGCCATCGCTCGGCCATCGGCGATTTCGCGCCCCCGCCTCCACTCCCGCGCGGTTCAGGACTTTTCATGGTGGAGTTTGCAGACCGCGACTCCGCCCAAGCAGCGTCGCCATGGCGCGCAGGCCGCGCTCGCCACAGTCTGCGCTTGCCGATCCGCCACCCCATCGCAGAGTCCGCGCTCGCCGACACGCCGCGGTGCCGCACACGCCGGCGTGCCGCGTTGCCGCGCAGGCTGCGCTCACCGACTCGCTGCCGTGCCGCGGCCGTGTGCGTCGATGCGCCTCTGTGCCGGGCTCGCGACTCGCCGTGGTGCCGCACGGCTTGCCGGTCGGCTCTGTACCACGCTCGCCGACTCACTGCGGTGCCGCCCTGCGCGCCCACCCGCATCTGCGTGTGCTGGCCGGAGCCGCCGCCGCTACGAAGGGGAGGAGTGAGCCGGCGGCGGCGGCCAGGCGATCCAGTTCTCGCGCACGGCCACGGACAGGCGAACAGACTCGTCGCGCAGGGGCCAGGCGAAGAGACGATCGACTCTCGTACAAATCAGTTGACGGAGGTTAAGGAAGTGGGCCTACTTTTTTAATTTCGCGCCATATCGCCAAACTATCGAGAGCCTACAAATTTCCACTTGCCATATGCAAAACTCACTTGCCAAATCATAAGATTTGCCAAGTGAGTTTTGCATAACTCTTGCCAAGTTGGTGTCGACTGAACGAGAACGGACAGAATTATAAAAAACTTAAAAACTCGTGGAGGTACTGGACGTTTTGCTATGTTACCATTATGCCTGCTATACCTTGTATAAAGCTAATGCTAACTTCCTCAATTACTTGGTCCCCGCCCAGTTTGCAATATTAATGTCCCGTTTACTTAGGTGTTGCATACAGTCGTTACAGACTTTAGTATCGATGCAAGGTGGGTTTTCTGCAAACTTTTTGCTGATCAGATAAACAACAAAAACACAGACATTGTTGCTTCACAGATTACACCATGAAACAGAATAATGACGGTGCGGTTTATTCATCTATAGGGATTCACATCAATCATACACGCGGCGCTCATCTATAGGGATTCACATCAATCATACACGCGGCGCATGCATGTAGCGACAATCCATGAAGCATACACGACACTGACGATGGTAATAACAAAAGTCCATACGAGTCACCGAAACTGACAATCATGTAGTCGATATGTATATATATCACGCGGCGGCGCGGCGACCGGTCAGGCGGCGGTGACGGCGATCTTCATGCCGGACTGGCAGTGGCCGGGGATGCTGCAGATGAAGTAGTTGGTGCCGCGGGAGAGCGTGACGCGGTCGTTGCCGGAGCTGTACACCTTGGCTCCCTTGGGCGCCGAGCAGCCTTTGTAGCCGGCCGCGTTCACCGCCACCACGTTGTGCGCCGTCGAGTCGTACTTGAACACTGCACCGGCATCACCATCAACCGTCAAGTCGAGATCATCTCTTTGGGTACATCGATCGGTGAGAAAAGGAAGGAAGAGGCTGCTAGGTGAGTGAGAGGTCACAGTCGTACGTACCTAGGACGTCCCCAGCCTTGAAGCGCTTGCCGTTGGTCCAGGTGTTGGTGTTGAAGCTCCAGCCGCCACGGTCGCCGACGGTGAACACGGCCGACTCCGCGACGTGGGCATGAAGGAGCACGCAGAGGAGCACCGCCGCCGCAACGACCACAGCTCCACTGCCTCTTCCCTGGTGCTGTGCCGCCATTGTTGCCTAATACTCACCTGATCACCTCACCAGCTGGATGCACAGACGACCAACACCTGGTGCTGGCGTGTGTATATATATAGAGAGCAAGCGACAAGCTAGCGAGCAAAAGAAGAGAAGAGTAGCTAGTGTACTGATGATGAGTGGACTGGTGGTTGGCCGCCGGGGGTGCTCCCGTTTTATAGGCGCCATGGAAGTGGAGGCGTGAGGGTAAGTAGGCCCCATCGAGATGTTAAAGGCGAGTGGAAATGGAGCAAGCGAAGCGAAGAGGGTTCGGCCAACGACCCACAACGGAGGCGCCCCATTACTTTTGGACCGACGACGAAGACGACGACGCCGATGGTGGATGGACGGAGATGGAGACGATCGAGCTGATCGATCGACATGGTGTAACAGACACGTTTAATTTGGAGAGGCCTCCGAAGGCGTCAAGCAAGTGTGGAAAAACGTAAAGCTAACAGCACGCAGATAGATACTATACTAGATGTTTGGCGTGCACCATATGTATATTTTTACACCTGCTTACAAGGGAGGAGAAACTACAGTTTACAGACAAAAGCTTCTTGGTTACACTATGGTACTATACTCTCACCAGTAGCTTGATTGCTAATGTACATCAGCGTTCGATTACGACTGATCATGGAAAGCTTACATATATACGCTGTTCTATGTTCACATCGACCTATAAGCAATGTACACACGTCGCCTTGACGTCAAAGCTAGCTAGCACGGTTGGGACTGTATTGTGGTCCGCGACCTTAGACGATCGATATGTCAAGTCGCCGTCAACTGGAACATTCATATGACTGTTACTGCATTTCCACACACCATATGTATGCAGCGACTTTTGTGTTGCTGGGTCGCTAGTTGCTCCCAACAGCAAGTCAGCGCACTCACCAACATGGAACACATCCAAGAGTCACCGATGAACGGAAACTTTTTTTTCCACCGCGCACAAACTCCAGTAGTCTTCCAGCTTTTTGTTTATTTATTTCCACCACGTTTGAAAAAACAAAAAAGCTTTGGAACCTACCATGCTGACAATATGGTACAACTATTGAGATGCACCCTGCATGCATATAAGTGGTGGTTGCGATTTGCTTTTATTAGAGTGTCGACCCAAATTCAATAGGAAAAATAGCCAAGCAAAGGGCCAAGTCACATATACAAATGACAATTTTCTCCTACTTGCTATATAAAGATATATTTTTTCAGGACCACAAATAGGAAATGAATTTTATGCCACCCTTCTTTCGCACCACACACCACTAAAAGTAGTGCATCCCTCTAATGACGGTGTACTAGTGCTACAATGCAAGCTTATACAAAATAATGCTCAGCTTGCGCACTTGCCTTTACCCTCCTAAATTTAATAATAAGCTCATCTTCCCCTTTTTCTGAACAAAAATAATAACCTTTTCTTCTCTCTGTGCATTTTTTTCTTTTTGAAAGGATAGGTCCCAACTACAAGGATGTGATATATATGTTGTATATGTCACTCCTTCCATCAGAAGTATAAATAAGGATTGTCATTTATTCTAAGTCAAACTATCTTAATTTTGACTAAGTTTATAAAGAATATTATTAATATATACCACATCCACTAGTACATAAACATTTTTTACCGGTATTAGAGATTTTTTTCACTGGTGGTTCGTAAATAATAGATGCCAATACAAATAGAATTATTGGACCAAATGGTTCATGTAATCATGCCACCAATGTAAATTATTTACATAGGCAATTCTCAAGTGACTCTAGTGAAAAACACAATTTTCACTGTTTTTTCACATGGTGTTCACCCACTAGTACACATGCAAAAAGTGTCATATGTAAAAAATTGTACTAGTGACAAAAGAATGT
Source organism: Themeda triandra (assembly GCA_018135685.1). NCBI lineage: Eukaryota > Viridiplantae > Streptophyta > Magnoliopsida > Poales > Poaceae > Themeda > Themeda triandra. The sequence goes on along the minus strand of JAENPR010000045.1, from coordinate 111,434 downwards.
AGATTATGAAACTAAATTTCATTATTGGATGATGCTAGTTTGGTGTGGCAAATGCTAATTTTCTTTTTTCTATAAATTTGGTACAAGTTACATATTTTGACTTAGGAGTTAGAACAACCCACAATCTCCTTATATTTCATGATGGAGAGAGTATTATAAGTAATGTTGTTGTGATCATTATCTCTTCTGATGGAACATGTTTTTTCTTCACCGTGACAAATTTAAAATGCATATAGGCCCAAAGCGAATCTTGGTGAGTTTAATGAAAACGCGATTAAGGGACTAACAAAATTGATGAGATTGTGTGCGGGTTTTTAGACTAGATTGTTTATTGAGTTAGACTCAAATAACACAAATGATATGCAAATTTGAATTGAGTCTAAGATTACTTTCCTGAAACAAAGAATTGATGAACATATGGTCGAAATGACAAAGGAGATAGAGTTTGATGAATATTTAATTTATTGGTCTCTCATGTGAAGCTTATCTATATTAGTTGTGGTTTGATAGAATTAGTTTTATGAATTGATCAAATGGCAAGTATACTTATTAAATGGAGATTGAGATATAATAGGATTGTTTCATGTGGAGGGTTTTCCAAATCACATCAAGAATGACATTCAAGCAAGAGTCATGATATTGGGAAAATGGAATTCAATGTATGTTGTCTATTTTTGATTCAAGACTTAGTGTGGCTTGATAGGATGACGATAACAAGGAAAGAGTTTCGATGGCACTAAGTGAAAATGAAGGGCAAGTGAGGGCTTGATGAGTTATGGCTAAGGTGACAAAGAGAGTACTTGTATTTTAGGAAACTAATCGAGTTTTGAGGGGCCACACTATATATGGATCATCAAATCATTACTGGATGATATGAAGAGTGGCTTGTGGATGGTAAGTGTATGTAGTCTTGATCATATATAGTCAAAAAAGGTCGTAAGTAACTAGCTTAATGATGTTATGCTCACAACAATGGTAGTGTTGACAATTCTCAAGTGATGTATCCGCAAAATTTAAGATATAAAGGTTCAAGAAGTGGACATCTAAATTGTGTATCTTTGATCTCCTGTGTTTAGGTATGTTCTGGATGCAGTTGCTAGTTTTTAACTATTTAACTCATAAGAGAAATCTAACTATTTAACTCTAGAATCTAGTTTTTAGTGGGCATAGGCTCGAAAAAATAACATTGCTAGTTTGGCCCATGTTTGAATAGTAGTAGCTACAGTTCAAACAAAATATGCCGAAACTAGTTTTGATTGGTTGAGTGACTAACGGCTATTTTGTGTAGAGTGGCTATAGACATACTCATCTCACTCTCTTTGGAGACTTCCTGAATGCTTCTAACGGTACCATAACTTCTTAATAGCCTTGTGTGTGCTCTTCCACTCCTCCCTTTATGGGATTTGTGTGAAAGATTAGAAGGTGATGTGTGTCACCACTAGCGAGCCGAGTTTGAGGGCTTCGTGCTAGCGTAAGTTTTGTGGTGAAACATTTGTTACTCTTGGACCTTTGGCAACTGTGAACATCCAATTTGCGGAGTGCTGCAGGCTATGACCTTGGTCAAAGGGAAAAGATCAACTAGTAGAGACCGGAATTAAGGAAGAGAGAAAAATAATTTTAAAAACATGAATGAGAAGACATGTATATAATATAATATAATTGGACAAAAGTCTATTGATAATATTGTTTGTTCATATGAGCTCCATCCTTCGAATCATTTACTCTGTCTGGTTTGGTGTTCGTTCGAACCGTCCCTCCACAACAATGAATGAACTAGCATCGTCTCCCGCCGTGCCTACCAGTTTAAGATCCACCGGAATTATGGTCGATTGATCCCATGCTCATCAATCTCGTAGAACACCGAGAGTGAGAGCTCCCTCTTCCAATGGAAGTGCCAGCTTCAATCCGTGTTCCAGGGAGATGCCAGCCGCGGCAGGTCGTCTCAACCAAGGCTCCATCCGTTCTTGCTCCACGGTCAACGCTACCCCGGCACCTACCCGCCTTCACCGCCTCGTCCTGTCCCTTGCGCGACGGTCACCGCCGACGCGTGCAGCACGGCGTCATCAGGGCCGCCGAGTCCGCCGACGCGCCTGCGTTCGGGACGACCTGGCGGGCACCACGAGGAACGCCGTCACGGCTTCATGACGCCGGCGCGCCGCCGCCGCTCCAGTTCGACGGACGCGGCCCCCGCGCGGCTCGCGTCTCGTCGGGCATGGAACAGGAGGCGACGCCGCGGTCGCGGCGGCCGCGGCTCCTGTGCCTGCACGGGTTCCGGACCAGCGGGGAGATCATGCGGCGGCAGGTGGTGGGCCGGTGGGCGCCCGAGGTGACGGCGCGCCTGGAACTCGTGTTCGCGGACGGGCCGTTCCCGGCCGAGGGCGCGTCCCCCGTGGCCGGCGTCCCCGGCTTGGACCCGCCCTACTACGAGTGGTGCCAGTTCGCCGGCGACGACTTCCTCAGCTGCAGGAACCTGGACGCGTGCTTCGCCTACCTCGAGGAGGTCATGGCAAGAGATGGGCCGTTCGACGGCCTGCTGGGCTTCTCCCAGGGCGCCGGCTTGTCTGCCGCGCTTGCTGGGCTCCAGCAGCAGGTAAAGCGAGTGGAGTAGTGATGTTGTCTGTCACGGTGCTACGGTGGCAAGTTCATTTTCATTTGCAGTTACACACACTTCGGACTATTGGACAGATGGCTTCTGCGGCCAATAAGCTAGTGACAAGGTTTTGTTACGAGAGAAAAACATTATACCATATCTGATAAGTTCAAGCGAACACCGTTTCTGTTTTCCGGCAGGGGTTGGCCTTCACCGGGGTTGCCAAGTTGAAATGTGTGATAGTCATTGCTGGGGCGAAGATCAGGGCGCCGATTGCGGTCACGAGGGCGTTTGACAGCAAGATTACTTGCCCATCGCTTCACTTCATTGGTACGTTTGCATTCGGTTTCAGAAGAAGATCACAAATCTGCCTACCCTTGCCCGTCTTCGTACATTTTGTCAACGGAAACTGATTGTGAACGCCGGCCTCAACTTTTTGAAGAATTTTTTTCTGACCTTAAGGGCATGTGCCCCCATGTCATATATCGTTGGATTCGCTTTGAGAAGTGCGCACACACACATCTCAATGCAAATCTGCATGAGATATGCGCGTGCACATTTCTCAATGCGAATCCAATGATGTGGGGCATGAGGGCATGTGCCCTTAAGGACAAAAAAAAAAACGTGTCTTTTTTTATCAATGTAAAATTCATGTGTTCCAAGCATCTTCACTTGTAATGAGACACGGACTAACTATGTGCAGGTGACGAGGACTTTGTGAAGCTTCACAGCGAAGAGCTTGTGCAAGCATTTGCGGATCCTCTTGTTATACGTCATCCCTGCGGCCACACTGTTCCTAAACTTGGTGAGATCAAATTACTCCCTCCTAGTATACCTTCTAAGGATTTCACATATTGCTCTGTCTAAATCCCACAGATTCAACACATAAACCGTCTCAGCATTAATGCGCCGTGAATGATTAGAGTTGTTCATAAGCCTAAATGTTTTTTCTTATTATTTTATTTTGCTTTCTGATAGATCTCTCTGTGCTTGTACTCGCAGATGAGAAGGGTCTTCAAACTATGCTCACTTACCTTGACAAGATCGAGAGGGAAATACTGGACCATTCATCAACTGATACTGAGATCATGGGCTCAAATTAAAATTCTGCAGTAATGAAAATCCACGAATTTACAACATGTTCTAAACAATCAGGGAGTTTAATAAGAGTTCGAGTTCTGCTTGTCAATTTCTCATCTCTGGGAACTTTTCCGTGCTTGAACTCCTTAAGCATGAATGAACTGGACATCTGGTTTCATTGGTCTTCGAAATGAACCAAAATCATTGTTCGGATGACCCATGTATTTGCACAAGCATACAAGAACGAGTGCGTTCAGTGTTGAGAACATTTGACTGCTGCATCTGCAAGGCTGCAACTAGTGTTGTGTGAGCGTGATCTGTGTGCCTAGCGTTGCGTGCGTGTCTCCCTTTTGACCGAAAAGGCGAGAAACGAGTAAGAAAACAACGGTGCTCTACCATGCAAGGTTGGACCAAATTTATGGGATGTACTAGCGATCGAACGTTCAACGCTAACGGTCAGCGCTATAGGGCCCGGCCCGTCTCGCTCCCACGCAGCGCGCGCACACACGCTGTGCGCGGGCCACACAGACGGGGAGTGCGCACACGCGCGGACACACGCGCCGCCACCCACCGAAACACCGCCGACACACACGCGAGTACACACGCACGCCCCTGCTCCCCCTCCATGGCCGACGTAGCCTCCGGAAACAAAGACACGATCATCATCTGTAAACACAAATAAAAATGAAAAAATGAAACAAACCACAAATTGAAACAATTAGGTACTAAAAAAGAAACAAATGATTAGCTAAAACTGAAACAAATAAATGGAAAAAATGAAACATAGATTCAAAAATAAAACCGAAACAAATATGAGGATAAAAAAGAAACAACATGAAGAAGACATTTGAAACAAAACAAAACACTGAGAAACACTAGCTCAAAACAAAAGAGCAGTAAAAACTACCTGAAACAACCGATGAAAGCCAAAAGCAACATCTAACTCAGAGCAAAAGAAACAACACAAAACATGAGGGGGCAGAAGAGGAGGGAGAGGCGCCTACCTCTGCCAGATCCGAGGAGGAGGCCAATAACCATCGCTGCCTCACACCGCTGGCTGCGCCATGACTGCCATGGCCGGATCCGGCTCCGCCGCGACGGCCATGGACGGATCCGCCCACCTCCTATCGCCATCGGCCATGGCCAGCACCCTATCTCCTACCCCCCGGAGATGGAGAGGGGAGGAAGGCAAGGGGCAGCAGGCCTCCCTAGCCCGGATCCACCGCCGACCATGGCGGATCCGGCGAATCGACAACCTCCATCGCCGGATTCGACGGGGTCCACGCAGATCGACGGCCGGCGCCGCCCGCCATGGGGAAGAGGGAGCAAGGGAGGAGGAGCGAGAGAGAGCTTGAGGGAGAAGGCGAGGGAGGGGCGGAGGCGAGCAGCCGGAGAGCGCGAGCGGCCGGAGAAGGCGAGGGCGCGGTGGAGGCGATGGCGGCGGATGCGAGCGGCCGGAGAGCAAATGGAGCAGGCGTGCTTGCGGAGGGGATGGAGTGGAGCGCTCCCCTTTTCTATTTTTGTCAGGCTGAGGCGCGGAGCAACCGAGGAAGTGGACGGTGGGTCGGCCCACTGGACCGTAGCCACGTCCGTTCTATGATTAGAACGTAAGACTCCCAGCATATAGAGAAGAAAAATTAAATATATTAACAAAAATTTTAAATTATGAAAATATATTTCATAACATATCTAATAATGTTAATTTAATGTCACAACTATTATTTTTATTTTTATTACTTATAATTTTATTTAAAATTATCGTAATTTTACTTAGGATAAACTTTCATCGAGAGAGTGTGTGTAGAGCAGCGATTTAGCTTCTGCTCCAAGTGACTGAAAGTGCCAAAACTGTGAGTGGAGTCCAGCCCAACTTTGCGGCCCAGTCTGACCAAGTTTGTAAAGCCCAGATCAGCCCATACAACTGCTCGGCCCAGCAAGACAGCAACACTGCGCATCTCGCAGCCGGCACGGTTTGCTCGCTCGAACGGGGAGCACAGCCGCACAGGGCAACGAGATGGCGGCGGTGCTTGCCCGAGCCGGCGCCGGCGCCGGCGCCAAGCGATCCGGCGGCTCCGGCTTCCACCTCCGCTCCGTCCTCGCTGGACACGGGCTCTTCTCATCTGAAGCCGCGGCGACGACCGCTGCTCCAGCGGCCGCCGCGGACGACCGCGCGGTCGCAGTGGCGGTCGCGGCCACGGGCGAGGAGGATGGGGATGGGGACGACCTGCGCGGCCGCATCTTCCGGCTGGGCCTGGCGAAGCGGAGCGCGACGGCGGCGCTCGAGAAGTGGTCCGGCGAGGGCCGCGCCGCGCCCGCGGCGGAGCTCCGCCGCATCGCGCGCGACCTCAGCCGCGTCCGTCGCTACAAGCACGCGCTCGAGGTTCGGTCACCTGCAGAATCCTCGCCCCTTGTTATTGCGCTGCCTGCCATAGACCTCTTCTTACTGCTCTGCCTGCCATAGGCCTCGTGGATGCGGGATTGAGTGCCTTGTCTGTGCTGCGCCATGAACTTTGATCTGATCTGTTCTTATTTGTTGTGGAAATGATATGGAAAGCGGCTTTAACCTCCTCAATAAAAACAGGCATGAATCCAAAATTATGAGTGCTTATTAATGTGGCAAACTAGCAATAGCTACCAAGGCCAGCCGCAAGGCCAAAAACAAGAAAAGCATAACTAAAAAAAGTTCCAAATTATTGCCCTATTATATTAATAATGCTCCCCCATGGTACCAAACAATTTGCACCACTGTTGCCTCCAAAGCGTGGCAGCTATGATATGTGTCCTTCTGGATAAACTCCGTATAAAAAAAAAATATATGATGTGCCCACGATGTAGATTTATCTAGCTGAATAATTAAGATGGTTTGGTTGGCTAGTGCCGACGCTGATGCTTCTGGTTCCATTAACAAGTCGAGCTTTTCTAAGTAGGTTTTGTTATGGCTTAATCTGAACATTTGACAGGGCACAATGTTAACACTAGGCACTCTTACTCTAGGAAGCTTTATTCTATGTATGTTGCATCTGTACTGTATTCATGTGCTGTAGCTTTGTTCCTCATTGGTTGTTATTGATAAGGGTACATATGAAGATGCTCATCTAGTTTTAAGGCTAGCATGATGGCAAAGATTGCAGCTATGATCTTATAATTAGTATTCAATATTTCATCAATTGAATGTCAAGTATTCCTTTTTGTGCCATTTTAATGCTAACTTATACTAGCTATTTTTTTTATATATTTTTACAACATGATGAGCCACCTTATCTTTACATTCTTTTGAAAAATGGGTTTGTGTCATCTCATATGAGAACTATCACTAACCCTGAAAGATGCCATCTAGTAGACTTTTACATTTTTTTTTTTTTGCGGGGTTGGTAGACTTTTACATTGACAAAGCTTATAGCACATATTCCTTATCCCCCTTTTTTAGTTGTTTATGCTGATTCCCTAGCAAGGGTTACATTTTGTCAATGGTGGCTGATACCTTTTCCCCCTTTAGTTTTTGGCAAATTGTAGCATCAACTATTAACTACACATTTTACAGGTAGCAGACTGGATGAAGACACATCATGAGTCTGATTTATCTGAGAGTGACTATGGAATGCGCATTGACTTGATTACCAAAGTTTTTGGTGCTAATGCTGCTGAAGATTTCTTTGAGAAGCTTCCACCTGGAGCCAAATCGCTAGAAGCCTACACAGCTCTTCTCCATTCATATGGCCGATCAAAGATGACAGATAAAGCTGAAAGGCTGTTTGAGAGAATGAAGGATGCAAACCTGTCTATGGATGCCCTGGTTTATAATGAGATGATGACGTTATACATTTCTGTTGGGGAGCTTGATAAGGTGGAGATCATTGCAGAAGAACTAAAAAGGCAAAACGTCTCTCCAGATCTCTTCACCTACAATCTCCGGGTCAGCGCAGCGGCGGCGTCCATGGATCTCGAGGCCTTCAAAGGAATTCTCGATGAGATGTCCAAAGATCCAAACTCCAAAGAAGGGTGGACACTGTACCGAAACCTCGCCTTCGTATACGTCGACGCAAGCCAGCTCGTGGTGGGCTCTGGAAGCTCGCTGGTGGAGGCCGAGGCCAAGATCAGCCAGAGCGAGTGGATAACCTACGACTTCCTCGTCATCTTACACGCCGGCCTCGGCAACCAGGAGAGGATCAAGGACATTTGGAAATCCATGGTGATGACCTCGCAGCGCATGACGAGCCGGAACTACATCTGCGTGCTCTCCTCCTACCTGATGTGCGGGCAGCTGAAGGATGCCGGGGAGATCGTCGACCAGTGGCAGCGTTCCAAAGCCCCCGAGTTCGACATCTCCGCCTGCAACAGGCTGCTGGACGCCCTTCTGAGTGCCGGTCTCGCCGACACGGCGGATAGGTTTAGGGAACTGATGCTGGAAAAGAGGTGTATACTGACTAGCAGGGCAACTGTGGTTGAGTGATTATATGAGTTTCTTTCGACTTGTCTTTGTTGTTTTGTGTTGTGTGAAGGAATAAATGATGGACATGATGAAGCACGCTCCGTGGCAATCTGATTATATATTGCAATCTGATGATATATTATTGCCAAGCAATCTGCACGTTATTCTGGCAAGATGCATATCTGCACGTTCTTGTGATCTTCGTGTTCCTGGGCTAACTACATGCAGCTTTTGTGGAGTTTCTCATCAAGGACAGGTACAGCGGCTGCACGCTGGCGGAAACGATGCTGTTCCATACTGTTTGTCCTACGCGCCACATTCTCGCCACGAGGGTGGTGATGGTGCGAGTTGTTGTTCCATGATTGTGCGCAGAAAGAGAAAGAGACCGGTTGCAGCGGTTGCAATCCACAGGAGTTTTTTCAAGTATTTCGAGCCCTTTCACGCAATGCCTATCACCACCTTCCACAGCTGCTTTGACAGCCCCCGAAACTTCAGAATACTGCCGGTGTCAAACACTCAACACACGCCTCATGATGAAGTGTCACACTCACATATCACATATACAAAACGTGCCAGCCCTGCATCAGAGTGACGTAGTGGCACGCTAAATTTTGTCAAAAAGATCCATCCAGAATTCCAGATGCAGGGGAATTAGAAGGGACAGGCAGGCGCGTTTGGACTTTGGAGAGAGCAAAACGCAGCAGAGAGATCGGCAAGAAAGTGAGCGAGGCAGCAACCGGGCAGGCGATTCGGCCATCTCTGACGTGGGATGTAGCCACCCGCAGCACCACACTAATCATCGGTTTCTCACTTTCTCGTGTCGTCAAAGAAAGCAGAATCGCTCCACAGCAGACAGACACCGGCGGCACGCTGCCGTCTCCCCCAATTCCACGCCTCCTGCGGCCCTGCGTGCGTGCTTCGCGAGGCGCGATGGGGACGCGGGAGCTCCTGCTCCTCGTGCTCTGCCTCCTCGGCGCCGGCATGGCCGTCGTCGACGCGCAGTCTTCTTCTTCGTCGTCGTCCTCGCCGCCGCCGGCTCCTCAGCAGACGACGCCTCCTGCGCCGCCGCCGCAGCAGACGCCGTTCGGGCGCACCATGTCGACCTTCATCACGGTGTCCATCTGCGTCTTCTTCTTCCTGCTCTTCGTCTGCGCGTACGTCAACCAGTGCCGCCTCGCCGACCCTGGGGCCGCGGCTGCTGCTGCCGCCGCGGCGGCGGCGGCCGGGGCAGCGGGCGGAGCCGGGGGCCCGTCCAGGAGGGGGAAGCGCGGGCTGGACCCCGCGGTCGTCGCCACGTTCCCCATCGTGTCCTACAGGGAGGTGGTGGAGCACAAGATCGGCAAGGGCGTGCTGGAGTGCGCGGTGTGCCTCACGTCGTTCGAGGACGACGACGACCTCCGCCTGCTCCCGCACTGCTCCCACGCGTTCCACCCGGAGTGCATCGACCCCTGGCTGCAGTCGCGGGTCACCTGCCCGCTCTGCCGCGCCAACCTCGAGAAGCCGGCTCCGGAGCCCGTGCCGCTGCCGCTGCCGCTGCCGGCGGTGGCACCCCCGTCGCCGTTGACGGCAGTGGCGCCCCCGTCGCCGGCGGTGGCGCTATCGCCGCGTCAGCAGCCTTCGCGTTCGCCTTCGCCGCCGCCGGAGGCCGTGGCGATACCGGTGTTGTTGGACGAGGAGGAATCGGCGGAGGACAGCGACGAGGACGACCGGAAGGAGGAGGCGATCGAGCTGGAGCTGCTGCGCAGCGCGCGGCGCGCCGCGCGGATGCCGCGGTCGCACTCGACGGGGCACTCGCTCTTCGCGGCGGCCGCGGCCGCCGCGGAGGAGGGCGACCACGAGCGGTTCACGCTGCGGCTGCCGGAGCACGTGCGGGAGCGGGTGCTCCGGTCCCGCCGCCTGCGCCACGCCACCAGCCTGCTTGACCTCTCGGAGCTCAGCTCCGAGGGGAGCTCCCGGGGCGGACGGTGCGCGGTAGGACCAGGAGGCTTCGGCAACGGCAACGGCGGGAGCAGCCACGGCGGCCAGCGCCGGTGGCAGGCGTTCCTGGCCAGGACCGTCTCCTGGGCGCGAGGCGGCGGCGACGGCGGCTCGGTGCGGAGGGGGGGACGGGTCCACGCGGAGGGGGAGGGACGACGGTGACTCCAGCAGGAAGGGCGCCGCCTCGCCGCTGCCCGCGGGCCGGCCGTGATCGAGGCCACTCCCACTCTCAGCGGCGGCGCCACGGCGGCCGGAATGCTGCTGCCCTGTAAAGTTTGACGAGCTGTTTTTTTCTCCTGTTTTTGTTTATTATTATTAGGAATATCTCGTGATAGCGGCTTGATTATTGCTGAACATTTTTTTAGCTTTTATTGTACTTTTTGCAAAGCTTGATTTTGTGGGATTGATTGATGATAACTGACGGACGATAAGAGAAGAAATTCAAAGAAGCGCGGCGGGTGTTCTCACTCTTTGGTTTCCCGGCCGTTCTTTAGCTGAAACCAGTATCATATTCATCCTTTCTTTCAATTTCGAGACGGTAGCCTCTCTTTTGTGCTGTCACGAATCGACGTGAGTGGGAGAAGCATTACCCTGCAAGCGTCCGCTTTAAGCTAGATAGATGGATGATTTGCGCTCGTTAATCATGATTTCATCCTGACGAACTGTAGATCTTGTTTAGATCCCCAAATTTACCACCAAATTTACTATGCAGAATTCCTATTCTTCATCACATCAAAATATCTACCACGTCGTAAAATGCTAAATGTAGATGAAATCAAAAACTAATCGCGACAATTATCTTTCATGGCATCTAACATTTTGGCCTAATTAGTCAAAATTTGGATAATTTTTACTAAATACAAACAAAATCTTCTGATCTTATTTGATGTAATGACAAGTTACTACGAGACGAATTTGGCCTTAACTAAACAAGGCCGTAGTTTATCGTCATTCTTCACGAGGTGTTCCTTCAGTAATGGACTGACTGCAAATCATGCAGTTCCTTTGTTTTGGTTGTGGTTGTGCACGTGTCGATCTTGACTTTGAGAGAAATTCATGTGTGGGTGGGCAAAGGCAAATGCGAGCATCATTGCTTTGCAAAAACAACGGGGAAGGTTCGTGCACTGGGGTAGTGACTGGCATAAAGAAACAGTAAAGAAACCAGTACAGGATAAGGTGGCCGTCGCCCGATTTCAAAGCCGTTTCCGTCGCCTAGCGGCTACGGTTGACGTCGCCACGACCAGGACGACGGTGTGTCTATGCGGCGGCGGCCGGCCCGGCGGCCGTGCCTTCTCCTGCACGCTGCACTGACGTGCACAGATTTTGTGTATAAAGGAATGCTCCAGATATCGAAAGGATTTGGATGTGCGAAACGAACGAGGCAAACCGACATCGGTCCGGTGCGCGAGGTGCAGGTGCCGTGGACGCATCGTGAAAGGAGCCAAGTGTGCCGGACAGAAACGCCGCCGATATCATACAACTTGACGATGCATTCGTCGTTCGTTTCAAACACGATGCATTCGTCGTGCAATACTTGTGATTTGGCCGGTGGCTTACTAATCAGTCCATGTGCGAGTAAATAAATACTCAACGTCTCTACGACTCCACCCAAAACCACTGCACGGGCAGTCTCAATACATGACTCTATCATCCCAATGGGAACGAAACTAGGGAATCTAGACTCACCTATCTCCTTAATACGATTCACGCACCGTTCTTTGGCCAGCCAGCGTGGTCGTGGTCATGTCGACTGTTCGGCCTAGATCGGACGAGTCTCGATATTTTGCAAAAAAGTCCTCAAACTCGATGAAATATAATCTCATGGCGTCCATCACCCTCTCTCAGATTTTCTTTGTAAAAAGGCCGTCGAGGTTTTCAGAAATAGGACAAAAGCCCAGCCACTATATGGGCCGGCCTGCCACCGCATTCCTTGTACGCGGGCCGAACTGGGCCAGATTTGGCGCAAATAGTCTTCTCTTTTTTGTCTTTTATTTAAATTCAAGCGAACAAGGCACAATGGAAGTCGATCTGGCAAGTTAAGGTACCCTAAAAAATCAGCAATTTCCTATGGCGTTTGGCTCGTGTGTCCATCCCGGTCGGAGAAGTTCTTCAACATCGGAATATGGCACCTACCAACGCATGTTTCTTTTGTGGAATGCATGATTCATGGAGGCACTCCTTGATTGAATGTAATGTGGCTCGCTGCATATGGGCACTTGAAAAAGATCACATATTACATGCCATCAGTCAAGTAGAAGAGGAGGATGCCAAAGCATGGCTTGTGACGATCTTCAAGAATCTATCCTCGGAAGATTCAGTAAGGGTTTCAGTAGTACTGTGGGCGATATGGTATGCCCGGAGGAAGGCAATCCACGAACCAGAGTTCCAAAGCCCTCTGTCAACACACAACTTCGTTCAGAGGTTCATCATGGAGATCGGCGAAAAGAGACCAGGGAGGGCACCCGTTCGGCTGGCATCAAGGCGTGGCCCTAAATGGACTGCTCCTCCGACTGGTATGGTGAAGATAAATGTGGACGCTGCCCTGTCCAAGAACACAGACAAGAGCTCGGCCTCAGCAGTCGCTAGAGATGTCAATGGTCGATTCTTAGGAGCATCCTCGTTGGTCTTGCGAGTGTTAACAGATCCGGAGACGGTGGAGGCTATCGCTTGCCGTGAAGGTTTGGCCTTGGCACTAGATATCCAGGTGAATTGCTTCATAGTAGCCTGCGATAATCAAAACGTGGTGAAGAACATCGCTCAGGGATTCAAGGGAGTTTATGGGCAAGTGATTGAAGAAATCAGGGAAGACAAATCTTCATTTCATAGAGTTGAGTTTGTGCATGAGAGTAGAGTGTCAAATGTCGATGCTCATAACATCGCACGCAGCTCAATCCATGAAGATTATGGCCGGCATGTATGGCTTTTGAGTCCACCTTTTGGTGTTTGTAATACCTATACATCAAATGAATAAAGATGTGTAGTTCTGCTAAAAAAAATAAATTCTATAATATACTGATTTTTGTTTATTTCATATAAAAATACCTAGAGCTCCTAAAACCATGAACATTTTTAGGTAGCCTCTCCATGATGTATTATACGTAGAAAAATGTGAAACTTGGAAAACAAAGAATTTTGGGATGATTTAAAATAACCTATTTTAATTAATAAATAAAAGTTCCATGATTCCTAAAAATAAAAATATTAATCCAAAAATAAAAAATCGTTTTGGGGCTGCTTTGTGATGTTGCCAACCTCTACAAAAATTTTGAGAAAAATTTTAAATGTTTCAACAAATTATTATTACATGCTCAAATGATAAAATAATTATAAAAAGGAAGCTTATGGTTCATCTTTATAGGACTCGAAATATATGAACAATGAAATAGAAAATCCACAGCTAACATATAGAAATGATAATTCCCAAATAATACGAACGAAAGAACAATCTTGCTACTATTATTCATACTCATAACTACAAAGCAAAAACAAAAAAAAAATAACAATGAAGATTTCTAGTTGAAGACACGATCCGAGCATATACACTTTTTTTTATAATGTATACCTGTATTAATTAAAAAAATAAACACGTCTAATATACACTTTTCTCTACCTGTATGTTGGGAAAGTGTAAGTGTAAAAAGATTAAACTCTCTCTCTCCCCTCCACACACACACACACACACACACACACACACACACACACCATCCCACCAATTTTTTTGTAAATGTTTGTACAAATCCAACGTCAGTAAAATCTGAAATGTGCCACAACAACAAACTGGCAGCAGGCAGGAATTCCATCCGTCAGCCGCTGTGTTGACAATGTGAGCGTGCAGGAGAATACAATGCGCATCAGTGGCTCTCACGGTCTCACCCTGGCTCGCTGCATCAGGATCTAGGGCCTTGTTTCTTGTTTAGATTGTAAAAAATTTCAACCTGATAATATAGTATCATTTTCGTCTTATTTGGCAAATATTGTCCAATTGTAAACCAACTAGACTCAAAAGATTCATCTCGTGATTTCCATCTAAACTGTGTAATTAGTAATTTTTTTTTACCTACGTTTAATGCTCCATGCATGCGGTAAAAATCGATGTGATGGAGAGAGGGTGAAAAACTTGCAATTTCATGGCAATCTAAACAAGCCCAGTCTTGCAGACTCTAAATCCATTTTCGGGCGTATGATTGCCAGGGAATAAATAAATGGTCAGATATCTGAGGTACGCAACCACAAACCAGCAAATTCATGCACAGAAGACTCCCCATCTCCATCCGTCAGCCGCTGTGCTCAGCTTACAGACAGTACTTATCTTCCTGAAGACCATGAGCCGATGAGCGGGACTTTGAGTTCAGTTGCAACGACAAAATGGAGCCGCGAAAGCTCGCGGTGCCGCAAGCCCCTTGATGGTCACGGGGCCGCGAGTCAGGCGCCGCGCGAGCGGACATGCTGACAGCTGACGTGCCGGCGCTGAGAAAACCGCTGCCAGATTCTTCCTGTATCATGCCTGTTCAGAGGAAACCGGAAACGAGATCCATTTTTTTGTGTGACCTGACTTCATCCATTTTTTTGTGTGACCTGACTTCATCTACCCGGGCTGGCACGATCGATCGGAATCATGCGTGCGCACGTTGCAGGGTAGGACGCCGGCGCACCGCGCAGAAGCATCAGTGGATAGTGTCGGTGTGAGGCACTGAATCCACTGATGAGCAGCCGGCCACGTTGAATAGGGATGAGATCCGGCAGTCCATCGACGTGGCTCCAAGCTCATCCGCCACAGGCCACGGCCAGTCGCCCACAGAGAAAACACTTTGGCCTGCGCACATTTTATTTGCAGATTCGTAATGCAGCGGTAGGTGATGTGCACTACTGTACTGTACTAATCTTGGAACCGGATGAATAAATAACTGATGAAGCCGTTTTCCATCCGATAATGTCTTATGTGAGCCATGTACAGGATCTTGCTCTGGACTTCTAAAACCTGCCGGCTGCCGTATTGTTCATTTTATTCTGCTCTGCAGTTCAGACGTTGCTGCCACTGCCAGTGCCAATTGCAGGAAACAAATAGTATTTGTGGAATAGTTTCTTGGAGTATTTCTGAATGCGACAGTTGCAAGTATATTAGATTATACTCACTCCGTATCAAAAAGAAAAGACATTCTCGCTTCTCCAAAAATAACGACCGACAACTATATATTAAAATATATTAATATTTATGTTAACTAATTAGTATCATCAAAAAGATCTTTAAATCTAGTTTTTTGTAATAAAATTATTTAGATATATAAATATTACATATATTTTTTAAAATGAATTAAACTCGTGTCGTGAAAATTCAAAGTGTCTTTTTTTCTATGACGAAGGGAGTAGAGAGAAATTGCAAGTTTTTCTAAGACGAAGGGAGTAGAGAGAAATTGCAAGTACTTTGAAGTACGATTTCTATGGCAAATGACGGAATGGATCTATGGAGTGAAGCACAACTTGAGTCTCCATCACCATCTGGACCGCGATGCCTATCATCAGACCTGCCTAACCTAATTCAGATGGGAGATGCAATTTTCCCAAAACCATTTAAGACAGATCAATTATCTCCACGCGCGGATGCTTCTCTAACAAAAAAAACCTAAAAGAAGAGACATGACCGACAGAATGCAATGACAATGCCAACTAACAACTCAAGCAGTCCATGTCTCACTTAATTATAATCATAGTACAGTACTTGATTTTGCGTTAATCTCCATATTTAATTTCGCTCGAAGGATAACGAGACAGATTCAGGTTACCATCATCACAAGAGCATTCCTGAATCGAAGCTGCAGAGAAGAACAGGGCTGTACAGTATACATTTCTCGATTTGCAAACATCAAATCCAATTACTGGATCCAAGCTCCAACTTCTAACCTCTTTGAGATCACAAGTATAAGGGTTGTACAGATCGCGGCCGTTGTTCAAACAACAGCAGCAACGTTATTTCAGCGAGCAAAATTCAGCTCAAGTATCAGACCGCCATCACTTACAATGGCAGCACCGAGCTCCGAGCGCGGCAATGGCGCGAGAAGAACGACCTCGGGACGCCGCTGGGAAGCAGCCTGTCGGTGCTGAGGTTGCTCCGGTGCTCCGATCCCGATGCCTTCGCGCGGGACGGGCCAGTCCAGCGCTTCCGCCTCCCACCGATCTGCTCCTCTTCAGGAGCTTCCGCCGGCAGCCGGTCCAGCTCCGCGACGTCCGCCGCAGTTGACACTGCTGCAGCGTCCATGGACGCCGCGCGCCGCACGTTACGCGGTAGCGGGTGCAACAGCTCCTGCGGCGGCGGTGGCGGCTCTGCTGAGCTGGATTGCTCTTGCTGGTCCTCCTCTTCTGCGGGTGAAGCGTCCCGGCCGTCGCTCTCCTCTTCTTCGTGATCTGGGGCCGCGTCGCTCGCCCCGGCAGCTTGATCTGCCGCGGCGTCGTCATTCGCGTCTGGATCATGTGGCGGGCTGGAGTTGGACCCGACGCTCTCGCCGCCGGAGTCGGCGGCGGCCGTGACGACGGCGGGGTCGAGCACGTCGGAGCGGCAGACAGGGCAGCTGACGTGCGCGCGGAGCCAGGTGTCGATGCAGGGGACGTGGAACGCGTGCGCGCACTTGGGGAGCAGGCGCACGAGCTCGCCGTCCTGGAACTCGCCGAGGCAGACCGAGCAGTCGGCCGCGCCCAGGAGCCCCGCGCCCGCGCGGAACCGCGTGACGGCGATGGAGCCGATGGACGCCTCGTCGAGCCCCACGGTCCGGATGTTCCAGACGTGGTGCACCACCCCGCCTCCGCCTCCGCCGGCCCAGTCGTGGTCGTGCCCGCCGCCGTCGTCGCCGTCAACGCCAGCGTTGAGAGGCGGCGCGAGAAGGAGCGCCTGGCGCCTGCGGCGGACCTGGCGGCGCCGCACGGCGACGGAGACGCCGAGCAGGATGAGCGAGACGAAGGCGATCACGCCCGCGGCGATGAGCGCGTACCTGACGAACTGCCGCCGGTCGTGGTCGCCTGGGCTTACGACGCCGGGCGGCGGTGGGGGCCAGTTCCCGTGCATCCCGCCTCCCTGGTCCCTCCTGCCGTTGTGCGCGGGAGCAGGCGACGGCGGGATTTCTGGAGGGCACACCCACGGCGGAATCGCAAAGGGAGGCGGCGACGGGGAAGGGCCAGGGCCGAAATCAGGGGTGCTGGGAACCGGCGGCGGCGGCGGCGGCGGGCAGGCGAACCAGTGCCCGTCCTCGTAGCAGCCCCGTCGCCGGAGAAGAGGGCCCGGCGGTGAGGCCTCATGGCCGGCGGCGATCGGTGGCGTCGTCAGATCGGCCGCGGCATCTGCATCGGGCGGGCGCTGCTGGTGGAGGCGGAGACCGGGCGCGGGGCCGCGGAGAGGAAAGTGGTGGGAAGCGTGCGGGGCTCGGTTGCTTAACGTGAGTACAGGCAGGGACGGCACGGCTGTGAGCAGGCAGTGCGTGGACTGGGGGAGGCCGGGGCTGCCCCGCTGGATCGCCGCGGCACGGCCGGGGATTTTGGTTGGTGGCCAAGTTGGACTGGCCCCGTAGAAAAACTTGCCCGGCGGCCAGTGGCTTGTCACTGTTGGCATGGAGTACAGTAACATTTTCTTTTCTTTTTCTCCGTTTGCTTTCACCCTCCGTTTACCCGGCTGTTGACTTGGTGAACGCTTCTGAGGGATACGATACGATATGCCTGACGGGACGATGACGAGTGAGGATGTGGTGATGTGATGTGGTTCCTGACTTCGGCTGACCTGTTCAGAGCACCTTGCCTGGTAAATTATGGCCGAACAGCATAGCAAAACAGCTGCCTGCCCAAGTGCCCATGGCTCGCCGCGTGTTCGACCATCGACCTTTGCAGTTGCAAGCACTGGAGGTGGAAGCCAACGCAACGCTCTCCCCACTACCACTCGCGTCGAGTGCTCGCCAACGTTCTCCTGCCGCCTGGCGCCGTGACAGTAGCCGGCACTGCAGCAAGTCAACGACGTCGGTCTACGCGAACGATTCGCTCAGGTGGTGGTCCACGGGCTTAATAGTTCTCGACGGGAAAGCCTCGTCACACGGCCCAGTAGTTTTCCTGGCTTCCGGCCCGGTTTCGCGTGTTCGCTGGGCCAAGAAACGTGTTTCCGCCGGCCCAGACGTCTGCCTCTTCTCGCTCGTTCCTCGTTGTAACCCATCCCGCCGGCGGCGGGGCGGCGGCCGTGCGGCACGGCACGGCACCGCGCAGGCGCTGGCGTGCACCAACCAGTCAACCAACTCGCCGTTGCCAGCGGCGGTGGCGGTTTCATCTGATGGCGGCAGTGGTGAGCTGGTACGGGCCGCTGATCGACCTCTCGGCGGCGGCCAGCCACGTCGGCGGATTCGTGCAGCTACTGGGGGTCGTTCGCCGCATCCTTCCCCACCAGGTAACGATGCGCAGTCCTAAATCCGGCATCCGCCTCTCCTGGCGGCGGCGCTAGCTGGGGAGAGGAGCATTTGGATTTTGTGGGGGTGTATTATGATTTATGACATTTCCTTGAGGGGCTATCTGTTTTCTCTCTGTTCCTAGGTGCACAATGCTGCAACCGGAAGGACGTATCAGAAGACCATTGTTGAAGTCGGGGATGATACGCGGTCCAGCTTCTCTGTCTCCCTGTGGTCCTCCAAGCACAATTCGACTATAGTCGCTGGCGATGTCTTGCTGCTTCAAAGTGAGGATCCTAACTGTCCCAGTGTCCGTTGTGCAGTCATGTTTTTCATGTAGTGCGCTTTCACTTATACTGAAGATGCTACATGTTTTTTTAGATTTTTTTTTTTTTTTGAAAAAGCTACACTAAATTGTTTGTATAAAGCTGCTGCTGTAACTTGCCACAATTCTTGGAAGCCGCTTAGGGTTGTTTCCGTTTTATTTCAGATTTCAGTATCTCCCTAGGAAATTCATCTAGTATTTGCTTGTGCCGGCACATTTGGTGCTTACTGTGGGTTTATCATTATTTTGTTTCAGATATTAAGATAATGCAATTTAGAAATGGCTTGGAAGGAAGAGCTTCTCAGATGTCTTCAGTCCAAGTACTGTTGAACTCTAAAGACTTGCTGAACCCTGAACCTGAAGGTATTAAGTTACAGTCATGCAAATGTTTCTTCTGGTTCTTCAATGATACAATGTTCCATTTACAAAGCAAATTACAGCTTAGTTTTCCAACCTATACCATACAATAAGGGCTTTGAGGAGATTATTGTTGGTTGAGTGGAGACATCGTTCTGCTTATTACTGACAAATTGGCAATTATTAATGGCTTCAGGTTGCTGGAATCTTTTTTGCTTATATTGTGTGCTAATTTGTTATTCTATACTTCATCTGGTTGCCTGGGTGGCTCTTCTTTGCAAAAACTTTTCTTACCAAGTTAATTATCTGAACTATGGAGCATCTTGCTATCAGGCAGGCGCTCACTGTTTATATTGACACTGACACCTATTCTTCTAAGTGTTTCTTCTAAGTGTTTTTCAGCACTCTGGTTGTAACTTGGCATGTCCTCTTTTATAGGAATACATGAACTAATAAGCAGTTGCAAAGTCGGGAATACTACAAAATCAAAGTTAACAAGAGTGGTCGAATGGACCATACGAACTAAAGGTGCTCTTGCGGAAAGTCATCATCAGGTAAAATCTACTGGAATAATCCAATTCAGTTTAACTGGAACATGGACCTACACTTACCTTGGGGGCTCAACTGCTGAGTTTTCACCATCTACACTGGCATTGCAAGTGCTTTGTATTTGACTTTCGTGTTTTGCATCATCTCACCTTGGATTACAATGGTTATGAGTGAAAGAAAAAACCACGACTTCAGGTGTTGATGGTTCTTAGTAGATAAGTTCACAATTGAGTATGGAAGAAGTTGAGTATTACGGTCAATTTGTCTTCTCCGTGCCATATAGCATTGAGATACTCACTCTATGTACTAAAACTCTTAAAGTACTATGCTGCAGATGCAGGTGGTATCAAAGAACTGGAAACAAACAAAAGAAAACGAATCAACACATTTTTTGTCTATATCAGAGCTACTCTCTCAAAGAAAGTTATGTAATATAAACATTTATGCATGCATCAGCAAGATGGTTTTAGTGAGTTCTCTGACCTCCCCCCTTAAGGCAAATTTGTCAGTGATCGACAGACATTCTTTCAAAGAGCACAATGATATTGTCAGAGGTTTGGTTACTGCTGGATGCAAGTTATGTGGTTCACCACTATATCACAAGTAGGCATCTTAATACCTTGTTGACATCTGCTTATACATAAAAGTATTGCTCTTCTCTTGATGTAATGAATGTATATGCAGAAACCTTCAAGGGGAAAACACATCTGCACTTGATTGTCCTAATAACCCAAAATATCTTCATGTTCCTGGTCAGATATACAAGCCGTTTCTGGTAAGACTTCCTACAGCCTGAGTTTTTATTTTTCTAGTTAAGTATATTTGTAAACTATCTGATCGCCGTACGCAGATATATATCTATGACCAATCTGGACAAGTTCCTTTGCTTGTGAGGAATAGAGCTGCAGAGACCTTATTTGCCAATATCATTGCAGATGTTGTATCTGAATGCCACAAAAGCCACATGCTGTCAGAAACCGATGAGTCGTGTAACTTGAGCACTTCTGGTATGATAGATGGTTCTGGCTGCAAAGAGATAGCAAAAAGGAGAAAAACCGAACAGAAGCCTAATTTCTATCTTATTTGGCTTATTCTGATCAAATGTTTGCTGAGCCAAGGCAGCAACAGTCCCTTCTGCTTCCAGATTTCAGTCAACCCTGAGAAGAATGTTGAGGATGGACGTTTTGAATTGGTTTATTTGACAATGCCAATACCATGAGATAGCAACTTCTCATGCAACACGTGGTTTAAGTTGAACCAGCTTGACTTAAATAGAGTCCCTTCCCTTCAACACTAGTGAAGCTGATCAGTTAGCAGTGAAGGAAACACTGCAGATTTCAAGTGAAGCCATCAGTGACCGATATCTGTGTTTGCCGGTCCATGTTGGCTTATCCAGGGTCAGCACTTTCAACTACCTGAAAGATAGAATTTGTCAAAGGATACTTGGGTGGAAAGAGAAGATGCTCTCCAAGGCAGGCAAGGAAATCCTGTAAAAGCGGTAGCACAAGGCACAACGCAAGACAAAGACAACAAAATGCATTGGCTCAGTTGGGATAAATTGACACAGACAGGAGGAGGAGGGAGGCCTTGGTTTTAGGGACATATATGCTTTCAATATGGTAGTGCTATTAAAACAGGCGTGGAGACTTCTAACAGACCCTGACTCGCTATGTGCTCGGGTCCTTGCAGCTAAGTATTTCCCTGATGGTGATATCCTAAAGGCTACACCAAAGAGGAATATGTAGTACACTTGGCGTAGTATTCTCTCTGGACTTAAATTGCTGAGAAGGGTATTATTTGGCGTGTTGGAGATGGAAATAATATTCGGATTTGACAGTAAAAAAATGATAATATTCAGATTTGGGAAGATGAGTGGCTCCCAAGGGATGAGTCTCGCAGGCCTTTCACTCCAAGAAACTCAAATCTGATGTCACATGTCAAGACCCATCCACTGGCTTCTGGGATGAGACATTGGTCAGAGATACTTTTTGGGATGAAGATGCAGAATGTATGTATCCTATGTATACCAGTGCCAAAAGGCATGAATGACCTGGCTGCATGGCATTTCAACAACACTGGGCAGTTTACTATTAGATCGGCGTATAAAGTTTTCATGGCAGAGAAGAAGAGCAGCATGCGGAGTAGAGGAGGGGACTCAGCCTCGGGACTGCTAACCGGGTTGATGACCCTTTCTGGAAACGTCTGTGGAACCTAAGCTGTCCAAAAACATGACTCTTTTCCTGTGGTGCATGGGGCATAATAGTTTGGCACTCTGTGTCAATCTGAAACGAAGAGGAATGAAGATGGACACTAGTTGTATTATGTGTGGACGCTTTGACGAAGATGGAGCACATCTCAAGTGTAAACGTGTCAGGCATGTATGGGATTAGCTGCATCTTGATGAATTGCTACAGAAACTGGCGGGTATGTTTTCACTTGTCAGCCATAGAAGCTGTGGAGGCGATATTGCAAATGAAGCCTGAATTATAGAAGCAAGTGATCACTCTGCTCTACATGTGGTGGTCTGAGCGATGTGCAGTGCGAGAGGGTGAGCAGCGAAAGGAGTGGTCGCCTGGCTCAAGTGATTAGAGTATATGCAGAAGAGTGGTTGGCCCTCAAGCAGAATAGGGAGACTGAAAGCCATGCTAAAGTCCAGATTTTGCTATGAGCACGCGATCAGGTGGTTGGTGCTTTCTGATTCGAGAATGGGGTGGTGACGTGATTAGTTCTGGATGTGGGAAGTTGGAAAATATAAACCAGGCCTTTCATGCTGAAGTTATTGCTTGTTATGCTGATCTGGGGATACAAAGGGTGATTGTGGAAACGTATGCTGGTGCAAGCGGTGTATTCGACAGAGTTTGATCGATGTTCAGCGGGTGGTCTTATTTGGGAACTGAAGGACTTGCTTGTCAGTAACTTTGTTTCATAGTCTGTAATTCATACCTCTCAGTCTTGTAATATGGCTGCCGATGGTCTAGCTGCAATAGGGGCAAGTTTGAGTTCGGGTGCTACTCCGTGTATGGATAGCATTCCAAATTGTATTTGTGTAGTGGTTGCCAACGATTTGGCATGGAGAATTCTTCCATGTTCAAAAAGAAAAAGGGGGGTGGCTGAGGTGCAAATTTTTGAAGGCAAAGGAGCTGGCTAGATCTCTAGCTGCTTTTCATTTTTTTGGTAGGTATATACTGATTCTTCATCTTTCAACAACTTCCTTGGTTTCAGGTTTCGTACATACTCCAGACTTTATCTCCCAACAACTTCCTATCTTAGTTTGAGGTTTCTTATATAGAAGCATGTTTTCTGTAACCATTTCTCCACATCTGATACTTTGATATGCTACAGATATGCTCTTTCATTCACATTATTCCAATTTTTGCCATTACATTGCTTCAGCCACTCTTCAATGAAACTATAGTTCTAGATTGCAGATTCTAAATGAAACATCAGGAAATACTGTACATGGTCATTTGGTTATTTGAAAACTCTGCGACCTGGCTGAATAGTTTTGACTGCCACTTGCCAGAGCTTATGTTCTACAGTACTACGATTCCACATTTGCACGTGCCTATTTTGTTATTCTCTTTTTCTTCACTCTTGAGTCTCGACTTTGGCATCTACCGCTTAGAAACAGAGAAACTTTCTCTGACGATCTAGATTTTTATTTCTACTTTTCTACTAGTGTTTTTTATTGTGTAACGTTTTGTTAAACCTCCTTTCAAAGTCAACCTCTTTGTCTCTTCTTTACAAAGCAACCTACCAGTCAAGTTTGTACTAAAAAAACTACTAGTCAAGGTTGCTGTATACCTTCTTGCTCTGTACAACTGGCCGCGTTCTCCTTCAATATATATATTCGTTCATAGTTGGCATAGAGCGATAGATTCCACGGCACGGACGAATTAGAGGACAGCAACACAAACTCGTTGCCCCAAGCAACAAACTTGCTAGATATCATCACCAAAGAGTAGCTTCGACGTAGAAGAAAGCTTCGCCCTTTAAATCCTATCTGCTATGGCCGCGCTCGGTTCTTCGGTTACCACCAGAGGCTTGGCACTTCAGGCCTCTGCGTCTGTGGTTTCTCATCGTCACCACGGGAATCCAGTGATCTCGGCATCGTCTCATCACCAACAGAAGCTTGCTGGGTTAACGATGAATTCCTCACGCATGAACATTGTCTTCCTTATCAGAGGAACAACTACACGGTAACTGCATCTCTTTCTTACAGCTCCTCACAGATCCTTGGATTCAGTATGTAAAGTTTTTTCCAGACTTCACCTTTTATTCAGTATTTGCTTGGATCGCATACACAGTAAGTTTCATGCAGCTACTGCACAACGGCTTGGTTTATAAAATTTCACCTGTTTTTGGTTCAGAATTCCTGCAGTTGGTCCTGGCCCTGCAAATCCGTCAGGAGGAAACCTCCCAATACCCAGCATGCCTCCATGGTGAGTGAAAGTTTATAAACCATTGTTTCCAAAGATATCCGTGTTGCTTGTTCATTGTTCAATTGTTTCCAAATGTATCTTTGGTTTCCTTCTCAGGGCCAAGTGGTTGGTTGGTGCTGTCATAGTTGCGATACCAATCTACAGGAGGTTCAGAACGTTAGAAGGTAAACAGAGATTTCTGAAATTAATCTTCCGCTAGCATGCATAGTTTGATTGCAACTGTAACTTTTGCGGCAACAGATAAGATAGAGAAGACGGCAGAGGTGGCGATCGAGGTGATCGACACGGTGGCGGAGGCGACGGAGAAGGTCGCCGGCGAGGTCGCTGAGGCATTCCCCGGTAACGAAGATCTCAAGGAAGCAGCCTCGAGGATTAAGACGGTCACGGATGCGATCGAGGAAGATGCCGAGAAAGCCGAGGCCTTGATCCAGAAGGTCAGTTTAGTTACGCAATCTATTTTTCACGGCGAAGAAAAAACGCAAGCTATTGCTACACGAGAGTGCGTACGCTAGGCCGGCCTTTGATTACGACAGTTGCTAGTGTTGCTACTTGCTACTACGTAAAGCTAGCTCATACGGTACAGCCTTGCAAGTTACTGCCAACTACTTTTTTGCTCGATCTGTTCGGAAGCTGGAGATACGTGCTGGTCTAAATTTTTTTTCAATTTTGACCCTTTTTTTAAAGTATTTATCAAAATGACCGCGTTTTTTATTTTTTTTTATAACTAGCCCTTTTGGTGGCGCCTCCACGCGAGGCGCCACAATTCAATACTGTGGCGCCTTGCATGGGGGCGCCACAGGGTGGGCCCGTGTGGGAGCCGGCGAGGCCACCCTGCTGACGTGGCACCCACTGTGGCGCCCCCATGCAAGGCGCCACAGTGTGGCGCCTCGTTTCTGTGCGCCACACTGTGGCGCCTCCATTGGGGGCGCCACAATGCTTCTGTACTGTAGCTCCGTGTTGAGTTGTTGACGGTTGCTGTTGCTTTGCTTGTTGCTTCGCTTCACATGCATGCAAGAGAGAGAGAGGGAGCCGCCATGCCTGCTGTGTATAGTGTGCTGCTGTAGACATGCAGCCTTTGACTCCATTGCACAGCATGGATGGACGCTGGACGGCAACCATCAATCAATTTGCTTTTGCTAAACACTCGCTGACATCAAAGTATTTGTATATTTGATTTTTAAGTACTCCCTTTATTTAAAAAACAAATTTAAAATAATAACTTGTTTTGTAATAAAAAAAAGTGATTAATAAGTATATCTCATTCTCCGTGCACTAAAAATCTTGTTAAAACTAAAATATAAAATAAGTCATAACAAAATAATTCCTCCGTCCTAAAGAAATACACATATCAAATAATAATCAAATAAGTATTGCTAGATTAATAATGAAATACAAGTGTAAAATAAGTCACAACAAAATACTTCATCTGTCCTAAAGTTTATAAGTACTCTGTAAAATCGTTTAATTTGCTGCTAAAACTTTGTTTGGAGCAACAAACTTCAGCGTAACTAAAGCCAGGTTACCGTAAACTTGAAAAGTGTGTTTTAGCCAAATCGACTTCTTGTTGTTTTTAATAAAATGATCGTTTCTAATCTGCTATTTTACTCCTGAAACTTCTCCTTCCGCTAGCACTTGATCAAAGTGCGTTTTAGCCAAACCGGTAGAATTCGGAAGAAATATGTTTGTTGCAGCACTAGCATTTGATCAAAGTTTATTTTTTCGTTTCCTGAGATTTAAACAAAATTTTATGTAAACATACGGTCAATAGAATAACAACCATAAACTCATTTTACTAAAAATTCACTTAAAACTTGCGCTTATTTTAGGTGACCCAAACAGCCACAAAGAAATTATACTAAAATACATGTTTATACTAAAATAGTTAAAGAATTATACTAAATGAAATACAATATACTTTAACTAAAAATCTAATAGTATTAAGTTTATACTAAAATAGTTAAAGAATTAAATAAAATGAGCCATATCATCATGTTTATACAGTAGTAGAAAATAGTAGAACCTTGTACATTTGTTGTAGCCGTAGAAAAAAATACATGCATGCTTGTCAATCCATCACATCAGCATCACCATGCTGCCACAGTGCTCACTCTGTCCTGACTGTGCTCACTGCTCACCATGCTGTCAACATAGTGCTACTACAGTACGAAGCACAGGAAGGTAGCTGCTGAGGTAGATATGCCACAGTCAACACTGTGGCGACAGTGTGGCGCCTTGCATGTGTGCGTTACACTGTGGCGCCTTGCATGTGTGCGTTACAGTGTCTGCCACGTCAGCCGAAATCCCAGACCGGCTCTGATCCGGGCCCACCTTGTGGCGCCCCATGCAAGGCGCCACAGTATTGAATTGTGGCGCCTCGCGTGGAGGCGCCACCAAAAGGGTTCGTTATAAAAAAAAATAAAAAATACGGTCATTTTGATAAATACTTTAAAAAAAGGGTTAAAATTGAAAAAACATTCGTCTAAACGATCTGTTGTCTCGTGCGCCTGGGATTGTGAAAGTGACTAGCACGTTGTCAGTTCGGTGGGTGGGGCCGTGCGGGGATCAGAGCGAGCATGAGTCTAAACTCTAAACATAACTTGCACGTAATTTATCATGTATCTAAACATAACTTATAGGAGTCTACAAGAATTCATACCAAACACTGCTTACTCAGTTTGCTCTTAACTTAGGTTAAGGAGGTGGAATGGATATAACAAAACCATTTGTTTATAAGAGGAGAAATTGTCTGTATGTTTAAATTTTTCTACTTAATACAGTGATACATAATTTTTTTTGTGTATTTGAGAAAAAAGAGGAGAAAACTGTATTAAAAAAAACTCGACGGGAAGGAGTTAGACTCAAGTGATTCGGCTAGTACAATTAGCCATAGATCACATATTAGGAGTGGAGTCAGTCGACTTCGTTTGGCAATGTGTTCAGTCAATTGCCAATTTTTTAGCTAAGAGGTGTATGTGGCTGGCGAAAGTAGCCCTTAGATACATCTACATGCACATGTGGTTATTAACTCATTATATGTATAAATATGAAGAGGATAACTATCGGTATCGCTTATATTGATCAGGTTGATGAGATAAAGAAACAAGTAGATTCAATTGTTGATCCTATTATCGACAAGGTCGTGAAGGACGATAAAGAAACATCATAGACAAGGAACCAAAGAGGAGACAACAACAGGAGGTGAATTGAAGGTGTAAAAATTGGTTGGGTGGTGGTTGCTAGAAGAAACTAAACGGAGGCAAACATGGCGCATCTCATATCATATTTTGTTTATTTCATTTGATGTTTTCTAGTCACATGCCTATACAATCTATCACTGGTTTCCATACCAGCTAGTACCAGAGAAAGGGTAAAATTAGACGATATTTTTTCATGCCTCGTTACTTCGAGTACAAGTTGTTGTATACAAACTTAAACAGGAACTCTCACACCATACATTGTGTGCAAGTTAGATCTACACCTATACTCAAAGGCATACATGTGGCATAACACACGACATCCTGGTTATTGTAGAGCATCGGCGCTTGAGGCGACAACTTAAAATTCCAAAGAAAATGAGAAAAACCTCGGTGCAAAAACATGCCTCATGAGCAATGCTCGAAGTCTCGAACTCATGTTTGTCAGTGCTTCACTCAGGCGTACCCAGCTGACTAGCAAAGACAAGTTCTCATCAAAACAATATATAAATATATCATCACAAGATCTAAATCTTTCGGCACTACTTCAGACAAATATAAAATATACCATCACAGGAAAAAAAAAGAATAATAGCAACATATTATAAGTTAAGAGGCAGATCACAAAGGGGAGATAACAACAAGACATCATCCATATGAATATGCCATCACAGGACACTATACTACAAAAGGAATCATTCAATTTTTAGATGGGTGTTGGCGGATCTTAGCGCAATCACTAGAATTAGGTAAAGGTACTAGTTTCCTGGTAATGGCGTCGAAATGCCTAGCGACACTTCTTAGCACACACCGACTAGCGTGAGGTAAATGCGGCGGCGTCGATAGCTAAGCCTATCGCAAACCCGGGCTACCACCAGAGAGGGTGTCACAATTCCTCTTCCGGCGACAGCCTAAGAATGCTAAGCTAAGCTAGGTTCTAGTGACGACGTAAGACTAACCAAGGGTAACTCGCAGCGCACGTGTATCTGTAGCACTTCAACCGGGTGAGTATTCCGGTGTCGAATTTGTAGTTCGCTCACGGGAAGCGGATTAAGACTCTCTAGCAAATGGGTGATGGAAACCCGTGGTGGTTCTACTCAATCTAAGCTATTGATATTGATAATGAGGGTAAGTGTTGATAGGAGTGATAACTAAAGGTAACTAGTAGGTAGCTAGCTAGGTGGGAGGACAACGAGTGAGTAAGGACTCCTATGTATCTAACTATACTCCTGTATTCTAATCTAACTAGTGTAATGACTTAACTAAACTAATGTC
This sequence comes from Themeda triandra, assembly GCA_018135685.1. Taxonomy (NCBI): domain Eukaryota; kingdom Viridiplantae; phylum Streptophyta; class Magnoliopsida; order Poales; family Poaceae; genus Themeda; species Themeda triandra. The sequence goes on along the minus strand of JAENPR010000045.1, from coordinate 82,808 downwards.
TAGACAATCTGTGTGATAGGGGAAGCCGGCTGACAAACAGGAGGGTTCATCCCCTGTTCCAGCGGACCTTTGACTTTAATGGGCGCCCTACAGCCTAACCCTGACGCAAATAGAGCCAACTGGGGGACTGCGTTCTGTCACAACCGCCCCCGCTAATATACGTTGGAAAGTGAAAGGATATACCGATCAACGATAGGGTGCATCCACTATTAAGCACTAGCCTAAGCACCTCGCCTAATCTAGTCTTAAGACTCCGGCTACCACGTAAGTAACCTCGGCCCCAGTTGGTAGTGAAACACACACAAAGGATCTAGACACTAAAATAGTTCAGACTCTACACTAATCAGACTAAGACACAACACTACTACACTAGTATAGCAGTGCACTAAGTAAATACTGAAAGTAAAGTACTCAAAGTAAAGACTTAATAAAGTAAAGCAAGACTATATTAATATAAGGAAAGTACTTTATTTCAAAAAATATAAGGAAAGTACTTCGAAAGTAAAGGTACAAGAGCTATACCAGATTCTCCAGAAGACGACTCCGGAGACCCGAGCTTTGCTCGACTCGACTCTAACTCCCACTCCAGACTAGACTACACTACTCTTGATCTCCCAAGAGAGCTTGAGCTTGAGAACACTAATGTGAACTACTTGGGGACACTTTACAATGAGAGACTAGGGGGGTATTTATAGTGAAGGTGGAGTAGGGGTTACTTCAACGCCACGTCAGCGATCCGTGTGCTCTCCGCCATGCGCCGTTGGATCAAACCGACCTTCCCACCGACTTGAATGGACGATGCTCGGTGTAGGACACGTGGGAGTCATGCAGGAAGGCGGTGGAAGCAAACCGACCTCAAGTGGGTCCCACCTGCAGGTCGGCCGACCAATGGTTGGCTGACAGGTGGGTCCCACTGGCCTTCTAGAAGGTCCAGGTGGCAGTGGGAACAATGCCAAGGTGTCCTGCCACCAAAGGCAGGTCGGCCGACCTGGCATTGGACCCCTGGTCCACGTGGCAGCTTCCTGGTGCTGTCCTGGCTTGTCACGTGTAGTCTTGTCCGAAGTTTGGTTCACTTGATATCTTGCTTGCTTATATGTGGATCCTTGGCTCAATGTACCAATCAGGTGAAATGTTGATGTGTGACACATTCGGATCCAGGATCAGGTTCTCCTGTAGCTTCAGGGATCCTGCTTGGTGGTCAGATCCTGGTGAGACCAGAATCAGGTCAGTAGACCTAGGTTTTGGTCTCACAGGGCCTATTTCCAGCTTTCCTGCATTTCACATGCTAAGAATACAAGTGGAACTTTATTAGTGATAAATATGCTCATGTGATGCTTATCTTCCTTCTATCGAGGACTGTTGACGGGTTTCTGAGTGTACCAAAACTGGTCTTTATTCCCGTCAACAATGGGGAGCAAAGACTGGTTAATTTTCAGATGAGGATGCTGCAATACTTTGTCCTACCTTAGAGACTAGAAAGGCAACCTACAAAACAACTCTCAATACTAAGAAATCGGCTATTGCTTTACACAAATTGGCTAAAATATACCAACTTTCACAATTGCTAACTTTCACACTAGTTCAGAGTTCAAACTTCCAAAGATATGCACTTAAGTGAGACTACCCATTATTTAGTGTTAACCATTACTTCAATGGTTAGCATGAAGAATCACAAGTGGTAGATGGCCTAAAGTCTTGTTTCCTAAGAACCCTAACACCCATGCTAAAAAAAAGAACCATAAACCCTAAATCTTCATGGACGATGGTTGAGGAACCCTAAAACCCGAACCCTACCAAAGAAAGGGAATGTTCCAACCTTCTTCTTCGCTAGCTAGCGACGATGTCATCTTTGTTGCCGGCGCCGACGCCGTCGTCCCTTTGACTCGCTTCGCGCTTATGCCTGGACCCCTTCTTCTTGGTGATAGTCGACTCTATTACACCTTTGGTCCAACCAACGATGGTTGACACAACCGTTGTCGTGACGTCGACTTTACCACATCCGGCGGAGCATCCCCCCTGCGCCGTACAAGGAGAGGCACACGACAGACGACTTCGCCTTCTTGTTGAAGTCAATCAAGTACAAGACGTCATTGTGCACCGGGATCCATCCCCCTCCACTATGAGCAAACGAGGGGCCGAACTGGCTACGCTTGTTGTGTGCCTACGTCTTGCCTTTGAAGCCAAGGTGGCCGCTGGACATTGCCACAAGCTCAAGGGTGACGGCGGCGGCGAGGGCTTATGAGTGGGGAGGTACCGATAGGATTTGAGAGAGGAGTGGTGTGAGTTTGGGAGAGGAGGACGCGTAGTGTGCGAGAGGCGCTCGATAGACTATATATGCCCAAATTTCATTTATTAGATTATAGAAATCCATATTTAAAAGCGGCTAGAGTTACCATAGTATAGAGTCAATAGAGACAAATGTAAGAACAAGAGAGTCCATAGGTTTTTTTTTTTTATCGCAAGAGCTTTATTCTACTACACATTCCAGTTTCCATGTGCCTATTGTTGTTACTTCGTGTTTTTTTCTGTACAAATTGCCACGTTCTGACTGACCATGCTCTCCTTATATATATGCAGCTAGCTGGCTCACAGAGATGGATCTCACAGTTTTTCTATTGAAAAAACGAGATATATCTCGCGGCAAGGACTACATCCACGCATAGAAGAGAGCAACACAAGCTTATTGCCGCAAGCTTCGCTGCAAACCCATGGCCGCGCTCGGTTCTTCTGTTTGCTCGACAGGCGTGGCATTTCACACCTCTTTGATTCTTCATCGTCGCCACGGGAATCCAGTGGTCTCGGCATCCTCTCATCACCAACGAAGTCTTAATGGCTTAGCGACGAATTCTTCAGGCATGAACAGTGCCTTGCCTATCAGAGTCAGAGGAACTACACGGTAAACGCATATCTTGGCATCTGCTGCCGTAGTCTATAACAATCCGAGGAACAATGCCTCCTCTAGGATTATTCACCATGTAGCAGTCTTTTCCAGACTTTACGTTTTAGTAGTAGCTTGTATCTTGGCAGAAGTTTCATGCAGCTATTTCGTCACCTGTTTTGGTTCAGAATTCCTGTAGTTGGTCAGGGTCCTGCAAATCCATCACCGTCGGGAGGAAACCTCCCAATACCCAAGATTCCTCCATGGTGAGTGAAGAACAGATACATGCGTTAGTTGCTTGTTAATTCCTTGTTTCTGATCGATTTCCTTGCCCCAAACCTATCTGCTTCTCAGGGCCAAGGGGTTGGTTGGTATCATCATATTTGCAGTACCTACGTACAGAAGGTTGAGAACATTAGAAGGTATATAAACAGGGATCGTATACATGTTCATCGATTTGTGAAATCATTTCCTACAATCTCTACATGCATATATAGTTTCTGATTGCAATTTCGTGGTAGCAGATAAGATAGAGCAGACGGCAGAGGTGGCAATCGAGGTGATCGACAAGGTGGCGGAGGCGACGGAGAAGGTCGCCGACGAGATTGCAGAAGAGTTCCCCGAAAATGAGAATATCAAGAGAGCAGCCTCCAGGATTAAGAAGGTCATGGACGTGATCGAGGAAGATGCCGATAAAGCTGAGGCCCTCATCGAGAAGGTTAGCTTAGTTACGAAATCTATTGCTTGCTAGTACATCAGATTCAGAGCACGTTAGGCGTTTTGACTTCGCAAGATGCTAAGACGACTAAGAGCATCTTCTTGAGATTGTCCAATTGCAATGCCGTTTCACTATAACGTGAAAAACGAGCTTCTCAGTTCATCCTCTTTTTCTTTAAAAAAATCCCAATCCTCTAAAATCTCCCCTCTCATTCTAAGAGAGGGAGAGAGAGAAGAGAACAACAAGCAATTTTTCTCAATCCCTTTTCTTACTTCCCTGTTCATTGACATCTCGGTTCTTCTGTTCATTGGCATATTTTTCAAAGAAACTTTAATCAAAATTGAAAAAAAAGAACATGTTAAAACTAAGGTGGCATATATAGTACCTTCCCTACCGGGCCATCTGCCCCTGCTTACACGTCAGCTACTGCTATTCATTTGTCCTAGCATGCATCGTCGTGAATCACGACTCGTGATTGTGACTTCTTGCATGCATGTGATTGTGAAGTACCGGGTGTGTACGTTGCATGCAACACGACGAATTCCAAGTTTGGTGGGCATGGGCTGGTTTGTACTGGGGCTGTGGCGTGGAAAGCGTGCCCTGCTTTTTTTTTCTTTTTTCAAAATTTTTTATCTCTGTTTTCATTTTTTTTCTCTTCTTTCTCATCTACTAGTTGAATCTCATGATCATAAATCTACAAAAGTTATGATAATAGATTGTCACATAATAAGTTATGTATATAAATTATGCTTAATAAAACTTTATAACTTTTCAAAAAATCATGATTTTTTTTAAAAAGGCAGAAAAGTTATGACCAAACGATATGGTGAATTGGTGATAAGGTGTCATCTAATAAGTTATTTGTATAGTTTTTAAGCTTTCTAAAAATAGAAAAATTATGAAAATATTAAAAAAACCAAAAAAAATATCATGATGAGGTATTATAGGGTAATAAGTTGTAATATAACAAGTTTTATACATAAAGTCATGTGTATGACTTTGTAATTACAAATATAAAGCGAATAACTATGGTGCTCGCTTACCATGAGCAGGTTGACGAGATAAAGAAAGAAGTGGATTCAATTGTGGATCCTATAATCGACAAGTTTGAGAAGGATAAATCCTAGAGAAGGAACCAAGAAGGATGTGAACATACGCGCTGAATTAAAAGGAGCGAACAGAAGCAACGTGACACGTCTAGTATCATCTCCATGTTTTATTTCTCATTCGATGTTTATCAGTCACATGCTTGTACAATTATTGGCTTCCTACAAACTCCTAGATAAAGGCATGTTAATTAATGACATGAGTAAAATTTATAGCCGAATTTAACATTGTGTTTGGTTCGGAGATAAAGAGTCCATTCTAAGGCTAGTCTCAATGGAGGTTTCATCATAGTGTCATGCACATTAAATATGCTTATGTGGCACCGTATTAATGAAGAGAGAGATGATAAAGTTTCATGGGAGTAGAGAGAGTTTCATGGGGATGAAACTTCTTACACCGTTTCCAAAATATTAATGCGTTGGAAACAGAGCCATGAAACTCCCACTGAGACTAGCCTAACTTTCCAGGATATGATGGTTTCATGCTTATGTTTGGTTTAGCAGTTGGGAGTTTGTCTATGTTGCGTTTAGTAGGATGGATGACAGATGGAGATATGAGCTCCGTTTTCTGTTACTAGATATGTGTGTCGGGGACCTTAGATGCACCTCTAAACCTCTTTAATTAGTTCAAGTATTTATACTACTTTTCTCCAATTTTTTAAAAAGTAGTACAAATATTTGAACTAAAGAAGTTTGGAAGTGCACCTAAAGGTTACCCCTTTGTACCCTTATTTGTTACCATCATCTACGGACCCACATGTCGGTAGCATAGAATAGAGAATGGTTGCTGCCTTGGCCACCTCCCGAGAAGAAGAAATGATCCGCGTTGGCGCTACGTACCCCCTCCTCGACAACTACCCACATCTTGTATTGCACATACAGGACATCTGGATCACATTCAAATTATAGTTCTCATGTGTTATTACTCCCTTCGTCAAAAAAAAATATGTGATCATGTTGTTTAAATCTTGTCCTAGAAAACATGTAAATCTAGGTTAGTGAAATACTTGTGATGGGACCCACCAATAGAAAAATACTTGTGCAATTGAAAAATCGTCTTACCGCACGACCCTATCCATCCATCCATCTTAACTCTGCAATTTGATTGAAGATTCAAAATGGTCTTTTGAGTTCAAGGCGCGTTTTGAGAAGAAGAGGGTAGGGACACAAGTGTAATTTCACACCTTTACTGGTATGGCCTCAAAAAGTGTGATTTTACATGTTTTGTGGGATGGAGGAAGTGTTATCAATTAAAATTTAGATTTAGAAAGGCTATAAAACAAAAGGAAATTAGAAGAGGACTAGAAGAGAGGATTGAATAAACTGGCAAATGAAAAGAAGCACACACTACTAGTTCGGCAGTCAAAACGACTGTCACGTGATCCCGTGTTCACCTGACGGCCTCTGTCGTTGTTTTTCAGTCACATGATTGTACAGTTACTGATTTTTTTTGGATTATTTTTTTGAGACCACATCGTTGCGCGCATTTCATTAAGCGGAGAAAGACGAAACAAAATTGTTCGATACAAACAAACACCACACAAATGGTAACAACTTGGTTACCAGGAGCGCACGGAGTCCAACACGACAACGATTATATGAGTAAAACTATTGCTACCAAAAGGAGTCGAGAACTCCTAATCAGACGCACTCAGCCTCTAGGCCGTCATGGTCGTAACCCCCCCCCCCCCCCCCCCCAAAAAAAAAGTGGTCGACACTCGACTCTTGTGGAGTCTGCCGACCGTACTGTATTCAATTATTGCTGCCATTACAGTCAAAATGGTAAACTGATAAAAGACCGTTCTTTCCCGCTCGCACACTCCCACTGTCCACATGGAGCAGTGCGACGCCGGCGCGCAGCACCGTTGTCGCGACCGCGCGTCCTACTGGCACGTGCTTCGATGTTCCCACGAGACCAACCTGCAGGTGCACATGCATGATATAGGAGTATGCACAGTTGCCCACCTCTCCCTCTCCGGCCTCGCTCGCTCCATCATCGGCGCCCGCAGCTGTCGATACTCGATCTCGATCGCCTGGTGGATCCGTCCGATGGACCAGCCTGGACATGCCATCTGCTGAGACTTTTCTGCAAGCCTCCGTGCTAGCTCGTCGCTGCGGTTTAGATCATCGTGGTCGTGGCCGGGTTGGCCGGCCATGGAGCGAGAGGGACGGGACGTCAAGATTGTAGGACAGGCTGCGATGTATGCACAAAGAGCCGGGATAAGTACTGTGCAGTGTACTGTACCGTACAGCAAGTGCGATGGAGGATCGGACTGGACGAGATGCATATCAATTTTGTGATCTGAGGTGGGATTTGGGCTCGGTCATCTTAGAGGCATGAGCAATGTTGAGCACCTAGTGGAACCTCACTGGTTAGTGGTTAACGAACGGACTCCGGTTCTAAAACCCTCTTTGTTCTAATGATATTTCCCGGATTAATCTTTGTGGTTGCTAGAAAAGAAGGGACTTGAAATAGACTCTAAGGGCATGTTTGGAATGAAGGAATCCAAAACGCAGGAATAGGAAAAAACACAGGAATATGGTATGTTGAAAAGTGAAAACCCACAGGATTTTAAAACGCAGAAATGAAAAGTTTATGCTGTTTGGAACGCAGGAAACCATAACATAGGAATAGGAATAAAAATGGTGAACTAATGCAAGAACTCCTTTTATTTTACTGATGACAAATTAACTAGAATAACCGGTTAAAGCTGACAACAAAAAAAAGATGACATTTGTTACCTAGAAAAAACGGCCCTGAGTGATTACTGAAGACTCATAGATTGTCTAGTACTAGTATATTATTATTTAATTCATTAATAATCACTCCTTATTAAAATACTAATTCATTAAGTATCGATCTTTTACTTGCTCCCATTTGTGCTCTCTATTCTTTAATTACACCCATTATTTCTCCTAGGCGTTCTTACCTTCTTCTCTGCTCACTCTATCCAAGGCAGAAACACAACGCCCAGCCAGTTAGAGCTTGTTTGGTTTGCTTCTCTCTAGAGCCTGGCCTGTCTCAACCATGCAAGCTCACCGTAGCCAGGATCGTGACATGCAAGAGCCTTTTGTTTGGTTGCCGTGCCTGTGCAGCCTGGTCTTCGAGGGAAGCTGTTTGGTTTGCTCATTGCCCCGCACGTTCCTCTCTTGTCAGATGCAGCTTGACCACCCTTCTTGCATGCAGCCGGCCTGGCTCACTAGAAACGGCCGATTTCTCCGTTCGCGTGGAGCCTGGCTGAGGGAGGGAATTTGCATGAGTTGAGCCTGGCCGAGGGGCATGCACAGGCAACCAAACATGCGGAACCTGCATCCCGTCAAGCCAGATGCAGGGAACCAAACAACCCCTTAACTTTCCCTTGGTTCTGACTGGATTCTTTTTTTCCCGTAAAACATGCACGGTCTAAAGACTTTTATGGTCATTTCAACAAGGGACATAGGCACAACTATGTGGTAATGGTCAAACCTTAGATAAATCTTATGTATTATTTGAGCACCTAGTGGGACCCTACTAATTAACGAACGAACTCCGGTTCTAGAACCCTTTTTGTTCTAATGATGTCCCAGCTTAAATTTTGTGGTCGCTAGAAAAGGAGGGACTTGAAATAGACTCTAAAAGCATCTCCAACAGATTAGTCAAAAATAATAGCTAAATTTAGTGATTGTGCTATTTTATAAAATTAATCTCTCTTTAAAAATATAGACTACTCCAACAGGCTATCCAAATTGAGACACTCTATATTTAAACTTACCACGTGGCGCAAGGTTTATGGTGGAGGCTACTGTAACATCGCGCTAGAACGAGGCGCCTTGCGTGCGGAGGAGGATTGGCGAGCGGCATAGGCAATCAATGTTTGGATAGTGGAAGTGCAGGAATGACGAGCTATCTATTTTGAAGAGTCACATGCATAGTCTGTTGGAGAGCTTTTTGTTCTAAGAATAGCTAAATTTAGCTTTGCAAAACGATTTAGACTATCTCTTGAAGATGCTCTAACATCTATGGTCCGTTTCAACAAGGGTCATACTCCCTCCGTCTCAAAATAGATGTCATTCTCGCTTTTCTAGAAATAACTGCCGAAAAGATCTTTACGTCTAGTTTTTAACAAATTTATTTGAAGATATAAATATTGCACATATTTTCTATAAATCGAGTCAAACTTGTGGCACGAAAACCTAAAGCAACATCTATTTTGAGACAGAGAGAGTAGGCGAGAACTTTGTAGTATGACCGAACCTCGGATATATCTTATGTCCATGTGTGCTTGAGATCTTGTGATTTCATATCTCGTATTATTTGTTGTGGTGGCCTAATCTATATTGTGTGTAGGTATTGGAGCAACCTATAGCATGAAATCCTTACATGTGTGGTTAAAAATAGATTTGTATCTGTGTAAACTGAATTTTGTAACCCTAGTTCTCGTTCACCTATCACCTGGGTAGGTTAGGCCTATTCACTATCCCCTCGAGGCATTGTGATTCTTTTAGTGACACCATCATCACTGGAGTGGTTACTAACGTCTTTAGCTAATCGAGGGCCTACTACGACTTATAGGGAATCTTGTATGTGGGTAACCTCCCTCTCCAAGTCGGGAGATGAAATGGTTGAGCGTCTCCTTGTATCCTGTGTATTTCTGGGCTTGCTTTAGGTTGTTTATGAACCCCATCTTTTTTTCAGATTGGCCTTGATGCCATGCTAAAAGACGATTAGCCCCGCCTTCTTGGACTTGATCATGATATCATCAATGTACAACTCAAAGTTGCATCATATCTAGTCAGGGAACCATTTCTTCTTACACCGTTGGTAGGCGGCGCCGATGTACTTCAATGAAAGTGGCATCGGGACGTAAGAGAATGAATCGAGAATGGCGTAAGAGAATGAATCGAGAAGGGAGTGATGAGCGAGGTCGTGGGTTAATCGGACTCAATATCAATGTTGTGGTAGCATGAATACACGCCTAGGAAACAGAGGATTTCACAGTTCAAACCCTATTGTACTGTAAGTCGATACCACCTGATCAATTCATGGCAAAGAGAATGGATCCTTCGGACATATTGTTCACGATCATATAGTTAACACATGTCATCTGAGCTAGATTTCTATGCGCCAAGGTCTTCTAAGGAAAACAGATCTGTCATCCTCTCCCTTTAAAAATTTCTCGCTAGCTTTTCCTAATTTTCTTAAACTCGGTTTAGTCATAATTGTTTGCGTTTATATTTGGATTTTCTCGGTGAAAATGAAAATTCCACTAAACGTTTTGGTTACTTTTTTTATTATTTTTTAACCAACGTTTTAAAACTTTGACGAACTAGAATAATCAAGAACAAAAAAAAAACCCATAATAGAGTGATTACCTTTGCTGCTCGCACTAGTAATACTCTCACAGGTCAAAGAAAAGCTACTTGGGAAGCTAGAATAATCCATGTCAAACAGAGTATAGTTATGCTAGCTAGGAACCAAAGCTAAGAGCCTAAGAGCTTATGCAAATACGCAGCATCTTAATAAGAATAAAAATGGAGGAATGGATAAATTGAATCAATGATCATAATAATAATAATTACAGCAGTTCATACATAGAAGAAGGAAGACCAGTGTGTGAGCTGTGAGGACGGAGAAGAAAAAGGGGAAGAGAAAAACAAAGCGGGAGCAAACGAAGTGGTCAAGAAGCAGAGGAGGGATCAGGACCACGGGATAATCTAGAAGCCATAGACGGCCGCGGCAACGGCGACGGCGGCGAAGGCGAAGGCGGGGCGCAGGCCGGCGGCGGCGCCGGCCGGGGTCTCGGCGGAGGGCGCGGGGGAGGACGCGTCCGGGCCGGGCGCCGGAGGGGAGGAGATGGGAGCCTCGGGCGCCGGCGCGGACGCGGACGGCGTGGGCGCCGGGGTGGGCGCGACCTTGGGTGCCGGGGCCGGGGCCGCCGTGGGCGTGGCCACCGGTGCCGGCGTCGGGGGCGGGATCGCCGGCGGAGGCGTCGTCGCGGGCGCTGCCGCGGGAGCGCCGCTGGGCGCCTGCGCCGTGGCGGCCACGGCCAGGAGCGCGAGCACGGAGAGCACGGCGAGGCGAGAAGCGGCCATTGTGGTGTGTGTGTGTGTGTGAGAGCTCGGTTTCTTGGCTCGGTTCTCGCCTGCCTTGTGCTGCTCCGGTGAGAAACGACGGCGGCGAGAGTGTGTGTGTGGGAGAGGACGTGCAGAGGCGTGGGGCTTATAAAGGTGGCAGCTTTTGCGAGGGCACCGGCACCGAGCTGAGCGAGCGGGCCGTTGTGCAGTGCTGGACAGCGCCGATGCGCAGCTGCCATTGCCAGCCTGCATGATTGCCTCGCACGTCCCTGGCTTCCATTATTGAGGCTTTGAGAGGCTTTCACGTTTGGAATTTTGCTTTGGTGAGAGAGAGTGTCTGATCTGCAGTTGGTTATACACTAATGGGATGATGAGCTCTCTGATTAACCACAGATTATATTCCTGATCCTCCGCCGCTTCACGTCGTGGCATACTGACATGCACGATCTGAAGCAGAAACACAAGGGTCTCTCTGGAATGAGGACCACCCCGGGGTCGTGGCCCAGCTTGTCAGCTGACCGTTGCGTTGCTTTTCTTGTTGACACTTGGCAGGTGAAGGCAGGCGGACAGCCCTGAAATGAGAAGTTGGAACTGCAACGCTGACTGACTGAATGAATGCCTGAACCTAGAATGGTTTTTCTTTTTACCTGAAATCAAGGTCTTGTTTAGTTCACTCCAAACTCCCAACTTTGACACTATATAAAAAAAAAAAAAGATTCCCCCGTCACATCAAACTCTGTGACTACGTGCGAGATACTAAATGTAGATAAAATTAAAAACTAATTGTACAGTTTGGTTCTACGTTAACGAATCGAATCTTTTGAGTCTAATTAATTAATATTTGACAATAATTCACAAATACAAACGAAATCAAGCATAAAATTCTGACACGGTGTGTAAACACCCGAATTTAGCATCCCAAATTCAGGATCTAAACAAGGCCCAAGCCAATCAGTTGGCAATGGCACTACTGCATCTTATTCAGCACCGACTGATCAATTACTCCGAACTGAACGCCAGCGTTCAGTTTCCATCACATGCAGATCACACGAATTCGAAGTGTGGCTGCTTCAACTTCAAGCATGCCCTGCTGGCTGCTGCCGTCAAGAATTTCACGGTTTCACGTTCACCTGGTGACCGCTGATCAGGGGATCAGGCAACGGCATGGCGCCGCTCGGCCACATGCCAGGGTGGACCCCTGTGTACGCGCGGCGCAACTGGAGCATGTGCGTGAGTTGGAACCTAGGTGTGGTTCGATTACGATAAGAGAATACTGTCATCTCAAAAGATGCTTTAACACCTCGCCTGTCTGTCTCTGCAATTTGTAAAGATTGGAAATAGAGGAGACAGCTAGGTCCGTGGCTGGGAAAAAATGATCAGATTCTTCTTCCTTTTGTGTCGTGTCAATGAGAGATCCGTTGGAAGAGAACCCAATTTCATTTGGGCATCAAAATGAAATAAGCTAGGCTAGGCATGTAGTAAAGTCGAAGATGTACTGAAGTACTCCTATCTCTCTGAAAGTAACATAAAACATCACATATGGTGACAGCTATAGCTAGCTGACCCATACGTGTAGTGTAGGTACATGGTTTGCTGCCTTCTGATAAAAAGATGTTGAGGCTGGAAACCAATAGCAGCTGATGCCATTCTGACTAGTAGTTTCTATATACTCCCTCCATTCCAAATTATAAGGCATTCCAAGAATCTCGTAGAGTCAAAATTTTTCAAATTTGACCAAATTTATATGGAAAAATAATAATATTTATGATGACAACTAAGTACCATTAGACTCTTCATTAGTTATATTTTTATTGCATACCTAATTTATGTCACAAGTTATTATAGTTTTTTCTATAACTTTGTCAAAGTTAAAAAATTTTGACACTCAGCGAGTTTAGATGGATGCCTAAGCACAGCGATCTGACTCAAGGGTTCCAACCAAGTGCTCGTACAAAGCTCATAGGATGCTGATAGGGGTGGTTATTACAGTACTTTATCTGAAAAATAGAAAAACGCTCAAAGAATTTAAGTATTTTGTGAATATATGACACTTTGATGCTACTCTGCACACAGATGAAAAATTGTCAATTTTGCTCATCATATACTCCAACGGTAAAGTTAGCGACCTTTAGGAGCTGATTACTCTTTTTTTTTTTTGAATAAGCCTTCTCAGTGTTTTCTATCGCATGAGTTCTCATCAAGAATAATACAGCTATCCATGGATCTACCTGACACTGTCTTCCCTGACAGCTTCCTTTTGGCTGTATGCCACTTCGACAGGCCGAAAGGCCAGACACAATTATACAAACCAAGATGTACTGAATGTTAGCAAAAGCATCTGATGAGATTAGTAAGCAAAGACAGAAAGACTACAGTTCCAAGCTTAACAGCACAGTGATCCAAGAAACATTGAACGTAATCGATCTCAAAATGCAATCTTATTAGGTACCGATGTTTTTTTTTTTAAGAAAAGGGTTTCTCCCGCTTTTGCATTACCAAAAGCATCCAACAGGGTTTACAGTAATATTGTCGGGCATACCAAGACCGACATGAACAGAAAGTTCTGAAATTGGGATCAGTAACTAAAACAGCGCTTGCCTGAAACTAAAGTTCCAACGCTGCTAGACACATGCATAGAAGAGGTTCTCTGATAACACCAATTGGGCTTGCCTCCATCAACGCATCACCCAGATCTGAAACGCCTTCCTCCAAAGACGGAGCATCCGATCGTCCCAACCTTGATGACCAGCCGGACCTCGCCGACGTCCACTGGATCAGATACGGCGAGCTTGTATTAGCTACCGATGTCAATACAGCTTCAACATTGCCAACCTTTTCAAGCAGGTAGTGTCAAAATGGGAGGAACGAGGTACCTTCTCAGGTCCTCGGTGCGTGTTAATATATGGTCAGGAACAGCCCCTGCCGTGGCATGTACAAGAGATTGGTTACAATGGATTGGAGTACAAGACAATCCTAACAACCTATTCTTAGATTACAAGTTAACTCCTAGCTAACCTGTACATCAAGTCTAACAAACACCGAGATAATATCTTGGGCGCATGGCCCATTTACATATCTATTTCTAACACTCCTCCTCAATCTCAACCTGCCTTAAGGTTTAGATTGTTTCTGAACTGAACAAGCTTTGGAAGACTAATAGCTTTGGTGAAGCCATCCGCAAGCTGATCTGCCGAGTTGATGAATCGCACATCCAATAAACCCTGTGAAACTCTTTCTCTAACAAAATGAAAATCAATCTCTATGTGTTTAGTTCTAGCATGAAACACAGGATTGACTGTTAGATATGTTGCACCTATATTGTCGCACCATAACCTTGCAGCTCTAGGATGTGGCATTTGCAATTCATGAAGCAATTTCTGCAGCCACATCATTTCAGCGGTGGCATCAGCTAAGGCTTTATATTCCGCTTCTGTACTTGATCTAGAAACAGTAGCTTGCTTCCTAGCACACCATGAAATCAAATTTGACCCAAGGAAAACTGCAAAACCTCTTGTAGATCTTCTATCATCTACATCGCCTGCCCAATCTGCATCGGTAAAGGCGCCACCATCATGGACGGTGATCTTCTTATCTTGAGTCCCAACTTGGGTGTGCCATGAACATATCTTAAGATTCTCTTTACTGCACTCCAATGTAAAGTAGTAGGGGCATGCAAGAACTGACATACTTTATTAACAGCAAAAGATATGTCAGGACGTGTTAGAGTGAGGTACTGCAATGCACCAACTATACTTCTATATTTGGTAGAGTCTTCTGCCCCCAATGCATCACCTTCTGTAACACTGAGTTTTTCAACATTTGACATTGGAGTAGCAATCGGTTTGCTAAGATGCATACCTGCTCTCTTTACCACATCAGCAGCATATCTTCCTTGTGTCATCATCAATCCATCCGAAGACCTTTTTACTTCTATGCCAAGAAAGTAATGGAGATCTCCCAAATCTTTCAACGCAAATTCCTTTTCAAGGTCCTTCAACAAGGCCCTTATAGCTTCCTGAGAAGAGCTTGCAACAATGATATCATCAACGTAAACAAGGACAAATACGATGATGTTATTCCTATTGTAATAGAATAGGGATGTATCTGATTTCGAAGGAATAAATCTCAAGGCCACCAACTTGCTGCATAGGCGAGCATACCAAGCTCTTGGCGCCTGTTTAAGGCCATACAAAGCCTTGTCTAGTCTACACACTAAATTTGGCTTTGACTTATCTTCATAACCTGGTGGCTGATACATGTAGACCTCTTCCTGTAAAATGCCATGCAAGAATGCATTTTGAACATCGAGTTGTCTAAGTGACCAACCCTTTGATACTGCAATGGATAACACAAGTCGTATGGTAGCTGCCTTCACAACCGGACTAAATGTCTCCTCATAGTCCAAACCATACCTTTGCTTGTATCCTTTTGCTACTAGACGCGCTTTGTACCGATCCACTGTTCCATCTGTCTTCTTCTTTATCTTGTAAACCCATTTACACCCAATGATGTTTTTACCTTTAGGAGCAGGTACAAGGCGCCATGTTTTGTTTTGAAGCAGCGCATTGTGCTCGGCATCCATCGCTGCTACCCACCTTGAATCACGCATTGCTTCATCAACGGAGGTGGGTTCATCTGCAGTAGAAGAGAACATTCCCCAATGAACTGTACCATCAGTATAGGTTTTTGGTTTTCGTATACCGTGTTGTAGCCTCGTACTGACGCGCTGCTGTTGTTCAGGTTCAGCAGCTGGTGCAGCTGCGGCGTCAGGATCGCCAGCCACAGCAGATCCCGGACCGAGATCTTCCTCGTACTCAGGCGCAGCCGTCGCTGCCGATGCCCCTCTTGGACCGGATCCGTCTGCGGCTGAGACGGTGTGGTCGAAGATGGTGGCGGAGAGGGTCCAGCCGCAGAAGATCCGGGCCGGGTGGAAGGCGCGCGTGGCGCGCGTGCGCCCGCGGCTGTCGCTTGCGGAACGCCGCCCGAGGTGGATGCGATCGGGGCAGAGGCGCTGCCGGGCGCCGCGTCCATGGCAGGGGGATCCGCATCGGGCCCCGTGCTGCTCCCGCCAGGGAGACACATGTGATGACCACCATATTCATCCGATGGAGCGCCGTTTTCGCTGGATTTCCCGCATGATCTTGAGCGACACTTGCACAATGCATTAGAGGGTCGAGGCGGGACTACTATCATGTGAATCAAATGAATTTACAATCCCAAACTGAGTGGAAGATAAAAGGGAATCGGGTAATAAAGAGATCTCGGCACGTAGCCGTGCACCGGCATTGGGATGTAAGGAGCTGAATGGAAACACATGCTCATCAAAGTTGACATCACAAGAGATGTAGACTCGACCTTCGGTTGGATCAAGGCATTTAAAACCTTTGTGTTGGTTACTATAGCCAAGAAAAACACACCGTTTGGAGCGGAAAGCAAGCTTTCTATTGTTGTATGGGCATAAATTCGGCCAACATGCGCAACCGAAGACGCGAAGAAGAGAGTAATCGGGTTTGTCCTTAAATAGACGAGCATAGGGTGTGTCATAATCAAGGAGTTTAGTAGGGAGTCGGTTTATGAGATAGACAGCCGTACTAAACGCTTCATCCCAAAACTTGAGAGGAAGAGATGCATGGGCAAGGATGGTGAGACCTACATCCACTATATGACGGTGTTTGCGCTCGGCAGCACCGTTCTGTTGGTGAGCATGAGGACAGGAAACGCGATGGGTAATGCCGGTGCGATGAAAAAAAGAATTTAGGGCTTGGTATTCCCCTCCCCAATCTGTTTGCATGGATAGAATTTTTTTTATCAAATTGTCGCTCAACAAGTGTTTGAAAGTCCTTGAAACGCTCAAAGACCTCCGACTTATGATGAAGGAGATAGATCCATGTATATTTGCTAAAATCATCAATAAACGAGACATAATAATTATTGCATCCAATGGACGTGGGAGCCGGTCCCCAAACATCGGAGTACACAAGCTCTAAAGGAGCAGATGAAACACTAGAGGAATTCGGGTAAGGCAGCTGATGGCTCTTCCCTTGTTGGCATGCATCACAAACTGCATGTTTATTGGAATCTTTAAAAAAAGGAATCATGTGGCGATCTAAGACTTGTCTAACTACATGTGTAGAAGCATGTCCTAATCTATGATGCCACAATGATGTAGACGCTTTGCAATCCCTAGCGCTGTTTATTCGATCGACTTTGAGAGGATAAAGCCCCTTTTCACATCTGCCTTGAAGAACCACCTTCTTCGTTCCCCGCTCCTTGATAAGAAAATGATCAGGATGGAGTTCAATAAACACGTCATTGTCGCGGGTAAGGCGATTTACAGAAGCAAGGCTTTTATGTGCACTTGGCACATGCAAGATGTTATTTAGATGAATGGAGTTATTTTGGGAATGTAAAACACTTGAACCAACATGACGTATATCCATACCTGAACCGCTGGCAGTGTGAACCTACTCATTTCCTCCATACCTCTCACGGGTAGTGAGTTTCTCCAGTTCGCCGGTCACGTGGTCGGTCGCGCCGGAGTCAACATACCAGTTCGTGTCGACGCCGTATGAACTGGTAGCCGACCCCGCCGACTTCTGTGGTGGTCCGGTGTAGTTAGCGTCGAAACGCTTGAAGCACCGGCATGCGGGATGTGCTTCTTTCTCATAGATCTGATAAAAAACGCCAGCCTGAAAGTTTGAGCCACGGCCACCGCCTCCGCCGCGGCCACCGCCGCCACGGCCGAAGCCGCCACGACCGTTTCCACCATCGCGACCTCCACGGCCACGAGATTGATTTCCTCCTCCTCGCCCGCCACGTGCAGCGACGTTTGCGGACGAATCGTTGCCATTCTTCAGATTCATGCGCTGCTCATACGCAACAAGTTGGGTGAGACACTCTCCCAGAGAGATCGGCTCGACGCGGGTGGTGATCGCGGTCACGATGGCGTCCCAGCGGTCATCAAGACCTGTCAGGATGTAGGACACTAATTCTTCATCTCCACCCGGCGCCCGGCGAGACGCCATATCGTCGGCGAGCCCCTTCATCTTGCCGAAGAACTCGTTGATGGTCGACGTCCCTTTGGACGCGGTGACGAGTGCCATCCGCGTGCGGATGACGCGGGCACGGCCGCGCGACGCAGCCATATCTTCAAGTTCCGCTCATGCCTCTTTGGCGGAGCGGATCGTCGTGCGCTTGCTCGAGGACGCTCTTGGACATGGAGTTCAGCGGATAGGGCGAGCACAAGTTTGTCCTTGGCGACCCATGGCTCGAATTCAGGATTCGGCTTAGGGTCCTTCTTGGCCTCCTTCTCCTCCATGGTCAGCGGCGAAATGGCGCGGTGGCTCCGCCGTCGGCTCCAGGAACGACTCCAGCTGAGCACCGGCAAGCGCGGTGGTCACCTGAAGGCGCCACGCATGGTGGTTGCTCTTGGTGAGTTTCTCGGCGACGGGAAACATGAGCGATGCCATTGGCAACGTAGCGGATGATGTTGCTAGTGCGTGGAATGCCATGGATTCTTTCCGTTAGGATTACGGCTCTGAATACCATGTCAAAATGGGAGGAACGAGGTACCTTCTCAGGTCCTCGGTGCGTGTTAATATATGGTCGGGAACAGCCGCCGTGGCATGTACAAGAGATTGGTTACAATGGATTGGAGTACAAGACAATCCTAACAACCTATTCTTAGATTACAAGTTAACTCCTAGCTAACCTGTACATCAAGTCTAACAAACACCGAGATAATATCTTGGGCACATGGCCCATTTACATATCTATTTCTAAGTCCAAGCATATTATTATTAGTTACCAGATGGGGTGTTGTACCATACAGCATGCAATTCTTGCCCGCCCCAGCTGTACATAGGACTCGTGTCATAGCCCAAATGGACAGTTTAGTGCAAAAACAAACACCGCAGAGACATCTGGTATGGTACGGGGCTACGGGCAGTTGCATTGAGGCTGATGACAAATTACATCAATCATCAAAGGGTACCTCGCGCTCAACTAATCTTCAACCTTGGGGTAAAATGAGACCTATCACACCAAGCGCTAAGGACAAAGGATTTCCACTAATTGAGACCTCGTTTGGATATTATCAGATTCACCTTAAGCCACAAGTGTGTGGAGTGGATTGGAGTGGAATTTAGAATAAGTTCCACTCTACCCCAACTACAATCCAATCCACCCCTGAGCTACGTGTGCTTCGTCTTCTCTCCAAGATGGTAACATAGGAATTAAGGTTAATGATCGATTGAGATCCTACTTTTAGAAAAAGAAAGGATTTTAGGCAAGGTGACCCACTGTACTCTATTTTTTCCTCAAGCATGTAAGAGAGCGACGTATCTTTTATAGTTTATTAAAAAAATGTATGAGAACTCCGTAAAAAAGATAACATATCAACATATGTCTACAAACACAACTATAACAAGTCCACACACACAAACGTTTTTTTTTAGCAGAACACAAACCTATTTGGCACCCAATGGTAATAGTAACGGTAATGCTTGGCTACTTACGTTCTAATCATAGAACGTGGTGAGAGCCCACTGGGCCGACCCATCGCATGCAACCGCAGCACCGCCGAACCGGTTTCCTAGTCCGCTCCGCCCAGTGACTTCATTATTAAAAAAAATCGCGATTTATCTCCTCCACTTGCTTCCTCTGCCGGTCTTATCCCCTCCCCATCCCCTGCATGCTTCACGCGAGAGGCCATGGGCAGCATCCATGGCCGGCGGCGCCACTGGATCTCGAGCGCCAAGGCTGCCTCCGCGTCACCGGCCTCATGCACCAGGCGCACCCCTCCTCCCCATGCCTACTCTCTGTCTCCCACTCCGTCTCTTCTCCCACGACCAGTTGTCGCTGTTGAGCACGCCATGGCTGTCTTCCCGCCACCGCTCACCTGTCGCTGCTCCTACATGTTCTCCTTTTCGTCGCGCCGAGAGAGGGGCCGGTGGTGGTGGCGCTCGCCATCTGCTGCTTCTGTACGCTCTCCTTCTCGTTGCGCTGAGGGAGATGGTGACGGATTTCCGGCGAGGTAAGAGGATGGGTGGTGGTGGATGGCATGGCTGCCCTACTCCCTACTTGCCTCTCTTGCTTTTCTCCTCCATCTCCAGGGAGGAGACGAGTGGCCGACGGATCCGTGCAGATCCGTCCTCCTCTCTCTGCTCCAATCCGCCCAGATCTGGCGTAGCAGTGGCGATGACGGCTGACCTGGCCTGGTAGGTGTCCTTCCCCTCTGGTCATGAGTTGTGTTTCTCCAACTCTTTTTGACTTGTTTCAGTTACTGTTAATGCTATGTTTATGGGGTTTTCTTAGCAAACAGTAATATTTTTGTGTAGTAGTAGATGCGTGTGTGTTTTGTGTGTTACAGTGGTGTTTGGGTCCTTGTATCAAAAGACCGCTCTTTCATGTTGCAATAGTAGGAGCGGCATGTTGTTCGTCGGTTCTCAACCGTGCCTAAAGTTTCAATCAGCCTGTCGCCGATGTTTCAATACCTATCGTATCGATGTTTCTCAGCAGGGGGGTTTATGTTTCCGATGTGTTTTAATTGGTTTGTTTTCGTTGTTTCGGTATCTGTTTTTTTTTATGTTTCAGCAGAGCTCCCCCGATGTAGATGGGGTTTTTCATGTTTCATTGTATTTTTTTGCAGCAATAATCTCACGGTGTTTCACTTCTTCTTCTTCTTCTCCTGTTTCAGTAATTTTCAATCTGAGTTTCAGTTCACTTTTTTCAATCTATTTTTGTTTCAGTCTTATCCAATCATTTGTTTCATTTTATTTCTCTACTTTGTTTCAGTTGTTCAATGTTTTTTGTTTCACTGACATTCTTTCCTTTTTTTGTTTTCAGAGGACACAGGCAGTGTTCGTGGCGTCGATGGAGGAGCAGGGGACGTGCAGGCCGCCGGCCAGGGGAGGGGGGGCATGCCTAGGAGGTGTGCGATGGGTGTGCGTGTGCAGTGCAAGGGGCCCTGGTGCGGGAAGAGACGGCGCAGGAGGACAGAAGGTGTGCGTGTGTTCATGTGTGTTTGGGGGTGGGCTTCAACCCATGATAGGCCGCACTGACGACCGTTCTATAATAGAATTATTCGATCGGCAGCACGACCCTAATAGTAAAAGTTATTTTTGAACAAAATCTGTTGATTAAATAGAAATTCTGACAAAGTGGGCTCTGATTCGCTAGTTGGGCTCGGCGGAGGACGAACTGTAACTGTAAGTGCAATTGTTCATAGATTTAGCAGGCCGGCCTACTTTCCCTGTGTCCTTGCTTTTGGGCCTCCAACGACATCTGCAACGGTTCCTCTTCAATCACACTAAAAAATGTGGCCCAATTCTCAATCAAATTTTCAAAAAAAAGTGGCCCACAGGTCAGAAGACAAAAAAGAAGCACAACATCCGCCTCCTGTACGTACGTACAAAAATCTCTCCCGTACACGGCGACTCGTATTAGCAACCCCACTAATCAAAATCCCCGTCGTCCAGGCCCCAGCCAATAGGAGCGCGAGCTTTACCCTCCCTGATCCGTGTCACAGCTAAACGGCCCTCGTCGACCGTCCGATCATGCCTAACCAAGCACAAAAGCGCCCGATCCGCACCGTCCGTTTGAACCACCAGCATTGACCGCCCCATATATATTCCCCGACCCAACCGCCGCCTTAATAAATCGCCAGTTCTAATCTGAGGTTGGGGAAAAAAAGGCTCGCTCGCGTGTCGCAAACCGCTCTCCGCTGATTCGGGATTTGGGAGGCGCTCGAGGTAATCATCCCTTTTCGATGCCCTATTTCGAAGTTTCGATTCGAGTCCTGTAGTTGATGATTCGCTCGTGGTTTTAGCTAATTTTTCCAAGCGGCGCTCGCCGCGAATTCGAATGTCTGTCGCGATTAGGGTTCCATGATTAGGGATTAGGGTATGGTTGTTCGATGGGATTTTCGGTTCGCTCATGCTTAATCTCGTGTCCATGTGGTTGCCTCTGCTTATTTGCGGCGGATTTTTGCGTTTGGCACCAGTACTATCGTAATACGCGGTTGCCTTTGTAATTTCTAATTCTTATTAGAAGAACTTAAGCTATGCGACTAGATGTGGTTTAGCTGATACTGTTATATCATGGCTGATCATTGAATTCAACAAACCTCGTTATTTTGGTTAGTCATTGGATTGCGAGAATGTTGATGTGGGTCTCTTGAATACTGTCTTTTAACTCTTGCGCAACAATAGTTCTATTGATGTTTGGTATGCTTAAACTAATGTACATGTGTAATTTATATGCTTGTGTATTACTACATGAAAGCAGCAATGATAATCGTAATTGTTTTGTTCCTTATTAAAAAAAAATGTGCCCAAAGGTGCCTCACACCTGTTAATGTGGCACAGATATATGAAATTTAGTATTGATATTTCAAGTCTGGGGTGGTTCACAGTATGATTTTATTTTACGGATGAAACAATTTGTTGAAGACCGGTATTTTGTACCATTGGATCATTATATTTGTGATAGGATGATCTGGTTACATGGGATATTGATCTGGCTACATTATCTGCCTATTGAGATTGTCTGTTTCTTATTGATAGTTGTAATAATACTGTTCATAGTGGATCATCTCACCAATGTTCTTTTGGATTAGGATCAGGTTGAGGTTTATCATTTAGATTTTTTTGTGTTTTGCAACAAAATTATTCTATAGCTCCATTGTTCAGTAGAACTCTTAGTTGATGTGGTTCTGAACCTCTGCACATTGAATTAGTGATGCAATTTATTTGTCAGGAGTAGATTTTGGCTAAACTTTTCCTTACCCTTTTTTGTGCTGTTTTCAGGTAAACCGTAGTTTGTGACTCATGGCTCGTACCAAGCAGACTGCTCGCAAGTCCACTGGAGGAAAGGCTCCTAGGAAGCAGCTTGCCACCAAGGTTTGTTGCCAGTAATCTGTTCTTATACCATTTTATTTGTTATTGTTTGTACTTATGCTGTGCATACCTTTTGCGTGTATCTATCTATCTATCTATGCTGTGAACTGGTCATAAAAGTGTATGAATTGGACAGTAGGTCATCATACTTAAAACATTCATTAACTTTGTTTTGTTATTTGATAGGCTGCCCGTAAGTCTGCACCCACAACTGGAGGAGTAAAGAAGCCTCACCGTTACCGCCCTGGAACTGTTGCTCTTCGGTGCGTGATAATTATTCTTTGATCGCTTACTGTTCATGATTCAAATAAGTGTGCCCTATTGGCAAAATCCTAATTGTTACCCCTGACTTTGCAGTGAAATTCGCAAGTACCAGAAGAGCACTGAGCTGCTCATAAGGAAGCTTCCATTCCAGAGGCTTGTCAGGGAGATTGCCCAGGATTTCAAGGTGAGATTTGTTTTCATGCTGTCTCTTGTGCGCTTGATCATGTAATCTCGCAATTCTGAAGTAAACAGAGAAGCTGATTTTTCATCCTTGTTGTGTTTGTGCAGACTGATCTGCGTTTCCAGAGTCATGCGGTCCTTGCGCTGCAGGAGGCTGCGGAAGCATACCTGGTGGGTCTGTTCGAGGACACAAACCTGTGCGCCATCCACGCCAAGCGCGTGACCATCATGCCCAAGGACATTCAGCTGGCTAGGAGGATCCGTGGCGAGAGGGCTTAGTTTCTCTGTTACTGGGAGTGGCTCTGGTAGTATGGTGTGCATCTGTTCGATGCTTTGCTTTTGTGGAGCTTAACATTCGTGGGTGTTTGAACTCTAATGTTCGTTCGTAGTGGCAGGAAGTACTGCAGTCTTACTATGTCGTTAGAAACTATAATTGTTTGATTAGTATTTGTCTAAGTGCTGGTTTCGCCCATCAACCTGATGGGCTATCTGAACCTCGAATTGATATGTTAAAGTTGTGAACTTCGTTATATTGTGTCAACACCGATTGCATTGTATTGTGCTGTGGTTTATGTGTTTCTGCATGTTGTGGTCTGGTGTGGTATGGATATGCTGCTTTATCTTTCGGCGGCAGCAGTCATGAACATTTCTGCTTCCATGCTTCAGTATCGGGCAGGCCAGTTTTCTGTCCAGCCCGTTACCGACAGGAGGCAGGCCGGCAAACCGCTGAGTAACTGGCTTACAGCACGAGAGGCTGCAGTCGCCCATAAAACAAAAATGAAAGGCTGCATTTTCGTTTAAAAAGACCCGAAAGTGGCGTCCTTTTGGCACGCGCCACGACCAAGGCATTTTACCCGTGCAGCCTTGACTGACCGGCCGGTCTTCCATCCCGATTGTTTCAGACCAACCCACTACCACTATCTCGCCATCGCTGAACTCCGACCAATCCAAAAATCTTCAAGCTCATTGTTGCGTGATTTAACTTTTTAAATCCTTATATGATTATTATGTCTGGTCTGTGAGCTTGGCCTGTTTGTTGATTCGTCCATGAATCACACCACACCTTGCACTGCTAACCAATCCATTTCTAATTTGCAGAGTTGATTACTCCACAACCGAGCATCACAGGCACATCCTGATGACGCTGAAGTCTACCGCGCTGTTAATGATGCCATTTGGCATGGCCCAGTGCTGTCAAGTTTTAAAATTTAGAAATATAATCAGAATGATCAAGTCTGACTAACCTGGTTGAACTCAGCGGCCTTCAGGCAGCTTCCGTTATATACTTACCACACACGAAAAAGATGTGACAAAATCGTTGCGACTACGTCATAAGCAGCCTGTTTAGTTCAGATTGGATAGTTTTGTTGTGTGTTCGGTTGGTCACGCTCACGCACTGCTTACAGACCAAATTTTTTTTTGAATTTTCACCGGGTGGGAGGCGTTCCCCACCTGAATTTTTTATATATATGGCCCAAAACGGCCCGTGAAGATGTAACAGTTACAAGGAAGAATTTACAACATCATCACTCAGAGGGTGATTTTACTAGAGCTCAAGAAAACTAGCCTATCTTTGTCTCGCCAGTTCAAAGAAAAGACACCATTTGTCAGCAATAGGCTTTTTCTTCTTGAATCTGACCTTCCACTGCGCAGCCGTTTGCTTGCAGTCCTCAATGACGCGATCGGCATCATGTGTTTCTTGCCTAAAAACCGCTGCGTTTCTTGCCTTCCAAATCTGCCAGCAGCAGAGAGCAACGAAAGCCGAGAACTCCTCCCTCGGAACACCTGCAGTTGAGCTGAAGTTATGCAGGCTTGTGACATCAAGACCAATCATCGAAGGCATGTTGAGCTTCTCCCAAAATTGTTTCCCCGTCGTGCAACCGCTGATTATGTGTTCCGGGGTCTCTTCAGCTAGGTGACAGATTTCGCATAGGCTGTTCTGCACGACATGCTTCTTCAGGAGGACTGATCGGCTTTGGATCCTTCGCTGCAGCAGCAACCACATGAACATCTGTACTCTCGGAGGTGCTGAATTGTGCCAAACAAACGCCGCCCTGTCATCTGCCGGTTGTCCTTGGGCCTTGAGCATGTTGTAGATGCTCCCACTGTCAAGTCCATTTCTTGCATTGCAGAAGGGCGAAACACGGCGATCAGGATCTTGGGTGATGTCCGCATCGGCAATGACCTCCTGGATTTGAGCAAGCTCCATCGTCGCTCTGGGGGACAGCCTGGGCACCAAAGAGCGAGGCAAACCAATTTCCAGCATATCGTGAACCGAGATGTCCTTGTTTGTGCAGTGGCTGAAGAGCGCCGGGAAGGAGTCAGCAAGAGCCTCATCCCCGATCCACACATCAGCCCAGAAAGAACACGACCTGCCGTCTCCAATGACCACCGAGGTGATGGCCTGGTAGAGCGGCAGAAGGGAGCGCAGGACATTCCAGTGGTCGCCGTGGATGTCCCCTTTGAGAGTAGCAACGGATGCCCGCGCCCGCACCCACTGAGCCCAGGCTGAGGAATCCGGGCAATGCAGACGGTGCAGTAGTTTTAGCAGCAGGCAAATGTTTTGCGTGCCCAAATCTTTGACTCCGAGTCCACCTAGGTCCTTAGGGGCGCACACAGTCGGCCATGCCACGAGGCAGTTGGCCGGCGATGCCTTGCCTGAACTGTTCGCTGACCACAGAAAGGCTCTTCTTTTCTTGTCCATGGTGTCAACGACTGAAGGTGGGAGCTGCAGCGAGCTCATGAGGTAAACTAGCTGGCTGTCCAGGACGAAGTTGACAAGTACTGTCCGGCCCATCGTGTTTAGGAGCTGAGCTTGCCAAGAGCCCAAGTGCCTGTCAGCCTTGTGGATATAAGGTGTGAATGCTGACAGGGGTAACTTGTTGACTGATAGTGGAAGACCGAGATATGGCTGTGGAAACCCTTCTCTTCTGCACCCGATTTCCTGGACACACTGATCGACCAAAGCTTCGTTCATGTGGATGGGCACGAGGGTGCTCTTGTTGAAGTTGATGTGCAGTCCCGTCATGTCAGCAAAGAGATCAAGGACTTGTTTGAGGCTTGAGGCAGCCTGCACGTCGCCTTTGAGCACAATGAGTGTGTCGTCGGCGTACTGCAGCACCGCACACAGTAGGCCGGCCTCTGTTGGGTGTTGAAGGGCAGCACACTCTCTGATCAGGCGTTGCAGCGTCTCTGCAACAATGAGGAAGAGGTATGGGGAAATTGGGTCTCCCTGACGAAGCCCACGCATGCACACGATCCACGGCCCGGGGTGGCCATTGACAAGTACAGCTGATCTAGAGGTACTTAAAATGTCCCTCATCCATCCGATCCAAAGGTCGCGAAGTTTCTTGCACGCAAAGACCGAGAAAAGACCATCCCAATTTACCGTGTCGAAAGCCTTGGCGAAGTCTAGTTTCAGCACAATCGCTGGCTTCTTCCTTTTATGGCAGACCTGAATCAGCTCCAGAGCATAAACAAAAGTGTCTGCAATCGATTGCCCTTGGATGAAGCCTGTCTGGTTGATGTCAATCAGCCTGGGATCTCTCGCTGCGCCTAGAAGTCGAAATCTTCGAAAGGATCTTGAGGCTGCAGTTCTGAAGACAGATCGGTCTGAAAGCGTCGACGTCCACAGCCCCCGGCTTCTTCGGGATGAGCACCATATGTGATCTGTTTACGCTGTCTAGCTACGCCTCCCCTCGATGGAAAGCATGGAGGAAGGCCATGACCTGTTCCTTGATCCCTGTCCACGCCGCCTTGTAAAAGCCCGGACCCAGCCCATCAGGGCCCGGCGCGCTGTTCCGGTTCATGGAGGCGATGGCAAGCTTCGCCTCGGCTTCAGAGAATGCGTCGGTGAGGCTCGCGCTAGGGCTGGGGCTTTCCAAGTACAGGTTGTCGAGTTGGCCAGTGGTTGAAGAGCCCGTTACCCCGACAATTGACTTGAAGTAGTCCGTGAGGGCGGCCGTTTTTCCAGCATGGTTGACGATCTCATTCCCTTGCACCCTGACCATCCTGATGAAGTTGGTGCGCATACGTTGAGTGGCTTGCGCATGGTGGAAGGCTGTGTTTGCATTGCCCTCCCTGATTGCACGGTGGTTGTTGCGCTGCTTCCAATAGCTTGCTCTCGCCTTGATCGCGAGCTCAAGGTCGCTCTTGGCATCTTTCCTGACCTGAAACTCTTCAAGTGACAAGGGACGGGTTTCTTCGAAGTAATCGAAAAGCTGAATAATGAATTTGCAGTTTTGGATTATTTGTGGGGGTGCCCTGATACACCGAGACCAAACCTTTGCCGCCGACCTCGTCGATTTGATGCAAGCGGCCCCGTAGAAGCGTCGCACACGACCGCGAAGGAGCCTACGCCAAGCCGATAGGACCGAAGGGAGGAAGTCGGAGTGAAGGAGCCGGTGGTTTTCGAAACGGAAGAAATCGGATTTGGGTAGGGTGGAGGAGAGGGAGAGGAGGAGAGGGGTGTGGTCGAGGTCGGCCGGTGGAGGGAGGAAAGGGTGGCCACCGGGAAAGCCGGTTGAGCGCGTTGTCCGTGAAGACACGGTCCGGCCTCGGCTAAGATCGGGTTCGGTTGCATGTTAGACCAAGTATAGAGGCGGTCTGAGAGCTCGACTTCGAGACATGCAAAGCCGAAAGCGCGTCGTTGAAGGCCGCAGCGAGAGCTTGGGAGATCTCGGCCATTGTTCTTGTCCGCCGGCAGCGTACAAGGTTGAAATCGCCAAGAAGGATCCATGGGCTGGAGATGAGAGCCGGCAGCTCGGTGAGGTGGTGGAGGAAGGGTAGAGAGAATTGGTGGTCGGAGGGCCCATAAACATTAGTGATTGTGAAGTCTAGGTTTGAAGCGTTGCGGGAGAAAGCGGCGGTTAGGGAGTGGGGTTTAGTGAAAGAGTTGATCAACGAGAAAAGTGCCGGATCCCGTGCAATTAGGATCCCACCCCTAGAACCGTCTCGGGGAGAAAACGAAGGAGGAGCTCATGCTAGCCGGTAGGAAAGATCTAGCTTTGAAGAGGGAAATGTCCGAGAGCTTAGTCTCCTGGATGCGTATGAAGGAAGGTTTAACATCACAAAAAAGCATTGCGCACAATTGTACATTTGTCCGAGTCGCCTAACCCACGCACATTCCAGGAAACGATACGAAACGACCGGTTGTTCAAATTCATAGTTCACCAGTACAACACTGTCGGTGTTTCGTACCCCAGGGGGTATAACACCAACGAGTAAATTTCTATGCGTGCTCCCTAATCCGGATGGTGATGCAAGATGGACACAAGCGTTTATCCTGGTTCAGGCAAAGAATGCCCTACGTCCAGCAGTGGGGTGAGTTTTGTATTATCTTGCACCGGGGTGCTTGTACAGGGGTGAATACAAGGTAGTCCCGAGACTTAGCCGTGAACGGGTGTGAGAATGCGTGTGAGTGAAGGTCCGAAAACCCTCCCCTATGCTAGGCCCCGGCGTCCCCTTTATAGGCCAAGAGGAGGCTCGGCGTGCAGTAGATAGGGCTGTCGTGGGGGTGACGTCGAGGCACATGCACTATGTCAAGTCATCGAGACTGTAGACACTTCCTTTGGTCGGGCTCGAGCCTGTAGCGGTATGGTCAGTGATGGCCTGCTCGTCCTTCTCGGGCGTGGGCTGACGTAGTCGAGGTATGGTGCTGGTATAGCCGAGCACGTATGTCCAGGAACCCCGCGGTATGGGCGTCGAGGTAGGAAAGACAGGGCACTGGGCGCCCCATGCTCAAGTCGCGTCCATCACCACTCCTCGAGCCGTCGGGGCTGCCTCGAGGGGCAATGGTTCGAGCGACGGGACGGGACGACGTAGTTGGTGGTACGGAGAGTTGACTATGGCATTTCGTAGAGAGTGCCGTACGCGTCACAAGACTGCGGCGTGGTGTAATAGTGTTGCGGGCACGCCCGAATCCCGGTATGGGCAGCGGAATAGGAGAAGTGACCGGCGTTCTTCTCACTATGTCACGCACCGTAGCCATGGGGTTAGGGCCGAGAGCGGGCGTACTTCCCACTATTACGCATTCTCGTAGCCATGTGCGTGCCTTGGATAGGCAATGATTGTGGGTGGACTCGAGCGGCCGCCGCTCGAAGCGTTCTCCGTCCCGCTCGAGCGGTCGCTCGCTGAAGCGGTTTCCGTCCACCGTCTCGAGAGGTCCGCACGCTCGAGCGGTTTCCGTACTTCTTTTCTCGAGCGGGTGAGCGGCCGCCGCTCGAGCTGAGGAGGTTTCGAGGCCTTGCGGGCCTCGGTAGTGGGCCGGCCCGGTGTAAGAAGGATTGTGGTTTCTCTCGGTTAATTCTTGGGAGATTTAGAGGTGAAATGGGTTGGGTTATTTCCTCCAATGTACTCCGATTTAGGACCTCCTAATCTAGGTACCCGACAAGAGCCCCGAGCCCTTGTTTGATTGTGAAACTTCAAACAAGGGATCATGAAGTGGAGTTGAAGTACCTAGAATTTGGGATTATCGTCGGTATTTTGAGGAGTCATTTCGTTCTTTTCTCCGTGGGGGGCGCGCGCGTCCCCGCGGGGTAGCCCGAGGCCCCGGAGGAGTGAGGCATTCCTCCGGGGGCTTTGAGATGAATGGTCTTGGGCAAGAATGTTATTAACTGGAGTTGCGCATCTCGAGGCAGAGATTTTTGATAACCGTTCGAGCCCTCGAGTATTTCCTTCTCCTCCCGTGTCGAGGAGGTTTTTGTATGACTCGAGCCCCCGTGCCCCGGATAGCCGGGGCCGGAGTCGTGATCCAGCTTCCTCGGATCTCTTGGATCGATCCAAGTGGTGAGAGGTCTGACACTACTCGCGGTCGAGCGAGCGCCATACCCCCCTGTGAGTTGATGGCGGGTAGTCCAAGTGAGAGCTCGTCTCCTTTCGAGGGGAGACGGCTTCGTGGCCCGGGGGCGCTCTCATTAAAGCGGGGCTCTTAGTTTCCGTGAGGACCGGCCCGTTCGAGGGGGCCGGCGGCTCGAGTGCCTCCCGTCGGCGGGATCTCTTAGATACATAGTGCTCTGCCTTGGACACGCCATCTGGGTTCGAGGGTTCGTTCTCGAGCGGAACCTTTCGAGGGTTCCTTCCCATAGGCGACCCTAACTCGGGTGCTCGAGGGCGGCTGTTCGAACCCGTCCGTGGGTCAGCCTCCGCTCCCTCGAGACTTACTTGTGGGACCGGAGTCCCTGGGTTTCTTACCGTGTAAGGGACCGTCCGTCGAGACGTCCCGTCATCGCGCCCATTTGATGCGCATTTGTCCGTTGCAAGCGGCACGCCTTTTTAGGCGAAAACCGGCGTATCGTGGTGATCGTGGCTTGACGACGGTTCCGCTCCACCTCGCGTCGTGTGCGCCTAAAAAGTAGGTGACGGTTTGTCAGGGCATTTAATGCAGTTACCGTTTTTCGTCGAGTCCGCCGGGTGCGCGCGGCCGTTGGATGGCGTAATCCGGGCCGTTGGATGCGGTTCGCGCGGATCGTCTTGGGC
This sequence comes from Themeda triandra, assembly GCA_018135685.1. NCBI lineage: Eukaryota > Viridiplantae > Streptophyta > Magnoliopsida > Poales > Poaceae > Themeda > Themeda triandra. Next base: position 52,235 of record JAENPR010000045.1, on the reverse strand, counting down.
TCTATAAATATGGAGGAGTAGGCTCCCGCTTCTTCTTCCCCGCATTCTTGCCTTTTTTCGCGCTTCCGCCGCCGCTTGCGCCCTTGCTCCGTGATTCAATCCGCCGCCGCCTCATTCGCAACCGCCGCCGCTGCTGCCGCGTGACCGCCGGCGCCACTCTAGCCCGCGATCGCGCCGCTTTCGTGCCACCATTCCCCGCGCCACCGCTCTTCGCGCTCCGCCGCCGTTGCTCTCTCCGTCCCGCTCCAGTCACTGTTATGGGGAGGTCGGCTAAGAAGACGGGCCAGAGCTCCGGCCATGGTGCTGGGGGCAAAGGCAAGGGCAAGGGCAAGAGCGCCGCCAAGCCTTCCGCGCCGGTGGTGATGGAGGACGCGCTCCCGTGGCCTCGGTCTACGGTGACCGAGGGGATGCTGCTCAACCTGGTGAACGGCGGATTACTTCCGCCTAATCCGACGGAGGGGTTACCGGAGTGGAGGGTGCCGGACGACGGCGACCTCGCGCCCAATCCCCCGCAGGGCTACGTCCTGAGCTTCATCAGGTTCGACCGGCGGGGACTTGGCGCGCGACCGAGCCGCTTTATGCGGGCGCTCCCCCACCATTTCGGGGTTGAGCTTCAACATTTCAACCCCAATTCCATCTCACTCGCGGCTACTTACGCCGCCGTGTGTGAGGGGTATTTGGGAATGGCGCCGCAGGGGGACCCGTTCACCCACGTCTTCAAGGCGACGCTCTTCACCAAGGCGGTGAAGAACAAGAAGGCCGCCGACGACGACGGTGATGACGATGACGAGGAGGAGGAGGAGGAGAACGAGGAGGAGAACGAGGAGGAGGAGGAGGAGAAGGCGGTGAAGCCAAAGATCCGCCGTTACGTTCGAGCGGGTTCCTGCTCGCTCGGGCTGAAGAGGAAAGAGTGCTGGCTTTCCGGCACGTGGTCGTCGAACAACTCCGGGTGGGACCGGGAGTGGTTCTACCTCCGCAATGAGGAAGGCCTCTTCCCGGAGTATACCGGCGCCGTGCTTACCGCGGGCCGGTTTCAAGCGGGCGCACGGCCCGGCGGCGCGCGCCCCCCGCATGAACTCCCCGCTCGACGCCATTTCGAGCCTCCGTAACCGGAGGTCCGGCAACTTCTTCCTCAACATCGCGCATGTGGTTGCCGAGTTCCACAGCCTGTCGGGTGCTCCCGCTCGCCGAGCGCCCGCTGCGGCTCGACCCGGATGACGGCGGACGCCGACCCCGCGGCGCTCACGGCCGCCAGATGTCCGACGAGCCCCTCCCGGTTGCTACGATCGTGGCTCGGGTGCGTGACGCGATCGACGGTGGGAGGAACTTTGGCGAGAACCAAGTCGGCCTCTTCCGCATGCGTCCGACTACAACTCCGCCGGGCTACGTAAGTTTTCTCGAGATCCTCCTTTCGTCGTTTCTTTTACTCGAGCAATCCTTATCGAGGCCTGTCCTTTTGTCCGAATATCAACGACCACGCGGAGTCGAGGCCCCGGTGAAGGAGGATGCGCCCGACCGTGAGGTAAGACGCCCGAGGGCGAACGAGGACATGCCGCCGTGGTCTCGAGGAGGGAGGAAAAGGCGCGAAGGCCCGTGCGCTAGAAGAGAAGGAAAAGCGTAAGGCTAGGGCGCCGCCGGGAGCGTGAAATACGTCCGGCGGCGGACCCAACCGACCGGAGCCCTAGTCTCGAGTCGAGCGACGAGGACGAGGACGATGAGGATGAGGATGATGAGGCGACCGACGCCGATGACGCCACCGTCGCTCGAGCCCGACGCTTGCTCGCTCGCGTGCGGAGCCAACGTTGGCGCCCGGGCCTCCCCGCGACGACTCGTCGCCGGTTCGAGCGGGTCCGGGAGGAGTCGTCGAGCCGCGGTGCTCGAGCGCCGTCGCCGGCCCAAGTAAGGCAACGGGGGGGGGGCGTCCCAACACTCCAGTCGCCGCACTCGCTCGTCGTCGCCGGCTCAAGCAGGGCGGCGGGAAGAGTCGCCCCGTCCTTCTAGCCATGGCGGGCGGGCGCCGTCTCCGACGCGGCGGGAATCTTCCTCCCGCCAGCGTTTATCTTCAACGGGCGCGCACACCCGGCAGCAGGAGGCTGCAAATGTGCGCACTTCAAGTTCTGCGCGGCCGGCGAGCAACGCCGGGCTCCTTCCAGCCGACCGCCGGCCGAGCGGACCTCGACCCGCAGAACCCGGGATCCCGCAAGGGACCCCGTGCCGGACCCGGCCAAGGAGTCGGGCCGGAACGGGGCGGCCGTTCGGGTCTCGAGGCCCCCGAGCGGCGCAAGCAGCGGGCTCGAGGTCCGCAAGCCCTCGAGCGACTCGAGGGGGGCGCCTGGGGCTCAGAAGCCCCCGAGCCGCTCGAGCAGCGCTACCTCAGCCGCAGGGTAAGTCTTCTTGTCGACCTGTCCCTGATTGCACTTTTCGTTTGCGTGTGAATATTTTGTCACAATGATTTTTTGTTTTTCTCTTTCTTCCAGGACTAAGCGTTCCCTGCAGACCCTACCATCCCTCCCCCTCATGGTGCCTACTAAGAGGCTAAGGACCGCAGGAGGGTCGAGCAGCACCCCATCGATGCCGGGAGTGACTCTCCCTCCCTCTACTCCCATTTGGTTGGAGCGGGCCAAGGATGTGCTTAGGCGTGGGAGGCCGACGGCACCGCGTCTCGTGCGGTGCCGGGGCCGTGACCAAGGCCACGGGAGGAGGACACCACCACCACCACGGCCTCGACAGCCCTCCCGCTCAAGACCCCGTCGTCATCGCGCGCGCTAGGCGACGCGCGGCGGGCGATCAAGGGGCACGGCGCTAGAGCCGGCGGCCTCTATCCCGGCGACGGGGGCGGATCGGAGCAAAGCGTCCCCATAACGCCGAGGACGAGTCCGAGCCGGGCGCCAAGTCCTCCCGGCCGGTCGGCTCGCGCCGCCTTGAGGAGGAGCGCAGGAGAAGGAGGAGGAGGAGACGTCGGCAGCCTCTGATCGGCCGGTGAGAGATGTGGCGATGCGGGAGGCGGGACCGGTGCCCGAGTCCTGCCCGAGCCGGCCTCAACCCCTCCTCGGGAGATGGAGGTCGAGTCCTCGCCCGGGCAACGGGTCGAGGAGGAGGCCCAAGCCGCCGTTCGAGAGGGCGCGCTCGAGGAGCGCCCCGCCGCCACGCAAGAAGAGGAGAAGGCGGAGGAGATGGCGGAGCAGCAGGCGGGGCCGGTGGAGCAGCCTGCTGCCGCGGGCGTCGAGGAGCATCAGCCGCCGACGGGGTCGTTGGCTGAGCAAGAGGAGCAGCAACTGGAGGTCGGGCAGCAAGCGGAGCCGCCCGCCGCTGCAGGCGGCGACGAGCACCAGGGCGGCGAGCAAAGGGAGGGACGACTCGAGGAGCACCGTCTGGCGTCGTGTCAGGCGCCGCTGCCGCTGCCGCGTTTAGGGGAGGTCGCGGTGCCTCACCTCGTGCCCGACTCGACGTTGGGTGAGGTGGAGTTCACCGTTATGTCCGAGGCCGACCACCGGAGGAGGCCCGAGGGAGGCAGACGGCGTCCGCCATAATCGATTGGGCCACATGCGGACGGTCGGTTTCGACACACCGAGCCTACCGACGTTGCCATCGAGGAGCGGAGGCGGATCGAGGCGCGGCGCTTGCCCAAGAGGCGTCCTCCCCGCGGGGCCACCCGCAACGCCCTACGACTCTGGCTGAGCGGGTGGTGACGGCGGGCGTTGACTTGGAGGCCGTGAGAGGACGCCGCTCTTCCGTCGACAGGGAGATGCGGGAGGAATTCCCCCTATGGGAAAGGCCGCCGCTGGTGCTCCCCGACCCTCTCGACCACGAAGCCCCTGCGATCGTGATGAACGATCAAAAGGAGCTCGAGGCGCATATGGAGGCCGAGGAGCGCCGGCGGGCTTGAACATGCTCGAAGGTTGCTCGCCGCTCGTCTCCGAGGACCCGCCCGGCTTTCTTCTGTGAGTATCCTTGAGCACGGCCCCCCTTTCTTTTGTTCAGACTTATCGTGGTTTGTATTTGATTTTTTCTCTTTCGTGGCTTTAGACGGCGCAAAGCAGCTCATATGCCAAGTCGATTCATATCCGCGCTCTCCGTGAGAGCGAGGACGAGATCCGGCGATATGTACGCATGGGGCGGGATGCTGAGGCAGAGTTGCACCGGTCTGCCCGGCTCCTTCGAGAGGCCAACGCCGCCCTGAACGCCGCCAAGGAGGATGCCAAGAGAGCCCAAGATGAACTCGCTCGAGTGGCGCAGGAGGCCGGGGCAAGCGAGCGGAAGCAGCGAGAAGCTCGCCCAAGCCGTGCAGAGGCCGAGACCGCTCGTCGAAATATGCGCGGTTGTACGCGCCTTCGAGCAGCTCAAGAAGGATGCAGCCACGGCGCCGCAAAGCTATAAGGCCAAGTGCCGGGACATGGAGCAGCTCCAGAAGGAGAAAGCCGGCGTTGAGGCCTTTGTGAAGGAGCTCCAGGCAACGGTCACCCGGGAGGCCGCGAGATGGGGGCCCTTGCCGCCGCGCTCGGGCGGAGAAGGAGCGAGCGAGCGGTCTCCAGACGGAGGTGGCCAACTTCCGTCAGGTAGTGACGGACAAGGACCTTGCCATCCAGGGCGCCGGTAAGGCTCTTGAGGAGGTGCGGACGGAAAAGCGCGAAGTCGAGCGCGCCCTCCGGAGGAAGGAAGCTGAGCTTGCGCGGGTGCTCGAGCGTGAGCAAGGGCTCTTGACCCGCTGCACCGGTGAGTGCTTGAATCCTTTAGTCCTATTTTCGTATGTGATTCATATGTGTTGCTCGAGTACTTGATCGAGTACTTGATTCTTGTCGTCCTTCTTCAGGCTTGGAGGCGGACCTGGCGGACGCGCGTGAGTACGCAAAGTCCACCCATGCGCTGGCTGAAGGCGTGCTCTCGGCCAAGGCCCGCATCACTGGCGCCATCGACACCCTCAGTGCCAGCTGGGGCTTCCCGCCGGTGGTGGACGCCGAGGGCCGGACGCCGGCCAAAGCTATGCCGCCGGGTCCGTGAATTCGGTGCCTCTCGGGGTCGCATCCAGAGGCCCTTGTCTTTGCCGCGCGGGGACGATGGCCATCTTCTACTCGGGATTCGGGTCTCGAGGGAGGACGCCCGGCCGGATGGAGGCCGTTGCGGGCGGCTTCACCTACGTCGAGGGCGAGCAAGAAGGAGGGGTCAACCCCCGGATCGAGCAGCTCAAGGCCGAGGCCGAAGAACCGGCGCCCGTCTTGGAGGCGATCCGCGCATGAAGTCCTCCCGCCCGGCGTAGAGTAGATTCCAACCGGCCAAGCCGTAACTGGGCAACAAGGCTCTTGTAAGAAAACAAGCATTTTTGGTTATGGTAGTGGCCTAAGCGGCCCGAAACTTTGACGCTTGTGATTGAAATCGTCATGCTCTAGTTTTTTCTTTGCGCTCGACATTATTTTCCTCTTCCCGCATTTACTTTGTTTTAGCTAAGTGTTGGTGCTTTGCGCTCGAACCACTTCGAGAGGGGGTGAGTTAGGATGCCGTAGCTCGGAAGCGTGGGAAACCTTGTGCTCGATGGCCCTGGCTCGATGAGCTCGAGGTGACGCAAACACTTAGTCTTACGAAAAATTTCGAGGCGGGGAGGGGAAAATTACGTCGAGCATCGTTTTTTGAAAAAACTAGGGGTGTTTTTTTTTTCCGAGGACTTCAGGGGGGTCCCCCCCCTGGTCTAGCCCCCGAGGGGGGCTTGACTTTGTGAAGACAAAGTCGAGGCCACCTTGCGTATGAACAAAAAGTAAGAAGCTGACTTATTTATTCATACTAACGGTACAATTTAAACGAAATATGTACAAGGCATCGAGGCCTAGGGGAAAAAGCGACGTAGCTGTTCGATGTTCCACGCGTTGGTGAGGGTCGAGCCTTTTCCGTCGGCTAACTTGTACGTCCCCGGTTTCAGCACCTTGACCACGATGAACGGACCTTCCCAAGGAGGAGTCAGCTTGTGGCGCCCCTTGCTATCTTGTCGTCGACGGAGCACGAGGTCGCCGATCTGGAAGTCTCTCGTGCGTACATTCTTTTCGTGATATTGCCGTAGCTTCTGTTGGTAGCGCGCAGAGTGTAGGAGCGCCGTGTCTCGAGCCTCTTCTGCTTGGTCGATGGCGTTTGCCCCTTTCCCGATTAGTCCGCTCGTTGTAGGCCTTGAGTCGAGGGGACCCGTACTCGAGGTCGGTGGGGAGAGGACGGCCTCAGACCCGTAGACCAAGAAGAACGGGGTGAACCCAGTGGCTCGACTTTCGGTCGTCCGCAGACTCCACAGGACTGATGGGAGTTCAGCCACCCACTTGTTGCCGTGTTTGTTCAAGCGTTTGAAAATCCTTGGATTTAGACCTTGCAAGATCATGCCATTTGCGCGCTCGACTTGGCCATTAGTTCGAGGGTAGGCGACTGCCGACCAGTTCACACGGATGTGGTTTCGATCGCAGAAATCTAAGAACTTTTTGCCTGTGAACTGGGTGCCATTGTCAGTAATGATGACGTTGGGAACTCCAAAGCGATGGATAATGTCGGTAAAGAACTCGACCGCTCGCTCCGAGCGGATGTTAGTGATGGGCTTGGCCTCGATCCACTTGGTGAACTTGTCGATGGCCACGAGCAAGTGGGTGTGGCCTCCCGTCGTCTTTTTGAGGGGTCCAACCAGATCGAGCCCCCAGACCGCAAATGGCCACGTGAGGGGGATCATCTGGAGTGCGTGTGCTGGAAGATGCGTCTGCTTGGCGTAGAATTGGCATCCCTCACACGCTCGAACAAGCTTGATGGCGTCAGCAGTTGCAGTGGGCCAGTAGAAGCCTTGACGGAATGCGTTTCCGACAAGGGTCCTTGGCGCAGCGTGGTGGCCACAAGCCCCCGAGTGCATGTCTCTGAGCAGTTTCCTGCCTTCCTCGATCGAGATGCACCGTTGGAGCACGCCAGTTGGGCTCCGGCGGTAGAGCTCTCTGTCATCCCCGTAAAGAACGTAAGTTTTGGCTCGACGAGCTAGTCGCCTTGCCTCCGTTCGATCTTCCGGCAACTCCCCTCGAATGAGGTACTCGAGGAATGGTGCACGCCAGTCCGTGGGTGGGCTCGTAACCTGGTCGATCTCCCTGACTGTGGCCCCGTTCGAGGGAGGTTCGGTCGTAGGGGCAGGCTCGACGGCTGGTCCTGCCCCAGCCCCCGAGTCCCACTTCACAGATGGCTCGTGGAGATCTTTCGAGAAGACGTCTGGGGGTAGCGGCGCTCGAGATGAAGCGATTTTGGCCAGCTCATCCGCAGCCTCGTTGAAGCGCCTTGGGATGTGGTTGAGCTCGAGACCATGGAAGCTGGCTTCCAACTTGCGCGCCTCATTGCAATATGCTTCCATTTTTTCGTCATGGCAGCTCGAGGCTTTCATTACTTGGTCGATGACGAGCTGCGAGTCGCCTCGAGCATCGAGGCGTCGGACCCCAAGCTCGATGGCAATGCGCAACCCGGTAACGAGCGCCTCATATTCTGCCATGTTGTTCGAGGCGGCAAAGTGGATGCGTACCACGTAACGCATGTGTACTCCAAGGGGCGAGATGAAGAGTAGGCCCGCGCCTGCTCCTGTCTTCATAAGTGACCCGTCGAAATACATGGTCCACAACTCGGCCTGGATCTGGACTGGAGGGAGTTGGACGTCGGTCCACTCAGCGACAAAGTCAGCTAGTACTTGGGATTTGATAGCCTTTCGTGGGGCGTACGTGATGGTCTCGCCCATGAGCTCGACCGACCACTTGGCGATCCGGCCCACGACTTCCCGGTTCTGGATAATTTCCCCAAGTGGGAATGATGTTACCACCGTCACTGGGTGGCTAAGAAAGTAGTGCTGGAGTTTTCGACGGGTGAGCACGATTGCGTAGAGCAGCTTTTGGATATGTGGGTATCGAACTTTGGCATCTGAGAGCACCTCGCTGATGAAATATACCGGCCGCTGGACGGGGAGCGCGTGCCCCTCTTCCTGCCTCTCGACCACTATGACCGTGCTAACTACCTGAGTGGTTGCGGCAACATAGAGGAGGAGGGACTCGGCGGGTATACCGTCTCGAGCCGGTCGAGGCGGCACGAGCACAGGAGGAGATGTGAGCATGCTCTTCAGTTTCGAGAGGGCCTCCTCTGCCTCAGGCGTCCACGTGAAGTGCTCGGATTTTCTGAGGAGCCGGTACAGAGGCAAGGCTTTTTCTCCCAGGCGCGCAATGAACCGACTGAGTGCAGCTAAGCATCCAGTGATCTTTTGCACCCCTTTTAGGTCTCGAGTCGGCCCCATTCTCATGATGGCCGCGACCTTCTCGGGATTGGCCTCGATGCCGCGCCGGAGACGATATACCCTAACAACATGCCTCGAGGCACGCCAAAGACGCACTTCTCGGGATTCAACTTGATGTTCTTAGCCCGGAGGCAGTCAAACGTCAATTTGAGGTCCGCGACAAGGTTTTCTACTTTTCGAGTCTTGACAACTATGTCATCGACGTAGGCCTCGACGGTCTCTCCTATGTGTTTCTCGAAGACATGGAGCATGCAGCGTTGGTATGTCGCCCGGCGTTTCAAGGCCGAAAGGCATTGTGACATAACAATACATGCCCATGGGGGTGATGAATGAAGTCGCGAGCTGGTCGGACTCCTTCATTTTGATTTGGTGATAGCCGTAGTAGGCATCGAGGAAAGAAAGTACTTCACAACCCGCAAGTGGAATCAACGATTTGATCTATTCGAGGTAAAGGAAATGGGACTTTGGGACATGCTTTATTTAAACTAGTGTAATCTACACACATCCTCATTTTCCCATTCTTTTTCTCGACTAATACGGGATTAGCTAACCACTCGGGATGATGTACCTCCTTGATGAATCCGGCCTTCTCGAGCTTCTCGACCTCTTCGCGGATGATCCTACGCTTCTCCTCGTCGAAGCGGCGCGGCGTTGCTTGACAGTCTTGAACCGGACGGATCTCCAAGGCGTGCTCGGCGACATCCCCTCGGTATGCCGGGCATGTCCGAGGGACTCCACGCAAACATGTCAGCGTTTGCGCGGAGAAAGTCGACGAGCACTGCTTCCTATTTGCTGTCGAGGGAGGCGCTGATGACCAGCGTCTTTTCCCCCGAGGAGCTTGGATCGAGCGGGATCTTCTTGGTGTCGTCAGCGGGGTCGAAGTTGCCAGCCTGTCGCTTGGGTGTTGGAGCAGAGGCCTCGGCCGCCATGTGATCGAGCATCATGGCTAGGTCTTGAGACGTTCCCAGCAAGTTCGTCAGGGATTCCCCGTACTCGACGCACTCCACATCGCAGTGGTGGGCGTGCTCGTACGTGGTGTTGACAGTGATGACTCCCTTTGGTCCAGGCATCTTGAGCTTGAGGTAGGCGTAGCTGGGGATCGCCATGAACTTTGTGTAGCACGGCCCGCCGCAGATGGCGTGGTACGTCCCCTCGAAGCTGGGCACGTCGAAAGTTAAGACCTCTCGACGAAAGTTCGAGCGTGTCCCAAAGACGACGGGGAGGTCGATGCGGCCGATCGTGAGCGCTTTCTTGCCCGGGACCACTCCGTGGAAGCCCCCGGCGCTCGGCTGGAGGTCAGCTCTCGTGAGGCCGAGCAACGTGAGGGTCTCCATGTAGATGATGTTGAGGCTACTGCCTCCATCCATGAGAACTTTGGTGAAGCGGGCGTTGAGGATGATCGGGGCGACGACGAGAGGGTACGAGCCAGGATTGGTGACGTGGTCCGGATGATCATCACGGTCGAACGTGATGGGAGCATCCGACCAGTCGAGGAATTGAGGCATGGCGGGTTTCATGGCGAAAACCTCCCTGCGCTCGGCCTTCCGCTCTCGACGCGTCATCTGGGTGGCCGGGCCGCCGTAGATCATGTAGCTCTCAGTGATGGGCGGATACCCACCGTCGTCATCGTCGTTGGCTCGATCCTCGCCACCCTTATCCTTCTTGCCATCGTCCTTGTCAATGCCAAACTTCTTGAAGTAGCCTCGAAGCATACGGCAGCCCTCGAGGTTATGTTTGACCGGTTCCTTGTGGTACGGGCGGGCCGCCAAAGATCTTGTCGAAGACGCCCCCATCCGGAGGGGGCCTAGGCTTTTTGCGCTCGGCCGCGGCCACCTCGTCTTCCACGACCGCGCGCTTGCCTTGCTGGTTGCCTTTCTTCTTCTTCCCGTTCTTCTTCTGGGCCTTGCTCGAGCCTTCACCGCCTCCTGGGGACGGCGCGGGCTTGTTCCGAGCCCCACCAAAGAAGGCCCCCACGGCCTCGTCGCCGGCAGCGTAGTCGGCGACGACGTCAATGAGCTCGTTCACCGTCTTTGGGCGGTTGCGCCCGAGTTCTCGCACGAGCTCTTTGCACGTGGTGCCCGAGACAAACGCCGGGATGACGTCGTGGTCCGGGATGTGCGGCGGCTCGGTGCGCGGCTTGAGAAACGTCGAGCAAAATCCGGAGAGATTCCGTGGCATTTTGTTTGCGCTACGGAGATCCCACGAGTTGCCGGGTCGGATGTACGTGCCCTTGAAGTTCCCCTCGAAAATCTGGACTAGGTCGGCCCAATCGTGGATCCGATGGGGGAAGCTCCTCGAGCCACCGTCGAGCGGTGTCGAGAGAAACAACGATGGGAGCCGACGTATGATCGCCTTGTCCTCTCGAGCCCTCCTCCCGGGCGGAGCCGCCGGAAATCGGCCGCCCGAGCTCGGCTTGGTCTCCCCGTTATACTTGACCACGCTCGTGGGGGTCGAAATGGGTTTGGCAACGGCGTGTTGCGGATAGCTCGACCCGAAGACTCGAGGGCCGGCGGCTCGAGAGTCTGCCGGTCTTCGTCGCTGTCGTAGCGGCCCCCTCGATGGGCCTTGTAGCCACGGTCCTCGGCACCCGCTGCCTTGCGTCGTCGGTTGTCGTTGATGTCATGACGCGCATCTTGAGGTGCACGGTTGTCGAGGATGCGTTCTCGAGCGGGGGCTCTAAAACCTCGAGGGGGTGCCTCTTGGTGGACGGAACCCTCACGTTCTTGCCGTGGTTGTTCTGGAGCCGCCTCACGCTGTCTCGAGGCTGAGCTCTCGGCCTGCTGGACGGCCGCGACTTGGAGGAGCCCTTGGATCTCATCTCGTATCCGTAATGCGTGCGGATTCGAGGGCGCCGGCATGTCCCGCAGCAGCATGGCTGCCGCAAGTACATTCTGGCTTGCTCGAGGGAAGTGGGCTGGCTCGGGTGGCGCTTCTGGTCGCTCGTCGTTGACGATGCGGTTGAAGACGTCTCGTGCCTTTCCTCGAGCGCCAAGAGCTCGAGGAGGGAGCGGGTGGTTCGCTCGAGCACGCGCTTGAGCGGCTCCCGCATTTGCGCGTTCCTCATTCATCTTGGCCTCGATTTCCCGAGCCGAGCCCATTGTGCCGCTTGAGCATCGTCTTCGGTCGTCGATTGTCTTGCGCTTGTGGCGGTGGTCCGCGCGGCTCGATCACTGCGGGGGCCGCAGCCGCCGATGTTCCGATCGGCGGGGTCACATCTCGCCCGGTTGGCTGCGGGACGGCCAAGGCGGCGCCATCTCTCGGGTCTCGTCATCCGACGGACGTCGTCGTTGAGATGAAAACACTCGCGAGCCGGGTCATAGCACCCCGAGTCCGAGTCATCGGAGTCCGGGCTAGCGCGGACGGGCGTCCGGGGCCTCCCCGTGTTCTCCTCCTCGATCCGGCGGCGCATATCCCCGACCGTGTTGCGGCGTTGCGAGCCGTGTGCTCGTCAAACCCGCGGTCCTCGACGCCGGCCATACAATCTCCAAGTCTATGGTGGCACGCAGGAGGGGGCCGGGGCTCTCCTCCCGCGGTCCCATGACTGGCCGGATCTCATTGGCATACGTGGTGGCGGCGTTGGTAAGTCCAAACGGGAGCCTGCGATGAGCTCGGTAGATCCGTGCGGCGACGGGTTGGGCGACGTCGGCCGCGCGCGCTCGAGGCGCCACGCCGGGCTCTCTCGGCGAGCGCATGGCAAACGTGAAGCTAGGGTCCACATCAAGGACTCCCTGTCCATGTGGCACCTCCTGCCGCACACTTGGCACCCCGGCTGGGTGCGTCGTGGCGTCCCGGGCCGGGAGGGCACACGAGCGGGGTGCTCAAGGCTCGTGGCTGCCGGCGGTGATGACGATGCCGGTGGCGTCGGCGACGTGGTGGCGAGCCATGGTGGCGCGGTCGGGCGCGGCCCCACCAAGACGCGGGGTGTCGAGCGTCCCCTCCCCGGTTCACCGATCGAGAGTAGAGCCATGTCGTGGCTGGGCCGAGCGACACGAACTCTAGACTCCCAAACCAGATCACCGTGGCGAACGGAAACGATGGAGTGGGTGACGCCATCCGGAAAATGGCGGGAATCGGGTGAAAACACGCGGTACCCCTACCTGGCGCGCCAACTGTCGGTGTTTCGTACCCCAGGGGGTATAACACCAACGAGTAAATTTCTATGCGTGCTCCCTAATCCGGATGGTGATGCAAGATGGACACAAGCGTTTATCCTGGTTCAGGCAAAGAATGCCCTACGTCCAGCAGTGGGGTGAGTTTTGTATTATCTTGCACCGGGGTGCTTGTACAGGGGTGAATACAAGGTAGTCCTGAGACTTAGCCGTGAACGGGTGTGAGAATGCGTGTGAGTGAAGGTCCGAAAAACCCTCCCCTATGCTAGGCCCTGGCGTCCCCTTTTATAGGCCAAGAGGAGGCTCAGGCGTACAGAGTAGATAGGGCTGTCGTGGGGGTGACGTCGAGGCACATGCACTATGTCAAGTCGTCGAGACTGTAGACACTTCCTTTGGTCGGGCTCGAGCCTGTAGCGGTATGGTCAGTGATGGCCTGCTCGTCCTTCTCGGGCGTGGGCTGACGTAGTCGAGGTATGGTGCTGGTATAGCCGAGCACGTATGTCCAGGAACCCCGCGGTATGGGCGTCGAGGTAGGAAAGACAGGGCACTGGGCGCCCCATGCTCAAGTCGCGTCCATCACCACTCCTCGAGCTGTTGGGGGCTGCCTCGAGGGGGCAATGGTTCGAGCGACGGGACGGGACGACGTAGTTGGTGGTACGGAGAGTTGACTATGGCGTTTCGTAGAGAGTGCCGTACGCGTCACAAGACTCGGCGTGGTGTAATAGTGTTGCACGGCACGCCCGAATCCGGGTATGGGCAGCGGAATAGGAGAAGTGACCGGCGTTCTTCTCACTATGTCACGACCGTAGCCATGGGGTTAGGCGGAGCGGCGTACTTCCCACTATTACGCATTCGTAGCCATGTGCGTGCCTTGGATAGGCAATGATTGTGGGCGGACTCGAGCGGCCGCTCGCTCGGCGTTCTCCGTCCCGCTCGAGCGGCCGCTCGCTCGAGCGGTTTCCGTCCACCGTCTCGAAAGGGCACGCTCGAGCGGTTTCCGTATTTCTTTTCTCGAGCGGGTGCGGCGGCCGCTGCTCGAGCCGAAGGTTTCTCGAGGCCTTGCGGGCCTGGTAGTGGGCCGGCCCGGTGTAAGAAGGATTGTGGTTTCTCTGGTTAATTCTTGGGAGATTTAGAGGTGAAATGGGTTGGGTTATTTCCCTCCAATGTACCTGATTTAGGACCCCCTAATCTAGGTACCCGACAAACACCAAGCGAAGTTGAGCGAAACACAGGGCTCAAAAGAAATGAAAACAACATGGGCACGACAAGTGCACCCGACGCATTTGAAATTAAAACCTACGGTAGGGGCGCCACCGTGTTCCAGACCCCAGCGGCCGTTGGGGTGGTGGCGCCAGCCGCCAAAGAGGAGGGAGGGTGCGCTAATCATCCAGCAACGTCAGGCACCCTGTCTACCGTGTCGACCGCGGCGGTGTTCTTGCATCCATGGCGCGCGGCGCTCACCATCTTGCGCAGGTCAGCGACCCCAATGGGCAGCCTGTTGCGGGTGAGGATGTTCTTCTTGGTGACGAAGCTTCGGAGGCTGGCTGAGCAGGTGGACAGGGAGTTGAGCAGGGCCTTGCGCTGAACAGCCTGCGTCTCCATGTCCACGAAGCCGGCAGGAGCCTTGGCGGCGAGGCGAGGGCTGGAACGCTTGGCGGCAACGGACACCCGCTGACGCACGCGAACCCGACGACGCGCGGGCGGGGCAGCAACAGGAGCAGCCGGGGCGGCAGCGCCATCCCCGGCCGCACTGGAGGTGCGTGCCCGGACGCAGGAGCGGCGGTAGGTGATGACGGTGGGGCTCGCCCGAGCTCCCGGCGAGGAGGCCAGGGAGGGCGGCGGGGTCGCCGAAGCCACGGGCGCAGCCAGGAACAGAGGCCCCGAGTCCGGCGCGGAGTCGATGGAGTCGGAGGAGGTGTCGTGGCCGTGCTCGGAGGAGGAAGGCGGCGAGATCAGGAACAGACCAAATTACCCAAGAGGTCGACAAAGGCGTGCTCGGTTAAACTAAACTAAAATAAAATCGACGCCCTTCTGTTGTCATCAGCGTGTATCAACAACATTTACTCATAGGAGAGTTTTAATTAATGCCTTTCAATCAATTGCTTAACAACACCATCTCTACCAGCGATTTTCAAGAAACAAAGTAAAGGTGATTCAGTACTATGCCTGGCATAGGCATCGTCATATGATATCCGGAGATTTTTTTTTTTATCACTCATGATTCATGATGCCATTGACTAGGAGGGTTTTTCTTGTAGCAGTAACACTTTCATCATGCGTCCAGAGACATGGACTGCTAACTGAAAGTACAAGACTCTTTAGAAACGGGCCTAGGATCACGTCTGATGCAGTCATGCTTTGTTTGTTTTTCTAAGCTTTTTCAGGGCTTTTCTCAGCTCCTGTCGAAGGGTCGGTGACACACCAAGAGGATCCACGTCTCAAACCCAAGTCGCTGATTGATCCTTTTTGTTTGGGGAAGAATGGTCAGCTGTGCAAACTTTGTTTACGTACTACAGGCAGGAGGCAGCAGTCGAGTGAAAACCGGCAGACGCCGAAAGGAGCTCATCTTTACTTCGTGCTGCAGCACTAAAGGCACGAAGCTTAACTCACTCGTTTTACGTCAGGATCGAGCCATGCGCCGTGATTTGCTCTGATCATTATTCAAGCAGAAGTGATCACCGACACCTTTTGCAATTGTGGAAATGATCAAAGATGCTTGTTTAGATGGAATTCTAAGAAAATCTTGAATTCTTGATACTAAAGGAAACCTGGATACTCGATGATTTGCTTGCCTGATCTAATGAAGCATGGAGAAAGACTGAAAAGCCTGCTATCTTTGTTCTGCCTTCTCAGTAGTGATATTGATAGCTAGATGGGCTGTAAACAACCGGACAATCCACAGTGCTAGGAACAGATTAGCCCCGTCCATTCTATTTGGACCCCCTTTTACATCTATGTGCAACCAGCATTTACATGGCATTTTTCACTGGTAAGGTTGACAAATTCTTTCGGAGCTATGGACATCGGCTGAACTTAGGTTGCTTTCTGTACTGAAAGGATTGTTGGCGAGGCATCAAAGCATGCGACTTCAGATAATCATAATACTACTAGATTAAAAGAAACATATTGTGGGATCTCATCTAGTTCAATGTTGAAAGCAGTATGACTTTACCACATCAATGAATAAATCTGATTCTTTCTTGGCATTGGAATGAAAGCAACAACAGCTCATCAGGTAGGACTAAGATTTTTTCATCAAAAAAGGGTAGGAATAAGAATGCGTATAGGCAGAGCCTACCCTGCTGCTATGTACTCTTTTCTTGGCATTGCTTGCTAGTTGCTACTGCTAGGCAAACGAGAAAAACGCTGTGTCATGTGAAGGTTCAGAGCAGATGCCTTGGCGAAAGACTTATGGTTATACAATGAAGGTTCAGAGTAAACGCCTTCAGTGCACGATAGAGAATATGCCGTCCTAATTAACATCTGCACTGATAAACGGCCGCCTTAGCAAAAGTTGACTTCCCATTATGGCTCTAGACGTTGAAATGTAAAAAAGGTTACACTGAAACGTATCCAAAGTTGCACTTTCTTCCAATCTTATTACATCACCTTCAGATAATCAGATTCGACCCTTTCTAAGTTTTAATCATTGTGTCAGCCGTATTGACTGTAAAGTGTAAAGTGTTGAACTTTCAGCATGAAAATGCCAAGCTCTGGAAATAGTTGAAATTTCAACACAAGAAAGAAGCACGTCTGAATCAATAACTTTTCATTTCTCGTGTATTCAGACGAACAGAACAGAACAAGTACAGAGAACTACGATCAGTATATCGAGTCGAGAAAAATTTAGAGTGTGTGTACTGGCGCTAAATTCGGTTTGTAGAAGCTTTTCCCTGAACAAGTCACCGAACTTGCGGAATATCGGCCTCTTCTTCTTGTGCTTCATGGAGTCCTCCATGTCGACGTAGTGGCTCTCGTCGACGTGATCGAACTCGTCGTCGAAGTCCTCCATCGCCGCCGCGTCTGCCGCGGACCTGAGGTCGGCAATGTTGCTCAGCGACGCGAACACCCGGTCCTTGGGGTTGAGGTTCCCCATCCGCGCCGACTGGGAGAGGCCCGTCTTGAGCTTGCCCGGCTCGCCGATCGAGTACCTCCGGCTGCTCGGCGTGCGTGGCTTGTCCGACATCCACCGGCGCGACGCCGACTGCGGCGTCCCGTTCTTGCTGCCGATACCATTCGGCATGCCGCGCTGGTCGAAGCCGTACTCCGGCGCGGGCGCGGTCTTGGCGGACGCGGGCGTGCTGCACGCAGTTGTTGTCGTCGTCGTCGTCGTGGCGGCGAGGAGGCTGTTGAGCTCCTTGAGGCTGCCCTGCGCGGCGGCCTCGCTGACCTTGATGCTCTCGTACTCCTGGCGGAGGCTCTGCAGCGCGCTCTCCTTGTCGGCGAGTGCGTCGTTGAGGCGCGCGTTCTCGGCCCTGGCGAGCTCGAGCGAGTCCTTGACGACGTTGGCCTCGGCGACGGCCTGCTTGAGGATGTCCCTCAGCCGCGCGTTCTCGTCGCGGATGACGCGCTGCGACTCCACCAGCTTGGTGTTCTCCTGCCGCGCGCGGTTCACGTCCTCCTCGGACGCGCGCACGCAGTCGAGGAACACGCGCTCCTTGTCGCCCCACGCGGCCACCACCTCGTCGGCCTCGTGCCTGCACCGGTCGCGGTCGGCGGACACGGCGCGGAGCTCGGCGTCCGCGCCGGCCAGCGCGGCCCGCAGCCGCTCCGCCTCGGCGTTGGCGGCCTCCAGCTCCGCCTGCGCCTCGGCGAGCCACACCTTGACCTGCTTGGCCTCCATGGTCACGTCGGAGAGCGCGACGGTGAGGTCGTCCAGCGCCTTGCGGCTCCGCTCCTCGCCCTGCATCGCGCTCCGGAGCTCCCCGCGCAGCACCCTGATCTCCTCGTCCGCGCCGCCGAACATGAGGTCCCTGACGCTCGTCCTCTGCTCCACGCCCACGCCGCCGCCGCCGCGCCGGGCGGAGGTGGCTGCCGCGGCCTCGAGGCTCCTGTTGGCCTGCTGCAGCGTGGCGATCTCCAGCTTGGCCTCCTCCAGCGAGATCTTGGTCTGCTCCAGCTGCTTCGTCTGGTATATCAGCGACTCGAGCATCTTGCGCTCCGACTCCTTGGACTTGTCCACCTCCCGCTCCAGAAACTGCACCTTCTCCGCCGCGACGCCGGCCCTGCTTGCGCCGTCATCGTCGCGTTCCCGCCGCAGGTCCTCGAGCTCGCTCACGGCGCGCGCCTTCTCCTCCCGCTCCCGCCGGAGCTCCTCCTCGAGCTGCGCCACCCGCTGCTGCGTCATCGCGGCGACGCCCACACCGCCCACGCCAACGCCCACGCCGCTGCGCCGCCTCTGCCGAACTGGAGACACCACCAGGTGCCGCCGCTGCCGTTACAAACAACAAGGTTCAATGTCCTGTCCTTAATATATACCCGCCGGCCGGCGCCGGCGCCCCTGATCACTCCATTCCAAAGCCGTCGGCTTTGTGCGTAACGTCGCGTGAGAGACGGCAACAAATTAAAACGCAGCGCAGGGCAGGACGGTACGTACCTCCGGTGACGGGTTCGCCTTGGAGCTGACGCCGGCGGCGGCGGCGGCGGATGAGCGGCTGCGCTGGAAGCGAGGGGACGGCGACGGCTTGCGGTCTCTGGACACGGACGACGAGGCGGTGGCGGTGGTGGTGGCGCCCCTGAGGCCGGCCTCGAAGGAGCCGGATCTGCGAGGCGAATCCCAGCTCATGAACACCGTATCGCCCGCCGGGCTAATATAGTCAAACAATAAAAGAAGGCACGCGACGGGGAGATCCCCGACCCGGCCGGGAAAGAAGGATCTATAGACAAGGAAGAAAGGGCGGGCTGCCACTGCCAGTCGGTCAGTCAGTCTCGTTTGCTGAGTTCTCACCTCGGCCTGGCGGACAGCATCTCGGGCACGCGGCGGGCGGCGCGGACTCCGAGGCAGGCCGGGGAGGGAAAAGAAAGAAATCCCGTGTCAGTCAGAGGCCTGGAACGGAATAGAAGAAGGCCTGGAGCAACATGGCGCAATTAATACCACCAGGCCACCACCGCCGGGGGTGATCGTGGTGGAAGCAGAGAACGAAAGCGAAGTGAGGCCTGGCAGTGGGAATGGATGGAAACGGATACTAATAACAAGAAGAAGAAAAATTAAACGTAGCCGGCTTGGTTGGATTTGTTTACATGTCCTAGTGCTGTGCGCGGCGAGGGCCGCAAATGGCGGGTCGTGGACTCGTCGATCGCGAGAGGAGGGTCGTGCTCGTGCGTTTCGTTTGGAGCCTGGCGTGGCGCCGAACCGAAGGAGAAGGCCGGGTGCGGACAGGGCGGCGGGCGTGCGAGATGGGGTCAACGCGCTCAACGGCGGTGGTGGTTTTGGCGCGGTTTGCGCGGGGTTTTGGCTGGTTTTCTTTGATCGGGCACCGGGGCTCCGTGGCCGTTTGCTATACCATGCCGGCGCGGGAGGGGCGGGCGCGGGCCGCTCCCCGTCGTGTGCGTGGGTTGCCTGCCGGACGCCGACCGGCGCGTGGAGGCCCGGGTTTTAAATGGGCGGGTTGCCTTTGCCTGCGTGCGCCGGGGACCGTGGATTTGGTGGGGTGCAGGGGTGGGGAGTGGGGACTGTGGAAAGAAAAATTCCGTGGAAGCTCCGGCCACGTGAGAGGGCGTCGCGTTTCAGGAGCGAGGGGTGGTGGATCGCGTCGCGGTGCACCGGTCATGACCGACGGTCGGCGGCAGCCCGACCCGGCTGCTGATCGTTGGACGAGGCTGGCAGGTCCAAGTTTTTTCAGCGCATCGTTCCTCCACGGATCTCTCTCACTCTCCCTCTCCCTCTCTCTCGGTTAAAATTCTGGTGAATCACTCAATCAGATGGCGACAGAGTCTCACAGATTTTTTTTTCTCAGAATTGCAAATAATGAATTGCAGTAGTACACCACAAGAATTCATTACCTTGACGAGTACTATACTTTGTTTACTTTCAGAGTTCGGACAAAGGCGAGCTCACCTCAGAATCGACTCGCGTTGAACCGGTAGTGAGGAGTTCGAGGCCGGAAGCGGGGACAACCGACATCGACAACATCAAACTCGGGGTGTGACCCAAATGAGCAGGCAATCAAAGAAAGACACCAGCTCTATTATATCTGTGATGAAATAAAAGTATCTAAGCAGGATTAGTAACTAAGGGCGTCCGCATGGTAATAGATAAGACTATTTATTTAGTGGCGATGTGGAGATGAGAGACAAGAAAAGATTATTTTATACCAATACCCAGGCGCCATCTCACATATTCTTTGCCACGAAATAGATACTATTTGTTTATAGTTAGTGAACACTCTCTCCTCCTACTTTTCGCCATGTCACGCCTAGATACCAAATAAATAGCCAATTATAAGGACGACCTAAGTTCTATGAAATCAAACAGCCGCATCTGTTGATCGGATCTCATGGGCATGTCTGCCTCATGTTAGGTGTAGCTTCTGAGTCTGAGAAGGAAAGATGGTCACAGAAATTTCAGATGGACTAAAATCCCACCAAGAGTCACAATGATTTTGAGTCCCCAATTAGGCTCAAACGAAGTACGAGACTATTATTGGGACAATGCATGGTGAGATCCCGCTCAAAAAAATGCATGATGAGATACATCCATACGGGGTGTGAGGAAAAATAAAATGATATAGTCATATGCAACCCATGGTAAGATGCTTATAACTATATGTTATCGAAAAGCTTGTATTGTGTACTATATGTTTAAATTGATGTATCAAAATATGAGTTAGTTTACTAGTTCAATTCTTAGAGGTGCCCTTTCAGTGGAGGAACTTTAATAAACCTGGGACCCAAGATTGTTACCATAATGCTTCATTCATGCAATGGGCGTTTCATAGTGGTAGTAAAACAGTTACGTTTTGTCGTGTTGACTTTAAGAAAATATAAAAAAAGGATGCCTATGTGATTCTTTTAGACAAAGCTAACTAACTAAGCAAAGCATTGTTTGTCTCATTAATGAAGTAAATGATTTCATCGTTCTTAACACATCATCACATGCCTTTGGTGAGCAAAAGATAGCTAAGTAACGCCCTGCGTCAACGCGTCGGACATGTTTAGCATGTACTCCTATAACTCTGTGTCGGACCTAGAAGCGCCACTCAAGAAGAATATTACAAAGCCAAGTTTAGCAAAACTCATTGAATTCCTTAGTTCCTCTAGGAAAAACCAACTTGGCATGATGAACCAAGCAATGGTTCTTTCTCATAAGAACTCATCCCCTCCCCCCTCCTCAATGTGTTATGTGCCTGCCTATCAGCTCTTGGATACTGCTGCTTTTGCTTTTTATTCTTTTTGGAGCTAGGAATATTTTTTTTTTTATTTTTTCTCCCATTTAGTGTTTTTTTTTTCCTTAGCTCTTCATGTGCAATCGTCCATACTCTTTTCCTAGGCTAAGATCCCTTAGTTCCTAGACTAAGAGTCCTTAGGAAAAGAGTAATATGTTTGCGATATATCTTTGACTATGGTAATATGGTAGGTAGGCCGTTTGGATGTGACAAACAACTCCCCTTCTCTTCATAATCTAGAAACCTCGTCAAGTGGTTAAAGACAATGTTGATTTTAGGTAAAAACATTTCTAGTGATTCTCCCTTTTGTACTAGAGATCAAAATCACGTCTTGGGTATTCATGCTTTCCTACCTTCCCTCCAATCTAGAAATATTTTCTATTGATTCTCTTTAAGTGAAACCAATTAAAACTGATGGCTTTTGATTGTTTTCCACCTATAAAAATTCCATTTTGTTTGGTAAAATTCATATTTTTATGATTTTTTATGTAAAACAATGATTTCCGTTGTCCTTTAAGAATGAGAATCTAGACAAACTAGGCGAACGATTTGAGAAAGCGATTATGATTCTCCATAAGAAAAGTTTATAGGAAGAAACCGAATTCAAAACGTTTAACCTGAATCTCTACCAAACACACAAGTCTTGTGGCAAAAGAAGAAGAAGAGAGATACAATTAGATAACAATGCAGACTCTATGCTTTATGAATCGGGATGTCGTGGCTAGCTAAGAGCAACTCCAACCAATGACCTATCCGAGCCCTCATCTCATTTTGGGGGTCCAAAACGCAAAAACGTCTCCGGCCGATCTCTCATCCGACACCCGAACGATGAGGGTGCCTCATTTCTCTCTCCCTCGTCTCCCACATCCGAGGACTCGCATCCCGTGCCTCATCCGGCGAGCAGGCCAACGGCCGTCTTCCCGCGCCACCGCGGACTTCTCCGATCTGGTACGTCGTTGTTCTCCTCTTCTCGTTCTTGTGCCATCCATGGCTGTTTTCTCGAAATACGGCTTCTAGATATGGATGGGAGATGGGGATCGACAAAATACCTTGTAGATCGGGCGCCATGGCCGCCGCCGGCCGCCGCCCACCCATGCTGGCCCCGTGCGTCGCCCTCTCGCGCAAGTCGCGCCCGTGCTGGTGTGCCGCTGCTGCTATGCGCCCGCAACAGCTTCAAGGATTATTGTAGGCTCACGCTCATGCCCGCAGTATATTGCCCGCGCCATGGGTTAGGACAATTCTTCCACCTCCAATGCATGCAATCCAAACTCCCAAGCATTCCAGGAAAACCCCTCCGCTGCCCAATTGCAAGTAATCTAGCTGTGTCATTTTCATTAGGGGCTCTAAGGTACTCCTCTCCAAACACTTCGACAACAGCTTTGACAAATCTTCTAAGGCTTTCTATGACAGTACTTTCACCAATACGAATGTATTGATCCATGAAATCAGCTGGTACTCCATAACTAATCATAAAAAAGGCTGCAGTAATCTTTTGCAAAGGTGATAACCCGAGTCGTCCAACTCTATCTCTTTTCGCTCAAAATAATTATCATGTTGCGCTACAGCTTGAACTATGCGAAGATAGAGCGGACGAGACATCCTAAACCTGAGGGACAAATCCAAACTAAGCAAATCTAAACATAGGAATATGGATAAAGAAGGTAGATAAAAATTAGTAGGCTATTAACAAACCTGCGTCGGAAGAAAGATGGCCCATAGGTTGGATTCTCGGAGAAATAGTCATTGAACAACCTCCAATGCCCACTTTCTCTCCGTCCCGATGAATGTATTGACGCCCGGACGTAACCGCCCCATCGTGGAGCATGGAGAGCTTGATGTTGAGTGTTTGCTTGGTGTAATGCGCTAAGGATTTCTTCAATATCATCGTCACCATCATCGATGAGGAAGATGAATCTAGTCGGGAGAAACGACTCATTTTCTATGGACAAGAAGCAACACAATGTTGGAATTGGTTCACGAGAGGCAGTGGCATACATATATATAGCCGAAAAATATAACCGTTGTAGATAAAGCACTTGTAGTATAGCCGTTGAATGACTGACCGTTTGATTTATAGCCGTTGGAAGAGCGACCATTTGATTTATAGCCGTTGGAAGAGTGCCGGTTCAAATATATAGCCGTTCGAATACCGACAAAACAAAAATTAATCATTCCAAATTATTGGTACAAAATTTGAGTAGTGACACCTCTAATATTTAGTCGTACAAAATTGTTATTAATAAATAATTATTTAATAATATTAACACGCTTTACATATATAATGCTTTGGACCGGTAGTTACATGTTATGTATAAAATATAGGTGAGAGAAAATAAGGAGGCAAATGAGGGTTCGGTTGGAGTGCAGAGAGAAATGAGGGCTGGAATCTGGATGAGGAATCCTCATTTGAGAGAGTAGCACGGCCAAATTTTGAGGGATTGGTTGGAGTTGCTCTAAGAAGTTAGATAGAGAACCATGTCAAGTATCCAAAATGCTGCGTAACTATTAAAATTGTGGCCACCTAGTCTTAGGCGGGCGAGGTACAGGCAACGCAGTCCAGGCGGCGCTTCGATCGGTACTCCAGCCCGGCGGCGCTTCGTACAGGAAACCTGACTCGCGCGAGACGGATCGATCGAATCGGAGCGATCAAACGGAGACGGAGGGAGGGGGTGTTTTGGAAAAATACCACAATTAGCACAGGGCTGGTGGGCGCTATTTTGTAAAATTACCCCACCTCTCTATATGCCAATCGGATGACAATTCTGGATCGAGATCGTTGTTCTGGTTTGCGTGAGATGTGCAGTTTGCCACCAGGATACGTTGTCGGTTACGTAGTGCCGCCAAGACAAAACATCAGTAATAATATACTAGATCACAATTTTTGTTTTTGAAAGGCTAGATCATTTATTTCTTGCTATATTACGTGTACGAGGCTAAAATGAAGTGATTTTTTTTTCTTGCCAAGCACTAAATCACCTTCTTTCAAGAGTGGATATCGGATTATTTCAGTGCAGAAATTAGCCAGGAGATGTGACTCGTCACTCGTGTCACCATCAAAGCCAACGAATCAAAGCATCATATCCCAGCAATAATCATCGAGGAGCAGGGCATCCAATCCTTGGAACGGCTCCTCCCCCGCATCACCGTCGTCATCGTCTTGCTCTTGCTGCTGCAGAGGTGCCGGCGGCGGCGAGTGCTGTGCCGCTGCCGCCTGCGCGTCCACCGCCTGCGGCGCCGGGTGCGCGCGAGCTACTGCAGCTGCTGCGGCGTGCACGGCGATCTGGGCCTGCGTCCTGGCCAGCTCGCACTGCGCCTCTCTGATCTCTCCCTGGAGGCGGCCCACGATCCCGGCGCAGCCGTACACCGGGTCCTGCACGCGCCGGCGCGCCTCCACCGCCATCGTGTCCGCTGCTCTGGCTCGTTCGTGCACCGGGAGATTCTACACGTAGGACAGAAAAGAAATAGCACAGTGACTTTACTTCCATGTAGTAGTAGCTTTTATATTTATGACGTCACCATTCTCGATGCCAATGGAAGATGGTTCACAGTGTGTTTAGCAAAAAGAAGAATAACTGTGTTATTATGCATGCTTAAATATATACTTACTATGAATTACGTGCCAATGCTGGAAGCTAAAGTATCCTGGTTAGCTAGTGGCAAGGAATTAATTAAAAAAAAATGTCTACGCATGGCATGCAATGGTGTAGGATGAAGAAGTGATATTGGTGCATGACGATGGGTTTACCTGGAGCATTCTTGTGACATTGCTGGCGCCAAAGACCCTCTGCACGCAGGCGTATCTCTGGGGATCCGATGCCGGGAAGTAGGGAGCGAGGATGCAGTCCGGGGCACACTTCCTGCGCTGGTTCTTGCACGCGGCGCACCGCTTGCCCGGGCTGCTGCCAGCGGCGGCTTCCGTGTTTGCGCTGGTCGACATGATCTAGCGAAAGATTTTTGCAGAGAGGAAGAGAAGATTTGCAAGATCTTGCAGAGAGAGGGGGAGAAGATTTGCTGGGAGATTTCGAGGATCTTGAAAAGATACGGTGGGAGCTGGGAAAGAGATCGACATCGTTTTTATGTGTAGCATATGGGGCGGCGAGTGTATATGGAAGCTATTTAACGGCTAGTAAATTCCAAGCCGGGAAAGAGAAGAAATATGTCAAGTAAACAACGGCTCTCCATCGACCATGCATGGAAGGAAAGTAAGAATGGAGAATTGCTCCTGCCGCATAAGGCCATAACAGCGCAGCTCAACATCAGATGACAGATGGCATATTCTTCTCCATCCCTGTTGTTTCTTCGCAGGTCCCTGGCGGGCGGCGCCGGCGGCTCGGTGGCGGAAGCTGCTCGCCGCAGCCGAATGTGGAACGAGTTCCGTCGGCTAGCCTCCTTTTGCACGTCGCTCCCTTTCTCCACCATCGCGATTCGCACGTCGTCGCTTCCTCCTTCCTCGCGTTCTTCCCCCGCAGGAACCATGCATGCTGCTGCTGACATGGAAGTCGACGTCTGCACCACAGCCGGCGGCTTTCAACAGCACTTGCTTGAACACCACCGGCGTCTTCACTTTGTTCTGACAAAAGCTGCCGGCCAACGCTTCTGGGAGGTCCGCACCACAGCGCAAGGTCTTGTGGACCGAATGCGATCTGAATTCTGAATATTTGTTTGGGAGTAAGTGAAGGTTATTACCGAATTAAGAGTAACTGAAAGTTGTTATTGAGTTCATCTGGAGTACAGATAGTGGATGTGGACAATGTATTGTTAATATAAAGAATATGCTGTGTCAATTTGAACATGTCAATTGTAAAATTGGCTTGATTTTCTGATGTTAATGCTACATGGTGATTCTATTTTCTAGCGTCTTTTTTCTAGTCCTCCCGCTGTTCACCCCACGCTTCCACTTGTCTGCGCCGCGTCACTGCACCAGGGCCGACGGATGCTCTGTTTTGGAGTTGGTTGCTACGACACACAAACGTTTATGTCCCCACTGACGTAAAGGCGATCTAGTTCCACAGGTTTGGGTACGCCCAAAAGCAATTCTCATCACACTTCCATTTCGTGCAGATACTAAACATCTACTCCGTATTATTTATCATTTATTTACACAGACATATTCGTCGGTTTTTGCCCACTGAAATCACCTCTAAGAACGCACGCGGCCCTTTGAATTGCCCGGCAGACTTTCCACACTTCATGCTGCACTGCTACCTCCCGTTCTTTGTCACTCAGATTGCTCGACCGTGAGATGGCGTCCGCGATCCCAGGGAAGAACGAAAACTTGCTTTCGTAATCCTCCGGAGGCGAGTACAACTGGGGAAAGAAAACACAAGTCTTAGTTTCGAGAAGAAAATAATATACAAGTGCGTTGAAATGTGTTTCTCACCAGATGCTTAAACCATCTTCTTCCTTGGAGCCCTTCAGGTTGCAGGAAGCTTCTTTCGGCAAGTAGGAGGCGATCGTTCAACAATCGCCTCCTCATCCTAGCGTGCTCATCATATAAATCCAGCTGTTGTAGGTTCTGGATTTTGATGAATCCGAACCAACAAAGGAGCACATCATCAGCCAGTTTCAAACACCAGTTCCAAATTGGAAAAGATATTATTCCATTGATCACCAGATTGTGAAAATATTGAACGACACTACCCAAATACATAAAAACAGAAGCACAGTATAAATCAATACCTTCATCTCCTTTAGAACTTCCATAGTTGCAGCAGAAAGATCATTGATGAATCCATTCATCAAATTTACTGCTTGGCTATTACTCGTCAGGGCAGAAAATGCTTTTATATGCTCCTGTGACATTATAAATTTCAATCATATATTGAAAGCAAATTGGTGGTGGTTATAAATTCTCATAGATGAGATTTACTGAATGGATATCTCGATGTTCAAAAAAAAAATCAACCAATGGCACTCATGTCACACGTATTAGGTGGTATTCTCCAATCCATACATCTTTGCAATGTAGAAATCAAGTGCGCATATGAAACTATGAAAGTCAACTTACCTGTAACTGTAAAATGTACGCTTGATAATCAAAAGGTAACACAGGATCATTGGCCAATCGAAGAGCTAATAGTCCCCAAATTTCTGTGACTGATGAAGCAGGAAAACTACATAAGCACTCCAAGGATTACCACAAGAAATAGCAATATATTATATTGACACACCAAAATTTCTAAAATTCTTGAGTATGTAGTATCTAGCTTTATAGGCAACAATTCATTCTTCTTGTTGACCCTTTCGTATCAGTGCATTCAGTTACTCAATATTTTTTTTATCAACAATGTCACAAGCGCTGCAACCTTCTGCTCTTCAAAACAAGTTATTTCGCAAACTAAGATTTTACTTACTAGCCAAATGACGAAGAAACAATGGATCACCATGCTTTTCCATCCAATTATAATTGTCAAGAGCAGTATGGTAACCAGGAAATTCTGCATTAGCATTGTGTTGGTTAGTAATGATGATCACAAACCATGTTAGAAAAAACTTGTGATACATGATAAAACAAAATAGAGTTAAAGGATAAATTATATGTATGAACTTTGAGGTGATTTGATGAAAAATATTAAGAAATAACTATAGGCGCACATAACCTCAAAATTGCACGTACAACTCAGACAAAAGAATTCAAAATGGTTAGGTTGTGATGATCCTCAAGTGAAGCTCAAGAAGAATAAATAGACATTAGAAACTACATACTGGACATGCCTGATCTCCAATACATTATTTTCTTTTAAGGAAAGAAACTATTTTGTTTTGGTGTACCTTCTCCATAGTACAAGTCTACAGAGGGAATTCCAGCATGATGTAAGAATGGAGCAAAATCGGAATCAGTTCTGGCAAGCCTTTCTATCTGCAGATTTGACATTCGTTAGAAATAGGACAAACAAATATAAGGCAAGCAATGATCAGTCATTCAAAATGACATAGCTCTTTCTGTGAAGACACTAAGCCGAGCAGTAAGGAAGTGGTGAGAAAACTAGGAGAAAGTAAAAGGGAGTTATAGGCCAAGTCAGATGTAGAGAGCGTGCAGGAACCAAGTTGTTTCGCCCTGTTTATTTAGTCTAAAGCAGGCCATGAATTAAGGACAAAACCATCATAAAGCAAAGGAATAGGGTAGTCACAAGCAGGAACCAAGTATGTTCTTTCTTCGTTTTGGTGGTGGTGGTGGGGCATGGGTGATGATGGGAGCATATGCCCTCCTCCAAGTGTGATTTACATGAGGCACCTCACAGAATATAGTACATTCCTGCTCTACTACCATCACAATACACAAGATTGCACAAAGAAGTACAAAATCTGCAATTTACAAACTATGCTCAATGTGGCTCAGCTGTGGTGTAATTGAATAACCATTTCACAACTAGAAATACATGAAAATGCTACATAATAGTGAGAACAATCTCTACATATGCAGAACAAAATTTCAAACTTCTTAATTCTTACTTTGATGCCGCCACTCATTTCATTCCATGTATCATGAACCATCTTTCCGGTGACATCAGGATCCTTCACCTGGGAAACAAAAGTTTCAATTATAATCCATGTCATGTATTCATTCTGGTAGTCTGGCTTAGCCATACAGCAGACTATTGGATTATTAACATTAAGCAAGAGGTTTGATGATGTTAAATTTGTCTAGTAATAACCGCAAATAGTTATGCTTCAACATGATTTCAATACTTAGCTAGCTTCTAGACAAAAACCAGAAAAATACAACAGCACAATTAAAAAATGCTTCTACCTGTCTTGTAACATCAACCAAGAGTTTGTCCAACTGGGGAGTAGAGCCAGCAAAAAATCCCACACCTTGCACAGCGCAATCAACATTCAAGTAAGCTACAGCTTTGGAATGCAGATCTTCGAGGTTCTCTTCAACCCATTCAGTTGATCCAATCTGGGGAAAAAGAGCCTTCAAATTATAGACAAAATAAAAGTAACAAGAAGTAAATGTGCTGACAATTTGATAGCACATACAAACTTGACCTTATCTAAGAGCAAAATGGCCATTTCATAGTATAGGGGTACTGAATGCAGAAAATAATCCAAAAAATACCTTATGCTGACATATTGAATTGCAAGAACAATTAACCTGTGACACTGCTATTCAGGATCACTGTGTATTGTCATGAGTCAAAAGACGACCTATCCCAAATTTTTTTGGTAGTTGTGTTATTTGTGATTTAAACAATAAAATGACAAAAATGTTATGAGCATCTCTTGTTCTGTTTGCAGTTATAACTCATCATGTTTATAAAGTAGCATCTTGTCATCTTTCTTCCATGTCTACTTACCATCCCAAATTCTTCAGCGTCCCAACTACAAAGAATGATGGACCTCTGTGGTTTCCATCCTGATTGCAGCATTATTCCAAGACGCCGGGCAATGTCTAGAAGTGCAGCTGTTCCACTGTTAGGATCAACTGCTCCATAGGTCCATGCATCTCTGTGGTTACCGAGTATCACGTAACGATCAGGTTCTTCGTGCCCTTTTATGATACCAAAATGTCTCGTATCTTACGAAACTTCCTGACCTCCTTAAACAAAGACATAATAGCAATCATGGCGTATCCATCTAGAAAGTACAAGTATAGAAGTATTTACACAGAACTTGGAGCATTGAAAGTCTAAAGCACATATTCATGCACATGCCATACCATAAGTAATGATGAAAACTTGCATTCTAAAATATGGTTGGGATGAACAAATTATACTTCACAAGAGCAAAAACCATATAAGACATGGACTTGTGGTTATGGACAGTCATGCATTTAAAAGGTCATCTGGTTCAAGCACATGGTGGTAAAGGCATAGTACAGAGTAAGCGCAACACAAATGCAAAAATGTAGATAACAACAGAACAAAGATATAAAAACACATTCTACTTGCAAACCTATGTCATTTAGATGCTTGTTCACAACTCTAAATTTGGTTAAGGAAAGGGCTTCATCCTAGTAAGTGGTTGGTCCAGGACTGGAATTGTTCCATATGCACATGAAATGTTCTAAGTTGATAAGGAAATCAGTTAATGAATTTCACTTTAGGCAACAGGCAACCATGGACATTCTATAGATGGAAGCACACAAATATAGACAGACAATCCAGCAAGATATAACAGAAGAAGCAAGCAATACCACATAAAGCTAGCGTCAATTCACTGCCTACATCCCGGTCCCAACCCAATGGAAACACCACAAATGGTAACGCCATATGACTTCACAACAACAAAGCAAATACGCATATGCTTTTGGATCTAGCTGTCGATCCATTTTGTCCGTATAGATGTCGTGTTGCTGTTATACCTGATAGAAACAAGACAGCAAGTTATACCTGATAGGTGAAGTTGACTAACGTGGGGCCAGGTCCAACGCCACCGACATCCACCCCGAGGCCGTCCTTCCATTCCGCCGGAATGGCCGGACCGCCCAGGCTCCGAATGATCGCCGCTGCCGTCTCGGCCGACACCGGCATGGAGGGGATACTCGGAAACCGCCGCTTGACTGCCTCATCGTCGAACCCCAAACGCTCCGCACCGCTGGTGGCGGCCCACCCGGGGTGAGCGGATCGCCGGGGCCGCCGAGAAGAACGACCCCCCTCTCGACGCCTCCGTCCGCGTTGCCGGCGATGAGCACGGCGACGGCTCCCTTCTCCGCGGCGCGCGCCGCAACCCCGCCGCGGTACCCGCCCCGCGGCGCGCCACCGCGACGCGGCCGCGCACGCGCACCCCGAGCCGCTCGAGCGCGGCGTAGTCCTCCTCGCGGCCGAGGTTGACGAACACCGCCTCCGCGACGGCCCCGCCGGACGGCGCGTACGCGTGGTAGGGCCGCACGACGCGGCGCCCCCGCCCCTCGTCCGCGGGCTCCTCGAGCGACAGGCGCGCGAGCGGGCGCCGTCGGGGCGGAGCAGGGCCAGGGAGGCGTTCCCCGGGTACGAGAGCAGCGGCTCGTACTCGCGCGTTAGGGTTCGGGCCCCGCGGCGCGGAGGCGGGCGAGCACGTGCGCGGCGGCCCCGATGAGGCCGGCGTCCCCGCGAGGTGCGGCCCCGCGGTCAGCGCGCGCAGGTCCGCCGCGATGCTCGCGTTGGCCCCCGGGGAGAGTGACAGGAACAGGGCGGAGGGGTCGGGGAGGCCGCCGCTGCCGGCGGCGGCGGTGGCCGCCATATGGGGCCTACCGGGGCGGCGGTGGAGGACGAGGAGCGAGGCGAGGAGCAGCAGCCCGAAGGCGGCGACGAGCCGGACGGAGCCGTGGGGCAGGCGGGCCAGGACGTTGTGCGGCATTCCTCAGGCCCTGCGCGGCACGCCGGCACCAGTGTAACTGCCCGCACGCGCCGGTTCCGGCGGGCTTTAGGCGGCGGCGGCGGCGGCGGCGAGCGAGTGAGCTTTGTGGAATGGTGAGGCGGCCCAGGTGTTGGGTTGGTGGCGCCCGCCAAATGCTTCGGTGCGTGCCACCGTGCAGCCGTACGCAGCTTTTCCGTTGCCACGGCACTGTTTCAGTTGTGACTTGAGGTGTTGAAGCGACTGCGGTCCGGGGACCGGCGCGCCGGCACGGGATTGGCTGGTAGGGCCGGCAGCGGCAAGTGGCGGCGCGGTGGCGTGGCGTCAAGGTCGAGTTGTGCAGCAGCACCGGATAGGCGGTTGCCGCCTGCCGGCTAGCTGAGAATGCGGGATTCTGTGGAGATCGACGTCGCGAGTGCTGTGTGGTGCGCCGCCACGGTGCTGAATTATCAGCGTCTTTTGCACCACCAGATGTGGGACTGTGGCTGGACCGGGCTTGGCCCTCCTGCCTCGTGGCTTCCCATTACTTGTACGCTACTTTTGTCATTCTCAATATAAATTCAGTTTCATGACAGCCCAATGTCGTCTCAATATATTATTCAAAAAAAAATGTTGTCTCAATATGTATCTCCTATGAAAATAAACTCTACTAAATTAATTCTTTAGCACCTCCTCACGCCACGACATCCACTAAACCCTACTACTATCTCACCGCCGTTCTATGAAGCCATGTCAAGCAAAGCCATGTGTGTCTCTTGCACTTTGTCTTCTCCAGGATTCGATGCAAATCCTACGCGGCAATGTGCAAGGCATTAATCTCTTAATTCTTAGTAGTTAACATTCTAACCGTTTATATCCCTCCTTCATACCCACAGTAACGCGCCTAAAATCCTCCTGGTTCCTCCAAGATAAGGGTTTATCTCGTTGGTAACCAAAATAATAACTCTACATAGTTGGTACGTGCACTTACAATTTGTTGACAAACCAGAATAACTCGAAAACGAGGGTTTGTCTTGTTTACTACTGTTTGGTTTTTGTAATTTGGCCTCATCTCGGTGTTGTACCAAGTGCTTCTTTAGGTATTCATCAAAAGACGATAAATATGACATGTAAAACTCCTTGGCATACCAAAGTTCTTAGATAAGCCGCATTAATATTGAGCACACCATTTTAAAAACAAATTTTTAGCATCAAGGTGTTGTTTGGTTTAGTTGTAGCTATGAAAACGGTAATGCAATCGGTATCGATGCTAGCTATTATAGCTAGGAGAACTAAAAACGTTATTTGGTTGGTTTGTGGTGCGAGTGCTACATGTTTTGTCTTCTTATCCTTGGAGGAAGACTATGGCTTCTCCATCTTGTGAGCACGAGGGCGGAGACTTGGCTGGGCTTAGGCCCTAGTGTTAACGCCATGGTAGACAAGATTGACATAGAGGGTGTGACACTAGTACCACAAATGGTGGGAGCCATCGGCAGGTCCTTGGCGAGGTGGTTGGCATGATATTTGGTTTGAATGGGAGATCATAGGCACAAAAAAGGTGGGGTGGAACACATGGGCCTGTGTGAGGATATGGGCGACGCTAATGTTCCATCCCTACAACTACAAGTAATGCAATCTATTACCACTAGGCCATCCAAGCACAAAGCAATTTAACTCATTCACGTTGTGAATTGATGATGGTCTAAAAACATGACACCAAACAACCTCTAAGTAATGGGTTTATTTCTTCTTCCGCTTTATTTCTAACAACTACTCCATATTATACGTTTTTTAGTTTGGAATAAAATATTACGGCCTACAACATTCACCAGTGAATAGCACTTCGCCACAAGGCAATTAAAAAAAGTTGTATCTCAAAATAAGGACTCAAAACTCGTGCTTCTATCCGGCGTCCTATCTCTCCATCGAACTTCTTTGAAAAAAAACCCATCATCGAGGTTTCTAGCTTGCAACAACCGTCCCTCCAAGTTATCCTCACTTCCTCTTTAGATAGTTGTGTCTATTGAGTTTCTCTGAAGATAACCTTCAAAAATGAATGAAATATGGTTCTTTTGAACACAACATCATTTCTACTGAACCATGCCCAACACATGAGCTGCAATATAACAAATATCATTTGCTTTCGAGCTTAGGTGAAAAAATTGCAAGCCAAGAACCAAACAGGTAGCTGTGCTAGAGGGGGTTGAATTCAAAACTGAGAAAAACACACTCAAAATGAATCTAGATAAAGTGCAATCAAAGAAGAGATGCTGAATTACCTCATTAGAGTTAAAAAAAAACTACAGTTTTGCAACCCTTCATTTTTTCTTTGCCAAATTGTCTTTTGTTAGAACTGTAACTTTTTTAATGCGTCAAAGAAAAATCTTAATCTTTAAATCCATCTTAACCTTTCAAAAAGGATTTCTATCTTGCACGACTTGCTCTTTTAATGTGTCAAAGAAAAATCTTAATCTTTAAATCCAACTTAACCTTTCAAAAGGATTTCTATATATCCTGCACGACTTGCTCCTTCGTGATGCCTTTACACAAAGACCGTACTGAAAAGAGTCATTTTTATGTAAGTTCACAACAGAACTATCATCTTCTTATTTCAATAAAACGGCATAACGATAGATACTAGGCTAGTTGTTTCAAAAAGAAAAAGAGATGAAACAATGCTGCAAACAACCAGGCTACCGGGAAGGCTTCCCCCGAAGACTAACGGACTCGGATTGGATGCAGTTCCTTGATGGCACGACGTAACTTGCGGCCCAGTATCCAGCGTTCAAGCCCCATTCGACGGCTGCCGGCGTGTCCGAAGACTTTTTCCTTTTCCTCGGGGCGGCCGGCTCCTTAGCACGCGCCACGGGTTTCCTGGCGGGCGGCGCCCGACGGCGCCCGCTTCCAATCGTCCAGGAGTGAAGCAGTCTGCCACCCCGGAGGAGATGAGCCACCGGACCAACTGCACGGCAAAGACCGACGCCATAGTTGTGCGCCGCGCTATTTTCCTGTGGCTGCGCTGGCCGCACCGACGTTTCTTCCCGCCGTCTAGAGGAGCCGAGGAATCCATGGGCCATGGCGGCGCACAGGGAGCTAGCCGAGGAATCCATGGGCCATGACGGCGCGTGAACCCCCTCCACCTGCAAGCTGCAACGGCCTGCGTGAGGAAAAAGTGAAGAAGTCTCCTTAAAATGCTGGTAGCCATCGGATGGGGCTTGGACGCTGGATACAGGGCCGCAAGTTACATCGTGCCGTGCCGAAGGAACGGCACCCAATCTGAGTCCAAGACTAATAGGAGTAGGAGTGACATCCTGAGTCGCTGGTAAAAGAAAAGTCCTATCTTCAATGTTCTCCTCACGGTCAATCTTGGAGGCATTATCGGTTGACTGATACGTGCTTGGGAGACAAGCAAGCGAAAACAAACAAAGTCGGCATTGATGAGAAGACGAGGCTGATTTGCATTGCCACTCATATTTGGGAACGCATCTTCCATCATCTATATAAACGCAGCTTCTCGCGCTCTCACCGGTCATCACTCATCACCAACACCCGCGATGTCACCCTCCTCGCCGCCACACGTCGTGGAGGACATGCCTCATGTCCTCCAGCTTCTCAGCGACGGCACGGTGGTCCGGTTCGCCGACTACGACACGCTCCCTCCCGCGTCCGTGCCCCCCGCCGCGCAGCTCGTTCAGTGGAAGGACGTCGTGTACGACGCCACCCACGACCTCAAGCTCCGCGTGTACAGACCGCCGCCGGCGTCCGGCGGTGATAATAAGAAGCTGCCCGTGCTCGTCTACTTCCACGGCGGCGGGTACGTCCTCGGCACGTTCGCGCTGCCCAACTTCCACGCCGGCTGCCTCCGCCTGGCCGGCGAGCTCCCGGCCGTCGTCCTCTCCGCCGACTACCGCCTCGCGCCGGAGCACCGCCTCCCCGCGGCGATCGACGACGCGGCGGCCGTCATGCGCTGGGTGCGCGCTCAGGCCGCGGCCGTCGCGGCGGAGCTGGCGGGGACCCCTGGCTCGCCGAGTCGGCTGACCTGGCCCGGGTGTTCTTCGTCGGCGACTCGGCTGGCGGGAACATCGTCCACCACGTCGCCGTCCGCCTCGCCACGGGCGACGAGCTCGACCTCCACCCGGTGCGCGTCGCCGGGCACGTCATGCTCTGCCCGTTCTTCGGCGGGGAGGATCGAACAGCATCCGAGGCGGAGTTCCCGCCGGGCCCGTTCCTGAGGCTGCCGTGGTCCGACCAGGCGTGGCGGCTGGCGCTGCCCGCGGGCGCCACGAGGGACCACCCGTTCGCGAACCCGTTTGGCCCGGAGAGCCCCGCGCTGGGCGGAGTCGAGCTCCTGCCGACGCTCGTCGTGGCCGCGGCGCAGGACCTGCTGCGCGACCGCCAGGCGGACTACGTCGCGCGGCTCAAGGCGATGGGGCACCCCGTGGAGCTCGTCGAGTTCGAGGGCCAGCACCACGGGTTCTTCGCCGTGGAGCCCGCCGGCGACGCCGGGAGTGAGGTGGTCCGGCTCGTCAGGCAGTTCGTGTATGGCGAATCCAACTGACCGAACTCAGTTTGGGACTTGGGTGCTTGGACTTGAGCCTGTCCGCATGTGACGTCATGGCCTTTTTTGTTTAGCACGAGCACTCGTGTCATGGACTCATGGCTGTAGCCTTTTAGGGAACGCTTTTGTGTTCACTGAATAAAATGCTCATCAATAGTTGTGTCGATGCATCATGGGGACAGGCCACGCGCCATGGGGCTTAGCGTGTCGAAACGTGCAACGCACAGAGCTGAAATTGGCCTAATTAAGCTAGCACGATGCAGCACAGTTCGATCAGCGACAAGCCATGTTAGGTACGGCGCCACCATCAGTGAATCTCCAGCAGGAAAGGTTCATTTCGTAGTGCCACCGGCGATCTCGCCGATTAATAAATAAAATATCGCGTGCCAAGCAGCTACGGCATGTTCGCGAAAAAAATAATCTCGCCGGTTAATCTATTAATAACGTGCTGAGCCGTCGTCAACCTGTCGTCGTGCCCCCAAGACGGCAAGACCTGTCCCCGACGAATCATTGACCCGGAGAGAGGAGAAACAATGAGCCGGCGCGGCGACCACCCGAGACGACGATACCCAGCAGTTTCCGCGAGCCGGCAGCGGCATTTCCGTCGCCGAGCCGCGAAACCTAGCGCTGCATTTCATGTACTCGCTAGGTACTCGGCGTAGTGCTGCCGGCGCCGAGTGATGATGGGGGAGACAAAGACCCTGGACGACTGGCACCTGAAGATGCAATGTGATCAGGCTGATCGAATCTCCTGCGCATGAAAGTAGTTTTGATGATGCTGTTGAACTATCCTGGGAGCCCTTCGTAGTAATCCTGTGCTAGGGCCTTTATCTTGTAAACGGTCATTCTCTGGACCGTCTTCTTTTTGCTTTTTCCTGAACTGTCTCAAAACTTGCTTATGTATTTCCGTTGTTATCAATGGGAATGGGGGATCCCCCTTGGTTGAAAAAAAAGGTACTCGGCGTAGTACGAGTACGACTCGCATCGTGTTCCATTCCATTTGCAAGTGGCCGCGAAAAACTGATACTAGACTCCGTGGCCACTGGCCAGCTACTGTTTCCTGCCGCCGGCTGGCGACGTGAAATTCGCACCGAATTCCTTTCCCCGCACGAACTTTCCGCGGATTTATTAATGGCCGTCCACAATCCACATAGTGGGATCGTGACGCCGAATCATAACCCCACCAGCTCCGACTCCGTGCAGGTGCGCCCGCAGCGCCTCTCCCTTCTTCCTTTTCGCCTTCCTCCGGACTCGATGTCCTCGTCTGACCTCTCCTGCTCGCGCTGCTTTGCTTCCACGGCGACGGAAAGCAAACGGTTCGTTCGGCGGACGGCGACGTGGAAAGCTCACCCGTATACTAGTAGATTAATGCAACGCGATGGATAATGCCCCTCCTTTCCTCTCTCCCAATCACATTCATGTCTCGGCTGAATTATTATTCAGTTCAATACTGCTGATCTGCTCTGCCTCTGCTCCAGCCAGCCTAGCTCCCGTCGCGTCCAGCAGACGCCACCGCCGCCACCCACCAGCCAACCCCGGCCTCGCCTCAGTGCCACAGCAGCACGCCGCGGCGCTCCGTCACCGCGCCGCCGCCGTGCCGCGCGCCCGCCAAACGTCAGCCCCCGACGGCGGCTGCTGTTGCCGGATCGGGGCGTGCGACTTGGGACACGCTCCTCCCCGGGGGGCGCGTAGCACTTCATGCCTCCATGGATCCGGCCGCGGAAGACCCGTCGCCATCGCGGCGGTCCCTGAAGCGGCGTCCGCCAGCGCGCTCACCAGAGCTCTCGCCCAAGGCGGATCCGGGGGCAGGAACAGGGGAGTACGCCGTGGAGGAGCTGATCCGGCGGGTGGAGGAGCTGGAGCTGGCGGCGGCGGCGCTGCGCGGGGAGAAGGAGGCCGCGGAGTCCGCCGCGCGCGGGCTGCGGCAGGAGCTCGACGCCGAGCGGGCGTCCGCGGAGACGGCGGCCAGCGAGGCCATGCTCATGATCGAGCGCCTGCAGCGGGAGAAGGCCGCGGCCCAGATGGAGGCGCGCCAGTTCAGGCGGTACGCAGAGGGACGCGAGGATCGGGAGCGCGAGGTGCAGGAGGAGCTCGCCTCGCTCTCTGATCTCGCCGCGTCGTATCACTCCCGGCTCCAGTCCCACGGCATCGACCCGGACGAGTTCACCGACGACGAGGAGGAGGAGGAGGAGGGGGATGAGGAGTCGTCCTACGAACAGGTCGGCGCCGAAGACGTCGAGCAGATCGACGTGAACGGCCGTGAGTTGGAGGTGGAGCGGAACGCTCGCGATTCCAGCAGTGGCTTGGAGGTGAAAGCCATGGTCGTCGGCAACGACCGCGAGGAGGAGGACGAGGAGGAGCCGTCGTCCCCCGTGGAGAAGGAATTTGAGTACACGGTGGATGTCACTACCTGCGCGAGCACGACGAAACCAGCTACGTCTGTGTCTGTCGTCGCAGAGTATGTGGGCGACGGGAACTCGGGGGATTGTATGCGAGGGTCGAGGCGCTGGAGGCGGACAGGGTGGCGATGCGGAGGGAGATCTCCGCGCTGCGGGCGGAGAGGGCGCAGCTGGTGATGGCCAGGGAGATGGCAAGGCGGCTCTGCTGGGAGATGGTTGCTGAGCAGAGGGCCATTGTTAAGAAAGCAGTAGTCCCTGCGAACAGTTTCTCAGTGCTCAGGATTTGCAAGGTAATATACATTTGCTAACCATATTGGTCATTGTTACATTTGCTAACCATATTGGTCATTGTTATCGAGCTGTTTTTCTGTCTAAATAAATCTCCAACAGTTATGCAAACTGGATTTGCATTCTTGTTTTTGCCAAAAAATCACGAAATCACCTCTCCAACAGTTATGCATTCTAGTTTTGTATTTTGGGAAACTTTGCAAATTTCGGAGGCTTGGCATATATGCAAAGGCCGGGGCGACTTGGCAAACGCAATCTCACGCGACTCCCGCGCCCGTAGGACTGCTCCCGCGCGATTTATGTCCGGTCCTATTCCTCTCGCGCGCCATATCCTCCTCTTCCCGCGACGGCTGGTGTCTAGGGTTTCGCGACTACGCTCGCCCGGCGAGGTTGCGGACGGGATCGTGGTCGGCGTCTACGATCGCGGCGAGGTCGATCGGGGGACGGAACGCTGCCTCGACACAGTTCGCGCGATGGGGAAAACGCGCGAAGGGGGCAGCCGCGCGAAAAGAAACTTCGCGCGCGTTGACGGAAAAAATCTGCGCCAAATCAACGATGGGTCCACACTTTTCCTAAATGCAAAGCCAAGTTTGCATAACTGCTGGAGATGCCTCCTTTTCTCCTCCCCATTTGGTTTTCAGAATTGGCAAACTACAACAAATGCATAGCCAAGTTTGCATAACATCAATTTTGTTAGTTAAAGTTGCTATAAGTTGGGCACATTTGGAGTAATTCATTCACATTGCTGGGATTGGCTTGGTGAAAAGATTTTCCCGCTGTCTTTGATAAAATGGAATGTTGGCAAGTCTTTTCTGTACAGGAGAAGTAATTACCTGGGAAGTCTTCGATATATCGTTGGCATTTTAGTGTTCATCAGGAGCCATATATTCAGTGATCTCTTGCTATGGCTTAGAGGAAATAGTCTTTTAGGGTCAGGAGAACT
Source organism: Themeda triandra (assembly GCA_018135685.1). Lineage (NCBI taxonomy): Eukaryota > Viridiplantae > Streptophyta > Magnoliopsida > Poales > Poaceae > Themeda > Themeda triandra. The sequence continues at coordinate 13,028 of JAENPR010000045.1, read as the reverse complement.
GATGTGTTATACTTTAGAGTGGCCTGATTACACAAAACTAGGGTTTTAACTTCTTTTTTTCCCTCGTTCTCTTGTTTTAGGGTCAGGAGAACTGATGTGTATACATTTGCTCATTGTTTTCGACCTGTTTTCTGTCCAAGTAACATCATTTTTTGCTAATTAAAGGTTCTAAGTAGGGCACATTAGAGTAATTCAGTCACATTGCAGGGATTAACTTGGTAGAAAGTTTTTCCTGCCGTCTTTGATCAAATGGGCTGTTGGCAAGTCTTTTCTGAACGGGAGAAGTAAATTCGATCCTTGACATTTCAGTGTTGGGAAGTAGCCATATAATTCGATGATCTCTTGATGTGGTCCACCTTTTGATTTCATTTTAGTGCTTTGTCATTCTTGGTTAGACTTGTAGGATGAACTTACAAAGTGAACTGCTTCTGAAAACTCAAAGTGCTTCAAAATTCAAAATATTGAGAGGAAATTTAAACATTTAAATTTTATGTGGTTTTGGTTCTTGGAGAAGCATAGAAGTAGTTCTCATGGCAGAAATATGTTGCTCCTTTGAATTCAAGGATGTGATATTTGCATCTTTGATGAGTTGCCGTTTTGATCATCATCTTCATTTGTACTTTTTGGGTCAGATCTATTAAAGCATCAGCATTAAATTTACAAACTTTTGCTTTAGTTGTTTGGAGGCATAAGGAAGTTATCAATTATCATATTATTGTACCCCATATGTGTGTTGTGCAATTAAGTTAAGAACTTAAGATCCATTGCTGCTGTTGATTACTAGACAGTGTTGCTCGTGGGATATTTAATATTCTCCTTGTGAGTATCCATATCCATTGCCAGTATACGAGTAACAGTTGGCTGTTTGCACATAATCATATTTATATATATTAGTTAAATTTAATAGATGTTTACAAAATGATGCTTGAGTTGTGTGGATTTCATAAACAAGTGCTTATATTGTTCTACCCCATATGCATAATGTGCAGCTCAGTAAATATCCATTAGTGCAGGCCATAATGGAATTACTAGACAAAAATTTTCTTCCGAAACATTATGGTCATTACATCTTCTGACTGAAACTTTGTAGACTGAAAGGAGCTCATTTACCACTGTTCCCCGAGTAAACTGTTGGAGACATTTGAGCTTATTTCAGTCAACTGTTTGTTCATGTTAGATTTTTCTTCATGTGAAGGCATGTTGCGTAGCATTGAGTACTAAAAATTGATACAATGGCACTGCAAATATAGTACAATATAACTGTGCTTTGTGCTATCGCAGTTCTAATTTGTCAACACACGGTATTTGATATTTGCAGTCTGAATTTCCATGCCCATTACATTGCCAGCGTTTGTCCTTGAGAAAACTAACAACTATTTTCGATATCTTTTCTGCAGTGGGTGCTCCCAATAGTATTTTGGAGAAACAGAAGCTCTACAGTCAAGTAGGTTATCTGTGATGGCTTTATCGTGCATCGCCTATAATGGCCCTTTCCACTCTGAAGCGAAACTGAACTGGTGCCGTGGATATTTCGTAGGTATACCTTTGGTTTGTCGACTACGTTCCTTGGCATCCTCCTGCTTCTCAACAGGTCCACATTGTTGAGCCCCTGGCGACGTCTGCCAAGGCCGCAAAGATGACTACAACCTTCGACAGCCAAATGCTCGAAAATCCAGATTTGAACAATTGAGCTTTATTGTGCATGTGTATTGGTTCTTTGATGTTTCTTTTTTTTTTTCCTTTTGCCACGTACAGTATTGGAGCTGTACGTTTAGGTTCTGAAGCTTTGAGCTGCCGTATAGTGTGTTATTCAGAGCTTCAGACTACCTAGGCTTGAATAGCTTGTTATTTGGGGCTAACTGACATGCTCTGTATAGAGTGTACATCACAGTAAGTTGTGTAACTCGGATGTTGTTTTGAGTGGTGTTGGTGGTTTGATGCCAGTGTATAGTGTATTATTCTCGCTCCAGAATTCTTCGGTTAGCACTTTAGCACTATTTGAATCCCTGCCGCGAAAATTGATCAGTGCTGAACAAGGTGTTTCCCTTCACATTGCTTAATTCTTGCTGCACAAAATCGGTGTTTTTTTTTTTGGGGGGGGGGGATGGGGGTGTTAAAGTCCAATCTTCGACTACTTACATGTCGGTCGGATTTTCAACCATGAAAAAAATAATAATAATCTGTTTTAGTCTCTAAAAATTTAAATTTTATTTATTTCGAATCATAAAAATATTAAATTACCATCATTTTTTTTGTAAAAGCGTTAAGCCGTTAACAATTTGTCACTGTTCTATTTAGAGTTATTTGTATCTTATTCGTTTTTAAATTAATAATGAGCACCAACTGCACAAGCAATAAGACAATATGAACAAAAATAAATAAGCTGTAATAATTCTAAATATATCATAAACAGAGTGGTAACACTTTTTTGAAAATAATTGGTACTGGTTTCATACTTTATAATTTAAAATAAATTAGTTATAACTGTTGAGAGATTAAATCAGTTTTTATTTTTATAAAATAGATATCAGCAAGAGGGCCAAACTTATCAAATTTTGATTGTCATAGGACGCCTGGTATTTGGTTTAGCAAATCGAAGTTGAAAATTCGACTGATATACAAGTTGGAAGTTGAATTTTGGATTTTACCCACTTTTTTAATTGAATCTCATAGCCAAATTGGTTTTGATTTTCTTATGTACGGACTCATTTCGACCACTGGAATTTTTAAGCGTTACTATTGAACGGGTCTTCAAAAGTCAGACATATACAAATGCAGAGGGGATGCATAAGCGTTTGAAAATACTGTATCTTGTCTGTTTGACATTGATGCAATGATGCCGATGTTTATACAGCAAAGGACTTCTCGAGAAGGTAAGTCACCATTTCTCCTGTCATATCAAACTGTTTGAAGCATGAGCATTTGGAAAAATCAAACACAGATGGATTGAGGCTGAGGATCAGAACAACTTCTGTAACATGTTATCCTATATAGTTGAAGTTGTTCTGTAATATGTTCTCCTATATAGATACTCCCATGGAAAGGAGAAATTTACAAGTAAAACCGCGCTGTGCGTGTGAAATTTGCCCACCCCTCTGTGCATGTGGAAATTTTGCACGAACAGCGCGAAAAAAAAAACTGAAAATTCTCGTACACTCACTCTATGTAATAATAATACAGTACTGTAACAAACAGGTTGTGATTAGAACAAGGGACTGAGCTCCTGGATGGCCTGCATGGTGTTGGGGGAGAAGATGAAGCCCGGGGACATGAGCATCCCGGCGGCCATGGGGGAGGGCAGCATCGTCGTCGTCGTCGCTGCTGTCGCCGCCGGCGCGGTCTGCTGTCGCTGTCCGAGCGTGAGCAGGAGAGGGTCGCCGCCACCCTCCTCGGCCGTCGCTGTAGTGGGCGCGGCGGGAGGCTTGCCGGTGAGCCGCTGCACGACGGTCATGAACTCCTGCGGCCTGGCGTGGATGACCTTGGGCGTGTGCTCGTACACGATCGTCACCGGCTTCTTGGTGGACGAAGGCGGCTTTCTGGACGTCGTCATGGTTGGCGGTGACGAGCCACGCCGGGACGACGACGACACCTTCAGCGGCAGCGGCCTCGGCCCTCGGAGGCTGCTAGCAGATCGCTTGGAAGAAGGCGACGACGACGCCTCGGACGAAGGCATGGCGGCCACGGTCGTCATGGTCATGGCAGCTGTGCTAGCTCCTGCACAAAGCTTTACGTGGCCACCCGTGCTGCAGTCCTGCAGGACCATTGGTTGCCTGCTTGCTCGATCGATTGGCGATGTGTGCTCTACGGGTTAGTGGAGTACGGAGCGGTGCAGGGCAAGGGCGGGCCGGGCCGGGCTTTATAGAGAGGGCCAGAGAGGAGAGGGAGATGATGAGTGTCACGCGATGGAGCAAGTGGCGGTGCGATGTGTGACAGTGTGGGCATACATGTCCAAAGTCGCCGGTCAAGTACGGCAGGTGACCGTTGACATGTACCGTGATTCAGTTTCAGCGAGCTCTCCCGTGAACACGAAAAAGTCAGAAGTTCATTAGCTAGGAAGGTGTCTCTGGTCAAGGAGGTAGGTTACAAGTGGATAATAATCAGCGGTTCCATTGCAAAGCCTGCCTTGTTTTCCCTGTTCGGCAGGCGCGCTAGTGCATACGTGGGCGTGGCGCATCCACAGCTGTTGAGTGTGTTCACTCCGTAGTCCGTACGTAGCTAGAGCCTTTTGTTTTCTACTCAATTTTTTTCATTCACGGAACACTATAGCTTCTTGTTTTTGACTCTCCTCTCTGGTGATTAACAAGTACTAGCATCTGGCGTCACGTCGTGGACTTTCGTGGAGTAGTTCTCTGGATGATTAATCTTAAACCCATGCACTTGAACTTTGAAGAAGTCCTAATTGTGACTGATTTTTTAGCGCTTACAATTAAACTATCCTGTCTCGATTCTTGAAGTTGATACATATATATATTCTCATGCATGAATCTTCTCGAGGAAAAGAAAGGAAAAAAAGGTATAAATAAAAGTCGATCGGATCGGCCATTGGTTACCTAGTACCGACCCTTCCGGATGACTTTACCAGGTCCAGGTTACACATCTACAATTCAACTCCGGGCGTCCGAACTGAAAAGGAACGAAGCTGGACATAGGGTTGAAAACTGAGATGTCGTCCTAGTGTGAAGTGACAAGTAGTAGTCTTACCTTTTGTGACCGGGAGAAGATTGTCGTCGCCTATTGTCTCCCTGGAAGACTGCAGCTCAGGATTATTGCTGCTGGTCAAATAACGGGTTTGAGGCGAACTCGAGGGTGAAAAGGAGGAGGAGAAAAGAAGAGTAGTCGCAGCAATTGTAATGTAAACTTGGAAGACCATTCTCTTTACCAATAGGCCGCCCGGGCGTACGTCGTTTTGATTTTGAACAAGGAAGTCAACCGAGCTAGCAGTATCTCTCAGGCGTCAACCCCATTGCCCTGTTCAGAGTTCAGAGTTGCGGCTACACTGCATTGATTAAGCGGCAGAGACGGCGCCGGCTCACGCACGACATATTACGTGTAGATGGAATGCGATCGCACGTTCAAAGTCGTTGAATTTGGATCCGTATATTAAATAACGTGTACACTAGAAGAAGCTTTTTAGAGTTTCAATCGATGTTTACATACAGCCCATTTTCAACGCATCCGGATATATAAGGAGTGTAAAGTGCAATAGTAACTTGACAACGAGTGTCATTTGCATCCCTAAACTTAAAAAAATACTCTCTCCCGTTCTAAATTGTAGTTAACTTTAATTTTTTTGGTGCATGTATTTTGCTATACGTGGCAAAATGTATGTACCAAAAAACTCAAAAGTAAACTACATTTTGAAACAGAGAAAGTATGCATCTACCAATATGAATTAGGCACACCATCCATTATATGTCAAACAAGTCTAAACTAGATCTATTTACTAACATGACCGTCGTCCATACTAGAACCAGTCCTTAGATTTTGGGGCCAAGAGACGAGCCTGTCTTAGGGTCCTTAACATAAACATCATAATAAATATAAAATATGCAATAATTTTTTTGTCATTGATGATTGTATATTAACATCTATTTATCCAACTATTTCTATTTCTTCACACTACCTTATGTTGGGCGAGTCTCCGTCTATGTAGTCTAACATTGCATTGCGTGACCAGTGACGTTTGACTACTAGGTAGAAACCGAGCCACTATCTTCCGGAAAACTAAGGCGACATTTGACGGAGATCAAGTGTTGAGTTGTGTGGTATGTTCTACCAGGAAGCCGCCCCTCCCTAAGGTCGAGCCTGTTCACACTAGCACAAACGATGTCACATCGGTCCCTAAACTTAGCAGAAGGTGCCATCCAAGTCTCTAAACTCCGCAAATACACATCCACATACATAGGCCAGGGACATGTGCGTCACAAGACCAAATGGACACATTACAACCGTTTGTTGTCATGATGATGGTCCACATTGTCACCAGCAAAGTCAAATAGCACCAATATCATGCCTCATTCGTGCGTCCACTAGAATTGGCCATGTCCTCGACCGCCGTCGCTTATGTTGTGCATGAACGTGCCTGCTCCACGACAACACACCTAAGCCTTGATGCACTCACGGTCCTGGAAAATGGCCCCGAGGACGAAGATCGACAACTGCCTCTCCATGGCCAACTTACGGTCGTTGAGTGTTGTGGGTGGGTGTCATGGTTTTGGGCAACTAGGAGGAGGTCAAAGTGCATTTCACAGAGGGCGATGTGGCATAGTTGCCTGTGATTTCCTTTAAAGCTTTTAAAGCCACCCTCTTGTCGTCTCATCTTCGACTTCGAGATGGGCCGATGTAGTCGTCCATTGCCTACTCCCTCATGACAGGGCGACCTTGCACTCTCTTCCTCCATCCCAAATGTATGGACCAATATGGGGCTATGTTAGCACATGGTCGAGACTAGACATTAGATGGACATGAAATGCATTATCAACCCCGCAATGTGTTGGCAACGTTCCATGGGCAAGGACTGCGGGCAAGGAGTGGGAGGAGATTTTGTCACGAGGAAGATTTGCTAATGGATTAAGTGGTGTGAAACTAGATTTTTTTTTTGTCAAAGAGAAATCACTCCCTTCATTCTGATAATAATATTATTCTAGGTTTTGCATAAATCAAACTTTTCTAACTTTTTAACTAAGTTTAAAAATATCAAAATTTATATCTTATGAAAATATATTTCATAACCAATGTACTTGATCCTTATTTTATATCATAAATATTAGTATTTTTATATTTTTTCTCAAATTTAAAATTGTTTGACTTTTTTGGTATGAGAATTCCATTTATTTCTGGAACGGATGAAGTAATCTATAAACATTTTGGTTGGGTGCACAAAATAATCCAGCACATTTTTTGGAGTATATATAACTTAAATCTGCCATCAAAGTTTTTTCTTTTTGATCTACATCAAAGTTAAATTGATTGCAACGCCCCGTTCGAATTTTGTGGGGAAAACGGCAATTAGCCATCCGATTTGGCGCGAAGAGCCCAAGACCCCCGATCCGCATCCCGCGGTGTCACTCGCCTCCGAACGCCGGAGCACGACGCTGACAAACGGCCCCATACGCGGCGGACCCACACGTCATCCGCACGAAGACGCTGCCCGGGACCCACCTCGGCTCCGTTTCCATTCATCGGTTCCTCCCTCCCCTTCCGCCCCCGCTTCCACGATCGATCCAACCCTGAACCACCCAACCGGAAACCGCGCCTCCTCGCCGGCCCCGCGTCCAATGCCACCGCCGTCGCCGCCGCCGCTGCCGTCCGTGTAGCGTCCCCGCGCGATGGGCAACACCTGCGTCGGCCCCAGCGCCACCGGCCGCAACGGCTTCCTGGCCAACGTCACCCTGTGGCGGCCGCGCGCCGACGACCCCGCGGCAGCCCCAGCCCTACCGCCGCCCTCCTCCCCCGCCTCCGACAAGGCGCCCGATCCCGTCACCATCCCGGAATCCGAGCATTCCTCCCATCATTCATCCCGATCCACCGACCTGCCACCGATCCCTGCATCCTCCCAGGCGCAGGCGCAGGACAACCCTCCGGCGAAGAAGCCCGCGCCCAAGGTCAAGCGCGTCCAGAGCGCGGGTCTCCTCGCGGACTCCGTGCTCAAGCGCGACGTTAACACGGCCCGGCTCAAGGACCTCTACACCATTGGCAAGAAGCTAGGGCAGGGCCAATTCGGCACCACCTACCTCTGCGTCGAGAAGGCCACCGGCCGGGAGTTCGCCTGCAAGTCCATTGCCAAACGGAAGCTGCTCACGGAGGAGGATGTCGACGACGTGCGCCGCGAGATCCAGATCATGCACCACCTCGCGGGTCATGCAAACGTCGTCTCCATCGTCGGCGCCTACGAGGACGCCGTCGCCGTGCAGCTTGTCATGGAGCTCTGCGCCGGTGGGGAACTTTTCGACAGGATCATTCAGAGGGGGCACTATTCCGAGAAGGCGGCCGCGCAGCTGGCCAGGGTGATCGTCGGCGTCGTCGAGGCGTGCCACTCGCTTGGCGTGATGCTGGGATCTTAAGCCGGAGAATTTCTTGTTTGTCAATCAAAAGGAGGACTCGCCCCTCAAGACCATCGATTTTGGCCTGTCCATCTTCTTCAAGAAGCCAGGTTATATATGGCATCGATTCATCATTTTCTAGCAATCCAGTTTTATCAGAATGAGAAGTTATTTTAGTATAGTAATAATGTGAGCCTGTCTGTTGTCATAACAAAAATGTAGATCGACAACTGTTACATGCATTGTGGTGTGTGTACTTCACATAATAGTTGCATTACTTTTACCAATCAACAAAGCTGAGATCACTTATGCTGCTGAACTACATTGAGCAAGTAGTCAGCACTAGTTCTATTTTCTTCAATCTCGTTATAACATCACTACAATTTGCAGTTGATGAGCATCACACCAAAACTTATGACCTTCCTAATAAGGTTTGCTTGTGTTCTTATCTTCAATGCCATTCAAAGCTTAGAAATTAAGAAATAACGACCCCATTTGCACATTGATTTACGGTAGGTGATTTAACACCAGGCTTTTACATTCAGTACAAATCCTACATATAAAAAAATATGCAACAGATTATGTCTGATTTTTGGGAAATATGAGTTGGTGGAAACCAGCCATATGAATTGTTATCACATTCTTTTTACCACCCACAATCATAATTCCTAAATAGCTTTGTTCTGATGCCATTTGGACTAAGATAATTGTTTTTGCAGGCGAGATGTTTACAGATGTCGTTGGAAGCCCATACTATGTTGCACCTGAGGTTCTGATGAAATTTTATGGTCGTGAGGTTGATGTCTGGAGTGCTGGTGTCATAATCTATATCCTGTTGAGTGGAGTCCCTCCATTCTGGGATGGTGAGGTTATATGTAGCCATTTCAATGAAATATTGCACTGCAATTTTATCATATTGACAGTAGGCATTAAATTGATTTTTTTCTATTGGTTTCTGGGGCAGAAAGTGAACAAGGGATATTTGAACAAGTTTTGAAAGGTGACCTGGACTTTTCATCAGAGCCCTGGCCTAGCATCTCAGAGAGTGCAAAGGATTTGGTTAGGAAAATGCTTATTCGTGATCCAAAGAAGAGATTAACTGCCCATGAAGCCTTATGTGAGTAGCATGAATGCATATACCAATTTAATAAATAATTCTTTCCTAGTTTTTTTAGCCTTATCTCAACCAAATTGATTTGTGATTGACCTGGGTTTTCATAGGCCACCCTTGGGTTTGTATTGATGGAGTTGCTCCTGACAAGCCTCTTGATTCTGCTGTCCTAAGCCGGTTGAAACAATTTTCTGCAATGAATAAACTAAAGAAAATGGCCCTTAGGGTGAGTACTGATACAAATGCTCTATCTTTGCATCATACCGATGCTATCGTGATTCATTTTCTTTGTGCTTGTAGGTTATTGCTGAGAGTTTGTCTGAGGAAGAAATTGCAGGATTAAAAGAAATGTTCAAAATGCTTGACACTGACAACAGTGGTCATATCACAATGGAGGAACTAAAAACTGGCTTGCAGAGAGTTGGTGCTAATCTGATGGATTCAGAAATCAATGCTCTAATGGAAGCAGTAAGCATTCCAAGATGATCAGCCCATATCTCTTCCCATTCTGTACAATTTTTTTGAACTTCAGTCTGCAGACCACTTTATCGTCACCAAGTCTCGTTTACAAAATAAACCATGAACGAATGTCAAGAATAAGCTCATTATTTTTTTTTCTATCCTTGCATACTTTTGAACATCCAATTAGCTTCCACAGTCTCATGTTCTGGTAAAAAAAAAAAAAAGTGAAAATGCCACATTACAAGGAAAGCTTAACTGTGGTACCAAGTATATGATTTTTTTTTTTGGAAAGTTTATTGAAACAGTAGTGATACTTTAATTTTTCTGATGATGACCGTCATTTCACTTTATGGACTGCAACTCAGTTGAAGCACATTTCATGAAAATATTTAGGCGGATATCGACAATAGTGGCACAATTGATTATGGGGAGTTCATTGCTGCAACTTTGCATATAAACAAAGTTGAAAAGGAGGATAAGCTCTTTGCTGCTTTCTCATACTTTGACAAAGATGGCAGTGGTTACATAACTCAAGATGAGCTCCAAAAGGCGTGTGAGGAGTTTGGTATAGGGGATACCCGACTTGAGGATATTATTGGGGACATCGATCAGGACAATGTAAGTAGACCGGATTTACTATTCCAATTAAGATTGGTAAAATCAATCTGTCTAATCCATCCATCATATATTTTGCAGGATGGACGGATCGACTACAATGAGTTTGTTGCAATGATGCAGAAGGAGATAATCCTCTAGGGAGAAAGGGACATCAAAGTAATGCCAATTTTGGTCTTGGAGATGCACTTAAGCTTCGGTAAAGTAGGTAATAGGTGCTTGTTTTCCCTAGTTTACTTTTTTATGGATAACATTGCATCATTAAGGGAAGTGAGCGACTCACTTGGCTAGGTGACTCAATGTGGCCTTCTGGCACAGCTCACCGGGTTCGAATCCCATTGGGAGCGAATTTGGTCTTTATTTTTCTTAAAAAAATCAAGATCTTGGGGAACTCCTCCGAGTCTTTTATTGTCAAAAAAAAAAAACATTGCATCATTAAGGTATCTGATTGAGTATTGCCCATACAGTTAGTTTGTTCTACTTACTGTTTGTATTGTTTTACAGGAGCAGATGTTCCCCGTCATAGCAAAGTTAGCATTCAACGACTAAGAAAAATTGACCAAGCAACAGCTTCAAAAGCTTGTCCCATGCCGGTACTCTCCTCTCGAAGCTTCAATGATGCCTATCAAAATCCAGGGTCGCTGAAGCAAGCTAGAGCATGAACTTTCCAGAAAGTATCAACCTCACAAAGTTAACAATAGGGTCCTCATGCTCAACATGGCATATTTTGATTTCCCATCTTTCTAGTTCATATGTAGTGGAAATGAAACCTTGTTCAGCCCACCATGTATCTGCATTGTAATTTAAGTAAGCATGAGAGTAGGTGAGATTGCTTTTTTCTGCCCCCTTTATTCTTCCTTTGGGAATCAAAGGCAGGAAGAGAGCGAACCATCCTGCATCATTCAAGGCTAATGTTTCAGTTATGCTCATCTATGTTGGATAGGTGTAGTTCTTAGTGCCTGTAAGAATATAGATTGTATTGTAGGAGTCTGACCAATGAAACAATTCTTCTGTGTTATTTTCTTTGTTACAAAACCTGATGAATGGTTACTGAAGCTGCTTTGTGTCCTATGTTTATGTGATTGACTGGTTGTATGTTTGTAGTTTGTGCATTCGCCTAGATACTGAAGAGCGATGATTCCTGAAAATGACAGCCAAGTTTTTGCACTCGCACCTGGTGACACTACTTTGTTGGGAGGAAATCGCCGTGCATTTAGAAAGAAAACTAAATATAAAAAAGGATACGCAACTGGTGATGCTACCTTGTTGGGGGCAGTAAAGTCACTGTGAGGTTAAATCATTTTTGTGGGAAAAAAAATCACCGTGCAAATAAAAAAAATTGAGGAAAATTGTTGGGGAAAATCGCCGTGCAGTTAGAATCAAAATTGAGAAAACTAAATATAAAAAAAGATACGCAACTGGTGATGCTACCTTGGGTAAAGTCACTGTGAGGTTAAATCATTTATAAAAAAATTGAGGAAAAATAAATATGAAAAAAATGTAGGCAACAAGGGCCCAACCGGGTTCGAACCGGTGACCTATTGATCTGCAGTCAATTGCTCTACCACTGAGCTATGGACCCTTTGCGGAATGTGAACACAATAAAATGTATTTATCTTTTAAATATCCAACGCATTGCTTACCTCCAACGGTCCACCTCCTGAATGGCCGGCAATCAGATATGGGTCCTCGTGAACGGCGTATGCGAGAAGTGCTTTAGGGCGTCCTCAACGGCCATCAAGAAATAGCTAGCAACGAGAGAGTATAAAGGAAGAAATACCAGCTATAATCACAAAAGAGAGAAAAGCGAGTGTGTCAGCGACTGTAAATTCCTAGAGTCTATGCGAGCTAGCGCTTGAAGAATCGCTAGCGAGTGCGCAAATTCTGTTGTCTCTCTCGTCCACGGATTAAAATAGAATAGAATCTGTCGTCGACATCGTCGGACCACTGTGGACGCCCTTAGAACGTCGACAACATAGGCTTTAGAGAATCCAAATCCAAAATATCATTGCTTTAGAGGGACAAAACGTGGTCCAGCTAAATGAAGGATCCATTTTGGATGGGCAGCAAGACAGAACCTAAATAAACATCCTCTGCGGTGCTACCTGACATATATTTCACGGAAGGTGGAGAGAAGAGGAAAGCGCACAACTTGGTTTCTTTGCATTCACATTTAGAAAAGGCTTTGCGTTCACATTTGAAGAAAACCACGTTTAGATGTGTGACCTATTTACACAGCGCGTCTCGTACCATGTAATGGGTCTTTTGTTTATGTCTATACCGTTGAAGATAGTGTCTGATTTAGGGTCTCTAAAATTTAGTGAGTAAAGTTTAGTCATTTTTATATAGTTTTAAAAATGTTAAATACCTAGACTAAAAGTGACAAACTTTAGTCCTTTAGATTTAGAGGTGATCAAAGAACCAAACATCCCCACAATAATTTGCCCGTGTAGTGCCCGATAGTGGTAGTGATAGTGTACTAGCGCTCTACCAATCACCGACGACGTGCCTTGGCCACACCTCGGTGGGGAACCCGTGCGCACGCGGCACGCCTCTCAATTTTGGCAAACTCCCAGCAATAGCATGACTAGATAAGGCGGGCCCACCGTTGGCCAGCCCCACCTGTCATTGGTTCAAGGGGAGGTGGGGGAGCGGCAGCGGAGGAATTGTTTAATCCCCCGTCACCGTCTCCTCTCGCCATCACCACCCCACCCCCCTGGTTCAGGCGCAGCGCGACGTTGCCGGCTCGTCTCCGGCGTTCGGCGGCGGAGTGGAACCGATCCCAATTCTCACCAAGA